>JAUJEN010000343.1:0-629421 GCA_030448925.1 Citrus cavaleriei
ATCAATGTGGTTTAGTTACCGTATTGCTAAAGTTAATCCGATTCTCTTCTTTCTGCCTAATAACAAGCTTAACTTTAATAAATATTAATTCAAAATGTTGTGTAGATATGACTAAAAACCCTTACTCTATAAATTTGGACTTAGAAGCTGATTGAATAGGATGGTGAGCAATCTTTAACATCTAATCCGAAAAGTTATTAATTTACCTGCAGCACCTATTGGGCGCCCTTACAGCAAAATTTGTTTCAAATTCATTGCGTCCATGTTGGGATCCTATTTGATGATTTTTACATACTTACCCTGAAAACGTACATACTCTTTGACGAGTGCACCCGACATTGTCGCCACTGGTAAGGTGCGATTTCTAACATATCGTTTCCCAGGATCTTCATACCTGAAGTTAAAAAGTAGCTAGATTAATGATTTATAATTAATTCTATTTTAATGGCTGGCAAAGTTAAATAGTTACCTTTCAATAGGAACATCAAATATTATGCAGTTACGTAGGCAAACTTCGCGTCGAGATGAATTGATAGAAAAAGACCATAATATCAAGAATGACGGTGGAAGAATCTCTCCAACATCATGGGTCTCATCCATAACTTCCTCTAGCTTTTCAATCTATTTCTATCAAAACTCTACTACGTAATTCTTTTGAAAAACTTTAAATGAAAAATTGCTTTTCTTGGACCTTACGGTAAAAATTCTCGAAGCTTCTACAATTAAGTTGTTGTAGTAAAATATGGCAATGATTATGAACTTTTAAACCCAGGTTATCTTGTGCTTAACTGAAATCTGGGTTGGTAAATGTTTGAACCGTAACCATCAGGGTAACTTTTATGTCTCACGGCCAGCTTGCAAAAAGTTCTTTTTCTTCCTTAGAAAGTTTATGTGAAGCAAGCGGTAGTAATAGAAATTCTCCTCTTTTTTTGGATGTAAATCCTTCCTAATGTCAAGTGTAACAGGTACGTGAAAATTAAGGCCATCTTTCATGTTAGTACCAATTATCTTTATCTGTTCTTAATGTAAATTAAATCGAGTTGTGATGCAAAACCCGAAATCTTGCAAATTAAAAAGAGTGTTGAGATTTTAAATTTTAATCAAAAGTAAAAAGCACCAAAAATTTATCCGCAGGCAATATTATTGTGACTCACGCTTGAGTATAGCAGTTGAAAATATAGATTTCTTTTCCATAATTGAGATTCGTTTGATATCACTTCTTTCTTTCTCTCTTTTCTTGATCATTTGCAATATCTTTAACTTAAACATTATATATCTTATGGTGAACAATTTAAGTTTACTTTCTTGACACATTGAACCAAAATGTGATGATAAAAAAAATTCATAAAAATTTTTGTTTTAGCTCCAACTTGAACATGAAACTCTAAGTTTAGCTTCAATGTTTTGAGCCTGAGACCATCAATCTCGATGAGTCAAAGATATAATATCTTAAATTATTAAAAACTGAAAATATAAATATATGACATAAACACACTTGACTTTTCCCCATCTACCCTAGACTACTGTTGTCTCTATACTTTATCGTTCACTTTCTATTTCAAGTTTTTCTCTTGATCTACATTTTTATCCATTTACAAATTGAAATTCAATTAATTTGAATGAATATTAGCTAAACCATTAGGTTTTCATTTCCCACAATTGACGCATTAACCCTAATAAACGTTATGAGGGGTTTTTTCTCTAACAAACTTCATCCGATTACTATACTAGGCAAGCAGTGAAATCCATCGACAAGGGGTGATGTGGCACAGACAGTTCGTGTTCGAATGATCTCATTCTCCCTCACAAGTTAAGTCTAGAAAGCTATAGAGGAAGTTGTCAATTTATTAATGGCTAAATATTTTATTTTTGACGTTTGAAAATTAATGGGTTTGTTTTAATTTGGCTTAGCTAGATAATATTTTTAATTTTTATTTTTGGGTTCATTTGAGATACAGGAAGTCATGATGCAACCACGTTGGTTTTAACGATCTTTTTTCTTTATTTAATTTGCCAACGATTTTGTTCTTTGTTTTCTGTCTTCACTCGCATGCGGTCCAAAAATCTGAGGCATTTAATTAATTAAATTCATGAAAACTCAAAACACTTAACTGCTGCGACTCATTTCTATACGTTTAGTAGGTTTATTTTTGTCACGTAGATTCTTGTCATTGTTATTTAAAACTAAGAATGTGCATTTTTTGTAGTTTTGAAATAAGCTTGTTAGCTTAGTTTCTTAACTTTGATTAATAATTTAGTTGATTTTGAATGTCTTAAAATAAATTTGTTTAGCTTTTGCCTTTGTGATTAGGAGATGAATTTGTTTTGGGTGTTATATTGGTGAATATTTGACATGTATTTAGTAGTTTCATGTTACATCTCTTGTTTCTACCATGTGAAGAAGCAAATTTTGTTATATAATCCCTACTTGTTTATTTATTCTATTTTTGGTTGGAAGATTTGTAATAGAAACGGTAACTATGATATGAATTAATTAAGTTGGTTGTGGAAGCTGATTGTAAGTTGATGATTTGTGTTTGATTCGAAAAATAGTTTGTTTTAAAAAGTAGTTACATGTTGTATTTGAAATTTAGTGATTTATAGAATCTTAAAAATAACGCAAAGTGGTATGAAGACATTATTTGTTGCGTTTCTTAACTTTTGTTGAATTCTTGACTTATGAATTAGTTTATTCTACTTAAAGGCCATTAGCATCTTCCTATTAATCTCTATTTAAGTTTAAAGAAACCTTTGTTTTGATTTGGTTTGTCTAAAATTATTATAATTAATGATTTATAGGGCTATTAATGATTTTCGAGAATTATAGAAGTTTATTATTACTGCAACTATAATCCATATGTATTGAGCATTACATTAATCATGCAATTTAATTAAACTTAATGACATTACATATGTGAACATGAAATATTTGGAAATGGACAAGTTGGATAACTTGTGATAGATTGTCGTAGGTTATGCAGCAATCTGCACGATTACGCTGCTGATTTCTTAGATTTTGCCACCATTTTGAATGCTGAAAATCGAATGTCAATTGAAATTGTCCTTGCGGCTTTTTTGTGTAATATGAGTTTCATACTCTCAGCCAGCGGTAAAGATCATTTATTTGAGTTTTCTCCATAGATATTGTTTTGGACTACTTGGCATGGTGGGGCTGGGCCCGACTCGTAATCTACATTTACAAAGGCAGTGTGAAGACCGTTAACTTGTAGTCAAAATTTAGATGTCGCGATTCTGATGTGCTTGCAGTAATATAATGGTGACATGGTCGAAGATGCTTCACTGAGCATTGGCATAGAGATCCTGTTAACACCAAGATTATGCTTGAAGATGCTGAAAACACTTTGCGCTGTAGCGGGTGCACAAAGCATTGAAAGTTATCTAGTTTAATGGACTTTACAGTGAAAGGGAACTATGGGTTGGTCAGATAAAGGGTTTATATTTTTTTAAGTCTTGCGATATTTTGCCAAATAATAATACTTTATGTCAATGTCTGAGGTTAAGAAAAAACAGTAAAGTGCTAGGCTTAGAGTGAAAAATACATGTATGTCGAAATAAGCATTTTGTATAGAATGAATTTGTTGATCTTCTTTGAATCACTTGAAATTGGGAGCCTTGGTATCGAATAAAAAAGATTTCAATAAAATTTAGGAAAAAGGTTCCTAAAATATTATGGTATTTTCCCTATTCTTGGGTTGAAAAATTATTTCAATCACAGCAGCTGACTCAGCCTCAATTTAACATGGCTAATAAAGAATTAGAGATGGCAAACTTTCCAGCCACCAAGCGAGACTCCCAGCTGACACTCTAATTGACAATAAGTGGCCAAAATTTGCTGACAAAGAAAATCTCCGTTTAGCTCTCTCCAGTGATGGGGTTAACATGCATGTACACTTCACACTCATAGTTGTTTGCGTGTTATATTAATAACATATAATCTTCCTCCATGGTTTGTAACCTGAAGATAAAGTTTTTGATGTTGTCACTTTTGATATCGGCCTAAACAACTAGTCTAGATGTATACTAGCACATTTGATTGAGGACTTAAAACTTATGGGATGTAGGTATTGATGTTTACAATGCTTATAGAAAAGAAACCTTTAATTTACAGGCTGATGTGTGACAATCGGTGACTTTCCAAATATGGAAACCTCTCTTGGTTGTACTATTAAGGGCTATTATGTTTACCAATTAGTGGGATGAACACTTTGCATGTTGGCTGCTTACATAGTAGGAAAATGTCATATATATGGGCCATCGTGCAGCTTCACCACTCGGTCACTTTTGAAACTAAAAAAGGTTTTTAATGGGAAGCAAGAGTGGAATGAGCCTCCTAAAACTTTGTTTGGTGAGGAAATCTTTAATATGGTGGAAGGTATAGATATTAAGTTCGGGAAAAAGAAGGCCAAATAGCGGAAACATGATGGCGGCGGTGGCGGTGATGGTGATGAGAACATAACTGAAAAATTGTACAAAAAAAAGTCAATCTTTTTTTAGTTAGACTATTAGAACCATTTATTAGCTCGCCATCAATTAGATGTGATGCACATTGAAAAAAATGTGTGCGAGAACATATATGGCACATTACTTCATCAACCAGGCAAAACAAAAGATGAGATTAATGCTAGAAAAGATCTTGAGTCTTTAAAGATCAGGGGAAAACTAGTTCCTGATGAAACACAAAAAAAAAACAAAGTCCTGCCTCTAGCTCCATATACTTTGAGTAAAAAAGAAAAAAAAACAGTTTTGTGAAACCTTGCTAAGTGTGAAAGTCCCTGATGGGTATTCTTTCAATGTCCAAAACCTTGTTTCAATAGATGATTGTTGGCTTCAAGGCCTTAAGTCCCATGACTGTCATACTTTGATGCAACAATTTCTACCACTAGCCATTCGAAACTGTTTGCCTATAAATGTGAGAAGGGCCATAATCAGGATGTGCTTCTTTTTTAATATATTGTGCTGTAAAGTGGTAGATCCTAATACTCTTGACCAATTACAAGAGGAACTTGTAATCACTTTATGCTTATTGCAGCAATACTTCCCACCTAGCTTTTTTGACATAATGATCCATTTAACAATCCACTTAGTTGAACAAGTTAGGTTATGTGGGCCCGTTTATCTTCGATGGATGTATCCTTTTAAGAGAGAAATGAAAACTCTCAAGGATTATGTTCATAATTGCTACCACCCTGAGGGTTGTATTGTAGAAAGTTATATTGCAGAAGAAGCACTTGCATTTTGTGCTGAGTACTTCTCAAATTGTGATGTTATTGGGCTGCCTACTGGTTGTCCAATTGATTTATCTATCGAAAAGCCTTTGGGAGGTGCAAACATAAAGGTGGTTGATGATCCTTTATTAGGTACACACCAAAAGGTGTTCTAATGAACACCGAAATCTAAATATATATCGAGTAAGTTGTTAATTTTTCCAAAAAATATTACTATTGTATTATTAGATTACTATACTAGTTTTAAATCTTAATATGGTCTCACCGTAGGGAGCATATGCATTATTGGCATCAAGAAACCCCATAAGGCAAAAACAAATATGTGGTTGCAAAATGAACACATACGTACATTTTCTGGTTGGTTACAAGCAAAGGTTAGAATTACTTAACTAAATACTATATAGGATATAAACTTTAACAAGATTTTTCTACATGTTACTAATTACTGTACTTGTTAATTTATATTATAGGTGGCACATGATAAAGCAAATAATGTGCCGATTGATGAAATAATTAAAACAAACCACGCTCAAGCGTGGTGACCTTCTCTGGCTACGAGATAAATGGCTTCAATTTTACAACGAGGGACCGGGACTGTAATCGTGTGCCCAAAATAGTGGTGTTAGGGTTGTTGCTAACACTCTACAAATTTCAAGCTCAAAAGATAAAAGTCCTCATTTTGGAGACATGACGTTTTATGGAGTCATTGATGAGATTTGGCAGCTTGATTATCTAATGGTTAAAAAAACACTTTTCAAGTGTGATTGGGTAGATGATAGAGGGGTTTGCACTGACAATTTAGGTTTCACTGTAGTTGATTTAAATCGGATTGGCTATAAATCTGATTGCTTTATTCTGGCTTGTCATGCAAAGCAAGTATTTTATGTAAAGGACCAGCTAGATAATAATAAATCAATAGTTTGTTCAGTGACCGACAAAGCTTATAAGTTAAATGGGGAAAGATGTGAAGACGTGGATGTATTTTCTCCATTATCTAACAAACTTCCAGTATGTGAGTTGGATGAGAAAGATGATGAAGGAATTTATGACAGAAAAGATTGTGATGCTATTCCAATAGATATTGATTTAGAAAATCAGTGAATGCATTATTGTAGTTAGTTTCCAGCACCAATTTTCACAGTTTTCCAGTAAGTGATTTATTTATTTCATTATATGCTATTGCTCTTGTATTAACTTATTAATCTAAATGATATACTTATTTATTTCAATCATTTTCAGGATTGTAGGAGATGGCTGAAGATGTTGAGTTCACTCTTCCGGAGCTCGACGGCAAACCAAGGAGAAGAAAACAAAAAAAAAAGGTTTGCAAATACAGGAAGTTAGTCATGAAGCTGCAATCGAGTACAATTCTTATGGTGTTCCAGTTGGAAAGAGAAGAAATGGTCTTAGGAGTTACATTGGAGTCATTGTACGTGAAATAATTTTAATTTTACTGGATGATTGGAGGCGTGTCCCACTAGAGATGAAGGAAACTTTGTGGGTTCATTTTCAGGTTTTGTTTACTTGTTTCATAGTATGTTTAAAGATTTTATATAACTTCCAGATTTGTTTAAAGTTGTTTCTAATCCATGTTATTGGTTTACAGAAAAAAATTCAAATTGAGCTTGAAATGCAAAAGCCAAGTATTAAAGTGGATGAGGGTTGCATCAAGAAACTTTCAATGTGAACTGGCAACTAAATTCGTTCTACCAAACAAGGACGATCGAAAGTCACTAAGGTTGCCTCCTATTGAATATCCAAGCATTAAAAAGGAAGATTGGAAACTTTTTGTTGACAAAGTTTTGTCTGAACAATTTCAGGTGTGTTGTTTGTTAATATTACCTGATTTATTTGTTGCTAGTTACTAATAATCAGTGGTAACCTTTTGTTCTTCATATAAACTGTTTGTGCAGGAAAAAAGTAAGAAGGAAAAGACAAAAGATCAAAGAATGTCTACAACCATTGCTTGGGTAGCACAGGATATGGTGGCATGTTGTATAGAAAAGTATGTGTGGTAAATAATCTAATTATAGTAACATAAGTAATCTAATACGTATAATATAATAGAATCAATTATTTATGTTTTATGTCACCTTGTAACAGAAAAAGGAGAGTGGAGTTTCTGAGCGAGAGATTGACCGCAGTGAAGCTTGGTTAATGGCACGAGCAGACCGAGATGGCAAATATGCTTCTGATGTGACACCAATTGCTGAGAAAATAGTAAGTCACTTGTATACTTAATTCTTATGAATTTTCTTTATAATGTGTGTGTGTGGGGGTAGATGTTTACGTACATATATATTGCTTTTTGTAATAATTGTATGGCAACATTTACAAGTGACAGAAGCTCAGTAAGATTTTATGATAACTTATTTCTTCGCATATAAAAAGGTTAAAACTTGTGTGAGGTGTTGTCTTGTAATATTTTATGTAGTTTCAATTTGAATTGTATATGGACTTGCTCTGTGTTGAAGATTCAAGAAGGATATTAGTTTAGTTTAGCTGATGTCTTGTACTCGTAATTGCAGATTTACAATATTTTTTTTCAGAATGAACAAGAGTCAAGTTGAACAAGGAACATTCTAATCACAAGTGGTCACATGACATTCTAGATGAAGCTCTTCGAAGCAACCAAATGGAAGCGGGTGCGAGCTGGGGCAATTCGTCACCCCATCTATGTACTTTCATGTCCCTGATGCCACTGAGTTAGCAAGAGAAAGAAAGATGTATCAAGAGAGTTTCCAATTCATGTCTGCTCAATTAGAACGCATGAATGCAAGGTTAAATGCGTACAACAATACTGAAGTTGGAAGTTCTAACTTTCCTAAGCCCAAAACTTCCACTGGTGTTCAGATTGACAATGATCAACAATCCCCTGAAACTCTTGGAAAAAGAAAGGTATATGGCCTGTTACATGTCATTATTTTATTTCCATTTGTATATGCATGTATTACTACTAATGGTATGTATTTTGATTATTGCATAGGCTGATTTCCCATCGGGTAAGTCTAACTCCAAAATCTGTGAAGAGTAAAATTAAGGACACTCCCACCACAATTTCCCAAGCAACTCCTCAACAAACCCTCGAAAAAGTAGAGTGTGAAATTACTTCAAAGCCCACACCGAGAAGATCTCATAGACTAACTCCTAAAGTACTAGATAGGTAGTTCTCCTGTAATGACAATGTACCCAACAAAGAACCACTAGTCATCAGACCAAAAAGACCCACCGTCATCGACCCAAAAAGAACCACTGATCATCAGACCAGGTATGGTAGCCAAAAAGGAACCACGGGTCATCAGACCAGCAGCAAAAGACCTCAAGGTACGTGTGAAGAATACACGGGCAGCAGCACGATCAAGAAAGAATGACAGGAGTGAATATATGAACATGTTTACCATGTTCATCGAGAATTCTTTACCTCGGTTGATCAGGATTCGGCATGACACAGCAACCTTTGGTGAAATTTAGGAAACACACTTGGACAAAATGATTTGTACTGAAATCATTGAGTTTAAAGAGGTCTCAAACTGCATCATTAACATATGGATCAAGTACGGTAAATCATAGCTTATGTTTTAGTAAACTTGGAGCTATTATTTTGTTTCCTATATTCAAACTTACTTCGTTATATATATTTGTTTCCTCTTAGACACCTGTATGAGGAGATGGAGAGCAATGGAAGTACTAAACCAGTTCAGTTTGGGCTTTTTGAGAAGCTATATCCAAGGGTCAGCTTCAAAGACAGGACTCAATACATTTCAAAATTGTTAGGCTTGGTAGAATTGGGACAAGTCATCGTATTCCCGTATAACCCTAGGTATAACCTTTTTCATTTGCTAGTGATATTCTTTAATTTGTAGATTAATCACGAAGTTAAAAACTTTTACTTATAATTCATGTGTGAGAACAATTTTTACTTTGTTTAGTGCCCACTGGTTGTTATTGGCAATTGATATGGTGAGACGTACAACCTATTATCTTGATCCTTTGGAAAGTAGTCCCAATGAAGAGCTAATGCAGATTGTCAATCAGTTAAGTTTGTTATTTGTATCTTTGATCATGCTGTTTTATTTTTATGTCTTATGCTAATTATTTGCTAACGTTAGCTATGTCTCTTAATTGTAGGGGGATTCGAATACATCAGAGTTTAAATTCTGATACAAAGGCCAATGTTCAATGGATACCCGTCAAGGTAAAAATCAGACAAACCTAAATAATTATTGTTAACGTACAGTAAAAAATTAATGTAATTTTGATCTTGTAGTGTCCGAGGCAGCCGAGCAGCTTTGAATGTGGTTACTATGTGATGAAATACATGCAAGATATCATCACAGATGTAAACGTTCTGAAAAATAATGTAAGTATTGAAAACGATTTTTACAATACTGCATCATATTGTTTTAATTTATTGTGAAATGAATCAGCTCAAACACCTATTGTGTGCTTCTTTATAGTTATCTTTTTTATTGTATTGTATGCATTTTATAAACTGTGAGGGTACTTATAATGGTGACTATGTTGCATACTGTTGAATAGATTATATGAATATCCATATAGACATGAATTAGGATTTGGGATATACACAATGTACTGCATATCCCAACACAAAACAATTGTTTGGGTTGCAAAGTAGTTGTTAGTGGGGATGTGCTATGGTGTCGTTGCTTGTACTTTACTTTGATGAGGATAAGTTGTCATCCTAATTAAGGTTTCGTATCTACTGAAAAAATAATAACCAGGATGCTTGAAATACATAAATCGTGAGCTACCTTTTACTAAGGAAATGATTGATATATATACAAGATTGTGCTTAGAGTTTAGGCCGAGATTCTAGCTAACAAAAAAGGAAAAAATGGATTTCTAACGGCTAGTCAATTCAAGGCTATTGTTCTTGCTTGTAAAGAGAATTTTAAGCATTGATATCAGTATTTGATTGTCCTGATTGATCCTTTGATTTAGCTTCACTTGATTGAGTTTCCTTGGATATTGTATTGTATGTCGTTCGGAGATTTTCTTCACCCCCCCTTAAACTTGTGGGTGGAATGGAATGAACCCCGGTTTGAGGCGTAAATTCTAAAAGATAGTTTCAGGGCTTTGTAAATATGTCACCGCTTGCATTTTGGTGGGGATGTATCGTGATAAGCTTAACCGACCACCTTATCTCTTACAAAGTGATAATCCATCTCAATGTGCTTAGAGCGAGCATGAAAAAATGGATTTATGGTCATATGCAATGCGATGTTGTCGCAAAATAATTGTGGTGGTGCCGAGTTGAACTCCTATATCTCGTAAAGAGACACGTGATCCAAGTTATTTCGGTAGAAGCCAAAGCCCTATATTCCGCTTCTGGATGATCTTGCAATTGCATTTTTTATGACCACTAAATGCAATTTGCTCCTAGGTAGATACAATAGCCTGTAGTGCTTCTTTCTTGTCTCCTTGCAGCTCCCCAATCTGCATCAGTAAACCAATAAGTTTTAGAGAGCTTTTGCCATAAAATAAGTACCATAATGTATTGTTCCTTTAAGATATCGTAGTATTCGCTTGACGGCCCAAGATCTCCTTCCGCTGGATTCTCGAAAGCATTGATGCATCTTTATTCACAAAGATGAACAATGTCGGGTCGTAAATGTCAAGTATTGTAAGCTTCCCAACTAGTTTACGAAATTCAAGGCATTGGTTTGCTTTATCACGAGTGGTGAATTGTCATTGATAGCCATCGAGTTGCAAAATGGGAAATACCATCCATTTTTGACCGAGCTAGGATGTCCTTGATATATTTTGTTTGTGTCATAAAAATACCAATCCGCTATATATATTTTATTTCCAAGCCGAGGAAGTAGTAATCTTCCAAGATCCTTCAACGCAAATTCTTGGCTGAGTTTTCAATTGTAGATTCACGAATTCATCATTATTTCACGATAATATCATCTACATAGACTAACATTACAATAATCATGGTGTTAGTTCTATAAATAAACATAGATAAATCGGCTTTGCTACAAAGAAAACCAAGTTCAAGTAAGAATTGAGAAAAACGATCAAACCATGCCCTTGGTGCTTTTTAGTCCATAAAGAGATCTTTAATTTGCAACATGGTCCGGTGAAGGGTAACTTTAACCCTGGAGGTTGCTCCATATACGGCCTTGTTAAGGAAACCATATAAGAATGCATTTTTCACGCCTAATTGCTTTATTTCCAACTGATGTTACGGCAATAGAATGTTTAATTGTTGTTGGTTTTATCACGACTGTATAGTCTCCTCAAAGTCCAATCCTTCTATTTGAGAGTATCCTCGCCTACCAACCTTGCTTTATGCCTTCCACCGATCCATCTTCTTTGAATTTGGTTCTAAAAATCCATTTTGACCCAATGACGCTTACATTCTTTGGTCTAGCACAAGTGTCCAAGTTTGGTTGTCATGCAAGGCTTTGCATTTCTTCCTCCATCGCAGCCTAACCAACAAGGTATTTTCACGATCTAAATATTTTGGTTCCGAGGTCGACAGTGTCAAATTGTGCAAGTGCCATTTGTTTTTCTAGCTGATTTTTCTTCAATTTGTGCCTTGTAATCATGTTGTGTTGATTCAAGAAATAGTAGATGGCCCCGCATTACTAGCAAAAGTGTCAAGATTAAAATAACCGCTAGATCAACCACAAGATTATCACCTATTTCCTTTGAAGTTTGCTTTTCAAATTGATTTTGATACAACAACTTCATCCGAAGTATGTGTTACGGGCTAGAACTCTTTTCAAAGATCCATTTGAGTTCGCTCCTCCAATAAGACTTGTGGTGAGGTTTGCTTGAGCTGATTCGATACAGCCATCCGAGTTTCTAGTAGATGGTATATGGCTAGAGAACTCTTTTCAAGATGAGTTTGAATTGCGTTCCTCCAATGAGGCTTGTGGTGTTTCAATGGATTTATGTCCCTGTCATGAAGTGTTATAGATTTTCCTTGTCCCCAACTCCTTCACAAAGAAGTTAATGCGGAGGAATCCTAAGATTGTAAAGCTAGTAACTTATTTTGAATTGAGTTTTGTTTTGTCTTTTATCCCACTCCATCCAAAGATGCTAGTCTTGCCGTTTGAACTGTGTAATTAGAAGAGTCAACAAAAGGAAAGCATTTCATCAAAGATCACATGCCTTGATATATATAGTCTCTTGTTCAAGACATCTATAACCTTTTTTTTGTTATATCCAATGAAAACACATGGGTATGTTTTCTTTTGTAAATTTACTCTTACCATACTTCGAGATATGGAAAGCATCTACATCCAAATACCCGTAATGAATTGTAGTCCGGGTCATTGTATTGGCATATTGGAAAAATGGGCTCTTTTTCTTCAACACCTGTGGATGGCATTTTATTTATCGTGTGTACAAAGAAGAGAAATGCATCAACCCACAAATTTTACGGTAAATTTGCTTGATACACGAGGGTGAGACTCTTTACCACATGTCTATGCTTTCTCTCACTCCATTTTGTTCCTGTGTGGGCATGAAATTTGATGGAGAATTCCACATTGTTTCAAGTGATTTTTAAAACTTCCTGATTGAAATTCACCCCCTCCATCACTTTGGAATACTTTGATTCTCCTGTCAAATTGGTTTTCTACAAAACTTTGAAATTCCAAGAAACAATTAAAAAAATCTGACTTAAATTTCAAGGGATATAGCCACGTAAATCTGCTACTGTCATCAATAAAAATAGCATAATAATTAAATCCTTGAGTAGATGAGATTGGTCCCCTATAAGTCACAAATGAATTTTCTCAAGAGGAAAGTTCACAACTTTATTAGAAGAATTAAAAGGTAGTTGCGCCATTTGACAATTTATACAAATATTTTCTGATTTTTTCCAACTCGATATATCAATGAGTTGTTTTTTGTAAAATTTTCAGAAACTTTTCATGAGGGTGCCCCATTCCGATGCCAAATGTCAAAATTTGCTTTATTTCCTTGAATTGTCGTATGCTTGCTTTGCTTTCTCCTCGAGAGCATACAATCCTCCTTGTTTATGTCCTTTCGCAAGCTTTTCCCCGCTTGTCCTTAATCAAGAAACCATTTGATAAAAAACAATAACACATGAATTGTCATTGTTAACTTCCTACGATAGGAGATTCTTTTAATATCGGAACAACAAGGACATTTTTTAGTTCAAGCACCGTGATTGGTATTTAACAAGATTCTGTGTAATTTTAAGACCCTTACCATTACTAACATATAAAGAATCATTTCTTTATATGGAATGATTTTTCTTATATTACCGAAAGTTGTTGGTGATGTGAGTTGTTGCTCAGAGTCAAAGATAGAATGTGATCATCATCTTCGCCATTTATATGCATGGCAAGAAGAGATGAGAAATTTCCCAGATTGATACGATCAAACTCGCTTCGACATTCTAAAGTCAGTATGTTTAGGTTTAAAGCAAATTTGACATATAGTTTTATCACCGGTCCACGCTTTTGTTGATTGGCATTCTTTATATGTTACCAAGATGAAATTTCTGAAAATTGTTGTTGTTCCGTTGACTTTCAGTTCACAAAATTTTGATTTCCATTCCTTCCGCCGCTTAAAACCCTTCCCTTGAGTCAAGCGATTTCTACCTCTTCATCTCGGGCTTGTTCATGGTTGACGAATTGCTTCTTATCTTCTGCTCATTGCATAACATCTGCTCATGTCCTTGCACTAAAACAAACCGATTATATGTAGGTATGGAGGTTTTGCCAAAGATTGCTACCTTAAAGTCTCGATATTCCGTCCAAGTCCATGTGCCAATTGAAATACTTTATCGACATCGCCCAATCGGTTTCTTCACTAACCAAACTATCGCAAATAGTTTTGAATTTTCGAATGTATTCATCTATAGTCGGCGATCCTTTCTTAAGATTCATTAGACGATCGTAGGTAAACAATCTTTTCTTTTGTCATGGGCAGCAATGCTTCTTCAAGAGACTTCCACACTTGGTGGGCTGATTCTGCTCACTATCATCCATAGCACTTCTTCGTATATTATTCCCAATAACCGTGGAGGTTGGGAGGCCATCATTGTTAACCCAAGTTTCATATTTAGGATTGGGAACGCTTTTGCCATCATCGCTTCCATCTCAAATGCTTTCCCAACTCCTATTAGATGGTGCATCAATCCATACACGCACTAACGGAAATACTTGAGATTTCCAAAGCAAGAAGTTTGAGGGAGCTTTTATAGATACGAGGCTAGCACATTGGTGAAAGGATGAGATAGAGTGATGGTTCTTTGTTGGCCATGTTCATTATTCTCACGATCTGATACCATGAAAAATAATAACCAGATGCTTGAAATACATAAATCGTGAGCTACCTTTTACTAAGGAAATGATTGATATATATACAAGATTGTGCCTAGAGTTTAGGCCGAGATTCTAGCTAACAAAAAAGGAAAAAATGGATTTCTAACGGCTAGTCAATTCAAGGCTATTGTTCTTGCTTGTAAAGAGAATTTTAAGCATTGATATCAGTATTTGATTGTCCTGATTGATCCTTTGATTTAGCTTCACTTGATTGAGTTTCCTTGGATATTGTATTGCATGTCGTTCGGAGATTTTCTTCATCTACATCCATATTTGTATTAAATCGCGTACTGTTGGGGTTCACAAGTTGCTTCGGTTATCAAACATTGTTGCTGTTTGGATTCACAAGTTTTTTTTTTTTTTTTGCATGATCAAGATGTTCAGTATTTACCTATATAATTTTGGATAAAACAGTAACATTGTTGGAGTTTATTTGTTGGCTTTAATTGTTAACACACAAATATATTTAAATGAATGATAATTAAGTAGTTTAGTCAAGGATTTTCGGTGAATAACTTGTTGTTTTTAAATTAAAGTTCAAGGGAGTTGAGGAATACACTCTCAAGGACCTCTCGCGACTTCGTGATCAGTGGGCTACATACGTTGCCAAGTTAATTACAGCATACAATCGCGAGGTAACATACAAGTAATTTATGATTATTTTTCCTGAAAAATATACAAGACTTATTTTTTGTGGTGTGCTAATTGATTTTATATACTTGTAGGTGGAAAAAAAATGAAGGCATATGCGGACTCCAAAATCAGTGACATTGTTATCTATTTTTTCTTGTTGGCTAAATTTTCAGAAATTAATTTAGTACTTTATCGTGTATACTACTTGTTCAAGGCTTAATTTAGTACTTGAACTTGTTTTTTACCCCCAAACAATGATGTATTTGAACTATTTTAATTTAACTGATGTATTTGAAATGTGAATTGCATTACAAGATTTGGTATGTTTAATATATTTTGGGTTTATTTTAATTGTAAAATAAACAGGAATAATGTGATTAAAAAAAATAAAACACAACCGGTATAGCACCATTAATACTGACACTAATTATTTAAATGATGATAAGAATTTTTGATGTTACTGAGTCAGTAGATTCCTGATACTGTAGTCACATAAATCAGTGACATGTAAATAGTATCATTAAATGCTAACACGATTGAGTCACTATCCTTGTGACTCTCTAGTGACACAAAATACTGACATAGAAATAGTATCAACTGATACTAACACCATAGTATCAGTACTATTGTGGTGATACTATAGTGACACAAGATACTGACGCAAAAATCACTGACACCAAAAATTAGTGTCGGTTTTCATTATCGACATAATTAATAAAGTAATTACTGACACTAAAGTGGTGTCAGTAAAGCCCATTTTTCTAGTAGTGTGCTCCTTTCCGTAATCACTTGGGAAGCTTTTGTTTCTTTTTTTTGGGTCGTAATACGCTTATTATTTTGAACTAGTGGCTGCTTTTATGGTTATTGAGATGGCTTTTGATAGAGGATGGTACAGATTTTAGGTTGAATGTGACCCCATGCTAGTAGCTAATTTCCATTTCAAAACGACTCTTGACCGTCCCTGTTGTCCACGGAATATATTGATGATTTATAAATTCAAGTTATCTGCAATGGATTTTCGATGTACCCATATATACTTTCCGAGAAAATAAACGAGCTTTCCTATTTAGTTGAGTTATCAGGCTAATCTCGGACTTTGCTATAATGGCCTCACCTGTAGTCAGATCCACCTGCTGGGAGGTTTAGGTTGAGGTGAACTGATTTCAGATTTCTTGATATTTTTAATTTGATTCTCTTATTCATCAAGATGGAAAAGAAAAATTAAAAAACAAAAAGACCATATAAATCTATAGAAGACAAGCACGCTTTATTTGGCAGGCTATGCTCAATTTCAAATGTGATTATTTTATATTTTATATTTTATATGTAAATGTACTACATTTGGCAGCCGACTATATTGGACAAAAAAAGATGAAGCCTAAAAATCAAAATGGATATTTGTTATGCCAAAACTACAATATAAATTGAGCTACAACATAGATTGAAAATACAATTTATGAATTGAATTAGCCACTTTAATTTTCTTGCAATGTGTAATTTATGTATATATGGAAGCCAAAGCAAAGCTTCACCTTTCTTTAAATGACATATTTGGTATACAGATTGAGATACAGCACAGATTCAAAATATAATTTATGAATTTAATTAGCCACTTTAATTCTCTTGCAAAGTGTAGTTTATACATATAGAAGTCAAAGCACAGTTTCATCTTTCTTTAAATTACTTTTTCGGTATAACTTATCCTATTTAAAGTGTGAGGTTGCAATTTTCTTATTACATACAGAAAAAAATATAAATTAAACAAGCATAATGAGTTCTCTCACCAAAATTACGTTGCTACTAGCTCTTCTTGTTGCAGGCACGTCCGTGATGAGCAATGCATGTTTCCTTTTTAATAAAAACTATGTGCAAATAACTAATCAGTTAGAAAATGGAGAGGATCTTACTCTTCATTGCAAGTCTAAGGATAATGATCTTGGTGAACATGTGCTCCACGAAGATGAGAGTTATAACTTCAGTTTCTGTCAAAACGTTCTTGGTGAAACTCTATTCTTCTGTACTTTTGAATGGAGTGGGCAAGTTCATAAGTTTGACATATTTGATGGGAGCAGGGATCCATGCAGTCATTGTAACTGGAGGATAACACATTTGGCTCCATGTAGGGATAGATGTTATAAGTATGACTAATATATATTGCCCCTTGTATGTTTATTTTCTCTTATGAAAATAAAACTCTGTTACAATTTATTGGATAAGATCATTGTTAGAACCTATATTTCGTTGAATTTTTGTTTGGAAATATAACGACAGGATCTTTGTACTTAGAGCCTGCCTTTGTTGTTGAATTTTTTGTTTTGAAATATAATCATATTTTGGCCGGTGATTTGATACTATTTTTCAGCAGCGGTCACTTGACATATAAACGAACCATGATTTGGTAGAACTTTTACCGGCAATATGATTTCATGCGAATCTTGTATTTCAATTAGGTTTTGGAAAAGTCTACAAAACCCTAAATCGATTTTTAAGTCTTTTCTTTTAGCTAAAACTTGATCATTCACAATATTATTGGACTTTCGTTTGATCCTATTCTTACACACATCGACTTACTTTGGGGAAAATAATGCAATAAACTCTTTGTATATTATTATTATAAATTATTAAATATCACATAAATATTTGTGGTTTGTTTAGCATGGAATATATGTTAAAGGATAAGATTGGTCATCTCTGGAAAATATCTTATTTTACAAAAGTTTTCATGCTCAGATAGTCTCTTTCGTCGGTCGCCACCTGTTTATTGGTTTAAAGAGAATTCTCGGATGGCTTGGGGTGCTCCTTTCCGTAATCACTTGGGAAGCTTTGGCCTTTTTTCTTTTCTTTTCTTTTTTCCTTTTTGTTGGGGTGGGGGGGGGGGGGGGGGTTGGGTGGAGTAATACGCTCATTATGTTGAACTAGTGGCTGCTGTTACGGTTGTTGAGATGACTTTTGATAGAGGTTGGTACAGACTTTAGATTGAATAGTAATTTCCATATCTAAAATGCTCTTGACCCTTTCTGTTCTCTACGGAATAGATTGATGATTTGCAAATTCAAGTTACACTTTCCAAGAAAATGATAGCGCTTCCTATTCAATAGAGTTGTCGGGCTAATCTCGGTCTTTGCTATAATGGCCTCGCCTGGTAGTCGGATCCACCTTCTGGGAGGTAAACTGAATTTCAGATTTATCTCCTATTCATCCAAATGGAAACGAAAAAAATAAAAAACACGAGGATCATAAATCTATAGAAGATAAGCACGCTTTATTTGGCAGTCCATGTTCAATTTCAAATGTGATTATTTATTATTTATTTTTTATTTTTTATTTTACATGTAAAATGTGCTACATTTGGCAGCCGACTATATTGGATAAAAATATATATCTATGAATCCTAGAAAAATGAAGTGGATATTTGTTATGCCAAAATTACAGTCTAGATTGAGATACAACACAGATTGAAAATATAATTTATGAATTGAATTATTCACTTTAATTTTCTTGCAAAGTGTAATTTATGTATATATGGAAGCCAAAGCACAGCTTCACCTTTCTTTAAATGACATATTTGGTATACTGATTGAGATACAACAAGATTCAAATTATAATTTATGACTTTAATTACCCACTTTAATTTTCTTGCGAAGTGTAATTTATATATATATATAGAAACAATGAGATCTAAAAATAATTTCTAAATTAGATAATAGTAAAATATGAAAAACTAAAATTTTGAATATATAAAATATTTGCTAATACATTTATAATATTCTCTACCCATTTTCGTATTTTAAAAATGTTATGCAATAGACTCATTATCAATATTATTAAATTTATTATTTCTTATATAAACAACTAAACTATCATTTATCCCATCCGATTCCAAAGATGATTCTTCATGAGTTTCATTACTAAAAAGCGTTATTTAATATTATCAGTAGACTCCAAGAATTAATCCTATTTTTGATAATAGAAAATATTTTTTGAGTGGTGGGCTATCATTATTTTTAATTAAAATATAAGTTTTTATAATTCTTAAAAGTTAAATTTTAAATTTTATGGGGGTTTATAATTTATAGTGATTATTTTAATAATTTTTTGATGGGGGCTAATTAGGAAACTAAAATATTTTTCTTTTTTAATTTTAAAATTTTTTTTTTTTGCCAGTGGGGCTTGAGCCCCCACCGGTCACATGCTACATCCGCCCTTGTATAGAAGTCAAAGCACAGTTTCATCTTTCTTTAAATGACATATTTGGTATAACTTATCCTATTTAAAGTGTGAGGGTGCAATTTTATTATTATAAACGGAAAAAATTAAAAATTAGACATGCATAATGAGTTCTCTCACCAAAGTTACATTGCTACTAGCTCTTCTTGTTGCAGGCATGTCCGTTATGAACAATGCATGTATTCTTGGTAGAATCCATGTGCAAATAACTAATCAGTTAGAAAATGGAAAGGATCTTACTCTTCATTGCAAGTCTAAGACTGATGATCTTGGCGAATATGTTCTCCACAAATATGAGAGTTATAACTTCAGTTTCTGTTCAAACTTTTGGGTGTAACTCTATTCTTCTTGTTGGACGGGTGGGCGCCCAAGATGGGCCGACCCGACCCGACCCGCACATGGTAACCACTTGTTGGTTACCATGCACGTTTGGGAGAGGGAAGTTGAACACACATCAACTTCCCAACCGCTGTATATATATAAAAAAACCGCTGCTGGAAATATGAATGCAAGGTAACGATTCATTTCGAAAAAAGAAAAACAGCAAAGTGTGTGTGTGTGGGTGAAAGCAAAGATTAAAAACAAGAGCATTGAACAAACCGGAAAAGGCAAATACACTGTGATTTGAGGAAGATTTCCGTTCGTGATTTTTTTCCGACCGGTGACGTGATCCAACGCTTGTTTATTCTGCTGCATAATTCGAAAAGATAAGGTCTATTGACTCCTTTAAGAATTCTTTCACTTCTGTAGTTTTGAATGGAGTGGGCAAGTTCATAGGTTTGACATTTATAATGCCAGAAGGGATGCATGCGATCATTGTCCCTGGAGGATAACACATTCTGCTCCATGTAAGGATAAGGCCCCTAATGATTACGCTCGTTGTTATGGTTATCACTGATATATATTGCTTCTTGTATGTTTATCTTCTATTATGGAATAAAAACTCTATAATAATTATAGGACAAGGTCTTCATTAGAACCTATACGTCGTTGAATTTTTTATTGGAAATATATTGGAATCGTGCAATGTTGTTGTTAATTTATAAGAGACGTGATTAGAAAATTGAGATCGTATTGCATAATGGAAAAATGAACTGCGGCATCACTTGACTCTTGTAAAACACGCTCTCTCAACCTTCACTTTTTAAAGATTTTTTCCCCTTGAAAATTAATATAATATTGCTTAAACTTGTTTCTAAACTCCTCGTCCCTTCGGGGTGAATGGCTTCGGCCTTGGAAGGATTCATGGCAGAGATGGCCTATCTAATGACATTAGTTACATATGAAATTTTGAAACAAATTGACATTATATACGAAACTCTGAAACTAATTCCAAAGATCTCAATCGAGGATTGAAGGGAATTTATATTTGGGATCAGTGGCAGTGCCAGAAATTTAACTTAGCAGGGGATAAGTTTAAATAATAATGTAATTTAAAAAAGGTCAACAAGTAACAAGTACCAAAAATAAAAATTCATTAATATATTCAATACGTTTATAATTGATCTCGACGTTTTCATATGTTAAAAACATTAAAGAATAAACTTATAATCAAGAATACAAAATAAATATTTTTCTACATGTGCAACAATAATATTAGTCAATTATTAATCTCTAATCTGGTTTCACAGAAGATTTTTCACAAAATTCATATTTGAAAATGCGTTTTATTATTGTAGTCATGACAACTAGTAAAATCAATGCTAATGTTATCAATATTAAATTAATGAATACAATTTATTTTTTTTAGTATCAACTATTTTTCTTGTTAGCTTATCAATCTCTTTCAATTTTGAAAATTTGTTATTAGAATCCACCTATGTAATGGAAACATCAAATTGAATTTTAAGTGTCATAAGATTCATTGAAGAAAAATCATTTTGATAAACTCAATAAGATAAAATAATTTCTATTTTTTTGTGTGAGGAGAGTTAGGGTGCAACAAATCTCAAAATAACAATTTCTTTGTGGGTTGGAAGTTAAAGATAAATATTTAATATTTTGGTTATTTTTAAATTTTAACAAGAATTTTTATGATAAATGAGACAAATATTAAATTAAATTTATAAATTTTGAAAAGTTAGAGGGGACTTCAGCCCCTCCTAGTCCTAACGTGTTACCGCCTATGTTTGGGATCCCCTTTTCATAACGTTAAAAGCTCATACAATGTTGAGTTTATAAAATAATAAAATTCAGGATACTGTACCAAATAATTTTAATGATTGATAATACATACATGAACCTTTCAAATTTTCTTAAAACAATATTATGGGGAAGAGTAACACTTTAATCACTCTTAGATGTTAAAACCTTTTTGGTGAAACTCTACTCCGTAGCTTTTGCATCAGGTGGGAAAGTTTATTGGCATATATGATCAGGGCGATGGATATATGCTTTTATTGTAACGGGAGGATTACAAATTCTGGTCCATGTAATCACCACAAGAAAAAGTGATTTATGTGACGGCCGTTTTGCTGTGACAAATGACCTTTTGTGACTGATTTATAACGGTAAACTTACGCAGTCGTTGCAAATGCTTTATCACTGTATCTTCGGTCTTAGAAAGTGTCTTTTGTGACAGCAAAACTGCAGTTACAAAAGTTCATAACAGTCACCAAAACAAGTAACCGACCACGCTGTCACATAGACTAATGTGGGCTAGAATCCTTAAACGTAAGCTTTGTGACATGTAGCAGTCAAATCAGAAATGTTTAATTTTCCAAAATTTTGTGATATTTGACAAGATTTTATTTAATTTTTTTGATACCTGTCAATTATAACAAAATTCAAAATTGTGTTGAATTATAAACTTGATCGAATCCTTTTAAGGCCCAAATCATGATTCCTCATTGATATCCAGAAGCTTTAGATTTTTGTTCAAAGATTTGGAGATTAGCTTTTCACATATGGTGCAATAATGGTGTGTTAGCTGAGTTATGTATGTGATTTTATAAATTTTTGGTACTTAACATTTTGTGGTTTGTGTTAAGCTATCTCGAGTATAAGTACCTCCCGAGTATAAGTACCTCCTCATGTATTTAGTTCAGTAATCAAGTAAGAAAGAAATCTTCTCAATTCATAAAATATAGCTGGTATTCTTCAATTATTCTTGAGAATAGTTATTTGATTAATCAAGTTCTCCAACAAAGTGGTATCAGAACTAGCAATTGGTGCCACCACTAATAGTTTAACATATCAAATCGAAGATCTCGACAAGGGAAACATGATGCTGGAAAAATCAACCTGATCGGAGTCTGAATGCGTCTGCACTTGGAGCGAATAGTTTCTGCCTTAAATTTGAGTTGACTAACAGAGTTGAACCAATCTAAACTGAGTTGAATCGGGATGAAGCAAGCCGAACCAAGATAAACCAAGTAATATCTTAGTCAAGTCAACCAAGCTAAATCGAGTCGTTAATCGTCGGCCTTTGACCAACAACCATTGACCGTTAACGGTTAATCAAAATTTGAAATTTGGTCCAAGTCCTTCCCTAGGTTTTTTGACATTCCGGATCTGTCTGTCTAATCATAATTTTTAAATTTGAACATTCTAAGTTCCATCACTAAAAGGAAGTAACTTTGACAGTTGGAGTATTAAAATGAAGGCCCTCCTTGGAGCTCATGATGTTGAGGAGGTCAATAAAAAACACTACAATGAGCTAGATGATAAGGCTTCTTTAACTCAATAATAAAGGATAGTTTAAAAGATTCAAGAAAGAGAGATAATAAAGCACTCTTCTCATCTATCAAGCATTGGATGATGATGGATTTGAGAAGATTTCGATTGCAAATTCAGCCAAGGAATCATGGGAGAAACTATAAACCTATTATAAAGGATAATTGAAAGTGAAAAATGCACATCTCCAAACACTAGCGTTTACATTTTGGATTGGGTAAATTCTAAGATTACGAGTAGGAGTATGTTGTTTACTTACACTAGAATTGGAGTATGGAATTGAAATCATAATCCAATTTATGTGTTTACATTATCTTGGAATCTTGGATTGGGAGTAAATGGTTTCAAATTAAAGTTTTACCCTTATTTAAAGAATTATAATTTTTTATTACAAAATTAATAAAAATATATTTGAAAAATAAAATTTTTATTTTATTTTATTTGTAAATTAATAATAATCTTAATTATGTAAATCATAATTTTTTATTAATTTTAATTATGTAAATAAAAATTATTAATAAGAGCAACACAAATGAAACATTATTATTAATAATATAGTACAAAATTAATATTTTCTTAGAATAAAATATTTATTATTATTAATTACTAATATTAAATAAATATAATACTATTATTTTTAAATAAATATAATAATATTATATTTTTAGATAAAGAGAGTATATAGTAATATTATTAATTCTCTACAAATATAACAATATTATTTTAAAGTAATTTTATCTTAGAATTAATGTAAATTATTATTTTTAACTAAATATAACAATTTTATATCTAAATAAGTTTAATATTATTACTTTTAGTAAATCTAATTAATAAAATAATATATAATATTATTTAAATAAATATGATTTTATTTTATAAATATTATTTATTTTATTTTGTTAAATATTAGGTAAGGGAAGTGGATCCCACTCCCTCCCACCTCCCAATCCCACTTCCCATTCCAAAATTAAGTGCCCATTGATTTCTCACTCCTCCTTAAAATTTACAAGAAACACTAGAGTGAGAGAATTAATTCTCACTCCCACTCCAAAAAATAAATAACATAGGAGGTGAGTTCAAATTGCATATGAAAGAAACCGAGTCCATTTCTGATTATTTTTCAAGAGTTCTAGCCGTTTCAAATCAATTATAGAGAAATGGTGGAAAGATAAAAGATGTAAGAATTATAGAGGAGATACTTCGCTTATCAAGCCCAAGATTCGAGCACATAGTTGTGACAATTGAAAAGACGAAGGACTTATGATTTGCTGCATGTCTACGAAGAAAGCACAAAAAGAAGTAAGGGATCAATGAGTAGCTCCTTAAGATGCAAATTTGAGAAGAAAACAAGCCAAGGCAATGAGAGGGGACAATGGTCTCGAGGTAAAAGTAGAGGCTGAGGAATAGGAAGAGGAATTTTAGCAACAAAAATTCCAATAACAATTATGAAAGAGATGAGAACTTCATAAGAGGTCGTGGAAGAGGGCACTCAAACACTAGGTACGACAAATCCGAAGTTTAATGCTATAATTGCCAAAAGTTTGGCCATTATGCTTCGGAACATAAGGCTCTTAATAATAAAGTTGAAGAGAAGAGTAGCTATATGGAATAAAAGACCCAGGAAAGTGAAACATTGCTACTAGCATGTGAGGATAATTATAGAGGCCAAGACAATACTTGGCGTCTTGAGACTGATGCAAGCAATCATATATGTGGAAGAAAAAGCATGTTCATAGAGCTAGATGAATCATTGAACAACAATGTATCATTTGGAGATGATTTCAAAGGACCATTCACTACAAGAAAAAGGATCTACTATGACAGGTAAAACTGTCATAGTAGGGGGTGGATGACGGTTGTTCATACCGTCATTGTAGCCAGCGTCAAGAATTGATGATAGAACAATACCCGTCACAACTTGTGATGGATATAACCAGTCACACGACTATCATAACTTTATTTAAAGGGAAATATAATAATTTTTAATTTGACCCCTTTTTTTTTCATTTCGCGTGCTATATTTTAAATTTTTAGCTGAATATCTTAAATTTGGCGCGAAAATGAAAATTATAACTAATTGAATTTTTTTTTACAATTAATTCTGAAATTAAATTTATAATTAATAAAAATGGCTATTTTGTTACTACCATGAAATGCTTGTCATTTTAATAAAAATCTTGCAATTGATTTAAAAATTAAAATTTCATAATTTAGTTAATTAATTCGATTGTTAAAATGAATATTGCAATTAAAAATTCACTAACAAAGAAAATGAAATGAATAACACTGAATAATTATCGATAATTATCAATAAACATAATTTAACCAAATACAAATGACAAGTCCAACATAAATAGAAGAGTATTGTAACAACATAAAAACCAAATTTCAACAACATGTAGAAGACTAGCAGTTTTGAGACTAATGAACCATGATCGTGCTTTAACACAACAAAGCCAACAACACTGATCAGACCAAAAGAAAAAAAATTTCATTCTAGCAGTTTTAGTGAAGCATACAGCAAATACCAATCTAAGAAGAAGCTAAAAACGTGCAAAGATGCACCAATACTCAGGACTTGTTTTTGCATCAAAGAAAAAAGATGGCCAACTCCAGCAATACCCACCATCTTCATCAAATTCCAACATAGCAAGTGTGACAAGCTAGGTAACTGCACAAGTAAATATAACATCATCAAAACATGGTGGGGAAAATGATCTTAAAACATCTCTCTTGCAATTACCACAGACTTTTTTGAAAGCTCACTGATGTGATGCGATGGAGCTTCTTTTATGATATGCACAACTTTTGGTTTGGCTTTAAGCACAATCAAAATCCAAAGATATCAGTGAAGCAAGCAAACATGCAGCTGGCCGCTCTAATTGCATGCACGTGTGCTACACTAACTATTGAATCCAAGTAATACATAGTAGAAGTTGTCATATCAATTATAAGAATTCCATAAGGTCTAAACAAAAGTGTAAGTATATAAGGCTGCATGAAAAAGAATTGAGTGAGATTTTGGTGTTTTGAAAATAAGACTTGAGTACCTAAAGTGATTTTGAGGCAATGTATCATATAATTAATTCTAAGTGTAAGCAAATGATAAAAGTAAATTAGTAAATTCATCAAAGAAATGAAATTCACGCCTTTCCTCATGGAAAGCTTTTCAAGCAATCTTAACTCCTACGTGCTTGAATGGAGAATGAAACACTGCAAATCAGATGAAAGATTTGACTGCTAACTATAAGCAAAGGCGCAGACTAAACTAAATTTCTTTAGTAATGAAAGTATTGATGTGTATGTTGACTACTTAAGTATAAGACTAGAATAGCAACAAATTTTAAGATGCTGATATGCAAATCAAAAGTAATATAGGGAAATCAAAGTAATTCTAAAACAGAGCAAAAAGGTTGATATCATTGTGAAATGTGACTTTTTCATATGTTTACAATGATCTGATAAAAGTAAATCATATTATTGAATAAAAAATTTGATGGATGAAAACATGCAAATATACTACAATGAAACATCTGAAAATTGCATCAAACAATTCCTCGCAAGCCTTAATTTTTGCAGCTTTATATGATACCTAAAGTGTCTATTTGTATGCAAGAATGACAAACTATCAATGCAGTTAACACTTATTTTGGACAATCAACAAGTCTGGAAGCTACAACTACAATTATATAGTTGTAGGATCATTATTAAAATGCTACAAAACAGAAGTAGAGAAAGTACGATTAACCATATCATCTGTAGAGCAGCCCTTAGTCCATTATATAAGATCTCATGATGCTATTGATGTTTGCTAATAGAAAATGAAAAGGTAAAACCCAACTCTCTGTCCACCAAGTGAAAAATAAAATCATCACATTGAGTAGCAGGAAAAATGATTAAAATGCAAAACCATTCTTGGCATAAGGCTCTGGAGCATAGATTGATAAGTAAATCATAGGAATTGAAAAGAAAAGTTGCAAAAAGCATAGCTAATAGATAGAGTTTTAGTAATATATCCAGGCTGGTCAGAAAGGTAAAATAAATTCCTACACATCCTACAGCTAGCTTCAAAAACTCATTAAAATTTCAATATTGAAGCTATTCATACGATACCAATTGCAAA
The DNA here is from genome assembly GCA_030448925.1 of Citrus cavaleriei. Lineage (NCBI taxonomy): Eukaryota > Viridiplantae > Streptophyta > Magnoliopsida > Sapindales > Rutaceae > Citrus > Citrus cavaleriei. Next base: position 27,240 of record JAUJEN010000343.1, read on the forward strand.
TGAAAGATTAATAATATATAATATGGATTGGAACGACATTTTGCAAAAAACCACAGCCAATAGATGCAGTCTTTATATCCAAGTTGATTAGAAAGGTGAACTAATATGGATTGGAAAGAAATTTTGCAAAAAACCACAGCCAAATTCAAAAAATTATAACTAATTGAGTAATCAAAACTAAGCTAAGCAGATAAGGCCTTTGCAACAAAAATTGTACAGTAACTAAATGCATACAAAAACAGAGCATCAAAGTCAAGCTAACCTCAGAAGTAGCATTATTATCTACTAAAGTCTTTGCTCCAACAAATGTCCATGAAGCAAACATGTTACTTTTCCTCAAAGAATCAAGTATTAAAAGACCCAAATCGACTGTGTTGGCTGCGATAACATCAATGGAAGCATAGGTGCAAAGCCCTCGGCCAACAAAGAAGATTGACCGCACAAGAACTGAGAAGAAAATAATTGGATCCCCAATTTGAAGACTGAACAAAATGTTAAGGTGATTAGCCGCACAAGAACAAAACCGGAATCATTCTAAAGGTTTAGATTTCGTTCATTTCAACAAACTAGTACATTTGAGCACATAACTTTTAAGGAAAAATTCCATTTTTCCAACACAGTGAACAAATTTTAGATAAACCTTTAGTGCTTAGAACTACACCTTTAGTGTTGAAATTGACAAAAAATTTAATTAAATTGACATGCAAGAGAAAATAAGGAGAATAATTACCTGTGTTAATAAAAAAATTGAGCTTAATCAATGGTGGGTTTTCAGTTAGGGTTTTGAAATGCAACGATGGCAGCACAAGTTCAGTGGGTTCCTCATGTGGATCTCGATGATGGCCAAATCGATGGCGAGTGACAAGGCAAAATCGATGCCGGGACATGAGACAAAATCAATGCTGTTACTAATGTAATGGTTTGAGGCGATATGTTGTTACGAGAGTGAAACCGTGTAAGGGTGAAAGATGTTTGAGTTTTGGATGAACACTTGGGGAAAAAAAACCGATATGAAGTGTTTTGTGTTTATTCATTGTTATTTACTTTTTCTCTAAACGCTACCGTTTCCTTTTTTTTTCATTTTTGATTTATCTTTTTTGACAAAATCATTTTAAAATTTTAAGTCAAATCTTTGAAAATAAAGTCAAAATAAAAATTTATTTCAAATTTCAAATTTTAAGTCAAATCACTATCATAGACTAGTCATTAATTTATGGTAATCTAAATATTTATCACAAATCAATCTTATTATTATGATATAACAATTTTTTATCACAATTTTATCGTATTTTATTGACATAAAATTTTTTTATCACAAGTCTGTCATATTTCTGTAAAATAAGAGACTTAGGCTAAGAACCGTCACACATGTACCTGTCATCGTAGGTCATTTTTCTTGTAGTGATTCAAAGGGAGAGTTAAAATCCTTATTTATTTAAAAGATAGATGGCATCAATTTATTTTAAATGTGTACTATGTGCCAAATATTAAAAATAACATCTTGAGCTTAGGTCAATTCTTAGAAAAAGGCTATGATTCACATGAAAGAATGCAGTCTTTTTATAGTTGATGACAAAGGAAATTTAACCATCAAGATGAAATGTTAAAGAATAGAATGTTTTCTTTGAATATGCAACATGATGTTACAAATTATTTCAAGACTTGTTCCAAAAATGCATCATATCTTTGGCATCTTCAATTTTGGCATTTCAACTTTGGAGGATTGGAGTTACTATCCAAGACAAATATGGTAAAAGACTTACCATACATCAATAACTCTGATCAACTTTGCGAATGATGCTTATTGGGGAAGCAATTCAGAAAAAGCTTTCCAAATGAGTCAAAATTAAGAGCTAAAAGACTGCTCGATCTCATTTACATAGACATTTGTGCTCCAATCAACCTAAACTTCTTTGATAAAAATAACTTATTCTTTCTCTTCATAGATGATTTTTTAAGAAAAACTTACTTGTACTTTTTGAAGCAAAAGTTAGAAGTTTTTGAAACTTTCAAAACATTCAAAGTTGCAGTGGAGAAAGAAAGTGGGTATCAGATTAAAGCCATGAGATTTGATCGGGGAGGAGAATTTAGTTCTAAAGAATTCCAAAATTTTTGTGAAGCAAAGGAATTCGACACCCTTTGACAATTATAAGATCTCCCTAACAAAACAATGTTGTAGAGAGAAAGAATAGAATTATCTCAACATGGCAAGAAGCATGCTCCTTACCTAAATAATTTTAGGCTGAAACTATTGCATGTGCAGTATACTTGTCTAACAGATCTGTAACAAGAAGTGTATGGGGCAAGATACCAGAAGAATCATGGAGTGGCAGAAAGCTAGCCATCCCGTATTTAAGAGTTTGTGAAAGCATAGCTCATGTATATGTACTAGACGAGAAAAGAATTAAGCTAGATGACAAAAGGGAGAAGTTTATCTTCATCGGCTAAGACAATATTCTAAATGATACAAACTGTACAATCTAAATAATGGAAAGATCGTGATAAGTCGAGATGTAATTTAAAGAAGTAGAATGGGACTTTAGCTCTCATGTAGATGACTTTAACTTTTTTCCTCTTTAAGAATATGAATAGATAATGAAAGAGAAAGTGAGAAAAGAACACAAGAACCTACTCCACATGCCTCTCAAATATCAACCACTTATGAAGATTCACTATCATTATTTTTGGAGGAGAGAGATGTGGCATGCACAAGAAGTTTATAATACTTTTATGAGATAAATAAGAGTCTTGACAACCTCACTCTCTTTTGCATCTGCACTAATTTTAAGCCAGTGAACTTCTAAAAAGTTGTGCTAGATGAGAAGTGGAGAAAAGTAATGGATGAAGAGATCAAAGCTATTGTGAAGAATAACTATGGGAACTTGTCACTCTTCCCAAAGGTCACAAAGCTATTGATGTCAAATGGGTCTACAAGATGAAGAAAAATTCCAAAGGTTAGATCAAAAAGCACAAGGCAAAGCTAGTTACAAAATGCTATATTCAAAAGGTCGGCATCGACTATGATGATGTACTTGCCCTTGTTGCTGAAAACTATAAGATTAATCATTTCATTAGTAGTGGAAGATTTTTCAAATGGATATGAACTCTACTTTTTTGAATGGTTTCTTCGAAGAGGAAGTCTACATCGAACAACCATCAGACTATGTGGTGAAATGACATAAAGATAAAGTTATAAGATTGAAGAAAAACCTTTATGGGGGAAAGCAAGCACCAAGAACCTTCTTTTTTGTTTTCACGACCCATTCAATCACTTAAAAAATTCATGCCTGCAACAAGCAAAGTTATAAAGTCACAAAATGTGTCGTCAAATATTTTTAAATTATAAAACTATCATTATTACAAAACTAAGTAATCCAAAAACATTTCTCAACAAATCTGTGTTGCAGACATAAAGCCATGAGCACTATGCTTTTTAATTTTGTTGTTGGGATCTTATAATCAGCTCGTCTTAAATTTTTTGGCTTTGTCATTTAATGAATTGTCAAGATTGTCATATATCGTTTCCCACGATAAAAGATCCCAAGGACGATTTCGAAAGTGATATATCTCATCTACTTTGTTAAACAATAAGAAATTAATTTAAAATGATTTTTTCTTCCAGTTAGTACTCTATCTATAAAGTAATACAACACCATATTTAGCGCATCAATGTTGTCCATATTATCAAAATGTAAGTCCGCAAATATTGACTCAAACTGGACAAGATTCATCTTACGAAATAAATCACCAAAATACTTGTTAAGTAACATATGCACCGTTCTTTTGCTTTCTTAGTACGACATCTTGGCCATAACAAAGTCTTATAACTAGGTGCCACTCTCCAACTGAGCGTAACAAATGCTCACCAATTTGAAATCACAACTAATCTTCTTCGTTGCTTTTTTTATGAGTCATTTGCCTAAACAATACATTGTGCACAATTATGCTACTGAATGGAAAGTTTCGGCACTCCATGAAACGCTCAAATATGTCTTTCTTGAATAGTTTCAACTGCTCTTTTTTTTAATTTTTCCCGGATGGCTTTTATAACTGTATCTAATGATGCCTGGTTCATTCGTCGGTCTGGGTGGATTATACTTTGCTATTTTGGTTTCGCGATATATCTTATACAAGTTACATAATTAATTTGTTATATTACACAATTACATGCAATAAATTAATAACATTAACAAGAACACAAAAGAAGGGACTAATATTTGGGACAATAATCGCATGCACACACTGTGCATGCGACAGCTGCATGTTGCAATCTTTCATCGACCACCAAATTTACTCTTTGTTGCACTTGATATATGAAAAACACACCACGCAACTCAACAAACACCCCATTGTACCTTAATTATACAAAAACTATACACAAACTATCTAAGAGGAATTTCACCAAAAACCTAATGTGCAATAGTTATAACTTGTCATTTTGACTAAATTTGGTTTTATGATATCCCTCTAACAACCTATAATCATCGAGAATCCCAATCAAATTCATTCAAATTATAAAAAAAAATGATGAAGTTAGATTACCTAGGGTTTGGGCTCTTTTCAATTTGTTAGATTCGTTTTCGATTTAGATGGATTATGGTGCATTTGGTTGGATGTTAGTTCACCAGTGTCATTGCCGCTCGCCATTCATGAGACAAAAGGTTGGGGCGTGGCTAGAGAGAGTTAGCTGATTGAAATAGAGGGTAATTTGGGGCAAAAAAAAATTATTTGGCTAGTTATTATATGAAAAAATTTGGGGGTTAAATTCAAAATTTTGAAAAGTTTTACGGTCACTTATATAAATTTTTCAATTTCAAATGTCACAATATTTCAGATTTCATCTATAAAATATAGTCCATTTGGCACCCATTTGTTTAAATCTATTGGATAAAAATATACAATCCTTAAAGTCAAAATAAAAATTTGTTAGGCCAAAGGAAAACAATCCAGAATGAGATACAGCCAAAGGAAATTCCCAGATTGAGATACAACATAGATTAAAAATATAACAATGAAGTAATGTACCCGCTTTAATTTCTAAAGCCAAGTATATCTATCTATCTCTGTGTGTGTGTGTGTGTGTATATAAACCTAAGCACAAAGGGGAAAAACAATGCCAATTAAATTAAACAAGTACAATGAGTTCTCTCACCAAAACCCTTTTTGTTGCATGTATGCCCGCGACGAGCAATGCATGTACTATTGTCAAAGAAGTCCATCTGCAAAATAACTAGATCTTACCCTTCATTGCAAGTATGCAAATGAGGACCTTGATGAACATGTGCTCCATAAAGATGAGGTTTATCAATTTAGTTTTTGTCCTAGCTTTATTGGCAAAACTATATACTCATGTAGTTTTGCTTGGAGTGAGAAAGTTTATAGCTTTGACATATATGACGGACACAGGGATAATTGCAATGATTGCTATTGGAGGATTACACATTTTAGTCCATGTGGGCCGCCTGATAATTCTGATGATGTTATTTGTTATTATAAGTAGAAATGAATAATATATCCTCCTTGTATGAATATATAAGAATGAATCATGCTTATGTTTTTTTTTTAATGAATAAAGTCTCTATTATCTTGGACAAGATCTTTGTTAAAACCTATTTTTTGTTGTTATTTATATATATATATATATATGGAACCTACTATGCTATTATTAATTTGTATGAGACTAATTTTCAGAAAAATTAGATATGGTTATCTTAGAATCCTTCTTGATGCTTCAAATAAGAGTAAAAGCATGTAAATTCTTATTAATAACTGTTGTGAAATCCAACTTTCAAAAAAGTGCTTATTACACGCGTGGTTAAAGGTTTAGATTTTTTACTTTTGGGCAGAGAAGCAAAGTTTTGCTGACTTGTTAGAGAATGGGAATATCAAAGGAGTGGTAACCAAGCTGCGGATGCTCTAGATAAGTATGCTCTTCTAACATGTTCATCATTTGTATTGCTAGAAGACTTTTCACAGTTTATAGGTTGTTATTTTTGAATTTTTTTCTGATTTAATGAGAATTACTTTGTTTTTTTTTTTTTTAAAAAAAAAGGTTTAGTTTTTACAACGTTCATACATATATGGAACGTTACGTGGAAGTTAACTAGTCGATACGCACTAGCCTTTTTAACTGTTACGTTAACATGTAACTAAGGATGCTAAAATGGCCCAGTTGGCCCAATCAAGTATGGTTGTGGGCTTCGTATCCGGGCTTACGAAAAAAATGCGGCTCTTGGAATCACTTCTAGCAGTGGGTGGACCAGCTACCAAAATCCAACCACTTCGCTAACTTTAGGGATGGCAATGGATTAGATTTGATCCAAGATTTATGTGATCCAAATCCAATCGGATCGGATTTGAATCGGTTTAAAATGAATTTGGATCGGATTTGGATATCGATGTGCGGATCTAAGACGGATCTGGAGCAGTTATGGATCTATCTTAATATCTAAATCCATATCTATGTCCACTCATCTTTTAATTTTATTTTATTTTAAAAGTTTCTTAATAATTGTGGAATGATAATGATAATAAATTTTATTCATAGCATATTAATAGTATTTACCATGAATTTAAACTCTTAAAACTTAAATGTTAGTTTTGTAAATTTAAAGGTCAGCCAGCCTCAAAGCATGTACATGCAATATTCAAATTGCAATCCAAGTAATATAACCTGGTAATTTATTTTATCATATTGGCCAAATAATTTTTAAGGAATATAGTTATTCATATATTTAGTCATTCATATATTTAGTCAAATATGGTCATAATAAAAATAATAAAGGACTGAATATAAATCATATTTAATTTATATGTCATTATCTAATGTTGTAGGAATGAGGGTAGGTGTATCGTGGATACTAGAATGATGAAGGAGACAATAGAATATTAGATTGATCTTACTCCTGCAATTACTTCTGAATGATATTTTATTATCTTTCTTATTTGTTGTTTTGGTGTAGAAGTATAAGCTACAATATTTATTATATTTTTGAGAAAAATTATATAATTTATTTGTTATCAATACATTTTAGCCTTCAATTTTCAATCTAAAAAATTATTTTTTTTTATTACGAAATTTTAGAATTCATGACGGATCTAGAGCAGATTTGGATTTTAATTTTTTTTCGGATTTGTAGCAGATATAGATATTTATTTCTTTTTTGGATCTGGATATAGAGCGAAAAATATGGATTCATAATGAATCTGGAGCAGATACGGATCTTGATTTTTATTATGGATTTGGATCTGGAGCAGAGTAGATCCAACCCATATCTGCCCCATTGCCATCCCTAGCTAACTTTATTGCCCCAACCCCTTGTTTATAACTACATATAACTGCGGTCCGAGTAAAAAGACGGTGATACATAAACCAAAAGTTCTCAATCGGCAGAGAATTTTCTTTTAGTTTCTGGGTTTTCCCAAAAATTATGCACAAAATTTTGCTGTTTGATAAATATTAGTGACATATTTTACTATTCCATGATGATCAATTTTGTCTGAGATATTGTTTTCTCCTTCGCTCTTTTAGCTGACGTTTGGACTAAGAATTTTTTTTTTCACATTATATGTATGGGAGATTCTATTTGCACTCGGGTGGGATTGTTTTAACTAAGTTTGGTAATTGATAACCGGCTTCCTACCGTGTTAAATTACGCACTGAACGCACCAATTAACTTATTGGGTTAAAAAAAAAAAAAGAACTCCAAACTATTTCTTATTATTATTGTGTTACCTAAACTAACTCATTTAACGATTAAATTTCAACTTGCAATCTTTAGTGTTATATAGTTATAAAACAAAAATAGCAATTTGTAAGAAAAAAGGCTCTTTAGGATTATAATACCAAACAAAAGAAAATATTAATTGTTTTAGACAGATTTTGGAGGCTAGGAAAATAAAAAACCTATTTTAGAATAATAAAATTTATTTTTTGGGGAACCGGGGTATCTCACTAATTTATTGTGTGCGATATTTCTAAAACTTGGAGAGGGTGAGAAGGGTTGAGAGGCCAGTGCTGGTGGTGAGGGGTCTGTATCAAGGAAAATAATCCTTCGAAATGAGCTTCTACGCCTGCAAAACAATGAAATAGAGGTTAGAGGTGAAGTAGTGGTATCCCGACGTTCATACTCCGATGCTCAAGTTAGCAACTCAAGCTTTTTAATGGTAAAGAGAGCTTGTCAACCCTCTGTAAATCGAAGTTTAAGGTTAAAAAAAGCTTATTTTGTGGAGTGTGAGTGTTCATGAGTGAATGAAAACATTATGAAAAATAAAACCTGGACACCTTTATATATGGGGTATCTTAGCTGCCACATGGCGTATTTTTATGGCTGCTGGCTGTCCCTTTTTGACCCTTTTGCGTCCCTTCACCTTTTTTGTGATTTTTGGGCCGTTGCGTGCATGCTTGGAAATCAAGAAGGCGTATCTTATCCTTTAGTGCGCGCCTTTGGAGAGTGGTTCGGATACCTCGTGGTAAGAGGGTTGAGGACCACTGTCCTTAGGACAATGTCCTTCACTTTTGGCAGAGGTGGCAGACGGCTGTCGCCACTTTTCAGTACAATGTTTTGATATTTAATTCTGACAAAATCAAATATTATCCTTCAAGCGATGGAGGCATTTCTCATGGCGGACTTTTTCAGAGGATTTTTCCTGAATCTGATCTGTTGGGTACCTCAAGTTATACGGGATACCTCGAGCTATGTGGGGTACCCCGAGTTACTCTCGAATTATGCGGGGTATCTCGAATTATACTGGAGTTATTCCGCTCATCGACATGTGCCGTTCTACTACATTTTCCTTTTTCTCCCCAAACGACATTAATATTCTTCTTATTTAAAATCTTCAAATAATGTACAAAAAATCAACTATTTAGTTCTAGGCACCTATATCATCGCTTAAAATCTTAGGAAAAAAAGATTATAAAAAGAGAATTGCATTACATTAGAAGATGCAATTGTACCTTGATGGCTACAAGTATTACAATAAGTACTTAGGAATTTTGTGTTGTCAAAACTTTACTTAATTAGTCAATCTATAGACAATTTATTTTTTTAAAAAGTTATAAATCAAGTTATAAAACTTATTAAGTTTAATATTAAATGTTAATGAGTAATGGGTGATAAGGGTTTGATCTTAAACTCGAACCTGACCCCCTCATGAAATGACTTTTAATGGGTTAACGTATTAACCATCTGACTTGTCAAAGGTCGACCAGACAAATTTGTATTCTGTTAATGAACCCTTTCTAGACCTAATTTGAACCCATAATTTCCTCTCTCCTTCTTTTTAATTAATTTTTTATTATTAACAAATTTTTTTGAGGAAATTACACAACTGATCATTTTTTCTCTTTCTCTAACTAACCTTATTTTTCCCTTCTCCCGTTTCTTCAATTTCTCATTAATTTTTATATTTCTTTTTAGTATTAGAATGCAAATGATTTTGAATGATGAGACAAACTGCTAATAATTCAAATAGATATTTTTATAATCTATAAAAAAATGAAGAGAAACAAAACCCACCATGTACATGCAGTTTTCACATATCATAAAGAATAAATGATATTTTTCCATATAAATTTTAATAAATAAAAACTAACAACAACTAATTTTTGTCTAAATTTAATGACATAAATTACCAATTATCTCCATTTTAATGTCTATCTAAAGTTAAGAGAGTTATGTTTAGAGACGACCATAGTAGAGAGAGAATTTTATTATAGTGAGATTGAAGAAGAAAGAGATTAGCTTGAGGCTTAACTTTGGAATTTTGAAAATTTAAGAGAATAATAATAGTAAAATAAATTTTCATTTTCATACGAACTTAATAAGTGGGTTTAAATAGTACCATTCTTTTCACTTTAATTTATACTTTCCACACTCTAATCATAATAAAATTTATATTACTAAAGTTACCCTAATTGAATTTACTACTATTGGATTAACATAATTTTTTTAAAAAAATTATGAAACATAATTTTCTCTTCATCTTTAGTCTAATCCATTATATATATATATATATATATATCATATTCTAGTCAAACCCGTAATAGACCCGACCCGGTAACTCCTACCCGGACGGACCTCACATCTCCGGCCACCTCATCGGCCAAGGGAGGTACCAATCGGAAGCTGGAGCTATGTCGGTCGTGCCCCTGCCGCAAACGCTGCCGTAAAACAATCGGAAGACCGCGGATCGAGCTTAGGAAACCGCGGCAAAAGCCGCCTCTTTTTCGCCTGATTTCGCTAAGTTCCGGCCAGTCACCACCTGGGTTTGGTTCTTCAAGATTCCCTCTTCATTTTCAATCAACCTTAGGCACCAAATTGACAATTCCCGCTGCCAATCAGTTGTTGGAGACTCACGGGCTCATGAGCTTGATCGGACGCCATAGCTGCGTGTGAAAGCACATCGCCATCATAATCAGAATAAACATGGCTTAAAGAGCTAACGTCCGAGCTTAACTACTGGCCATGTTTGACCGACAACAGTAAATTCGAAATTTTGGTTTGAAGCACTACAAATCACTTATGGCTTCAATAGCCACGGGTGACGATGATCCTTCATATGTCGCCGGAGTTCAATCTCCTGATCAACTACACCCAACACAACAGCACTCACATCAAAACAACAAACTTCAGCTATTACCACCTTCAAACCTCTCAAACACAACATTATCCACACCGACATTTCAGCAACCACAACGGGGCACTCACAATGACCTAACTCGTCTGGCTACCAAAACCAATTCCACCAACCCAACTCCCCCAAACCGTAACACCAATATCAACCCCAAAATTTTATATGCTTCTACTCTCAACCCGGTCACCGTCCTTAATTCTAACGCCACTTCAAGAACACAAAAGTCTTTTGTATATATTGGGACTGGTTATGCTTTTTCACCAATTCTTGTGAAACAAGTTCGTTAGGATATATCTTGATTAAATTGGAAATGGAGGAAGATTAATCTTGAATATGGGTTAGGCAGAGTTGGTATGTTAATGGTAAAGCGATGAGAATTTTTAAATGGTCTACCGAATTCCGTTGCTCAGTGGAATCTCCTATTGTTCCTGTTTGGGTATCTTTTCTTTATTTACCCGTTTATTTTATGCATTGTAAGCCTGCCATATTTTCAATTACTTCTGCTGTTGGTACTCATTTACGTGTGGATCATGCTACGGCCTCGGTTAATAGGCCATCTGTTGCCAAGGTACTGGTAGAGTATGACATTTCACGGCCTTTGTTGCCGCGTATTTGGATTGGTGAAGGTGATTCAGGATTTTGGCAAGATGTTGTTTTTGAGCGAGTTCCAGTCTATTGTAATTCATGTAAGCATTTGGGCCATTCGGCGGATGGTTGTTACGTTACTAATCCTGGGCTTCGTAAACACCAAGCTCAGGGTACAGATACTAGGGATAATGGCAAACAACATACACCTGCTACAAATGTGCAACCTAAGGTGGCTCCTACTGTCCAGTATATAATAGTTAGTGATAATTAGCCTGAGAAGCCTAATTCTTCTGATCCAACACAACAGCATGTGTCACAAAAAGAAGTTCAGCCTCTAAGGCCAATTGGTATTGATGATGCACCCACAGATGTCAGGATCTCGGTGTATGATGCTCGGACTAATGAGATTGATTTGGATGAATAATATCGACCTAATATTATTGGTACTAATACTCCGGCTGGTCATAATACTGTTCAGGGACCTATTGATGATACAAATAATACACAGGTGGATTCTCATGGTTATGATATTCCAGAGGCAAATATGGTTAAGAAGAGTGGTCGCCATGACTTATCTCGTTCAGATATGGATTTTAGCTCTGGGGAGTCTGATGAGGATGAGGGTCGGTTTTTTTTTTTCTGATCTAGATGATGCTCACAACTTTTCTCATTCTGATAGAGTGATTGATAGAATTGATGGCCAACGGGTTGCTAGATCTTCTCGAGATTTTTCTACTGTTACTAGTAGAAAGAATCGTAACACTAGAAGGCGTGTGCCGCCTACTAGATTTTCCCTATCCCAATGATTAATTCCAATATTTGGAATATTCGGGGGATTTGCAAGGCCTCCGCGGTTCATAGATTACGAAAACTGATTCAGATACATCAGTTATCTTTGGTTTGTATTTTGGAGCCATTTTTATGTGCTAATAGACTGGATCCTACTAGAGTTCGTCTGGGAATGGAGAAGGCCTTTTCTTCTATGTCTGGAAAGATTTGGATGTTTTAGTCTTCCCATTTTCCAGTTAAGGTAATTCAAGATGCGGGTCAGATGATTCATTGTCAGGTTAGTCACTTCTTTTTCCCTAAGCTTGTTTAATTTCCTACGTATATGCTAGTTGTTCCACATCTGGACGGGAGGCTTTATGGGATGCTCTTATTAAGTTTGCTAATACTCATAATAATCCTTGGATGGTCGGAGAGGATTTTAATGTAGTGCAGTCGTTGTCTGAGATTTCTAGTGGCCGCACTCAGCCTCAGGCTGCTTTAGATGCATTCAACCTGGCTTTATTAGATCGTGGCTTGGAGGATATGATTTTGCTGGAAGTTATTTTACTTGGACTAATGGGCATACTCGGAGACGCCTTGATAGAGTGGTGTGTAATTCGCTATGGTCTATATTATTTTCAGTATTCAGAATTTCTCATCTGAAGCATAATACTTCAGATAATTCTCCTTTGTTACTGTCCTACGACAAGAACACTGCTAGGGGAGCATCTAGGTTCAAGTTTCTTAATGCTTGGCTTAAACATCCTAATTGTTTGGAAATTATTAGACAATCTTTGTCTGCCTTTGTATTAGGTCGTGGGAAGCGGGCTTTTCAACAAAATCTTATTCGCCTAAAGCTCTGCTTAAAAGCTTGGAACAAAGATGTTTTCAGCAATGTTTTCCAGCGGGTTAAAGAAGCTGAAGAAGAGGTAACTCAGAATGAGAGGTAGTATGATTTGTCTGGTTCACCTGAGGACAGGGTTATTTTTTCAGAGGCTAGGGCTCGACTTCAACATGCTTTATTATGCAAGGATAATTTTTTGAGGCAACAGTCTAGTGTTCGTTGGGTTCGGGAAGGGGATGCTAATACCCGATTTTTTCATGCGATGATTCAAAATAAACATCAATTGTTCCATTTTCATCAGATTCAGGATGCTTCTTCGGTATGGCTTTCTAAGTCTTCTGCAATTACTGATTCTGCTGTAACATTCTTCCAAGGCCTATTGACAGATGAGGATAGCCAATTTCAACCAGAGGATTTTAGTTTTATCCCTTCCTTGATTACAAAAGAGGATGATGTAGACCTATGCATGATTCCTGATATAGAGGAGGTTCGTCAAGTGGTTTTTTCTATTGACTCTGATAGCGCTCCGGGACTTAATGGTTTATGTAGTAGATTTTATCAGTTGTGTTTGGATATAGTTGGGGCTGACCTGCATACTACTATTTTGGATTATTTCAGTGGATTTGCTATGCCTCAAGGATTTAAAAGTATTTTGCTGATTCTCTTACCCAAAAATGACTCCCCCGCTACTTGGGCAGATTTTTGACTTATCAGTCTTTGTAACGTCAGCAATAAGGTGCTAACTAAGTTGCTGGTCCTACGATTATCCGCTCTTCTTCCTCGTATTATTTCTCCATCCCAGTGTGGTTTTGTTCTAGGTCGGGTGTTACATGACAATGTATTGCTGGTCTAGGAGCTCGTTCATGATATTAATCGACGTACTTAAGGTGGTAATGACGTAATGTGGTTCTTAAATTGGATATAGTAAAGGCTTATGATAGAATTTCCTAGTCCTTTATTGTCCAGATGCTCTGGTGTTTTGGGTTCTCTGATCGTTGGATATCCTTGATTAAATGGGCGATTCATAGGTCATGGTTGTCAGTGCTGGTTAATGGAGTCAGCCATTGGTTCTTTCAATTACAGAGTGGTCTTCGGCAAGGTGATCCTTTGTCGCCCTGCCTATTTATCATTGCCGCTAAATTTTTATCTCGAGACTTGGATCAATTATATTCTCAATACCCTTCATTGAGATATAATACAGCCGCTCCTCTGTGTCTTTCCCATTTGAGCTTCGTTAATGATATTATTATCTTTGTGAATGGGTGCCGATCTAGTCTTCATCATCTTATGAAATTTTTACATCATTATAAGACTGTTTCTGGCCAACTAATCAATCAGTCGAAGAGCAGTTTTTATGTCAGGGGACAAACTTCGGTCTCACGTAAGACTATAGTTCGATCTATTAATGGTTTCCAGCCAAGGCAATTTCCATTTACTTATCTAGGTTGTGCTGTGTATGTGGGAGGTGTGCGCATTCGGCACTTTGATGATATGATCCGTAAGATCAGAGGAAGGATTTCTAGGTGGGCAAATCGGCTACTCTCTTTCGGAGGTAAGCTAGTACTCATTCGGCATGTGCTTTCATCTATGTCGCTTCATTTTTTTCAAGTCTTGCGACCGCCTGCTATAGTCATTTAGATACTTGAGAGGTTATTTACCAGATTCTTATGGAGTGATACGGATTCTCGGCAGCGCATTCATTAGTGCAGATGGCCATCTGTCTGTTTTCCAATAGCGGAGGGTGGTCTTGGAGTTTGTTCCTTTTCTAATTTGGCCGATGCTTTCGAGATGAAGCTATGGTGGCGATTTCGGGACCAACACTGACTTTGGGCTTCTTTCATGAAATCTAAATATTGTAGAACTGAGCATCCAAGTATGGTTCAATTTTGCTATCCTGCCTCTCCTCTATGGAGAATATTATGCTCTATTTGTTGTATTGCTGAGCCTCATATTCGTTGGCTGGTTAAATCAGGTGATAGTAGTTTCTGGTATGATTGCTGGCTTGAATCTACACCTCTATTTCATTTTAATCCTTCAACAGCTTCTATAGCCCCAATATCTTCTTTTTGGTGTGGTGTGGATTGGGATAAGGGGAGGCTTTTATCAGTACTGCCATCATCAGTTGTTGAACAAATTGTAGTACTATTTGATACTCCGGATATCTAGGGGTGGAAATTTTTCTCTAAGGAGTAGTTGGGAATTTGTACGTGGGTCCCGTAGCAAAAATGGGGTTTTTTACTAATTTGGCAACGACATATTCCTTCGCAGGTTTCTTTTTTCTTATGGCATTTATTGAATGGTTTCTTGGCCACGAATAATGCTTTGTGCTTCAGGGATTTTCACATGGTTTCTCGGTGTCTTTGTAATCGGGATGTTGAGGTATTATTTTTGGATTGCAATGGTTTGGTGACGGTTTTACTCAATGATTGGTTGTTTGTATCTCCCTTTTTTGTCTCTTCATGCTTTGCTTAGTCACTGGCGATGGTGTTGCCGTTCTTAAAAATATATTCGAGTCATTCTTCCATGTTTCATTCTATGGCATGTTTGGAAGGCTCGAAACACTCTCAGGTACGATTCAGTTGCCTTTAATGTGAACGCTGTTATTTTTAGAGTGCTTTTGGATATTAGGCTAGTCAGTGACGCATTTGGTTTCAAGACATCTCAATTGAGGGCATTTTGGACACGCATATTGGGGAGGGATTGAGGATTATCATGCCTTCCCTTAGACCACCTCAATTGGTTTCTTGGATGAAACCGCCACAGGGGGTGGTGAAATTGAGTGTGGATGGTTGTTCTAGGGAAACCTGCATGGTCGCTGGTATTTTCATGAGATCATCAAGGCGTGATATTAGCTGCTTTTGGTTCCTTTTTGGGGCACCAATCTATTCTTTTTGCTAAATTAATGGCTTTGTTAGAAGGTTTAGATCTTCCTGCTCAGCTTGCTTTTTCTGATCTTGAGGTAGAATCTGATTCAGCCACTGTAGTTTCTTGGGCCATTTCAAGTAGTTTCGTGCGATGAGATTTTACTTACATCCTTGGGCGTGTTCAGGCATTGGCTTCTAGGTCATCCATTAGTATTAGACATTTTTTTCTAGAAGCTACATTTACTGCTGACTTTATGGCTAATTGGGCTTGTACCCATCAGACTTGTCAACGATTTTTCAATTCTAGTGATCTTCCAACCGGTTTATCAGGCATTCTTCATTTGGATACTCTTGGAATTCCATACATTCGGCACTAATCACCTTGATTTGTATTGATTTTATTTGATTACTAAATTATTTACTTCTCCTGGGAGGTTTGGTTTATGTCCCCTTCTTTATGTTCTTTCATTGATTGATTGATTTATTTATAGGTAGGGTCCAGCCTAACCCCCCACCTTCTTGGTGGATTATCAATATATATATATATATATAAAGTCCTCAGTTGCAGACTCCTCTGAAGACGATGAAGAAGATGAAGAGCCCTTTATTTCTCTTGGAGATGAAAATGAAGACGACTGTTTCGGAATTTTCTCTCCCATAAAACATTGTAAATAATTATTTTTTAATTATTAAAAAAAAGTAAATACTCATTTTGTATTTTGTACGTATATTTCTACCATCGGGTGGTCCCTTGGACACAAGTGAGAGCGCACATGTCTCTTCACCCGAATTAAAATTAAAAAGCATTATATGTTCCAAAGATTATCTTTTTACAGCTTCTGAAGAAGTTCCAAAGATTATCAGATGCTCATACTACAGTTTAAAAACTCATTTTTATATAAATCTTGAATGACATCTACAAATCATTTCCTTCTGGTATCAGAGCCAAGGGGAGGATAGTGTAATATAGTTTTGAGAATTTGTGATTAAAGACTTGTGTTTTTATTTTCAAGTTTTGTTGTGTGGTGAATCCTTTACTGGTAGTAAGTCCCGCTTTAGGATAAGGATTTCCGCTTAGGGCTGTAAAACCATACCTGTAGCCATTCTGACAAAACTAAAAATAGTTCATAGGTCCTTACCCATGGATCCTCTACCCTGTAGAACATCATCCTTTTCTAGCTCTTCTTCCGGGAAGACTAGTGATTCAAAGCATGTTGTGAGTTCAGAAGAATTCATTATTGAGAACTTTGATAAAGCAATTGATTGTTGGGAACTTCCAAAAGTCTCCAAAGAAAAGATTTACAAAACAAAAAAACTTGATTTCTTAAAAAATGATTATGTAATAAAAACTGAAGAACGTGACATAACTCTTTCGGAGCCTTTTGAAACAATTAACTTGTTTTCAGAAAGATCTTTAAAGAAATTAAAAGAAAAGAATTTTAATTACATTCACATTGGTTTAATCCAAGTCGGAATAAAACCTTTAACCAAAGAAGGCTTGGATACTTCAATCCTTGCTGTCTTAAGAGATGGGCGATTCATCTCTTTTGATGATTCTTTGCTAAGTAGCATCGAATCCAGTCTCTGTAAAGGTCCAATTTCTTTTGATTGTTATCCAAACATAACAATTTCCCTTAAAGACAAAAACATTTTAAAAGCATGATTTTACAAATCAAAACGCATAATTATAACATGATTAAAGGATCTGTTCCTGTAGCCTTAATCTTTAAAATTTCTTATAAAGCCATGAATTCTGCTTTCAGTACACAACATAAATTCCAGTCAAAAAGAGATGAGACTTTTCTCTTGCAGACTGATTTGTCTAGAGCCAATACTGTCATTCCAAAACCAATCCAATGGAAAGATGTTCATCTTCTAGAGGAATGGATTCTTGAAGGAGCCGCTCCACCAGCAATTCCAAAACAACTTGAGCCAAATACAGAGTTGCAAAATGTGACTCAGTATTCTGATGGAAAAGTCAAATTATCTTTCAGGAGATCTACTTCAACCAGATTTTCTGATAAAGAGTCGTGCTCAAATGTTCCTTCATTAGAAAGAAAATTTACAAAAATCCCCTCTGTCATAAACCTTCCTTTTCAAAGTCAACCTAGGTTTTCCACTTCAGACATACCTAGTTCCTCTATACGTTATGTTGATTATACCACTAGTGTCCCTCACCCGATCTACACTAGCAGTCAACATGAACAAAGACAGGAAGAGAAGGATCCTTCTCCTCCAACTTCTCCGACGTTTTCTACCGTCACAGAAAATGTTATAAATGTTATTGAAAAGAATTTTGAGCTTGATAAAAATCTTCTCCACAATGATTTTTATTCGGAAACAAATAAAGAAAAAAGACTTTGGTTTTTTAAACATTTTTTAAAACAAAGAAAAGAAATCCAACAAATCTATTATGAATTTGTAAACCTTCATCAAGTTCATATATTATTTTTTGATTGGTTTGAGATATACTCTTCTGATAACAATATTGAATATCCTTTCAAAGAGTCAAACCCTATTACTATTAGGAAGAAAATTCCTGAGTGGAAACTTTCTGATAGTGATAGAACCATAGAATCTGAGCATCCACCTCTTCGGAGTTTAACCGTTGATCACGGCGAACCTCCTGTCCAAATTAGAGCTTCACCTTATAAAATCCCAAAGCCAAATGATTCTGATGCGAATTTGAGTAGTATTATACAACAGAATAATTTCTGTAATACTAACTTAAATACAATTGGAAAGCAATTGGCCCGTATAGAATACCAATTTCAAACTTCTACCATAGTTGTTTCCCCTATTTCATCAAAATCAGATTCTGATAAAAAGCTTAAGGAACTCATTTTCAAACCTTTTCAGGTTTCGAAAACTAGCCAAAAGCTTGTCCAAGAGTCAAAATTAGATTTTGCTAAAGCCATTAGAGAACAACTAGATAGGATAGAAGCTGCTTCTTCCTCATCTAGCAAAGTTCAAATAGCTCCTGATACTCCTCAATCTAGCAAAATTGGAGTATTAGAACACGACCAAATGTCTATAGCCTCTTCTAATCTAGAAGCCTTTAAAGAAGAACCTATTCCTAAAGCCAACAAAATCCATTGGGAATTAGCCCTCCCAACTATCAAGTCTCCACCTGATTTGACCATAGACAACAGGCCTAGTGCATTAAATCAATCCCGATATAATGCATCATCTGTCTATGAGTGGAATATAGATGGAATGTCTGAATACAACATCCTAGGTGTATTGCAGCAAATGACCATGGCAGCCAATGCCTATAAAACCCAATCGGGAACTTCTGACAAAGCCATTGCAGAAATCCTTATTGCTGGTTTTACTGGTCAACTTAAAGGTTGGTGGGATCATCTTCTCACCAAGTTGCAGCAATTAGATATCCTAAACTCCATACAAGTAGATGAGAATGGTGCCTCCATTCTTGATGAGCTCAATAGTCCAATTCAGGACGCTGTAGCTACCCTGATTTTGACTATATCCCTCCATTTCATAGGTGACCCTTCTCACCTTAGAGACAAAAACGCCGAGTTACTACACAACTTGAGGTGTAGAAAACTTAGTGAATTCCAAAGCTATAAAACCACTTTCTTCACCAGACTCTTCCTTAGGGATGATGCAAATCATACAACTTGGAAGGAGAAATTCCTTGCAGGTTTACCAACCCTACTAGGAGAAAAGGTTAGAAATTCCATTAAAGCCCTTTATGATAACCGTATTCCTTACGATGAGCTCACCTATGGTGAACTTGTCAGTTTCGTCAATAAGGATGGCTTAAAGATTTGTCAAGATTTGAAATTACAGAAACGACTTAAATGGGAGCTTAAAAAGTCTAAGCAAGAATTAGGCAGTTTATGTAAACAATTCAATTATGACCCCTTTAAGACTTCTACTTCTAAAGATTGTAATGGTAAGTGTTCTACAAAACCTTACAAGAAACATTACAAATCTAAATTCCGTAGAAAACCCTTTCAAGACTTTAGAGAACTTCATTATAAGAAACCTTTGAGGCCTTATAAGAAACCTAGTTTCTCTAAAAAGAAAGAGTTTAGAGCCAAACCAAAAACTCCGTTTAATTACAAAGAAGCCATATGTCACAAATGTGGTATGAAAGGCCATACTGCAAAGTATTGCAGGATGAGCAGAAAGCTCCATGAGCTTGACCTAGATGAGGAAACCCTCTCCAAAATTGTCTCTTTGCTCATAGAGTCTTCCATGTCGGGAGATAGTGACCCTCTTCAGGTCGATGAGTTAATTGACTCAGATGACTCTGCATCTAGCAGTAGTGATTCTGAATCAGATTCTGATTTAAAGAAAATCAATGTTTTGACTAAAGACCAAGAAATCTTTCTTGAACTTGTTAAACATATTTCCGATCCAAATCTTCAAAAAGAATACCTTGATAAACTTTTAAAGACTTTAGATTCTAACAAAACAGAAACTTCTAAAGTTCCAATTGTTAAAAAGAATTCCTACGATCTCACTGAAATTCTGGATAAAAAGAAAACAAAAAAGTCAATTCCTAATATCCAAGACCTTCAGAAAGAAATCAAAGATATCAAACTTGAAATTAAAGAATTAAAAGAAAAACAAAAGAAAGATTCTGAAACTATTCAACTTCTCATACAAAAACAATTAGAAGAAAACTCAGAGAAAGAAGTTGAATCTGAAAGTGATAATGAACAAAATGTTGACAACATTGAATCTGTACCTAATGATTTTCTGTTTGTCCTAAAACAAATCACCACCAGAAAATACTTAATTAAAATCACTTTGATTTTTTCCAAAGACTTTGCTATTGACGCCATTGCCCTTTTTGACACTAGTGCCGATCTAAATTGTATAAGAGAGGACATTGTCCCCAAAAGATTTCATGAAAAAACAAGAGAAAGGCTTTCTGCCGCCAACAATTCAAAACTTAAAGTCAATTCTAAAGTTGAAGCCTCAATCCATAACAATGATTTTGAATTTAAAACTTCATTTCTTCTTACAAATGACATTCACCACACTGTCATTTTAGGAACCCCATTCATAAATTTAATTACCCCATATACTGTCAATTATGATAATATATCTTTTAAAGCAAAATCCAAAAAGCTTGTTTTCCCTTTTTATTGAGAAACCAAAAACAAGAAATCTAAATATTGTTAAAGCTTGTTCTGTTTACCAGAATCAAATCAACGCCATGCTTAAATCTAAACAAAATGACTTGTTTTGTTTAAAAAAAGGATTTAAATCTACAAAGAATTGAAAGCCAATTACAAAATGAATTTATACAAAGAAAAATCTCTAATTTTAAAAATCTCATTGAAAAAGAAATATGTGCCGATTTACCATCTGCTTTTTGGGAAAGAAAACAACATTTGGTAGATTTGCCCTATGAAAACTCTTTTGATGAAAAACAAATACCCACTAAAGCTCGTCCAATCCAAATGAACATGGAATTGGAACAATACTGCAAAAATGAAATAAAAGATTTGGAAACCAAAGGACTCATTGTAAAATCCAGATCCCCATGGTCTTGTGCCGCTTTTTATGTCAATAAAAACTCCGAAATAGAAAGAGAAACACCAAGACTTGTAATAAATTACAAACCTTTAAATAAAGCATTAAAATAGATTAGGTATCCTATACCTAATAAAAAAGATCTACTCCAGAAATTGTGTTCAGCTTTTATTTTTTCAAAATTTGACATGAAATCTGGTTTTTGGCAAATCCAAATTCACCATAATGACCGTTATAAAACTGCCTTTACTATTCCTTTTGGATAGTATGAGTGGACTGTAATGCCATTCGGTTTAAAAAATGCACCCTCAGAGTTTCAGAGAATCATGAATATTTTAAAGTCATGGAACAGCTCCTCACATCAAGATCGAAGTCCTCAGTTGCAGACTCCTCTGAAGACGATGAAGAAGATGAAGAGCCGTTTATTTCTCTTGGAGATGAAAATAAAGACGACTGTTTCGGAATTTTCTCTCCCATAAAACATTGTAAATAATTATTGTTTAATTATTAAAAAAAAAGTAAATACTCATTTTGTATTTTGTACGTATATTTCTACCATCGGGTGGTCCTTTGGACACAAGTGAGAGCGCACATGTCTCTTCACCCGAATTAAAATTAAAAAGCATTGTATGTTCCAAAGATTACTGTTTCAAGCAGCTTTACAAGAAGAGTTCCAAAGATTATCAGATACACGCCATACCTACGCTTAAAAACTCATTTTGTATATAAATCTGAAGGAAGACTTAGACTCCTCAGATTTTTCGAGTTCTAAGTTTTTTCTCTTCTCTCTCTCTCTAAGTCTCTCTTTCTCTCTGGGAATCTGGAATCCGAAGGCATCAAGGAAATTTTTCTGTCTTCAGATTAGTTCCTTGTCTTCAGAATTAATTTCCCATTTTCTTCTACAAAGAAACAAAGCAAGAAACAAAAACAGATGGAAGATTTGCAATTCCTTTCAAAGTTTGTAATTTTAAAGTTCTGTATGTTTAAATTTCCGCAATTACTTTAAAGCAATTTAATTTTCGCAATTTATTTTAAAGCATTTAAATTTATGCATGCTCTGCAGACTGATCTGTATCAGATCTGCCATATAACTGCTACGTTCCTCTGAGGCAACGAGACCAGATCTCAATCCTCAATTGTATTCTTTCTCTTCTCCCTCCATTCCTTCAGAGCACTATTTCCGGGAACCGGATCTAGTACTGTGTATGCACCAGGCTTGCTTAAAGAATCTAATTCATATCTGGTAAAATAATTTTAAAATCAACCAACCACGTTTCAAAGCAGATCCATTTAAAGAATTCTAATTATTATTTGGTAAAGTGAGCTAATCTGGTATATCGGCTGGAAAACAGATCGTGCGGGTTATTGATCTGTTCTAAGTCAGATCTGGACCCAAAGGCTTGACTTCGGTCGCATCGATCTGGGGAACAACGCCACGTACCAAACTAGTTGTAATTTAAAATTTTGACAAAGTCGTTCCAATTCAATCATTGTTTAAATTCACTATTCTTCATAATTGATTTCCAACGAAAACACATCCATCCTTCGATCCAACGCTTCTTTGGCGGCAATTGATTAGTATTAAAAATTGTTTAATTATCAAGCGATAATATGTTATTTTATGCTTATGTTATAATTTATATTTGTGTTTATGTAATATATTATGAATTATTAATTATGTTTTAAATATATTTAATTTTGTGTATTTTTATGTGTTTATTAGGAAAATTATTAATTTCACGTACTTCGAGGCTCCAAACAGATAAACGGAGGTCAAATTTGGATTCCGAATGTGCGAAAACCTTAAGATCAGTCAAGATCGGCTTAAAATTGGGCTTGTGTAAAAAGAGTTGACTTTTTCTGTTGACCGAGCACTGATTGGATGATGAAATGAGCTTACAATAGATTTGAGTGCATGGATAACTGGCAATTTTGATTAAATCTCAACCGTTCATGATTCAATGCCCATGATTGTGCCACGTGGCAATGGTTGGTGAACTAAGTTGTAGGATCCGAATCTTTGTATTCGGGTCGACCCGATCTACCCATTAACCTGCCAAATCTCAACCGTTCTTTGGGCAAATCGAACGAGTCAAATGATGCCATGTGTGATGTTGACTTTTGAAGTTTGACCAGCCATTGGATCTTGATCTAAGGGTTGTGAGGAGCACATGCATGAAGCCTATGATGGACCGCAAAGCACTGGATTATGAATTTATTTTTCTATAAATAGAGCCTCATTTTTATGTTTTAATCATCCCTCTACAACTCTCTTCTTCTCAAATTCTCTCCATCTCCTTGTAATCTTGATTTCCATGTGTGTTTTTAATATTTTGTATAATTATTTTCATTAATAAAATTATTTTATTTCCAATTTTAGTTGTTTTATTTCTTTTAATTATAAGTAATTCAATTTTACTACTTTTTTTATTTTAATTATGCTTAACTAAATAATATTAGTTAAGGGAAGGTGAAACCTTTAAGAAATAAATATGATTTA
The DNA here is from genome assembly GCA_030448925.1 of Citrus cavaleriei. Classification (NCBI taxonomy): domain Eukaryota; kingdom Viridiplantae; phylum Streptophyta; class Magnoliopsida; order Sapindales; family Rutaceae; genus Citrus; species Citrus cavaleriei. The sequence goes on from JAUJEN010000343.1 coordinate 50,956, forward strand.
ATCAAATTTATGTTTAATTTTATAAATTAAATTATTTTCTATTTAATTTTATACATGTTTTATATTTTGATAATTTGATTTATTGTAGACAAACAAATGAATTTGGCACTATAATTTCTTAAGATCTTAATATAAGGCATGGTGAAATGGTATTTTGACTTATTGTAGACAAATTAAATTTTACAATAAATACTTAATCCATCATAAAATTAAAATTGAAAATAATAATAATTTGTATAATTAATCTTTTGAGTAATAAATCTAAAACAAATTGGCAAAAAGAATTTATTAAGTTTTATTTATTTCTAAGAGTGGATCCATAACCCTAACTAGTTCAATTCCATAGTTTCATTTAAATTAAGTTGTTTATATTCAAGTTTTAATTTCAATTTTTAGATAAAATAAAATAAAATAATTAAATCTTTTCTTCATGGAATCGACCACCAATATAATAATGACAAAGACACTCTTATACTTGAGTTAAAATTTACTTTTAAGTCATTTTTTGTAAGTTTTTTATTTGGTTTGTTTTTCCGTTTTTTATTTTTCTCTTATATGTAAAATTTCATTTGCCCCCTTTTCCTTTTCTGAAATTCTCTTTTGTCCCCATATCTTTCATAATTCTCGTTTCACCCCAACAATTTCCGTTTCTAGCCCAATCTTCTGGTAATTACGTTCGGACCCCGACATCTTTCAGTCGTTTCACTTTCATCCCAAAAGGCTCAATTCTAAACTTCTAAAAATTACAGTTTGACCATAAAATTAAAAATAATTTGTAATAAAATCCCTAGACGAAATTCCTCAAAATAATCAAGATTTGGACATACTTTGGACATATTTTGGACATATTTTGGACATATTTGGACATATTTTGGACCAAACTAACTTTAACTACTAACTCTAATTACTAACTCTTAACTTACTAACTGCTAACTCCTAACTTTTATTTAATTTCAGTTATTTAATTTTCTGCATTTATTTTATTTCGTATTTATTTATTTGTTTTTGCTTTATTGGTGGGTTCAACCACCAAACTAACTACTAACTCTTAACTTTTATTTTCAGTTATTTAATTTTCAGTATTTATTTAATTTTGCATTTTTTTATTTTTTTTAATTGGTGGGTTCAACCACCATTTTTTTTTTGCATTTATTTATTTATTTATTTTTTACTTTGTTGGTGGGTTCAACCACCATTTTTGTTATTTAATTTTCTTTTGTATACTTATATTATTTGCTTATTTATTTTTTTTATTTTGTTATCAATTTGTGTAAATATTATCTTTATAACATAACCCTATGGTCTCGATCTTCAAGTGGCAGGTTAATTCGTAGATCTCAATCTCCACCACCAATCATGGATGAGAATGAAGGCGAAAACGTTTTGGGCGAACTTAATCCTCAAATTGATCAGGGAGACAACCAATCTCAACATGGGCATGATCAGAATCAACCAAGGACTCTGAGAGACTACATGAATCCAACCAGAACCTCGTATAGTATTTCCTCCGAAGCATCTCGATTCAACTTTAAACCAGGTATTATCCAACTTTTACCAACATTTCATGGTTTAGAATCTGAGAATCCGTACTTGCATCTAAGAGATTTTGAGGAAGTTTGTAATACATACACGGACCAAAATTGTAGCATGAACATAATTAGATTAAAGCTTTTTCCTTTTTCATTAAAAGATAAAGCTAAAACTTGGCTACAAAACCTTAGATCTGGATCAGTAAGAACTTGGAATAACATGCAAGAACAGTTTTTGAAAAAATTCTTTCCACCTCATAGAACAAATTCTTTTAAAAGGCAAATCACTTCTTTCACTCAAAAAAATGGAGAAACATTATACCAATGTTGGGTAGGTTTAAAGAGTTGCTTAACATATGCCCACATCATGGTTTTGAAACTGATTGGTCACTTATTTCTACGAGGGCTTAATACCCCAAAGTAGATGTGTTGAAATGAGGTGTAATGGTGAATTTAGGGATAAAAATCCTGAAGATGCACTAGATTACCTTGACCAATTAGCTGAAAATGCACAACATTGTGATACTGTTGGAACTTTTGAATTGACAAATAAGCAACAATCATCTCCATCTAGTGGAGGAATCCATAACCTTAGGGAAGATCATGATTTACAAGCAAAATTTGCATCCCTAGTTAGGAAAGTTGAAGCTTTGGAGCATAAAAAGAGTGATCAAGTAAAATCTGTTCAAGAAATTGCATGTAACATATGTAATTCGAATGATCATTTCACTCAAGAGTGTCCCACTTTGCCTGCACTTAAAGAATGTCTAAATGATCAAGCTAATGTCATTAACACTTTCAATAAACCAAACCCATATTCACAGACTTATAATCCTGGTTGGAGAAATCATCCGAATTTCAGTTGGAGGAATAATAATAATGCACAATCTTCACAAGCACCACCTCCACAAAATTTTCAAAATCCTCAGCATTATGCACCATATGTTCCACCACCCTGGAAAAATCTGGAAGACACAATGCATTCATTCATCAGAAAGCAAGATGTTATTAACAATCAAAATGCACAAACTTTTTCTGATTTGAAAGATACGCTTGCTAAAATTGCTTCTACACTCACCATTCAAGAAAAAGGAAAATTTCCAGCCCAACCACAACCAAATCCTAAAATTCAACAAAATCCACCCACAGACCAAGTCAAGTCAGTTATAACTCTTCGTAGTGGTAAGGTTGTTGATAGACCTATGCCTAAACCTTATGAAAATGATGAAAATTCAAAGGGCAAGGAAGGACTAAATGAACTTACACCTAGTGAAGAAATAACTAATGTTCCACCTGAACCACCATTTCCGCATGCATTGAATAAACCAAAGAAATCAAACCACTCTTCTGAAATTTATGAAATCTTTAAGCAAGTGAAAGTTAACATTCCTCTATTAGATGCAATCAAGCAGGTTCCTTCATATGCCAAATTTTTAAAGGACTTGTGCAATCATAAGAGGAAATCAAGGTAAGAAAGAGTGCTTTCATGGCAATGTAAGTACAATTGCCTACTAATAATAAGTTGAAATATAAAGATCCCGGGTTGTCCTACCAAATCTTGTATTATAGGTAACCACATAATTGATCATGATTTATTAGATCTTGGTGCTAGTGTTAATTTGCTTCCATATTCGCTTATCTTCAACTTAATCTTGGTGAGTTAAAATCAACTTCAACTACACTTTTGCTTGCCGATAGATCAGTTAAAGTACCAAAAGGAATAGTGGAAGATGTTTTAGTACAAGTTGATAAATTTATTTATCCTGTGGATTTTATTGTCTTGGAAACTGAACCTGTTATGAATAATTACAAACCAATTCCTGTAATTTTAGGTCGACCATTTTTAGCAATTGCTAATGCTTTGATTAATTGTAGGAATGGTTTAATGAATTTATCCTTTGGGAATATGACTTTGGAATTGAATGTTTTCAACATGTGCAGGCAACCTAATGAAGAAAATGAGAATGAAGATGATACTGATGAACAAAAGGAATTGTTTGAATCTTGTATCGAGGAAAATATTCAAAAAGGGGATTTTTCCGAACTTTCAAATGTTTGTTTAGTTAATTCAATTGAGTCAAATAAGCAACTTGAACTTGATATTTCTAATATAAATTGCTTTGATTCTCGCATTTCACAAAATTATGATGACGCAAAAATTTGAGGAGCTTAAGTATTGAAAAGACAAACAAGAAGCACCTAAAATGGAATTGAAACCTTTGCCTGAAGGATTGAAATATGCTTTTCTTGGAGAAGAACAAACTTATCCTGTTGTGATTTCTTCTACTTTAACAAGCGACCAAGAAGGTAAGTTACTAACTGTTCTTAAAAAGCATAAAAATGCAATAGGATGGACTTTAAATGACATTAAAGGCATTAATCCCTTAATCTGCACACATAGAATTAATTTGGAAGAAAATGCTAAAATATGTCAACAACCTCAAAGAAGATTAAACCCACACATGAAAGAGGTAGTCAAAACATAAGTCCTTAAATTACTTGATGTGGGAATTATCTACCCTATTTCTGATAGTAAGTGGGTAAGTCCTACACAAGTAGTGCCTAAAAAATCTGGAATCACTGTTGTTAAAAATGAAAAAGATGAATTAATTCCAACACGAATTACATCTAGTTGGCACATGTGCATTGATTATAGAAAATTAAATGAAGCCACTAGAAAAGATCATTTTCCATTACCATTCCTTGACCAAATCTTAGAAAGAGTAGCAGGACATCCCTACTACTGTTTTTTAGATGGATATTTAGGTTATTATCAAATTCCTATAGCCCTTGAGGACCAAGAAAAGACCACATTCACATGTCCTTTTGGAACATTTGCATTTAAAAGAATGTCATTCGGGCTTTGTAATGCTCCTGCAACATTTCAAAGATGTATGTTAAGCATTTTTTGTGATATGGTTGAACATTGTTTAGAGGTCTTTATGGATGATTTGACTGTGTTTGGGAATTCTTTTGATGATTGCCTTGATAATTTGGAGAAAGTTTTAAAAAGATGTGTCGAAAAAGAACTCGTGTTGAATTGGGAAAAATGTCACTACATGGTTACTTCTGGAATTGTTTTGGGTCATGTTGTTTCTATTAAAGGAATTGAAGTTGACAAAGCAAAAATCGAAGTCATATCTAAATTGCCACAACCAAAAACAGTTAGAGATGTGCGATCCTTTTTAGGACATGCAGGATTTTATAGGAGGTTTATAAAAAACTTTAGTGCCATATCTAAACCACTTTGTAACCTCTTATTAAAAGATGCACTGTTTGAATGGAATGATGATTGCCAAAAATCTTTTGAAAAAAATAATTTGTCTTTTAACATCTACACCTATTATGCAATCTCCTGATTGGTCTTTGCCATTTGAATTAATGTGTGATGCAAGTGATTTTAAAAAGAAGGATGGTAAGCCTTTTGTGATTTATTATGCGAGTAAGACTTTGGATAGTGCTCAAATGAATTATTCTACAACTGAAAAAGAATTACTTGCTGTGGTATTTGCATTAAACAAATTTCGTTCATATTTGCTTGGCTCTAAATCTGTTTATCGACTATGCATTGTAGATATTTGATGAGTAAACATGATGCCAAACCGAGACTAATTCGTTGGATTTTGTTACTACAAGAATTTGACCTTACCATCAAAGATAAAAAAGGGTGCTGAAAATGTTGTTGCTGATCATCTATCAAGACTCACATCCGAATTCTGCAATGATATAACACCCATAAATGATTCTTTCCCTGATGAATTTTTATTTTCTGTTACTTCAATGCCATGGTATGCTAATATTGTTAATTTTCTTGTTACATGTAAAATGCCTTTGCAATGGAATGCTCAAGAGAAGAAGAAATTTTTTGTTGAAGTAAAGAAATTTTATCGATGACCTTATTTGTTCAAATATTGCCCAAATCAAATTTTTTCTACGATGTATTCTGATAATGAGGTAAGTAGTGTCATTAATTTTGTCATTCAAGCATGTACTTTTCTTCAAGAAAAACTACTGCTAAAATTTTGTGTGGATTTTATTGGCCTACCATGTTTAAAGACACATATGAATTCTGCAAAAGTTGTGAAAAATGTCTAAAATTGGGATCAATTACAAAAAGAAACATGATGCCCTTAAATCCCATACTTGAAATTGAAATATTTGAAATTGATTTCATGGGTCCATTTCCATCATCTTTTGGATTTGTATATATTAGTTGCAGTTGATTATGTCTCAAAATGGATCAAGCAATTTCTTGTCGAAATAATGACCGTGATTAAATTTTAAGAGAAAACATTTTAAGTCGATTTGGAATCCTCGAGCCATTATCGATGGAGGTAAGCATTTTTGTAATAAGTCATTTGAGTCTTTAATGAAGAAATATGAATTAAACATAAAATTGCTACCCTTATCATCCTCAAACAAATGGTCAAGTTGAATTAGCAAATAGGAGATAAAACAAATTTTGGAAAAACGGTTAACCCAAACCTAAAAGATTGGTCTCTTAGACTTAATGATGCACTTTTTACAAAGACATTTAAAACATCATTAGGAATGTCACCCTATAGGTTAATTTATGGTAAACCTTGTCATTTACTTGAACTTGAACATAAATCACTTTGGGCTATTAAAGCTTTTAATTCAAATTTGATGATGGTAATGTGCGAAAATTGCAATTGAATGAACTTGAGGAATTAAGAATGATGCATATGAAAATTCAAGAATTATTAAGGCAAGAACAAAAGCATTTCATGATAAAAGAATTTTTCAAAAACATTTGAGATTGGTCAAAAAGTGTTGCTTTATAATTCTCGCTTCATTTATTTCAGAAAGTTAAAGTCAAAATGGAGGGCCCATTTGTTGTAAAAATGTATATTCATACCATAGAAATTGAGAATCCAAATAACTGTCACATTTAAAGTTAATGGTCAAAGATTAAAACCATATCTGAACATCACCCACGTGAGGACAATCAAATTAATTTGGATGACCCACCAGTTCTTGATTAAGTCTTTAATGATTTTTTTTTTTTACTATTATTTTACCGTTTCATTGTTTGATTTTTTTTTCTTTAGATTGATGCACTGTACATAGTTTTTTTTTAACATTGTTTTTCTTGTGTAAGCGTGTTTGTTTGACAGTTGTACATTCTCTCATCAATTTTCATTTTACATCATGAGCACCTCAATGAGAAAATACCTGTTCGCACATCTTAAAAGATTTCGGCGTATAAAATTTCACTTAAGAGGCCTGATACAAAGTTATAAATCACATCCACTTTGGGATCTGCAACCACCAGAATTCGTGTCCTATGTTGAGGATCTAGAGGGACAACTCAGAACAGTAGAGAGTGGCATATATGAATTTCAAATGGAGCTTGAGGTTAACTCAATGAGAGGACGAATGTAAGTTCATTTTCCTTTTATATTGTGTGTGTGTGTTTTTTTTTTTTTGCTCGCTTTCACGCTTGATTTGATTTTGCAGATTTGATTTTGGTGTGTTTTGATTTATTTTCCCATATAAATGGCGGATAATGGTACTCCGTGACTTCTTAAGTCCCAGATCTTGCTTCCACAATAACAAACCCCAAAATAAAAAATTGAATAAATACAACATAACCTCCATAAGCATTTTTCATCTCTCCCTCGTAATGCCAGAAAATTTACAAAGCTCGCTAGAACGATCACGCTTGTTAATGATCAATGGCATTCTTCCGACATTCGTTGGTTAATCACAGCGTATTAGGTGAGTTTTCAATAATTTGTTTTTACATGCCCAAAAGTACCTAAAACGACTTGGCTCAAAATGTAATAACTGTTTAAGACTTGGTTGCAAACGACCGGATTGTAAATCTTTAGGAATGGTTTCTGATACTCGTGAAGATAAAATTAAATTAAAGATGGCATGAGTAAAGAATCGTTGGATGATATCTTACGATCTCTTGGGACGATCAAGTGGAATTGTGCAACGTGAGATTTACAATTTGTGGATACTATTCCAAAACAAAGTGCATGCTTAAGTCTTGGAATCGACTCAAAAGATTGTTTGCCGCCTTTATAAGAAAACTGATGGGAAGCCGATCCTCGAACCATAGAGGGCGTTCAAGCCATCGGACGAAACCGTAGGGAAGATGTGAGCCACAATCACAACTACCGAAATATCCTTTCACTTCACGTTATTTTACATCAGTTATTTTATCATTTGCATTATTGCATTTAGCGATGTGATTTTGTATTTATTTGGTTTCTTTTACTGTTTGCTTTTTCTAATCATTACTTTTTTTTTACTGTTTGTTTTTGAATTATTGAGCCATGAGCTTTCCTCGTCATTTGACAAATATGCCAACCCATTTACAGTTGTTTCTCATTATTTATGTCACCAAGATCTTTAAATATGAGCTTGTTTTTTCAAACACTCACAACTTGTTTTTGAAAAATTAATCCAATGGCAGCATCTTAAAGTAAACAATTCAAAAATATTTGTGTGCTTTCTGGGTTTCACTATGGAAAGTACAAAGAGTTCGCAAATTGTAGATCTTGGTCGTGGTTATAGGAAATGATCTTGTATATGGAGGAGGTGAACGAGGGTTATCAAGACTTGTCTCGTAAGTCGCTTTTTACCAGGAAGCCAAGTACTCGGCATTATCCCAAAACCCATGAAACCGCTAGTGTGCATGTCTGGCCCACCAATTGGAGAAGAATTAGTGGTATCAAGTATGCAAGAGAGAATATTTGAAATGATGAATCATGCTGATGCTTTTATTTTCTTGCCAGGAGATCTTGCAACTTTTGAGGCACTAATTACATTTGCATCTCCCACTTGAACATTCATCAAAAACCCATCGGTTTGTTAAATGTTAATAATTTTTATGACGGCTTGCTAACTTTTATTAACCATGCAATAAAGAATCATTTTGTTCCACATTCTGTAAAAAAACTCTTTATCTCTGCTTCAACTGCTAATGAGTTACTTGATCTTTACAAGCTTTATACACCGAGCCATCCACATCAATTGGTCGACTTTCAATGATGGTAATGGTAAATAAGAAGTGCGATTTAGATTTAACTCTCCGCTTGTAAATATTTTCTGTCAGTGTTCATGTGATGTCTTCTACACTCTTTCTTCTTTCCTTTTAAAACATTGAGGACAATGTCTTTTTCAGTTGAGGGAGGAATAGTTGATAATTGTGGAATGTCTTAGTCCTTATGTGTTTACAAAAAAAAAAAAAAAAAAATTTTTTTCTCAGAAGACTAACTTAGGACAAATTCGAGTCAAGATGATATGTAGAATGTAGTCTCTAAACGCATCTTCTTAATCTTAAGGTGTTGTTAAAACAAAAAACAAAAAAATTGACTTTTCTTCATCTTTGTTATCTACTTCTAAGCTTCAGATCAAGTTCATGAGATCTCCTCTTCTTCTTTTTTATTATTCTCTTTATTTTTATTTATTATTATTATTATTTTTCATATCTCAGAAAATTATAAAATGTTAGGATAATGTTTAGATTAGGTTGTGGGTGGGGATAATTGACGATGTTTTAAATATGTGTTGTTTTTTTTCTCTTTCTTTTCTTTCTTTGCCAAAAAAAAAAATTTGTTTTTTGTCTAGGATGGGTAGAAAGAGTCACGCACTTTCGACGCATCCTAATAGTCTTAGATTATATTTTGATTTTGAGATTCATAGTAAGTTGTTTTTGTTCCCTTTTCTTTGAATTACTCAAATTTGTGAACTCTCCACTTGGTTATTAAGTTATTTAATTGTTTACTCATTTAACAGGTATTATTGAATCATTCTTCACACACACATTATGACACATACTAGTGGGTTGTAAGTTAAAATTTTACAGCATTTAGTTCTTTTGATTTATTAGGAAAAGTATCTAAGGTAGTAGAAAGTGTATATTTCCAAAAAAAAAAAAAAGTAGAAAAAAAAAGAAGAAAAAAAAATTGTTTTTAATTTTTCTATATCTAGAACCCGAGTAATTAAGTCCGTAGGGGTGTTTCAACACCTAGTGCCCTAAGGTCAACTGGTCTGGGAGTCACTGGCCTAAAGCTCGCTACATGGGTCATAGATATATTGTTTGTTTATTAGAAACCCGAGTAATTAAGTCCGTAGGGGTGTTTCAACACCTAGTGCCCTAAGGCCAACTGGTCTGGGAGTCACTGACCTAAAGCTCGCTACACGGGTTAGAAATGTAATATATAAAAAAAAATGTGTGAATAATCTATTGCCTAAAGATATAATTTCTAATGAATTTTAGAACGAAAATGTTGTTTTTCTTTTAATGAAGCCCCATAAGTATTGTGTTAATTACTTGAGCACAAAAGAAGGTTTGATGATATTCTGGATAATGAGTGAACATCAATGTGGTAAAGGAATTTGGGAGAGTTCATTTATTTGGTAATTTAGAGGATAGATGAACAACTATTAACTTGCATGTGAATTTTATAAATCTTAATATAACGCTTTAATTGCTAGAGGGCTAGCAATAAGATGGTTGGGGTGTGATTAGTATTAAAATTGTTTAATTATCATTCTATAATATTTTCTTTTATGCTTATGTTATAATTTATATTTGTGTTTATGTAATATATTATGAATTATTAATTATGTTTTAAATATATTTAATTTTGTGTATTTTTATATGTTTATTAGGAAAATTATTAATTTCACGTAATTCGAGGCTCCAAACAGATAAACGGAGGTCAAATTTAGATTCCGGAGGTCTGAAAACCTTAAGATGAGTCAAGATCGGCTTAAAATTGGGCTTGTGCAAAAGAAGTTGACTTTTCCTGTTTACCGAGCACTGATTGGATGATAAAATGAGCTTACAATAGATATGAGTGCATAGGATAGCTGGCAATTTTGACTAAATCTCAACCGTTCATGATTCAGTGGCCATGATTGTGCCACGTGGCAATGGTTGAAGTTGGAGGATCCGAATCCTTGTATTCGGTTTACCCGATCCACCCATTAACCCGCCAAATCTCAACCGCTCTTTGGGCAAATCGGATGAGTCAAATGATGCCATGTGTGATGTTGACTTTGAAGTTTGACCAGCTATTGATCTTGATCTAAGGGTTGTGATGCATGAAGCATGATGGACCGCAAAAGCACCGATTATGAATTTATTTTTCTATAAATACCTCATTTTATGTTTTAATCATCACTCTACAACTCTCTTCTTCTCAAATTCTTCCATCTCCTTGTAATCTTGATTTCAAGTGTTTTTAATATTTTGTATAATTATTTTCATTAATAAAATTAGTTTTATTTCCAATTTTAGTTGTTTTTATTTTTTTAATTATAAGTAATTCAATTTTACTACTTTTTTTATTTTAATTATGCTTAACTAAATAATATTAGTTAGGGGAAGGTGAAACTTAAGAAATAAATATGATTTAATCAAATTCTATGTTTAATTTTATAAATTAAATTATTTTCTATTTAATTTTATACATGTTTTATATTTTGAAAATTTGATTTATTGTAGACAAACAAATGAATTTGGCACAATAAATTTTAAGATCTTAATATAAGGCATGGTGAATGGTATTTGACTTATTGTAGACAAATTACATTTTGGCACAATAAATACTTAATCCATCATAAAATTAAAAGGGAAAATAATAATAATTTGTATAATTAATCTTTTGAGTAATAAATCTAAAACAAATTGGCAAAAAGAATTTATTAAGTTTTATTTATTTCTAAGAGTGGATCCATAACCCTAACTAGTTCAATTCCATAGTTTCATTTAAATTAAGTTGTTTATATTCAAGTTTTAATTTCAATTTTAGATAAAATAAAATAAACTAATTAAATCTTTTCTCTGTGATCGAATTCTGACTCACCGTTATAATACGACAAGACACTTTATACTTGAGTTAAAATTTACTTTTAAGTTCCAAATATCTGCTTTCAAGAATTCTCCAAAAATCGCAACAAAATTTTTATCTCCTTTAATAAATTCAATATCAAAATCAAAAACACTTAAAATGGCTTTGCCATCTTGCAAAAAATTTGTTTTGAAGCAATATTTTGAACATCTTTTCCAAAACATGTTTTGCAAATCAATTCTAAGTAAAAAATTTTATTTAATAAATCACTTTAAATTTAGATATGCATAAAAACAATGTAGAATTTCTTTTGATAAGAGAATAATTTTTCAAAGCAATCATTCCAATGTGCGTAAACATATCAGTACTATCTGCTTCTTTATCATTTTCTTTTTGCTTTTAATATACCCCATAACCTAAATCATGATCTGTTTTCAACTATTTTAAGAATGCAGTATTGCTAAAAATAAATGGGATATTCTTTACAGAATTTTTTATTAATCTAACTTTTAGTGTTCATCTGCTCACAACAAGATTCTTTTTAATCACGCTTTAGACATCCGTTAATATTAGAAAGAAATCAAGAACATAATTTAAACTTCCTAAAATCTTCAGAATTGGCTTTTATCGTTAAGAATTTTATCGTGAAATTTATCCTCAAACAAAAGTGATCGCTCAACAGAGTGATCTTTAAATATAATGACCAAGGAATCTGACTTTTGTTTGAAATAATGAAACTTTTAGAACTGTAAAGGGCTATCTTTTTTAGTAGCAAAATAAAAGGTTTTTAAATGCTTGAAATGTTGATCAATTGTTTGAGAAAAAATCAACACGTCATCAATATAGACAATGCAAAACTCAGAATAAGGGTTGTAGATGTCATTTATGATTCTTTGAAACTGCATTTTTTAAATATATATATATATATATATATATATATATATATATATATTGAAATTATGATTCAAATCATAAGGATTGAATTAGCAATGCTCCAGAATAGTACGATGAAGGATATTTATTAATTATTTTGGTGAATTCATAGTAGTATATATATTTTTATATAATTTCGATTATAACGTTATAATTAATTATTTTTGGCATTTTTATTTTGATTCTCCTATTCATCAAAATGGAAGGAAAACAAGGAAAAAAGCAAAGAAGACCTTAGTCTATGGAAGATATGCATGCTTTATTTGGCGGGCTCTGTTCAATTTCAAATGTCAATAGTTCAGATTTTATCTAAAAAGATATACGACATTTGGCACCCGGCTGATTAAATCCATTGATATAAACATACCAACCCATAAAACCAAATGGATATTTGTAGTGCGAAAGGAAAAAATCCAGAATGAGATACAATACAGATCCGAAATATAATGAATTTACCCAGTTTTTGTTGCAAACTATAATCTATGTATAGAATCCTAAGCACAATCTCACATTTTTTAGTATGTTATATTTGGTATACCTGTACGCTATTTAAAGTGAGAGTTGCAAGCAAATTTCTTACGCATAGAATCAACACCACTAATCAAAAAGAAAATGACTTCTCTTGCCAAAACTCTATTGTTACTAGCTCTTCTTGCTGCATGCATGTCCGCGATGAGCAATGCTTGTTTTCTTTCTGAAAAGTCCATGTGCAAATAACCAATCAGCTAGAAAATGGAGAGGATCTTACCCTTCATTGCAAGTCTGGGGATAATGACCTTGGTGAACATTTCTCCATAAAGATGAGAACTATAAATTCAGTTTTTGTACTAACGTTTTGACAAAACTCTGTACTACTGTAGTTTTGCATGGAGGGCAAGTTCGTTGGTTTGACGTATATGCTGGGGTCAGATATAATTGTTTTAATTGTAATTGGAGGATAACATATCTCTGGTCCATGTTTGAGCTCTGATAATCTGATGCTCAAGAAACTTGTTATCAGTATCGTAAGAAATGAATGATCCTCCTTGTATGTTTATTTTTTATGAAATAAAAACTCTATGATAATTAGTGGATAAGATCTTTGTTAGAACATACTTTTATTTTATTTTTGAAATATATATGGAATCGTGCAATGTTGTTATTAATTCGTAACAAATATGTTCAGAATATTAAAATGTTTAATTTTTAGAATCATTCTTCAAAGAAGAGCAAAAGCAAAAGACCGAATGCCATTTTCTGCAGTCTTTATTATCGTACCGAGCGAACCATATGTAATTCCCAAGGCTTTTCAAAGGATTTGATCCCATGTTTAGCTGATTTTTTGCTAAGATCTGTGGGATCTTATGACGTGTCAGAATTACTTTTAATGACTAGATTTATTCATTTTTTATAGCATAAAACGCTCTATTATTTCCTTCAATTTTTAATCTGGTAATGATTATTATAAGATTGGATTAAACTTTCTCAATCTCATCAAACTCTTGCCCTTCTTCTTCATACGTTTCTTTCTTTCCGTTTTTTATTTTCTTTTTTTTTATTTAAAATATTCTGGGCAGCTAATTTGTTTCTTCTTCTTTTTCCAATCTCATGAACACATATGACCATTACAAAACCTTACTTTATTTGGAGGGAATAAAAGTTAAAATTCTCCCAATAACCCAAAAAAATATATATATATAAATATTAGAGAAAAAGAGAAGAAAAGATAAAACTGAATCAAGATTTCACTATAAAAATCGAATCCGACAAATCTAAATCATATTCCTTGCACATATATGAAATTTAGTATCCTCATGAAACGGTTCCAAAAATGGAAACAAAAAATTTATTTATCTATCCACAGGTTGTTTTTATTTCTTTACATCGACAATTGTTGTTGAAACTTTGAGCTTGAATAGAGTTATTGTGAATTTTTCAAAGAAAATGAGTGAGAAAAGAAAAAGAGAGAAAGGAAAAGATATTTTAGAAGCAAGTGAGATAAAAAAAAAATAATAATCAGTTAATAAAACGCGTTTGAGTTAATAATTATTTTTAAAAAAATGCCTTAGAATTAATCACAGGCAGTTGAGGCTTGTTAATAAAATGCATTTAATGAGAAAAAAATCTCAGCCATTAAAAACAATTATGACACATGTCATAGATCCCACAAAGCTTAGCAAAAATTCTACTAAGTATGGAATCCAAATCGTTTTCAAAGACGTTGTACCTGATACTATTACGTAGTTTTGTTTTTTTTATTGTATAGTGAGATAGACATCTCCTCCATAATAATAAGTCCTGTCATGGCTGCTATCGGCGGCCCCTTATGGCAAGGAGATGGAGCTTGAATGGAAGTTAAGAGCTGTTATGATAAGAGTATGTTTCCCTCAGAAGGAAAATATTTTCTATAAGAGGGAAAGATATAAGATACCTACCACACCATTACAATTTTATAAGCATTACAATGTCAATTTTTTAGTTGTTATTTTTTTTTTTTTGGGTGTAAATGTACAAACTTCATTGAAAAAGAAAAATTAGGTAAGAAAGATCATATGTAAATTGATACTTATGGAAGGTCAATATTTTCAATTTTTTTTTTCTTAAGTTCACTATTTTGGAATAACAGTTTGAAACTTATACTCTTAATATAATAAGCAGATGGTTTAATATTCTTAAGAATACAATTGGAAGGGTATTATTGTACAAGAAAAGAAAAAATAAAGGTAAGAATGTAACAAAATTAACTGTAATGATGTTTTTAGGTATTTTAAAAATATAAGTACTAAATAAATACTTAAAATATAGAGATCAAACAAGTATTTACATACCACTCTTATTTTTCTCTATGTAATCACTCCCCAATTTCCCTTACAAATATTTCACGTCTTTATCCTATTTTTCATAATTTGCTTGATTGAAATTAAGTTCTAATTTCAATTTCCATTGGCTTATAAATTTTATTACATGTCATTTCTGTGAGAATTATTATTATTATTATTTTTACTAATCAACCAGTACAAAAATATTGCCAACTAGTGCAAGTACGTACTCAAGCTAAGCAGATATGAAACTGTGACTTTATCAACCTAAGAATAGTACGGTTTAGCACACTAGCGTACTACAGCCAACTTTGTTAAATAATATGGTTTTCACAACATACAAGAAGGAACATTGTGTTAAATTGGTATTCAACAAAATGTAACAAATGTTTTCGAGCTACTCTCATTAAAAAAATTTCATTCTCAAAATTTTAAATTAACAAGGACCACGAAGCCAATAAATTGTAGTGCCAGCCTCCCTTGGTCAAGGGCATAAAAAATCCGTAGGAAACAAGAGGTTCGAACTCGGCTCACATTTTTGTGGAGAAAATTATATTATTATTATTAGGTTATGATTCAACGGGGTAGTGGAAGTGGAACAATGGTAACGTAACATAACACGCTCACTCGACAAAAAGTCACAAGGGACCATATCTAAGTTTGATGGGGAAAATAAGCGAAACGCCTTTTTGATTAACAAATCTAAGTGAAACCCCTTCATGTTTAAAACCCAACAAAAACCCTCCTGGTGTTAAAAAAAATTGTTAACTTTTAATGATTTTTCTCCTTTTACTGTTTTGCCTTCGTTTTCTAATTCAATCTTACACCGTTACATGTTATCACTTATCAATTATGGGCGCACATTTTGTTGAATACAGTTAAATTTCGATAAATGAATAGCATTAGGACCTAAAAAAATTACTAATTGATGTAGCAAATGTTAACATACCAATAAATTGATAAATTGTTAATTTATGAAAAGTTCCTTATTTTTTGAAAGATAATCACATTTATAGTAGTTATTCATCTTTATTTAGTATTCATTATGTTTTATTTGAATAGTAGTCAGCTGTCTTACATTGGTAGTGATACGTTATTACAAAGATTTATTTTTCTATATTAAAGATGTCACAAAGATTTATTTTTCTATATTAAAGATGTCATATAGAGCTTGTATCGTACTTATTGTGAAACAATAATGTAAATTGAAATTTCGCATTTCAAAAAGAGTTAGAGATAAAATTCAATTCTATATCAATTTTAGAAGCAACAAACATCATCTAGAACATATTTTACAAAAACCACATAACAATATCATGTGGATTTAGTTTCAAGTTAGGCAATTATTAACTTATAGGGTTAGTGGATCCGGTAAGAAAATAGGATTTCTAAAACTTTATTATCTTATAAATTCATCAGATTATTAATTTACCACATTGACCCCAAGTCGGGACCAACAAAAACTGTTATTTAATTGAAGTTATCAATTTATTGAGGTTCTGCTTATATATATACATTACCATATACTATTTTATTATAATATCTATTAAAAAATCTATTTTTTTAATCCATATAATAATCAATATTAAAAAAAACAATTCTCTATTTTCTACATTTTTTTTTCAATTTTTTTTATCTTCTTCCATCTTATCGTCTTCTCCATTATTCACAATAAAAAACCATGACTACAAAAGTTCTAATTCATTGTTCCACCAATGTTCACTGCATTTTCATTAATAAAAAAATATTGAATTAAACAATTACGAAACTTCGCTATTCTCACAATTAAACTAGAAACAAAAGATTAAAACAATACCTTCAATGACTAATTAAAAATAGAAAATAACAAAAAAATTAATCTATCGTCCTACATCAGGCTATAACAACCTACATCGAGTGATATCTAAAAACTTCTTGGATTAAATTAAAAATTATATTCACTTAACGGGTAAAAGCTTATTTAGTCCATGTATTTTAAGACATTATTTACCCAGATTTTAAAACGCCAAATATCTTCGTCAAAGATTTCATTTTTATTTTTTTACTTTTATATTACCCTTTTATAATAATTTTTTTGTTTGGGCATTAATAAAAAGAAAATATTTAAATTACCAATTTAACCCTAAAAATTATATTAATTTTTTTGCAAGCACCATTTGCACACTTGGTAGTTTGCATACAAATTTTGACAATTTAAAATTAATATAAATTTTTTTATTTTCATTTTTTAGGGTTAAGTTGGTAATTTAATTATTTTCTTTTTATTAATGTCCAAACAAAAAAATTATTATAAAAGGGTAATATTGTAAAAGTAAGCCAAAAGAAATAAAAAGTAACGGTAGGGGTATCAATACTTTAACGGCATGGATGTTTCGAGGTATTTTTAAAAATACAGGGACTAAACGGACACTAATCTTAAAATATAGGGACTAAATGAGCTTTTACCCTTCACTTGACAGACAACTATTTAAGTTCCATATTTTTCAATTCGAAATATCTTCAAATATTACTATTAGTTACATGCTTAATGTTGCTAAGACCAAATTTCAAATGTCAAATATTTCAGAAGATAAGCACACGTTATTTGGCAGGCTCTATTCAATTTCAAATGTGAATACTTCAGATTTTATAAATAAAATATACTACATTTGTCACCTAGCTGTTTACATCTATTGGATAAAAACATTCGAATCCTTAAAATCAAAATAGATATTTGTACGTCAAAGGAAAAATCCATAATCAGATATAACACAGATTCCCAAAAAAATAATGAATTTACCAAATTTAATTTCTTGCAAAGTAATATATATGTATATTAAATCCTAACCACCACTAAACGTATTTGGCATCCCTTTACCCCATTTAAGTGAGTTGCAACTTGCACGCAATTTTCTTACACAGGAAAAACACAACTAATTAAACAAGCATAAGGACTCTTCTCTGTAAAAGTACAATTTTACTGGCTCTTCTTGTTGCATGCATGTCCGTGATGAGCAATGTACGTTTTATTGTTAAAAAAGGTCGATGTGAAAATAAATAATAAGTTAGAAAATGGTGAGGACCTTACCCTTCATTGCAAGTCTGTGGATAATGACCTCGGTGAGCATCTGCTTCACAAAGATGAGAGTTATAAATTCGATTTCTCTCCTACCCTTCTTGGCAAAACTCTATTCTTCTGTAGTTATGAATGGAGTGGGCAAGTGTTGGATCATAAACTTGATCCAAGATGAATAAATTCAAGTCCAACACATGGAAGGTTGCATGAGTAGGTATGGTTGGTGAGATTTGAATTATTTGTGCTAGGTGGGCAAGAGGTGAGAGGCTTTTAATGAATGGTGAGGATTTGTGTAGTAGTTGAATAAATGAATAGTTGTGATTAGTTTGTTTCATGTATAAATACCCCCTCTCCCCTTTAGTTTATGCATCAAGTGAAGTAACAAAATCTTTAAGCTGTATAGAGTGAAAAAATAAGAGTTGTTGAGGAGTGTTGTTGAAGAAATAAAATAGCGTGTTTTTTGAGTGTTTTATTTGTTAATTCTCCAACAAAGTGGTATGAAATCTAATTTTCAATGCTATATATAGTCATATAGCATATCAAATCGAAGATCTCGATGAGAGGAACGTGAACCGCAAAAATCATCCGGATCGGAGACCGAAAGCGCCCACACTTGTCGCCAGAAATTTTCTGTCCTGAGCTGAGTCGACTCACCAAGTTGAACCAAGCTGAGCCGAGCCGAGCTGAACCGAATCAAGTCGAACCAAGCCAACACAAGCCGAACCAAGACTACTAAGCCGACGTTGACCGTTGACCGTTGACTGAAAGTTGACTCGAGTCCCTCCTAAGGTTTTTTGACGTACCGGATCCATCCGTGCATTCAGAATCTCAAAATTCCCACTCAATTTATGAGTTATGGCAAATAGTGGTATGATGTCATTTCAAGTTCCACAATTAAAAGGAAGTAAGTTTGACAATTAAAATATTAAAATGAAGGCTCTATTGGGTGCACATGACGTATGGGATGTCCTGGAGAAAGACTTTATTGTGCCAGAAAATGAAGCTTTTAATCAAGTATGAGAATTTAAAAGACTTGAAGAAAAAAAAGAATAAAGCAAAGTATCTCATCTTTCAATTATTAGATGAAGATGCTTTTAAAAAGAATGCTGGTACAACCTCCTCAAAAGAAGCATGGGAGAAACTAGAGACCTCCTACAAAGAAGTGAAGCAAGTTAAGAAAGTTCGTCTCCAAACATTATGAGGAGAATTTGAGTCCTTACACATGAAGGCGTTAGAAATCAATTCGACTACTTTACTCAGGACTTTCAATGAATTAAAAAGAAATGGCGAGGAGTTAAAAGAGGTAAAGATCATTGTAAAGATACTTCGATTAGTAGACTCAAAGTTTGACCATATTGTTGTGACAATTGAGGAAACAAGAGATCTGGAGGATATGACGATCGAGCGAGCAACCTCAAGGAAGGTTGCAAGCCTATGAAGAAAAACTAAAAAAGAAGCAAGGAATCAAAGAACAACTTCTCAAGATGGAAGTCAATCCAAAGAAAAGAAAAGAAAACTCCGACAACGAGAGAAGACACTATGTCCGAGGTAGAGGTCGTGGTTATGGACGAGGTTGGAATTTCAACAACAACAACTCCAATTATTCCAAAGGAGAAAGCTCAACCAGAGGACGAGGCAGAGGCAATCCAAGATTGAGGTATGAAAAATCCCAAGTACTATGCTATAATTGTCAAAAGTTTGGGCATTATGCTTCAGAATGCAGAGCTCCAAGCACTAGAATTGAGGAGAGAGTGAATTATGTTGAAAAGAAAAATGGTGAAGATGACATACTTTTGCTAGCACGCAATGACACAAGTGGAGGTCAAGAAAATACATGGTATCTTGACACAGGTGCTAGCAATCATATGAGTGGAAACAGAAGCATGTTCGTGGTACTAAATGAATTTGTGAATGACAGTGTCGCTTTTGGAGATGATTTAAAAGTACTAGTGAAAGGTAGAGGTAACATTCTTTTTCGTGCAAAAGATGGTAGCCACCAAATAATTTCGAATGTTTACTATGTGCCCAATATGAAAAGCATTATCCTTAGTTTGGGTTAATTCTTGGAAAAATGCTATGATATTCACTTAAAATATTGTAGTCTTTTCCTGAGAGATGACAAAAGAAATCTAATTACAAAAGTGAAAATGTCAAAGAATAGAATGTTTCCTTTAAATATTCAAAATGATATTGCAAAATGTCTCAAAGCCTGTCACAAAGATCCATCCTGAATTTGGCATTTTCGATATGGGCATCTAAACTTTGGAGGACTGGAGCTACTATAAAAAAAGAACATGGTGAAAGGCTTACCATACATCAATCATCCTGATCAACTTTGTGAAGGATGTTTACTTGGCAAGCAGTTTAGAAAGAGCTTTCCAAAGGAGTCAAACTCAAGATCTCAGAAGCCACTCAGCTCATTCATACAGATGTGTGCGGTTCATTCAAACCAAGCTCCCTTGGTAAAAGTAATTACTTCCTTCTCTTCATAGATGATTTTTCAAGAAAAACTTGGGTATATTTTTTGAAGCAGAAATCAGAAGTCTTTGAAGCCTTCAAGAAATATAAAGTTGTAGTGGAAAAAGAAAGTGGATACCAGATTAAAGCCATGAGATTTGATCGAGGTGGAGAGTTCACTTCCAAAGAATTCGTAGAGTTTTTTGAAGCAAATGGAATTCGACGCCCTTTGACAGTTCCAAGATCTCCTCAACAAAATGGTGTTGCAGAAATAAAGAACATAACTATCCTCGACATGGCAAGAAGCATGCTCAAGAGTAAGAGGCTACCTAAAGAATTTTGGGATGAAACTGTTTCATGTGCAGTCTACTTATCCAATCATTCTCCAACAAGAAGTGTGTGGGGCAAGATGACACAAGAAGCTTGGAGTGGAAGAAAGCCCGACATCACCCATCTAAGAGTTTTCAGAAGTATTGCCCATGTACATGTACCAGATGTTGAGTGTTAGAAAATGCATATTTATAAAGGAGAAAACCGTCATTTTACATTTCAAGTCTTACTAACAACCCTTACTTTTATGTATTTAACCTTCTTGTGATTTAATTACATGTGTTTTATTTTAATTAAGTATTTTATGTATTTTAGGGGCATTATAGTCATTTCATAATAAAGGAGAGATCAGACGGCAAAACAGACATCACTTTTGAACTCAGGACGGTCGAAAACCTTAGGAGGAGCATAAAAGAGAAAATTGCACTATTCACATGTACGCATCGTTTACGTTCACGACATGTATCGGATCGATGACGTGGCATTGACCGATGATG
Source organism: Citrus cavaleriei (assembly GCA_030448925.1). NCBI lineage: Eukaryota > Viridiplantae > Streptophyta > Magnoliopsida > Sapindales > Rutaceae > Citrus > Citrus cavaleriei. The sequence goes on from JAUJEN010000343.1 coordinate 72,391, forward strand.
TGGCATTGACTAATGAGGTGTCACGATCCTGTTGGGCTAAAATTATTATGTACTGTTGATGGTGACGTGGCAGCATATCAATGGACGAAAAATCTCGCGTACGGTACATACATCACACAAGATTATTTTCAACCAAACCGTGTATTTACTCCATGTATCTATAAAAAGGGGGCCTCTCCCCCCTAATTTGATATCTCTGAATCCATTTTTGGGATCCATTTTCTGTAATTCCTTCTCCATCTTGTATTTTCTTCATATTTTAATAAATTCCCATTTTACCCCTAGTTCAATTATGAGTAGCTAATTTCCTTTCAAGCTTGGGTTGAAGGTGAAGTCTCAACATGTGTCATGGGCTTTATTTGGTAAATTTATTTTCTTTTCCCCTCTAATTTTTGTGGATGATTTGACTTTTCGTCGACAAATAATAATAGTCTTGTCTAAATACCGCCTTGGTTACACCTCTAAGACAAGTTATTATTATTTACGATGTTCTTAAGACCATATTGATTAGGCGTGGATTCTCATAATTTAATTGGCATTAATAAGGAATATTTAGCCCATGGTGCATGTTGATACGGATCCGGATACCCAAGTGCTTCATTTCAATAGATCTATCTTCAATTTATTCTCGCCATTTTAATTTAAGTTTTAACATATTTCAAATCATTTCCACCACAAATCCAATCACCCATTTACAAAATTAATTCTACACACAATTAAAATCCACTTCCTCGTGGGATCGACATTCGTCACCATTGATCTATACTACAATAGATTCGTGCGCTTGCGAGTACATTAAAATTTGCACAACAAGTTTTTGGCGCCGTTACCGGGGAGGTAAGTAATTTTCATTCATAGAATTAATTTTTGTGAATAATTTCTTTTAAATTGTTTTCTTGTATTTTTTTATTAAAAAAAAAGTGAATCTGCATTTAAAGGTTAGTATTTCTTTTCTTTTTCTCTTCTTTAAAATTCTATAATTTAATTTTCAAGTTATTTTTTTTTCTTTGTAATTTTTGTTTATCTTACTAATTTTTTTTAGTTAATTTATTTCACGTATTTTTTGTTTTTGTGTGTATTTTTATAGTAAGGTTGTAATAGCGCAATAAGGTTAGTATTGTAATTTCTCTCTCTTCTTTATTTTTATTTGTTTTGTTCCATCTTTATTTTTATTTTATTTATTTTGCATGCATGGTCGTAGGTCATTATTACCTAATCTTGAACCTATAGACCTTGAACTTGAGAAAACACTTCGCACACACAAGAACGTTAAAAATAAATTTGAAATGGATTTACAAGCACCACAGGAGAGGCCATTTAAGGATTATTTTAGTCCTTTAGCTAATTTGAGCACATCATGCATAAGATACCCAAATGTAGCTGCTAGGAGTTTTGAACTAAAACCTAGTGTGCTAAATTGTCTCCCCACATTTTATGGCCTAGAAAATGAGGATCCATATAATCATCTGAATGATTTTCATGCCATTTGTCAAACTTTTAAATATGAAAATTTTTCAGACGATGATGTTAAACTCAGATTATTCCCATTTTCTTTAAAGGATAGAGCTCGTTCATGGTTAAATACTTTACCTGCTAATAGCATTTCATCATGGGAACAAATGGTAACGAAATTTTTGAATAAATATTTCCCAGTGCATAAAACCAATGCTATTCGCAGGGAAATTTCAGAGTTTACCCAAAGAGATGACGAGCAATTTTTCGAAACGTGGGAGCGATTCAATGGGCTACTCTTGAAGTGTCCACATCATGGGTACGAGAAATGGCACCAATGCCAATACTTTTTGGAGGGATTATTGCCGAATGTGCAAGAATGGCTAATGGCAACAAGTGGAGGAGAGCTAATGTCAAAAAGTGCATCAGAGATTTGGGAATTCTTCCAGCGACAAGCGGATAATTCCCAACAACGGAGTCGATCACTCAGGAATACTAAAAGAATTAAAGGAGTGAATGAGGTTCACATTGGCGAGTCAACTAATCAAAGAAGTCAAGGAGATGGTCAAGGTCTCGCTTCGACAAATAAAGATCGTTATCGCTAAATCAATGTAACCACATGACCATGACTCATCAAGCCAATGCCATGGTGTAATGATAAAGCCATCTAATTACAACACATACTCCAACACATATAACCCTGGATGGAGAGACCACCGCATTTTTTCATGGTCTCAAGGATTCCAACAGAATGGACCAAAGCTCCACCAACGCAACAAATTCCTCAAAATCCTCAAGCCTCTCCCCATTTGACCATACAATCGTAACCGTGTAACTACTCTCAACCTGCACCATGTGAGGATTCATTCCGAATCTCAAGAATGTTACTCACCCACGATTGAGCAATGAATCACTTGATGGACTACGAAATGAGTTGAGAGCGGCTTCAACTCACAAGCCTCGAAGATGGTGGGACAACTCGCTTCTTCGACCTTGGCAATGAGAAAGACAAGTTTCCAAGTTAACCAGTGCCTAATCCTAAAGGAGTACATGAAGCAAGTACCAGTTCACCACAACAGCATGGAGAGGTCAAACCAGTCATGACCTTGCGAAAAGGAAAGGAAGTCGATAACAAAATGGAGATGCCGGTGACAAAAGAAAATCAAATTGTACCTGTAAATGCTGAGGACTCACCATCGAAGGAGAAAGAAGAAACCAATCCACGAGAATATGTTCCCAAAGCTCCATTTCCTCAGAGGTTAGCTAAAGGAAAGAAGGGAAAATCCACAGGTGAGATTCTCGAAATCTTCAAACAGGTAAGTGTTAACATCCCTTTACTTGATGCTATTAAACAAGTTCCATCTTATGCCAAGTTTCTTAAAGACCTTTGTACTAAAAAGAGAAATATGCATGTTCAAAAGAAGGCATTTTTAATGTAAAACGTTAATACTCCAACATAAAATTCCTTTAAAATGCAAAGACCTCCCCACTATCTCACGTAGTATAGGGAACCACACAATTGAGAATGCTTTGTTGGATTTAGAGCTAGTGTAAATTTGTTGCCTTATTCAAGATTCGTGAAACTTGGAGGAATTACACCCAACTCAGCAGTGTTACAGATCGGGTCCATGAAAATACCTCGTATTGTGGAGGACGGCTTATCCGTGCAGACAAGTTTTATTTTCCCGTTGATTTCATCAATTGACACTCAACCAATCCAGATTCAAAGCACATCCCTATTATTCTAGGCACCTTTTCTTGGCAACTCATGGATGCTCATATTCAATGCAGATCGAAATATGCGCTTGTCCTTCTAACATGACTATGGAATTAAACATCTTCAACATTGCCAAACAACCTCACAATGCAAATGATGGAATTATTGATGTGGATTTAATAGAAACATTAGTTGATAATACTTTTCTTTCAAACCTTAGTGATGACCCTTTACAAACATGCTTAACTCACTTTGCTTTGGATTTTGATATTGACAGATCGGTTGATGAAGTTAACGCCCTACTTGACTCAGCACCATCCATGGACACTAATAAATGGAAGTCAAGAGTTGAACAACTAGCACCATCAGAGAAGAAACTCATCCCATCATCAGAATCACCACCGAAACTCGAGCTCAAACAATTGCCCAACACATTGGAATATGCATTTTTGGGAGAAGAAAGCACTCTACCGGTAATCATCTCATCATCCCTAAATGACGAACAAAAAGGTAAGTTGTTGGATGTTTTAAAAGAGCACAAAGGAGCATTAGGATGGACCATAGCGGACATAAAAGGTATAAACCCAGTAGACTGCATGCATTACATTCACCTCGATGAAAATGCTAAATCTACTAGGGAAATGCAACGTCGGTTAAATCCTAATATGAAAGAAGTTGTTAGAACAGAAGTCCTTAAGCTATTAGACGCAGGTATCATTTACCCAATTTCTGATAGTTCATGGGTCAGTCCTGTACAAGTTGTCCCCAAAAAGTCAGGAGTCACAGTAGTTACGAATGCCGATAATGAATTAATACCAACTAGAGTGACTACAGGATGGCGTGTATGCATTGATTATAGAAAGTTGAATTCTGTTACACGTAAAGACCATTTTCCTTTACCATTTATCGATCAAATGCTTGATAGATTAGCAGGCCATGAATTTTATTGCTTTCTAGATGGCTACTCAGGATATAATCAGATTCCCATAGCACCAAAAGATCAAGAGAAGACCACTTTCACTTGCCCTTTTGGCACATTTGCATATAGGAGAATGCCATTTGGATTATGTAATGCACCTGCTACATTTCAACGATGCATGTTAAGTATTTTTTCTGATATGGTTGAACGATTTCTTGAAGTCTTTATGGATGACTTTTCTGTCTTTGGTGATTCATTTGATCAATGTTTACATCATCTAACACTAGTTCTGCAGAGATGTATCGAGAAAAACTTGGTCTTAAATTGGGAGAAGTGTCATTTTATGGTAAAACAAGGTATTGTTCTCGGTCACATCATTTCGAGCAAAGGTATTGAGGTTGACAAAGCCAAGGTGGATCTCATTTCTAATCTTCCTCCACCCAAAACAGTCAGAGAAGTAAGATCTTTCCTTGGGCATGCTGGTTTTTATAGACGTTTCATTAAAGATTTTAGCAAAGTTTCTAGACCCTTATGCAATCTACTTGCTAAGGATGTACCTTTTATCTTTAATGATTCATGTCTTGTGGCATTTGAAAAATTGAAGCAGTTGTTGACATCATCACCCATCATTCAGCCCCCAAACTGGAGCTTACCATTTGAGCTTATGTGTGATGCATCTGATTATGCAGTAGGAGCAGTATTAGGACAAAGAGTTGATCGAATTCCCCATGTTATTTACTATGCTAGTATGACATTGAATGATGCACAGTTGAACTATTCAACTACTGAAAAAAAAATGCTAGCAGTAGTGTTTGCATTAGAGAAATTTCGATCTTATCTCATTGGTTGTAAAATAATTATATTCACAGATCATGCTGCTCTTAAATATCTTCTTACAAAGAAAGATGCAAAAGCTAGACTAATTCGTTGGGTGTTACTTTTGCAAGAATTTGACTTGGAATTCAAAGATAAGAAAGGGACAGAAAACGTTGTGGCGGACCACCTCTCTCGTCTCCATTTTGACACAATTACAGAGCCATTAATATTAAATGAGTCATTTCCAGATGAACAATTAATGAGTGTGGAAGTATTACCTTGGTATGCTGATATAGTTAATTATCTTGTTACAGGTAAACTTCCAGAGCATTGGACCAAGCAAGACAAGGCTAAATTCTTTGCGGAAATAAAGAATTTCTTTTGGGATGACCCATATTTGTTCAAGTATTGTGCAGACCAAATTGTTAGATGTGTCCTGAAAATGAAATTTATTCTTTCATTCTCGCCATGAACAAGCTTGTGGAGGCCATTTCAAAGAAAAACAAAGGACTAAAGTTTTACAATGTGGTTTCTATTGGCCAACTATATTTCGAGACGCTTACACTTTCTGTTCTTCATGTGATAGGTGTCAACGAATGGGGAGCATTACACGAAGGAACATGATGCAACAAAATCCAATTTTAGTGGTTGAGATTTTTGACGTATGGGGTATCGACTTTATGGGACCCTTTCCCCCTTCTTTTGGCCATCAATACATATTGGTTGGTGTTGACTACGTATCGAAATGGGTGGAAGCAATTCCATGTAGAACTAATGATCACAAGGTGGTGATAGGATTTTTGAAAAGCAACATTGTTTCACGCTTTGGATTCCCTCGAGCAATAATCAGTGATGGTGGTGCCCACTTTTGTAACAAAGCATTCAAAGCTCTTTTGACAAAGTATTCAATCACACACAAAGTGGCGACCGTAATCATCCGCAAAACCAAAGGCCAAGTTCGATCTCCAATCGAGAAATAAAGCACATATTAGAAAAGACGGTGAGGCCAGACAGAAAAGATTGGTCATTAAGACTTGATGATGCATTATGGGCATATAGAACGACTTTCAAGACCCCGATTGGGATGTCACCCTACAGGCTAGTGTATGGAAAAGCTTGCCACCTACCTGTGGAACTCGAGCATCGTGCATATTGGGCCATCAAGAAATTCAACTTTGACATGCAGCAAGCCAGCTCAGAAAGAAGATTACAACTGGCAGAACTTGAAGAAATTCGCAATGATGCATACGAAAATGCCAAAATTTACAAGCAACGAATGAAAGTCTTTCATGACAAGCACATTATGAGAAAATCTTTCACTCCAGGTCAGAAAGTGCTTTTATTCAATTCTCGCTTGCACCTATTCCCAGGTAAGTTACGCTCTCGATGGTCTGGTCCCTTTATTGTTCATACTGTTTTTCCACATGGGGCAATTGAAATTAAGGACCCAAAGAACAGTGTCACGTTTAAAGTTAATGGTCAAATATTAAAGCCATATCTAGAATACCAACCACATGGAGAATACACCAAAATAAATTTGAGTGACCCACCAGATTTGAATTGATTTTTTTTTCTTTTCGTTGATTTGATTTTTCTTTCTTTCTTTTTATTATTCTTTTGCTAATTGAAATAATTTTTGCATAAGTGTGTTTGTTTTACCATTAAGTTTTTTTTTTCTTATCATTTTTAATCATGAGTACCTTACTTAGACCGTTCCTCCTGAACATTCTTAAACCACTTCAACGTGTAAAAACTCATCTCAAAAGGCAGATTCAATTTTGTAAAACACACCACATTTGGGCTCTACAACCACCAGAGTTAGTAGCCTATGTTGAGAATCTAGAAAGCCAACTCCGAGATATTGAGAGAAGTGTTTACGACATCCATTTGGAGCTTGAGGTAAATTCAATAAGAGGACGATTTTAATTTTCTTTGTGTGTTTTAATTTGTTTTTCTGTTTGTGTGCTTTAGTTTGTTACCCCGGTGAAGTGGCGGATAACGGTACTCCGTGACAATCAAGTCGGTTACTTCGAGGCGGTATGGATAGAAACGAGATTCTAGCGAAGCTTCACAAGCGATTCCCTTCACTTCCTCAGAATGTCCTCCTTACGATCTATAAAGCTCGGTCCGAACGCATGCGATTACTCATGAGGAATAACATACCTGCTGACATTTGTTGGTTAATCGAGGCTAAAGTATGATTGGCAGGTGAGTTACCTCCAAAATTTATTGCTTACATGCCTGGTTGTGGTAAAGGAAATTATGCAAGAAAACGACGAGCTCAAAGAATTTCTGTTGCTTGTCATAAGTGTGCCAGAATGAGTTGCGATAAAAACCCATGTTCTTTAGGAATGGTGTCTGATAACAGAGAAGATAAGATTCAATTCATTAGGGATGGCTTGAATAAGGAGTCATTGGATGATATCCTTTTGTCTCTTGAAACGCATCCCAGTGGATATGTGCAAGGAGCGATTCTCCGGTTATGGCCATTATTCCATAAAAAGCATGCACGATATAGTCTCGAGAATCTGACTATAAACGACCCTGTTTGTCAGTTTATAAGAAAACTGGATGGGAAGCATATCCTCGACCCCTAGAGGCGTTGCCGCTTCGGACGAAACCGTAGAGGAAGATGTGAGCTCACGTGTAAATATTCTTTTACTTTACTGTTATTTTATTTCACTGTTGTTTTATTGTTTGCATTATTGTCTTTAATAATTCTATTACTGTTTGTTTTTTCCTTTTTACTGTTTCCTTTTTTACTCACGAGCCATATGCTTTACGCGTTATTTGACACTGACATGCTACCTCATACACAGCTGTGACCCACTGTCACCAAGATTCTTAAATGTGATTTATCTTTTGTCAAGCACTCACAAATTATTTTTTAGAAGTATCACAATGGCAGCTACTCCCAATAGACAATTCAAGAACATTTGTGTGCCTTCTGGATTTACCTATGGCAAACATAAAGAGTTCGTGGAGGCAGCCATAGATCTTGGTCGAAGCATAGCAGCGAGAAAATTACACTTGGTGTATGGAGGAGGTAACCGAGGATTATCAAAACTGGTCTCAGAATCAGCTTTTATAAGAGGAAGTCAAGTGTTAGGCATCATCCCAAGAGTCCTAAAATCATTGGGTAGTTCGTCTGACTCATCAACTGGAGAAGAGTTAGTCGTCTCAGGTATGCAAAAAAGAATAACTGAAATGCTTAATCATGCTGATGCTTTTATTTTCCTTCCAGGAGATCTTGCAACACTAGAGGCACTTATTACACTAGCATCTTGGGCCCATCTGTACATCCACAAAAAACCCATCGATTTGTTAAATGTCAATAATTTTTATGATGGCTTTATCGCATTTCTTAACCATGCAATAAAAAACTATTTCATTCATTCTAATGTGAAAAAACTCTTTATTTGTGCTCACACTGCTAATGAGCTACTTGATATGTTACAAGCTTATAAACCAGAGCCAGACCCCTGGACTTTTGTGTTGGAGCGACCAAATAATGATGGTAAAGATGAAAGAAGTACAAATTAGATTTAACTCTCCGCCTGTAAATATTTTCTTCTGTGTTGCACCACCCAGGTGATGTCTTCTAAACTCTACTTCTTTCCTTTAAAACATTGAGGACAATGTTTCATTTTGGTTGGGGGGAGGGAATAGTCGACAATTGTGGAATCTTGGTTAAGTTTTTACTAATTTTTTGTTGTAGAAACTAACTGTTGCTAACGTTTTGTGTTGAAAATGGCTGAATATGGAGTGTAGTTACTCTAGAAATGCATCTTCATCATTTAAAAAAAAAAAACCGTTTTCTTCTTCTTTCTCCTTTATAAATATATATTTTCAAATTTTTGAGTCGAAGATGACTGAATATGGAGTGTAATGCCTCTAGAAACGCATCTTCTTAGTTAAAAAAAAAAATTTCTTCTTCTAATTAATTTTTCTACATCATTTTCACATTTCTACATGCATATTTTCCTTTCATGTTTAGAATAGGTTGGGGGGTAGAATGTTGTTTAAAAAAAAATTGTGTTATTTGTTTTAACATTGGATGACATGATTAATTTCAAATTTTAGTATTTGTATTATCTTTGGTCTTAAGTGATGTTACGCTATGTTTGCTACTTTACATGTTGATGTCGAAGACAAATATGAGTTGCTTGAAGGAATGAACATGTCATAAATAAGTGCCAAGTGAGTTGTTGAGCCTATCATTTTCTTGGAGAGTAACCCTTTTGCCCATTCTCTATACAGCTTAGCAGTTTATTATTTTATACACGATCTCTAGATTTCTTTTGAGTTAACCCTTAAAAAAAATGGTAAAATTAAAAAAAAAAATGTGTGTTGCTACATTTGGAGGCCCATCTAACTAGTAGATATGGAAGGTTATTTAGAGCCCTAAAAGACGATGGAAAGGCCATCTTTGATCCGTTTGAGCCTTTCTAGCCATCCCTTTTATCAAATATCCATAGTTAACCATTTTGAGCCTTAAAAAAAAACATTTTATTTATTAAACTTATCATCTTGACCCACTCCGATTTGGAGTATTACCCGATGTCTTATAAGTTCCATCACCTATTTATGTTTGAGAAAATGTAACTAATTATGTTGTTCAGTGAAGTTATGCCAAAAAAAATAAAATTAATAAAATTAAAAAAAAACAAAAACAAAAACAAAAGTTGTTGTTTCAAAAGAATAAAAATAACAATAATAGGTGAAATCCACCTTGCAACTTCCAAAACAAAAAAAAAATTCTCTGCATTTTTCTCAAACATACATTTTGTTTTCCTTATTTCCCTTCTTTGTTAGTCATGTTCCTAACATACGTTACGTCCTAATAAAAGTCCTTCTTGATTTTAGGGAACTATAGTCTGAAGTAGAAGTTAGTTATATGGGTTAAAAAGATGTAGTGGTGCATATAAAAAAAATATAAATAAATAAATAAATCGGGTTGACTAACATTTTTTATTTGACTTGAGATCGTATTATTTCTAAGCTGAGGGCATATTTATTTCATCTTGGTGAGAGCATGTGATATCACTTCTTCATTATTTTCTCTCAATTACCATTCATTGGAGTGACTATTTTTTGGGTTTAATTTCTTTGTGAGAGTGTCACTACTTCCAGTGAGATTTTGGGGTTTGACATGTCATTCTTGAAAGTAGCTATAACAAAATCTACTGGGCCGATTCATGTGGATGGTTGATGTGGGTGTGATATTGCTTTAGACTGGAGATAATGCTTATACTTTTATTTGATTGCTATCATTAATCTGATTGAATAAACACGAGTGTTTCCAAAAAAAAAAAATTATTTTGAATTTGAATTTTGTTTTCGCTTTATTTGCTAGGGACTAGCAATAAGCTGGTTGGGGGGTGTGTTGAGTGTTAGAAAATGCATATTTATAAAGGAGAAAACCGTCATTTTACATTTCAAGTCTTACTAACAACCCTTACTTTTATGTATTTAACCTTCTTGTGATGTAATTACATGTGTTTTATTTTAATTAAGTATTTTATGTATTTTAGGGGCATTATAGTCATTTCACAATAAAAGAGAGATCAGACGGCAAAACGGACATCACTTTTGAACTCAGGACGGTCGAAAACTTTAGGAGGAGCATAAAAGAGAAAATTGGACTATTCACATGTACTATTCACGATACATCGTTTCACGCATCGGATCGATGGCGTGGCATTGACCGATGATGTGGCATTGATGAGGTGTCCGCGATCTGTTGGGCTAAAATTCTTATGTACTGTTGATGGTGACGTGGCAGCATATCGATTAAAAATCTCAGACGGTACATGCATTACAGGATTATTTTCAACCAAACCGCAAGTATCGTTTCATCCACGCAAAACCGCATCGTTGGACGATGCGTCGAAGGCCAAACTGTTTTTAATCCGATGGCCATGATTTACTCCATGTATCTATAAAAAGGGGGCCTCTCCCCCCTAATTTGATATCTCTGAATCCATTTTTGGGATCCATTTTCTGTAATTCCTTCTCCATCTTGTATTTTCTTCATATTTTAATAAATTTTCATTTTGCCCCTAGTTCAATTATGAGTAGCTAATTTCCTTTCAAGCTTGGGTTGAAGGTGAAGTCTCAACATGTGTCATGGGCTTTATTTGGTAAATTTATTTTCTTTTCCCCTCTAATTTTTGTGGATGATTTGACTTTTCGTCGACAAATAATAATAGTCTTGTCTAGATACTTTCTATCTAAGGTTATTATTATAAGCCCTTAGCACCATATTGATTAAAGCGTGGTTCATGAGGTGTAGATTCCCCCCTCATAATTTAATTGGCATTAATAATGAATATTTAGCCCATGGTGCATGTTGATACGGATCTGGATACCCAAGTGCTTCATTTCAATAGATCTATCTTCAATTTATTCTCGCCATTTCAATTCCAATTTTAGAATTTATTCTCGCCATTTTAATTTAAGTTTTAGCATATTTCAAATCATTTCCACCACAAATCCAATCACCCATTTACAAAATTAATTCTACACACAATTAAAATCCACCTCCTCGTGGGATCGACACTCGTCACCATTGATCTATACTACAATAGATTCGTGCGCTTGCAAGTACATTAAAATTTGCACAATACCAGACAAAAGTAGAGTCAAGCTGGATGACAAAAGTGAGAAGTTGATCTTCATCGACTATGACAACAACTCCAAAGGATACAAGCTTTACAATCCAAACAACGAGAAGATCGTGATCAGTCGAGATGTAGTTTTTTATGAAGAAGGAGAATGAGATTTTGGCTCTGGTGTGGATGACTTCAACTTCTTTCCTATTGAAGAAAATGATCATACACATATAAAACAAGTAGAAGAACAACAAGAGCCAGCTACTCTACCTATGTCACCAGCATAAACCACATGTGAAGATTCACCGCCATCTTTCTTAAATGAAAGAACCGAAGAACGTACAAGAAGTCTTCAAGATCTCTATGAGGTAACTGAGAGACATGATAATCTCACTCTCTTTTACCTCTTTGCTGATTGTGAGCCAGTCAACTTCTAAGAAGCTGCACTAGATGAGAAGTGGAGAATTGTAATGGATGAAGAAATCAAAGTTATTGTGAAGAATGATACTTGGGAACTTTATACTCTTCCCAAAGGTCACAAGGCGATCGGTGTCAAATGGGTGTACAAAACGAAAAGAAACGCGAAAGGAGAAATTGAAAGGCCCAAGATGAGGCTAGTTGCAAAAGGCTATAGTCAAAAGGCCGGCATAGACTATTATTTGCTCCTTGAAACTATTAGACTTATTATTTCTTTGGCTGCTTAGAACAAATGAAGGATTTTTCAAATGGCTGTGAAGTTTGCTTTCTTGAATGAATTCCTTGAAGAAGAAGTTTGCATCGAACAACCATTAGGCTATGTAGTGAAAAGACATGAAGACAGTTTTGAAATTGAAGAAAGCTCTTTACGGGTTAAAGCAAGCACCAAGAGCATGAAATAGCATAATTGAAAAGTATTTTCAAGATAACGGCTTCACCAAATGCCCATATGAACATGCTCTCTACGTCAAAGAAAAATATGGAGACATTTTGATTGTGTACTTGTATGTGGATGATCTCATCTTCACTGGAAGTGATCCAAGCTTATTTGAAGAGTTCAAGAGAATGATGATCAAAGAGTTTGAGATGATTGACATTGGATTGATGGCATATTATCTCGGCATTAAAGTCAAGCAAAAGGAAGAATGCATATTTATCTCCCAAGAAAGCTATGCAAAGGAGATTCTTAAGAAGTTCAAGATGAATGATTGTAAGCCTATAAGCACGCTAGTGGAATGCAGAGTCAAGTTATCAAAACATGATAAAGACGAAGATATAGATCCAACATTCTTTAAAAGTTTGGTCGGAAGCCTACGTTATTTGACATGCATGAGACCAGATATCCTTTATGTTGTTGGACTTGTGAGTCGATACATGGAGAATCCAAAGACCACCCATCACTACTAGAAAAATGGTCTTTACTGACATTAGAATAGTGTCAGTAATTACTTTTAGTGACACTTGCTAATTGTGTCAGTAATCTGGCAGTCAGAAAAATAGTGACACTTGTAAGTGGTGTCAGTGATTACTATTACTATAGTATCACTAAAATCATAACACCATGGTATCAAAATATTACAATACTACATTAGTATTTGTGATTACTGTTACTATAGTATCACTACTTTATTTATTATTTAAAAAATAATTATATAAAATGACGTTGCCCATTGATTTGTTGATAGAATTAAAAGGCTGTGAGAAATAAGAACAAAAATCAATTTATATTGCAAAACCTTTCATAACATTTTAATATTATCAATATATATTACACAATCCAAATTCTTCAATACACAAGATGTCTTATTACAAGACATCTTATTCTTATAATTGAATAATCTTAACTGTTATTATCCAATCAAATTCTTTCTACTCATAGCTGAATTTAAGGGCTAAATTTACCAAATCTAAAAGCTAAATTTAGAAGGATTATTATTTTTCACTCCATGAACATAAGTACTGCGATCATGCATTATCATGGACAGCTTCTTCATTCGATGAATTTGATGGGTTAGGGATATAAGTTGAAGAAGAAACACTTTAAAAATATTAATCATATCTGCAAACAAATAAAAGAAAAAGGAAAAGAAATTGGTTGCCAAATTCCAACACTTGCAAAATAAATTAACAAGCAAAACAGAGACAAAAGTTAATAGAAATAAACATATTTTGCTCGAAAACAAAAATATTCATAAGCTATGAACAGATCAACTCAATTATCTTAAAGGAAAATTAGAGAATAAGAATGTTGTAACTCATTTTATTAGAAATAAGGTAGAATATATTTAATTATAGATATAAATTAAAAAAAAGGTGATGATGAATTCATTCTCTTACATATATGAAAAAGAGAGAGTGAGAGAGCAAATTATAGCATTCAAGTTTTCAGTATAAGTGTATAACATCTAGTTTCAAGAAAGTGTGCTTATTTCTCATTATATAAAAAACAATGATTTTCCAGCTAAAAAAAATTCATAATAAAATTTAATATCTAATACAACATAGTATGTTTTTTTCAAAAAAAGGCTTGCAATTATGTCTTTTAGCCACCAAGCCTAAGTGTGAGAGTAAAGCATTTAACTCTTGATAATTACACACTTTCTACATAATGCAATTAGTGTCAACTCATTCCAAATTACTCTACTAGAATAATAAAACATTTCAGCCATTATATTGATGGAGCTACTAATCCAAAATATTCACAATAAATATAGAGTTCAAGGCAATTAAGAGATGTACCTCTTAAAGCTCTGCATATTCTCTATCTTTCTAAGGAAATCTTTAATTCATATAGTTCCACCCCCTTTGAATTCACAAACCTAGACTTTACAAACAAATGCCTTATATCATTAATCTTGATACCTTTTTAACAAAAAAATATCACTATATTCATAAATAAAAATCACTAGTTAACGCTTTAACCTTGTGTTGGGCTATCTTAGTCTGCAAATGGCAGAGGAATCTACGATAATGTGTATGTTTTCCTGAGAAGAAAAAAGAACAAAAAATAGGGAAAGGAAGTCAAGACTACGAAATAATTATTCAATAAGCTGAAAAATTATCATAAATCATGCATGTTTTATTGAAATTGATGATCATATATACACTCACTCACGCACACACACTCACTACTACACACATGTCCATAAGAGACAACCAATAAAGTTAGAAAAGAACATACAATGCAAGCCAAGACCACCGCAAACAGGACATGCTGTGATGTTTGATAAAAAGCCAAGACAAAAGTAGAGGGCACAATAAATTTTTTTTTCCTTCTTCTTAAATATTGATGTTGATAAATGGCTGGTTGAATTTGATCAAACGAGCAAGTACTTCTCAGATCTTTGGAAAAAAAATGCTTTTGATTATTCCAGCAAACACCATAGTCCATAATCACCCAAAAAAAAAAAAAAATTTGCTTTTGCCATTTGCTTGCACTCTGCAGCATCTTTAAATATCTTGTATTCATTTTAAGTACTTAAAATGGTGTATTAATGTTTGAAGGATAGAAAGAAAGCATACACTAGGCTATCAACTTGCATGGAATTGGCCAAATATGGCATCTGAAAAATTAAATATCATCAAAACACACAATGTGTCTGTCCATTAATTAAAAACCCAGTAAAAAATTAACTCCAAGCAAAAATAAATATTTTGTATTAGGCTCTACTCAAGCTTCATAGAAAACTAATTGAAAGTACAATTGCCAAAGTAGTAAAAATAAATACTCATTTTCTAATGACTACAAGCAAAAATAAATATTTTGTATTAGGCTCTACTCAATTCATAACCAAATTACAAAATGAAGAATGAACCAACTGATAACAAACATATCACAAGAAGACATCTTAGTTTCAAAATCACTCATAATTTTTTTTAAAAAAAATTCTTGCCTGATTAATTCGACTGAGAACCTCTTCTCTCTTCGCTACTTCTTCTTTGCTTTCATAAAGCCCAATTTCAACCAAAAACATCAACCCCAAAGGAAATCAAAATCAAGGTTTCATATATATATATATATATATAAAGTAATTATAGATAAAGATTAAACAAAACATTTTCTAAGTCACATGTTCTTTGTATATCAGCCTTTGTGGATTCTATAACTGATATTGGTTTCGTCAACGACGACAAACTCATTCTCTCTGATCTCAACATTAAAAACAATGATATACCCCGAACAAAAAAAGCCCTAATTTTTGAATCTGGCTTTCGAACCCTAACTTTGGCCAAGTTCTTCACAACACTTTCTAGGCGTCTTTCTAGGGGTATTTTAGTTCAAGGATTGCGGCTTTGAAGGTTTACAGCAGTGGCTTGTGAGGTAGATCGTTATTAGAGAGAGAGAGAGAGAGGGGAAGAGAGAGAGAGAAGAGAGCTTCGGTTCAAAGAAGAAAATAGCGGTGGGCATAGAGTTTTTGCTCGTCAAAATTTTTAGATTTTAGGTTTCCATGTACACCTCATTAAGACATAGTTTCTAGATAATTTAATTTAATTTTTAAAAATTAAATATAACTTGTGGTCTAGTGGTTTAACGTTTAAAATTAAAAAGCTAAAGTTCAGAAGTCTGCGGTTCGACTCTTAGTGGAGACAAAATTAAAATTTTATTTTTTTAATTACTGATACCTTAATGTCATCATATATCTCTTATACTTAATTTACAGACGCTATAGTATTAGAAATTTGTGATACTTATCTGTTAAACACGAAAAATGCCCCAATCACATGTAATTACTGATTACTTGTTAATAAAATGTCACAAGACAAGTGTCAGTAAAGACCATTTTTTCTAGAAGTGCATTTTAAAGCTGCAAAAAGAATCCTTTGCTACATCAAAGGTACAACTAATTTCGACTTGTTATACTCATTTTCTAATGACTACAAGCTTGTTGGATATAGCGATAGCGATTGGGGTGGAGATGTAGATGATCGAAAAAGCACCACAAGATTTGTGTTCTTCATGGGAGATACTGCTTTCACATGGATGTCAAAGAAGCAACCAATTATCACACTATCCACTTGTGAAGCTGAGTATGTAGCTGCCACATCAAGTGTTTGTCATGCAATTTGGCTCAGAAATTTGCTGAAGGAGTTGGGTTTCCCACAAGAAGAACCAAGCGAGATTTGTGATAACAAATCAGCAATTATCCTATTCAAGAATCTAGTCTTTCATGATTGAAACAAATACATAGATACTCGCTATCATTTCATAAGAGAGCGTATTGCAAGAAAAGAAGTGCAAAGTATGTAAAATCACAAGATCAAGCAGCTGATATCTTCACCAAGCCACTCAAGCAAGAAGACTTCGTAAAATTCAGAAGTTTGCTTGGTGTCACAGGATCAAGTTTAAGGGGCAGTGTTGGATCATAAACTTGATCCAAGATAAATAAATTCAAGCCCAACACATGGAAGGTTCCCTGAGTAGGTATGATTGGTGAGGTTTGAATTATTTGTGTTAGGTGTGGTAGGTGTGGTTGGTGAAGTAAGTGAGTGGTAGGTTTTAATGAATTGTGATGATTTGTATAGTAGTTGAATAAATGAATGGTTGTGATTAGTTTATTTCATGTATAAATACCCCCTCTCCCTTTTGGTTTATGCATCAATTGAAGTAACAAAATCTCTAAGTTGTAGAGAGTGAAAAAATAAGAGTTGTTGAAAAAATAAAATAGTGTGTTTTTTTAGTGTTTTATTTGTTAATTCTCCAACAGCAAGTTCATCGGTTTGACATATGTGATGTGGAAAGGGATGATTTTCGTGATTGTAACTGGTGGATTTTCACATTCTGCTCCATGTGTGGAAAAGTATTCTGATATTTTGCCTTTCCGTGCTTGTTATAAGTATAAATAAGAATGAATAATATTGTTACTTGTATGTTTATTCTTTTATGAAATAGAAACCCTACTTTTAAGTTTTGTAAAATATTTTTGTTGGAGCCTATTTTTCATTGAATTTCTGTTTTTGCAATGTTGTTACTAATTTGTAAGAGACATGTCTTCTGAAAAAATTTCTAAGATGGTTGATTTTTAGAATCATTCTTCAAAGAAGAATAAAAGCAAGTAATAAAGACCGAACAAGCCATTTTCTAAAGTCTCTTTATTAATGTAACGACGAATCATACCTATTCCCCATGGCTTTGGGTTCAATGACGTTGTATTTTCATGGTAGTGAGATAAAACCCTGACATCTCCTCCGTAACAATAAGTACTGCCATGGCTGCTATTGGCTTCTCCTTATGGCAAGGAGATGGAGCTTGAATGGAAAGTTAGGAGCAGTTATGATAAGATTATCTTTCCTTAAGAAGGAAAATAGTTTCTGAGAAGGAAAGAAATAAGATACACACCATTACAATTTTATAACCACTGCAATATCAATCTTTTATATATATATTGTGTGTGTGTGTGTGTAAATGCGGAAACTTTATTGAAAAAGTAAAATTAGGTAAGAAAGATCATGTGTAAATCGATACTTAGGAAAATCGATATTTTCGATTTTATTTTTGGTTCTTAGGTTGAGTATTCTACAATAAAAAGTTTGGATTAGATAATTACTCCTTAATTTTTTATTGAATTTATAATAATAAAAGAAATTCATACTTTGCAAGTAAATTAATTGAAGAGAGAGACAGAGAAAAAACAATATAAATGGGATCAATCCTCTTTGTATTTAAACTTAAATGTAATTGTAATATATATAGGGGTTCATGAGATTAATTAAGGGGTGCAAATAGTTCAACTCTATATATTATATGTACTCACTTTAAGCATTTTTTTTAAGTTCATTTTTTTTTCTGACTTCATGATGCGTGAGGATATTTGAACCTACGAAAAATACTCTTCTATGCATGCTTGATATGTTTTTATTACTAAAATTTCTGCAACATAAAAGTGCTATTATAGACAAGATGATGTAATTTAATTAAGGGAAATTATCAACCGTCCACTTGTTTGTTTTGCCTTTTTCAAAATACACAAACAGTTTTTTCTTTTTATTGTGGTTTACTTTTATTGTCTTTCGTTAGAACATTCGACATTAGAGGGGTAAAATGAGCATTTCATTCGAATATCTAAAATTATGTTGTATTATGCTATTTTTTTTTAAAAAAAAAGAGTAAAACGACGTCATTTAATGCGATTTGAAATTTTTTTTTTAAAAAAAAAAACTGGTATTGTTTAACTCAATTGAAAGAGAAAAAATAAATACAAATTTTCTAAATCTAGCAAGTAACAAACCCTATTTTCCTCCAATTTCTAGCGTCCACCTTTGTGTTTAACTCTATTGCTTGAAAAAACTTAAATCCAACCAATTTATCTCCAATTTCCATTTATTTTGGGTTAAATTGTAATTTTCCTTTAAGGGGTAAAAAGGTCATTTCATTAATATTCTGTTAAATCCACTAACGGAGATCAGACGGAAGTGGGTGAGTACAATAAAAGACAAACTTTAGGTGGCGCATTGAAAAAGAAAAAAAGTGTTTGTGTATTTTTAAAAAAAGCAAAACAAATAGGTGGACAATGGATAATTTCTCGTAATTAAATTACATCATCTTGTCTATAATAGCAATAAAAGGAATTTCTCTTTACACACCCTTGTCTAACTTAAGTAAACCTATTTAACACACTCATTATCTAGTTTTAAACACTTTTTTTCGTTTGATTTATTCTTGTCAATGATCAAAGCTATGCAAACAAGTAATCAATGTAATAATATCAACATAAAAGTTGCGATTTGTTTATTTTATTTTTACTCAATTCTCAATTCTCAACTAAATACTATGAGATTTAAGTTTTCAAATCACATGGAATTGGATCACTCCGGATTCCTTCATCTCAACCCACCTGCAAAAATTTAAAAATAGATTATGGGTCTTAATTAATTCAATAATTAAAGCAGACAAGCCCTGAAAACGACGAAAAATACATTAATATCAAAGACAAGTTTAACAATAGAATTTGATTTCTAAGAGTTATTCAATTTCGATTTTGTCCTAACGGGAAAAAAAAAGTTAGAAGAGAAATACAAGGTATAACAATAAAGAAAACAGCTTAAATCATTCATAAGTCATGAAGTCAATCCAAGTAAATAAAATTAAACTTATAAAAAGAAAAAGTAAATAAGAATAAACATAAATTATTGAATAAAGTAAAAGCATTTCCATTTCTCCATCACCACTCAACACAAGCAGCAACAGTGCAACAATTAACATCCACCACAAACAAGTAGGGGTGGGCAAAATACCCGACCCGATCCGATCTAAAAAAGTTTGAGTTCGGGTCAGTTCGGGTTGTTATTGAAACCCGAACAGGTGAAAAATTACAAACCCAATCGGGTTGTGATCGGGTCGGGTAAATCCAACCCGTTTCGAATACCCGATCGAGTCGCACCAAAAAAAAAAAAACCTCACTAAACCTAAACACATTACACATGCACACACCAGACACCACACACACGGGCACACACAAAGTCACAACTAAAAAACAATTGGCTAAAAAAAACAATTGACAAATAAAAAACAAAATCAAATTATAACCCACGCACACAGCCACACACAAACATATCTCACTGCCTTCACAGATCACAACCTCACAGCCCTCATCATCACACTCACGACTTCACACACACACACACACACACACATCGCAAAAGCCAAAAGTAAAGCGACAGCCGATAGCAAACGCAGAAAAGAGAACGGAGGAACTGCAACCAGCGCACGCAGCCACCTAACCCGTGACCGGATCTACTGCTCCGCGACATCCGTAGCTACCAGATCTGCTATTGCCGGATATCTATGTTAGGAAATTGGTGGGTGAAGCAGACACGCAGCTAAAGTAAAATTGTAAGAAAATAAAGAACAAGCACAATAGAGGACACCAGAAATTACGTGGTTCGGCTTTTAGCCTACATCCACGGGCGAAGACAGAAGGAAATATTTTACTAGTGAAAAGGAGTTACAAGTATTGTAGTATTTTAGCTCACTTCCCAAAACCCCAATACACCCAAACTCTCAAATCACTATAACTCTTAAAAACACTCTCTAAATAAAGAAAAGAACTGAAGAATTCGATGATTTACAAATGAAGGGAGCCTGCGTTTTTATAGCCAAAATTAGCTACTGTTCATTTAATATTTAATTATTATTATTATTTTATTAATTTTTCTTTTTCTTTTCCTTCTTCGGCCCGACATATCTTTTTCTTCTTTCTTTCATTTTCTTTCCTGGCATCTACTTGGCCTTCAAAGTATGCCAATGAAGCTTATTCAAAGCTTAGATGCGATCTTTGCGAACCAAAGTATTTTGACATTCTCCCACTTGGAGATTAGATTGAAAAACAATCAATCTCCACACCGTCCTTTCTGCTTCGCCATAATCATGTTGCCTACGTTTCTGCTAGGCCACAAGAGGATCTACTCCAGATAAACTTGTCAGCATTTATCGGCTTGGTCAAAACATCTGCTAGGTTCTCTTTGGTATGGATTTTCTGCAAATCCACACTTCCATCGTCCACTACTTCTCGAACGAAGTGATACTGAACTCCTATGTGCTTTGTCCTGGAATGAAAGGCTGGATTCCTTGCAATGTGCAAGGCACTACACAAAACACGAATTTTCATTGTTTGTGCAGAGCTCCTCAATAACCTTTGTATCCAAATAGCTTCCTTGCAAGCTTGTAGGCTGCCATGTACTCGCTTGTAGATAAAGCCACAACGGTTTTGAAACCAGCTCCCGCAAGTGTAAACACATAACCAGTAGTGGATTTCCTTTTATCAAGATCTCCTGCAAAATCTGAATCCACATAGCCCCTGACAGTAAATTCTGATCCTCCATAACATAATGCAACATCTGAGGTTCCTCTGATGTATCTCAGAATCCTCTTCACAGCTATCCAATGCTCTCCACCAGGATTCGCCATGTATCGACTGACTGCTCCCACTGCTTGTGCAATGTCTGGTCTTGTACATATCATAGCGAACATCAAACTTCCCGATGCATACTCGAGACATCTCCTTCCTCTCTGCTTCATTGCTAGGACACATACTTGAGGATAATTTGAAATTAACAGGAAGTGGGGTAGAAATTGACTTACAATCTTGCATGTTGAAGCGCCGCAAGATTTTCTTCAAGTAATTCTTCTGCGAAAGCCAAATCTTCCTGTTATTTCTGTCTCGGTGAATTTGCATCCCTAGAATCTTGTTTGCTGGTCCCAAGTCCTTCATTTCAAACTCCCTAGCCAACTGTGCCTTCAATTCTTGGATTCGATCTTTGTTGGGACCTGCTACCAACATGTCATCCACATACAACAGCAAAATGATGAAATCATTATCTTCAAACCTCTTGTAATATGCACAATGGTCTGAACTGAGTCTGTTGTATCCAAGGCTCATAATGAAGGAATCAAATCTCTTATACCAACACCTCGGCGCCTGTTTGAGACCGTATAGAGATTTGTTCAACCTGCAAACCAAGTTCTCCTTTCCTGTTTCTGCAAAACCTTCTGGTTGGAGCATATATATTTCTTCTTCAAGTTCTCCATGAAGAAATGCAGTTTTCACATCTAACTGCTCTAGATGTAAGTCAAATGTAGCACACATCGCCAAGACTATTCTGACTGTTGTGAGTCGAACCACCGGAGAAAATATCTCGTTGAAGTCAATACCTTCTTTCTGAGCATATCCTTTCACCACCAGTCTTGCACGATACCGCTCCACTTGGTCATTGCCATCACGCTTGATCTTGTAGACCCATTTGTTTCCAATGGCTTTTCTTCCACGTGGTAGTGGTACAAGTTCCCATGTCTTGTTCTTGTGTAGAGCTTCAATTTCTTCCTGCATTGCTGTCATCCACAAAGCAACATCTGAGCTGTTTAAAGCTTCACGGAAAGTTGAAGGCTCTCCATCCTCTGTTAGAAGACAGTATGCAACGTTGATCTCTGTGACATACTCCGAGTGCCACGTTGGCGGTCGTCTCTCACGAGTTGACCGACGAATTTCTTGAGCCTCGGACTCGACTGGTTCTTGTTCCTCGTGCTCTGGTGCTGCTTCAGAAGAATCTGAATCTTCTGGATTATTTTCCACATATACCGGTATAGTCTCTGACTTTTCTTTTACACTGCTATCATCCTCATCTCTCATTTGTAGTTGATTTTCTATAAAGATAACATCTCTGCTGATGACGATCTTGTGGGCAGTGGGGTCCCACAGACGATACCCCTTTACTCCATCAGCATACCCCAAGAAGATACATCTTCTAGATTTTGGATCCAGCTTTGTTCTTTCTTGGGCATTGTACATCACGTACACAGGACATCTATATGCTTGTAGGTAGGAATAATCGGTGGCTTTCACATCTCCATCGTCTTCAACCCAATTCTTTGTAGATGGCGATTTACTATATAACGAGTTTTGGCTTACGCGAATAATTGGTAGAACATAGCTCTTATTCTTTAAGAGTTCGTTCATCCGCCACTCCATTTTGTTGAGGAGTGTATGCCACGCGCTTTGAATACCTTCGCTTACGAAAAGCAAGAAACTCACCGTCTGTATACTCTCCGCCATTATCCGCACTTGATCTTTTACTAGATTCAAGTTCCACCCGCTTTATTCTTTAAACACCGAAAATACATCGACTTTTTCTTAATTGGATACACCCAACATCTTGGAATAATCATCAATGAAAGTCACCATGTACTTTGCACTCCCATGGATATATCCGGTGATTCCCAAACATCGAATGAATCAAGTCTAGAATGCATTTACTTCAATAGATCTCAATTTTAATCTATCTTTACTTATAACACAATGCTCAAAATGGTAAACTTAGATTTGAGCCGGAAGCAATTTTAGCTCGGAGAGAATCTTGAAACCTTGTTCGACATGTGGCCAAGTTTGAGATGCCACATCATCGTTGACTCTTCTCCATTTGATCGACACACGCATCGATAGTGTTTCTCCTTTAAGCATGAATAGATTAGCACCGATCTTTTCTCGCCCATCAATACAAGCGCTTTAACGATCTTCATAATTCCATTCTCCACGTGAGTTTGTGACTATCCATTTGTCCCAAAGACAATAGATTTTCTTCGTTGACATGTCGCAATTGTGCGAATTGTACCATCAAACATTTTTATTTTGATAGTACCAATACCAGCGATCTCCAAGGCATGATCGTTACCCATATATACAGATCCTCCTAAAATAGGTTCATATTTGTGGAACCATTCTCTCCTAGAGGTCATGTGCCAGGTAGCTCCTGAGTCTATAAGCCAGACATCAGAAAGTCGTTATCTGCCTTCTGAAACAGTTGTTGCCTCGCTGTAGAGTATTTCGCCATCATCCGAGGTACTTGCTACACAACCCTGAGCATTTGATGACTCAGGTTCTTTGCCCTCTCTTCTCTTCTGGTTACTCCAACACTCTTTCTTGACGTGCCCTTTCTTGCCACAATTGTAGCATTTAACATTCTTCTTACTTTTGAATTTTGATCTACCCTGATTTTGACTCCACGGGGCCACGTTCCGTTGATCTCCTCTCGTCACCGATAAGCGCCTCCTGCTTGCTTCTGTTTTCCTTATTTTTTCGCCTGCTCTCCTCATTTAATACAGAGGCTGCAACATCGTCGAAAACTAGACTGTCCACTAGATTGTTGTTCGTCAGGTTGATGATGAGTTGATCATACGAATCTGGTAGACTTTGAAGTAGAAGCTCTGCACGTTCATTCTCCTCTATATTATGACCCAACGCGAGTTGTGAAAATAGAGTCTTCAAGGTGTTGATGTGGTCGGTCACCATTGTAGATTCCGCCATTCGAAGAGTATAGAGTTTCCTCTTCAAGAAGATTTTATTGTGTAATGACTTGGCCTCGTACAATTTTGTGAGAGTATCCCATATTTCCTTCATTGTTTTTTCTCGCCATTAATCGGATAATACTCCTGCAAGTGCCAAGTGTAGATCGTAAATGGCGTTGCCGTCACCTCGTTCCACTTGTCATCGCTTATCTCCATGGGCCTTTCTCCAATTCTTCAATTATTTTTCCTCAATACAGCTTTCATCTTCATTTTCCACAACGAAAAATTATTTCCGTTAAACTTCTCAATTTCATACTTTGCCGCCATTTTGTTGATAAATACTGCACACAAGCTAGTATACCACCTTGAATAGTTGTGAGTATGTGTGAGAATGCACACCAGGAAAGTTCCCAGGAAAGACTGGAGGGGTCACAATGGTCCCACTTAAAACCCAGACTCCTTAAGCTCTTATCGCCTTTGTGACAGAACTTTCCTAGACATGTACAAAACCACACAGTTGCTTTACTCACACCACTATTCCCTGCTTTGCACCGCAAAATTCTTGGATCGCTTCCACCGTTTCACGTGAATAGTACCGTATACGTGAATAGTACCGTATACGTGAATAGTTCAGTCTATGTGAACAACACCGTATACATGAACAGTACCGTATACGTGAATAGTATCGTATACGTGTACGGTCAGATATCGTGAATAAGACTTACGTGAACAGTTCCTGACTCCAAAAAATACAACCAATAGCTCTGATACCACTGTTAGGAAATTGGTGGGTGAAGCAGACACGCAGCTAAAGTAAAATTGGAAGAAAATAAAGAACAAGCACAATAGAGGACACCAGAAATTACGTGGTTCGGCTTTTAGCCTACGTCCACGGGCGAAGACAGAAGGAAAATATTTTACTAGTGAAAAGGAGTTACAAGTATTGTAGTATTTTAGCTCACTTCCCAAAACCCCAATACACCCAAACTCTCAAATCACTATAACTCTTAAAAACACTCTCTAAATAAAGAAAAGAACTGAAGAATTCGATGATTTACAAATGAAGGGAGCCTGCGTTTTTATAGCCAAAATTAGCTACTGTTCATTTAATATTTAATTATTATTATTATTTTATTAATTTTTCTTTTTCTTTTCCTTCTTCGGCCCGGCATATCTTTTTCTTCTTTCTCTTTCATTTCTTTCCTTGGGCGGCATCTACTTGGCCTTCAAAGCCGTGTGCCACCAATGAAGCTTATTCAAAGCTTCTAGATGCAGCTTCTAGATGCTGCAACCAAAGTATTTTGACAATCTACTGGATTTGTTGCTGCTGGATCTGCTGTTGCAGCCTCCACCATCACCAAGTTCCACCGCGAACCAGCAACTCAAATTCTTTTCTTTTTTGATGTTTTGATGGTATATAATAATATATTATATATTATCTGTTAATTGCTAAGTATATGTATTGTTAAATGTTAATAATAAAATGAGGGAAATTCTTGTATGGAAAATTTTGGAGCTTAATTTATTAAGTCCGTGGAAGCTTAAATTATAAATATGAATTGAGTTTTTTTGTTTTGTTTTTAATGAATAGATTAAGCAGATTAAGCACTAAAATTAAATATTTTGCATTTGATCTGTGTAGTAGCTTCACCCGATCCGATTCGAATATGTTCAGATCGGGTTACAACTTCGGGTTGAGTTCGGATGAATTCTTTTATAACCTGATCAACCTGAAATCCGATCGGGTTGATCCGAACCCGATCCAAACCCGAAAATGCCCACCCCTACAAACAAGCATCAGCAAATAGAAAATGATGAAGCAAAGCAGTCCATTCTGCAAAAATTATCCACAAGAATAACAACACAACTTTACAACTGATACTTAGTCAACACAATTTCTATTGACCCTGATAACAAAAATTATCCCAACTTGCAACACAGCTACGTTAAGTTAAATTTTTGTACAGAATGTGTAATATCACCAACCAACCATTCAATAAATCAATCTATAACTAATGCAATAATGATAGGACTACAAACTGTTTTGTACAAATTAGTGTATACAAACTGATGCGGCACAAAGAGATTGGATGAAAAGTGATAACAATTACTTTTTTAATTATTGTAAAGCCATGATGATTTTGTATAGCCAATCTCCTAATGCCACATCAGTTTGTACACACTTGTTTGTATAAGGTGGTTGTGGCTCTATCAATACTGTAATTAATATTTAAGTTGTTCACATTGAAAAAAAGGAACAAATCAGCAACTTCACTTACAAATGAACAAATCCATTAATTTAATTGTGAAGAGCTAAAGTTACTGTCAAGTGAAGAGTTGATGGCGAGCTGCGAAACTCAGAGGCGTTATGGTGGTCGATGGGAGGTACGAGGCTATTGTCTTGCTGGCTGAGGCTGATTCATAAAGGCTGCTGTCATGGACTACTGTCATGAGCAAAGGCTGCAAGTATGATGAGCCGAGGCTAATTTTAAGAGAGAGAAATGAAGTTCTCGTGCATGGGTTGAGGCCGTCGTGGTGCGATGTGGCACGACTGTCGTGGGCTGAAGCTGATTTGAAGGAGGATAGATAAGGCTATCATGCATATATTGAGATTGTCATGCGTGGATTGAGGTTGATTGGAGAGAAGAGAGATAAGGCTATTGTGCATAGGCTGAGGTTGTCATGCATGGGCTGAGGCTAATTTGAGAGAGGAGAGATGAGGCTATCTTGCATAGGATGAGGTTGTTTTGCATGGGCTAACACTGTCATGGTGCGATATGGTGCGGCTTTCACAAGCTAAGGTGGTCTTGGTGTACTGTCAGTTGAGGTTATCATAGTACGGCGGTGGTGCTTTTTAAGGATCGAATCGAGTTGTTTTTTCTTTAGCATGTAAGATTTTTTTTTAAATTACAATCGATCGGGTTTGTTATTCGGTTTGATATATAACAAACAACACTCAACACTCAACGCTCACTCATATCTATTTGAATTTGATACCAATGGATCTTGATTTGTAGCTGTAGTTTCTACTACTTGTGACATGTATTTGTATCGAATTCGAGGTGCTAGTAAGTTTGCTAAATCAGCAACTGTTTTACTATAACTATTCAGAGTGATTTCAAAAATATTTTTGAGTATGAGGATATAGATTCTGCTGCTATTGTGCATCAAGGTGAATGCTCTAAGTCTTTGTGAACACTCTACTTTTTGTTTGCTTGGTTTTGTTTCGATCTAAATTCCTTTTAGGTATAGGTTTGGAAGTTTTTTGTGATCATACAAAGTTTGAGGATTTGTATTATTTGAGAGGTAGATTTTTTTTAATGCATTTGTGTAGAAAATTTTAGAAGAGGCTCTATGTAATGTGAACGTAGAGAAGAAAGCTAAGGCATTATCTCAATGGCTGGTTGGGATGTTTAGTCAACTGTAAGGTTGTATACGAAAAGCCAATGGACCAAGTGAGCGCAATGACTTGAATATAGCTCACTTGATTATAATTAGGATTTTACATGATTTCTAAAGCAAGATTGGGAGCCTTGGCCATGTGAATATATCCTCTTAGAAGATCTGGACTAGTTTTAAGGACGTGTATTTGGTACAGAATGTTAGATCTCTCTAAAACTATAAGAGTTGTTTTCTCCCCTAAACTCTAGGATTATGAAAGAAGCCAAATAGTATGGTAGATAATATCGGGCAGTTAGGGCAAATAGCGCTTCGTGACTGAGCTTCCACTTAAAATGCACCTTGATCGATTATTTATAATACTGTTATCGAGGACATTCTTGTACATTTAGTTTGCATTTTTGTCATTTTTTTGTTTATTTTTACAGTGCTGTGCTCTATTTCCTTTGCTTACTATTTAGTCTTTAGCCTTTTCACTTTACTGTTTAATGTACTTTCTACTTGATGGCTTTTCATTTTGAATGAAGAATATATGAATTTTGGTATCTTTTACGAGGATAGAGAGCCATGCAACTAACTATTACACTGATTGTCAATAACATTAAGTTTCTTTCGTTTAATCTTTAGAAAATATTGCGTCAATTTTTTCTAATTAGAACTCTATAGTCTTATGGATTCTCGTACGCAAAGGGAGTCGTTGACTTAGGGTATGTTCAAAGGTAAGAAAATTTTTCATTTACTGCTCCTGTGATTATGTACAAAGAATCATAACATTCTATATTCTTATGGATTCTCGTACGCAAAGGGAGTGGTTGACTTAGGCTATATTCAAAGGTAAGAAAAATTTTCATTTATTACTCCTGTGATTGTGTACAAAAAATCATAACATTCTATGGCTTTGAGATATTGGCTGACTTTTTAATGCTCTCCCACTTATTTTTAAGTTTACATGCATTATATTTAGTGACATGCAAATCATTATATGTATGCATCTATGTCCAATTTTTTCTTCAAAAAATGTTGTGCTGCTGCAGTGGCCTCTTCCTCTCCGACAACAGCTTTTAGAAAGTTTTCATAACTTGTTGTGTGGGAGGATTATAACTGTATTATGATCATGAAAGATGTTTACCAATGTCGGTTATAGTAATGCTTTACTAATCTTATTAATAGATTACTCTTAAAGCCTTGCTTAAAGCAAATGAATTTGTTGGATTTTATGAAAAATCTTGAGTTCCATTTAGAACCTCCATGGTGACTGGAATTTTGGTTCCTTTTATTCCAAGGGTATTTCAATATCCATTTTGCTTTGGAAGATGATACAAGGTTTGTTTGGTGTAGAGGGACTTGTTCTGTTGGTTCTGGGGTTTTCCAACTTTGTTAATAGAGGAAAAAGATTGATCTATATGAGTCTTCTTTGTAATCTCATGCTGAGGTATGGATCTGACTATATGGACTTAGTCAGAAGTATTTGGATCCAAAAATGCTTATAGAGATTGCATGTAGAGTTGGTATGCCGTTAGAAATGGATAACTATACATCTAGTTAATCCCTTTGTGGTATACGTCCTAATATACTTCCCTAGATAAGTATACCTGGGAAGTATCCCTAAGCACTTGGGCATGTGTGATGTTAGGCATGCTCGTGTGCTTGTGGATGTTGATTTGTCTTGAAATCCCTCGAAAGGTTCTAGTAGAGAAAGCCAACTTTTCTTTTGGACTAGATTTCTGCGATAAGAATTTACATGTCCAATGCCCTACTTGTTATTTCTTAGGTCATCAGGTCGCGGCACATCATAATGATGGCAGATGAAGAAAGACAAAAAGGTTAAACAAGTTAATAAGCCTATTCAAATGTCGACTATTCAAATCTCTCCTATTTTAAAGTCTTTTAAAAGAAATTCAAAAAAGACCCTCAAATTAGGCGTGGCAAAACCCCAGGTCTGGTCCATGTTTGGTGCTTCCCAGGACCGGATTAGATGAGTGAACGGCTGGTCGGACCCAAGCTAAGCCTGGCTTTTCCATGTGCGGGCCGGACTTAAGCTGGCACCTCCTAGGCTTGGGTTTTTTATCTGGGCTTCTAAGCCCGGATGTCTTCCTTCAATTTTTTCTTTCATTTCTCTCACCCAAATATCAACAAGCAATATGCATGCACATTTCTTCTGTATCATATTACAAGGTTTGATAAATCTCAAGCTTTAAAAAAGAAAATAGTCAAATACAAACTTATAACATACTAACAATGTAAATTTCACACAAATAATAAATAAAAATTGCTTCAGTCTACTTTCTACTACCTAAATTCATCTAATTTCTAACCTAAACTCATTCAATCTATATAAAAAAAAAAAATTAAATTCAACAACACAATAATCACACAATAAATCTAAATAACATCCAACATATCATAAGTTCATAATTATAATACTAATTATCAATACAACATACGAAAATCCTAAAATGTTCAATAACTCAAAAAATAGTTCATAAAAGATTCAAAATATTCCTATGTAAAATAAGTAAATAACAAGTTCATGTCTAATTCCCAAAAAAAAAAAAAAAAGTTCATGTCATGCTGCTCGACACTTGTGACCTATCATCATCATCAGAAATTACCACCTCTCCAGTAAAAATCTCATCTTCCGAAGCTCCACCTAGCAACAAAAATAACACATTATTATTCAACGCATTTTAAGCAAACAAATACTACTAAAATATAATTCAAATAACTTTATACCTCGAGATGTAGAAGCCCACATCCAATTCTAAGCACACATTAAGGCTTCCAAAGTGTCAAGAAGAAGTTTACTACAATGTGGACTCAAAACTCTAGCCCCGGTATTAAAAGCTGACTTAGAGGCAACGATGGATACAGGAATGGCTAAGATATCCTTAGCTAACTCAGCCAAAATAGGATATTGGCTTGTGTGCATCTTCCAAAAGGATAAAATATTATAGTTTGGTGTGGAATCCAACAATTCCTCATCTAAATACCTATCCAACTCCGACTTAGTTACCTTAGCACGCTTATTTTCGCTTCAGAATATTTCAAACTCATCTACATCCCAATACTTGTTCGAATTCGAACAAGATTCTAAATAAGAAATTTTCGATCCAACATTCTACCCACCACTCACAATCCATGTCTTCTATTCATATTCTTTCACTAAATCATGACAAAGCTTATGTGCACGCTCAATATGCTCATCTGTTGTATCACCATATATCTTTGGGAAATAAAAAATAATTAACATCATCTTATATTTTGGGTCAAGTATAACAGCCACAACTAACATCATATGAATGTCATTTCAATATTTATCAAAATTTTCAGCCATTTCATTAGCCATAATCTTAATAGCAAGGTTATCAGCCATTTTATTAGCCATAATCTTAATAGCAAGGTTATCAGTGGTGCGCCATTTATTAATTGACAATTTCATTTTACATATCAACGGAAAGAACAAATTAGCAATTGGGTATTTTGTACCCAAAAACATCTTCGTTAACATGTAAAATGATTTCAAACGCTCCACCATTATGATTGCCAAATCCCACTCCTCATCACTTGGCAAGCTCTTATACTGAGGCTCACGTTGTTCCAAACTGAGAAAAAAACACTTCTATACATCAATGCTACTTCAAGCATGGCATAAGCAAAGTTCCTACGAGTAGGACAATCCAATTTCAAAAATTTTTTACAATTAATTTTTAATTGTCTAGCAACTAGCTCAAAAGTTTCATATTTTTTTGGTGTTTGTGTCCAGTAACTCACACTCTCTCTAATCTTAATCTTTCCAACCCCACTTTCTATAACTTTCAACCTATCCCGCACAACCAAGTTTAATATGAGCAGTACAGCTCATAAGAAAAATTTTACCACTAGAAATTAAGGTATTAGTATCAAACCTTAACAACAATTTCTCCACCATTACGTCATTAGTGGTACAATTATCCAATTGTACTAACTCATTAGAAAGGACACTAGCAATATGGAGGCTTGGAACATAGATAAACCTATCAAATATTCAAGTGTTGGTATTAAATACACAAACTTAAAATATATAACAATTTAAACTTGAAAAAAAATCTACTATAAGTAATAAAAAAACTAAAAGAAAAATTAAGCAAATAAAAAATTATAGACAAATTACCTTAAGATTTGACTATGCAATTTCCAGGAGTTGTCAATGAAATGGGCTGTCACAACCCTATATCCCTTTTTCTGATAACTAGTTGTCCATAAATTTGTAGTAATGGCCACTCTACCATGATTTTTCCCCAATAAATGCAAAGTCTTAACCTTTCTAATTTGATATAACTTTAAGATCTCGCTCTTCAAAGTGTTTCTGCTCATTGGCTTAACTACAGGGTTAGCATGTGCCATCATTTCTCGAAAGCCTATATACTCCATGAATCTAAGTGGAAGCTCATGCATCACCATTCTTACTATCAAACTCCGTAAAACATTTTGATCGAAACTACCATAACTAATGCCACAAGTTCTATCCTCTCTTTTAATCACTTTGGGACTTCTCTGAAGTGCTTCATCTATTTTCGATTGATGTTTTTTAAAACAAAATGCCACGTGTCTATTCAAAGTCAAAGTCCATGATTGGTATCATGCTTTTAAAATTGCATTGCAATGCATGCACTTTGCATTTTGTTCTCTATTAACCATTATTTTTGTAAAGTGCTCCCAAGCATCAGAGACTTTCTTCATTTCTCTTCTTATCATTAACGGTTGACACTGAAATTTCCTCAACTTCATTATCAGTTTTATCTTCGACATTACGAGATAAAACTAGAGCACTCAATGAATTGATTTCCATGTTGTCCGACATTACATTGCTCTGCTGTTACAATAGCAAAGAAATTAAGGAGACTGTCAAAAACTTGTGCAAGTCAGTTTCTATATTTCTCTCTATAATTTTATTGCACAATTAATGATTTTTCCCCATAAATTACCAATAGTAAGTGCTGCGACTATATTTTTGTGATAATGGAATATAACACCTATTATTACAATCAAAATTCAAAAATTAGCTCTTATTACTATATTATATATGTTTATTATCATAAAAAATCAGCTCCTATGTTTATTATCAAAATTCAACTCAATCATAGCATAAAAAAAAAAAAATACAAAGCATATATAAAACAGTATAACACCAAATAATAATAATAATAATTTCATGATTTTTTTAACTAAGTCGGAAAAATTATATGAAAGGCAAAATGAAGAAGTAAAACATCTATACCTAGTGGCTGAGGCTAACAGACTGTGATGGCAGAGCGATGGCGGTTCAGGAAGTGACGATGGAGACGGTGGCTGTCACAGCAGAAGAGTGGGTTGCATGAACGTCGCTATAGGATGTGACAGAGGCACTAGAGATAGAGCAATCGAGCAAAGTTGCAAGCCAAGGCTAGCAAGTCGGCAACCGAGAAGAGATGATGTCGACAGTGGGCGGTGGGGCTTGAGCATTGGTGGTGCGGTAGGCTAGCAAGACCTTGCTTATGCTTTTCAAATTAGGGATTGGATTTCATGATTCGAGTATTTGGGTTTGGGTTTTAATTTTGGTATTTATATATATATTTTTAATTTATTAAGAAACTACATCTGGTTACGGTGTTTTGGTGCTAAGCCCGAAATGTTCGGTTTCGTAATTTCATGCCCAGATGCGTTTTTTAGTATATCTTTGGATTGGTGGTCCGTCCGGGTAGATTCTTTTTTGACACCCCTGCTCAAAATGAGAGTTCTAAGCAATTTTCTTATTAAAAAAACTACAAATAAATTAAACAAGCATGATGAGCTTATTGATTGTCATGGCCAAACTTCGCCCATACTCACTGCCAATTAAAACCCATCATTAGACTTATCAGATGCTGCCAATCGAACCCAAACCTTTGCTTCTGCCATTCATTCACAAAAATAAAAAATTACAAGAAAATGAAAGAAAGAAAGAAAGAACCATGAAACAATGACTAAAGATTTTTTTTTTAAGAAAAATTACTAATGGGGAACACAATAAAAGAGACATTTTTTATTAATATAAAATATATCCTGCTAGAATCAAAAGTAGAAATCAAAACAATACCTATAACGATTATAAGTAATTAATCTATCGTCCTACATTGTATAACAACCTATATTGGGAGATCTGAAAAATTCTTAGATTAAATTAAAAATTAAATTCAACTCTTCAAGTTCCAAAATTTTTTATCCCTAAATTTTTCTCATTTCCCAAATTTTAAAATTCGAAACTGAAATGCAAAATTATCTTAAATATTATTCTTAGTTACATGACTTCCAAAGCCAAGTTTCAATGTTAATATTTCAGAAATTAAGCACGCTTTATTTAGCAGGCTCTATTCAGTTTCAAATGTGAATATTCAAAATTTATCAATAAAATATACTATATTTGGCATCCAACTATGTATATCTATTGGATAAAACATATGAATCCTTAAAATCAAAATGGATATTTGTATGGCAAATGAAAAAGCCAGTATGACATACAAAACATATTCAAATAAAATGAAATTTACCAAATTTATTTTCTCGCAAAGTCAAATTTATATATATGGAATCCTAACCACAACTAAACATGTGATCAACAATGTGATGTAGGATGTTATTTTATGATTTTAGAATTTTTATTATTTTAGGATTTTCTATTTTAATCAAAGTCAATTATGATATATGTCTTAGTCTTTTGTTTCTATTGCAATTGTGATTTATTTCCCTAACTTTAGAAGTAGGTTTGCTCAAAATCTCTATTCTAGAGTCATTTGGATTAGAGCGTCTTCTAATCTCACTTCGTGTGTTATTAATATCTCATTGAGTTGTTTGGACTATAACGAGATTTAACCACGCTTTGATTAGAGCGTAACATAATCGTATTGACTTGGTCAAGTACTAAAATGATATATACTATTTTCTACCCTTCCAAATCCGCTACACTGCCTTCACCCCATCAATGGGTATCAAAGCAGATCTACGCCAATTACACAACTTTCCTGGCCACCATATCCGTCCACCACAAATCACGTAAATCATCCATCACCATTCATCCAAAAAAAAAGAAAAATTAAAAGTCTACAAATTTGACCCTAGTCGTCACATCCACCTCCGCATTTGTTGCCCACCACTGCCAGTCAGCCAGCCAACAACATCACCAAAACCTGCAAGCTCTCCACCACTTGCTGTCGCGAAACCGCCATGCGTTTTCGACAATCCTCATCCCCCATCTAAACTCCCATGCGCCACTGACTATACCCTGCCATAATACCACCAATTCACCATCATAGCCACTGAAAATGCACCAAAAAAGCTACCACCGTGCTAACCACCACACGTTCGACTATAACCCACATTGATTTGTTAGCAACCACCACTACCAATCTGTCCACCATCACCAACTCTTTCTTTTCAGCCAATCTTCGCCTACATTTGCCGCCTCATTCATCGGAATCAAAATAAACCTCCAACTGCCGCTTGACTTCATTTTTTTAATTAAATTGTCACGAACCAAGTCAAACCACCAACACCATCACACTCACCAACCTCAAATCTACCAGATCTGACCATCACTACACCCAAATACAAACACTAGTCGCGGGCCACATTAAACTCCAATTCAGTCTTATTACAGTTTTGCCACTGGCTTTGAATTTGTGATTGAAATATTCAAAATGCATCATACTTTGGACGCTTGATGGAAATTGCAGTCCTGAATAATTTCGTTCGTGGTTAGATAAGGTTGACCGAGAATACTTGATTAGATTGCAGAAGTGTGATCAAGTGCTATTTGTAGTTGATTTTATATTAACAGAGAGTGCTTTAGAATAGTGGACCAAAGTGCAAAGGCGTAGATTACTTATCAAAGATCGTTTTAAAATTACTTCATGGAGACATATGAAGCGAATGTTGAGATTGAGATTCATTCCTCTTGATTATTATTGGGTACGACAAGGCATGAAATAAGTTTTTAATTATGCTTATGAGTTTGAACAATTTTATGTATGCAAATATTATTATAAACCTGACAAGGATACAATTACAAGATTTGTGAGGGCACTCAATTTATATATTAAAGACAAGATGCCTATATATACTATATACACTTTGCAACATGCAATTCTTATAGTAATGCAAATTGAATCGCAAATTGCAAATCAGAAGAGAAAAAAAGCCAAGCATTGAAGCAATTAAGTTAATCTCATACTCAATACCAATTTGAGATCCCTAGTTCTATCACAAGCCAGCAGTTGAAGTGAAAGACATACAAATGAAAGAAGTCTCTCCAAGTGTTGAAGATGTCCTAATGTTACAAAAGAAAAGGTACAATTTATTATCGATTTAAAGTTTCAATTTGATCATTTATGCTAGAATGAGCATGATGTTTCCTTAGAAAACTAGTGAGATTATTGATCTATCTAAGATTTTTAAAGAACATGGACAACCTACTATTGATTTGAGCATTCAGCCTAATAGTACGATCAATGTTATGTAGCAAAATCAAGTTGAAGAAGTTAAGATGATCGAAAGAGTTCTACCTATTCACATTTAAGACAAGAAGATTGTGCTTATGGAAGATATGATTGAAAAGGTGAAATTTATTGGAGAGCGCATTAAGCATCAATTGGGGTAGGGCAAGGGTTATTTGATTGTTGTTCTTTCATGGAAGTCTTCATCTCCTCGAAGCATGTACAAATGAAGGAAGTTGATGAAACATGGATTCTTTAAAGTTTTGAGAAAGATTAATGAGAAAAATAACAAGTTTCATTGTCTAGATTGTATTCAAACTCAAGCACAAGTTTATTTTAAGAAGGGGAGACTGATGTGGGATGTTATTTGAGGATTTTAAAATTTTTATTCTTTCAGGATTTTCTATTTTAATAAGAGTCAATTATAATATGTGTTTTAATCTTTTATTTCTATTATAATTGTAATTTAGTTTCCCTTTTTAAGTTAACTTCGGAACTGGGTTTACTCTATTATAAATAAAGATATCTTGTTATTATTTTCATAACTTTAGATTCAATTATTTAATAAAACCCTCTTTTATATTTTCCTCTAGAATTATCTATCAAAATCTCTCTTGTCGGGTCGTTCCAATTAAAGTATCTTCTAATCTGCTTAGTGTGCTATTAAGAATCTCATTGGATCGTTCCAATTAAAGTATCTTCTAATCTGCTTAGTGTGCTATTAAGAATCTCATTGGATCGTTTGAGTTAGAACAAGATCTAACCACACTTCAAAGAGAGTATAACCTAATCGCATAGGTTTGGTTCAACATTAGAACAATATCTAGTGTTTTATATCCTTCCAATTCCATTTCTGCTACCTTTGCCTTGTCATAATGCATGTTTATTGTTGTTATCATGCATGTGCAAATAACTAATAAATTAGAAAATACAAATGATCTTTCCCTTCATTGCAAGTCTACGGATGATGATCTTGGTGAGCAAGTGCTTCATAAAGATGAGAGTTATAACGTCAATTTAACATTTTTGGTAAAACACTATTCTTATGTAGTTTTGCATAGGGCAATAACAACTTTAGCATTAGGCAAATTAGGCAGTTGCTTGGAGTCTCATAATTTTAGTATGTATTTTATTATTTAGTGCAATTAATAAGTTTTAAAATTCTAAAAGAAAGTCTAAGTTATGTATATATTGTATGAAAGTCTAATTTTTAGGCATCTTCTTATTATTACTCTCAATCATAATTATCTCTCGTTATTTAATAATCTATACCTTAAAAATAAGACATAATTTATGATATTGTAATGATTTTAAATCTTACTTCTTTATTTTCCTACTGTGGAAAAAAAAATTCAATATTTTCCCTTTCCAAAAATTACTCTATTAAAATAGTTAACATTCGATTTTGAGAAATAACTTTTAGTAGCATATTAAAATCTATTTAAAAGTCTTGCTAATTTACATTATCAATAACTTTTTTTTTTTGGGGTAAGGAAACGGGACTAGCAACACAGTTAAGGCTTTACAAAGCAAGGAAATACAGCCCCTAAACAGTCATCACGAAGCCAAACATTAAGATAAGTGGGACATTCTTGTAGAATTTGTAGACCTAGTGGAAAAGTGAGGGCAAAGTTCGCTAATTAGCCTTAGAATTTGCTTCACGAAAGACATGGCGCACCAAGACATTCTAGTTACGAGAGAGTAATTCTAAAATTCCATAAACTATAGAAGAGGCCGTATTGTAACGACCATCAGTTCGTTGAAGGAGTTTAACAACACACATGTTGTCTACCTCAACCCGGAGTGCATTTATCCCCATATTCCACGCCAAAACTAGCCCCTGAAAAAACCCTAGAGCTGAGCTATAGTAATAGAGCACACGCCAATATTCATGCCAAAACCAATAACCCAGTTCCTCTTATAATCTCTGATGAGGCCGCTGGAAGAAGATAAATCCTAACTACTTTCGAGCTCCATCTATAGTGAGCTTGAAATAGGGCCTCGATGGATAAGCCTAGCCAACTAATTTCTCCACCCTTATCTCATTGTTTGCAACTGAAGGAAAGTAAAAAGGATTCAAGAGCCTACCTTTCTTCAAGCAGCGGAATAATCGAGTGTTGGATCACGTCAATGACCGGAAAGAAATCACAGATAAAATCTTCCACTTGATCATTGTGTAAAATGCCTTTTAATTAGGTTGTACCATTTTTCTTTTTCAGAACTGAACTCAGAAGAAGAGAAGAAGAAGCTACTTTTGTTTTTCTTTCGATTTCATAAGGAGTTTTTTTTTTTAATTTTATAGACAACGATTGGAGAAGTTGATTTAAAATCAACTTCCTTCTAAACCCATATGACTAAATAAACTTCCCTCTAAACTCTTATGAACCAACATGTATAGAAACTGCTTGGATTCGATCGGGTCAACCCTTCACAGGTGCCCCATTCGTCCAACATCTCCCACTCGCACATGATGGGATAACATCGAAACTGCAAAGTATTGAACAAAGAAATAATGAATAACCACATATCTTCAGTCATACAAGTAAATATACCGTGTGACCATAAACATATCCAAAGACCCATTCGAGGAGCCAAAAAATATATCTCAATTACTGACCTAGGCAAGAGATGTCGCAATTGCAATCATATGCAAGAAAATTTAAATGTATTTTCATTGTATCCCAGATTTAATTCACTTTAACAATCAAGCATACTAAATGCCTTTGATATGCCAAAATTGCACAGTCTCTTTCTGAATTCACAATTGTAATATATAGCACATATATTATACAATTGGTTGACCAGTAAATCACATAAAAGGAAAAAATTATATATTCCTATCACATTTGTGTCCATCAATCTAGAATGGTCACTTTCTTATTCATGTTTTATAGATCGAATCATGTCAAGGTCTTAGATAACATGCTAAAGTAGCAGACACCAATTTGATATCTCAAAAACATAGTTTATAATCATAAAGATAACGGGGCTGACTTATAGAAAGTCATATGGAACTTGCACAATGAGAAAGAATGGAGATTCTCTTATTTTTTGTTTTGGTCACGCACTACAATGAATCTTCCATTTCAAGGCATACGCCTTATTAATCCAGTTTATTATACTGGTCTTAGTCTAGTCGCTGTCCTACAACTTCCGACCTGGGTTTTTAAAATGAACGCTCCTTTTTAGTACTAAAATAAGATCTCAAATTTGGCTTCAATCAGGTCTTTATGATGGTGGGTACATCATAGTCGATCTACAAGAAATTTCTTTTACGATCTCATCTTGATTCTAATCAAGGCAACAAAAATTTGTACAATAGCCTCTTTTGGTTGGCTCTTAACACATTATCTCATTATTCTACTTGTGTTATCTCAGCTTGCTTTTGGAGCAACTGAAGCGACCGCTCGTGTAAGAAAGCCGGTCATAACCTGATGACATACTCTCATAAGTGTGTAATTATTTCTTTCATAAAATAAATTGAAATAAGAGAATTTTAAACATCATTATATTTCAAAACAATTCATGTAAAAAAGATATTCTAAAAAATAAATACATCTTAACAATGTGAAATTACAATATACGTAGCCAAATGATCCGCATAAGCAAAATATATCCCTCATTACAACCTTGGTAAGTAGATCATCTATCATACTATGCGTAGATATATATTGTATTGCTACTTCTTTCTTCGCGAAAATGTCTCTTATAAAATTGTATTTAGTGTCAATGTGTTTTAACTTGTTGTAGCATTTGGCATCCTTGGGAAAAAAAAATAACAGCTTGACTGTCACAGTAGATAATTACTAGACTAGAATTACTAATATTAATCTCTAAGTCTTCCATAAATCTCTTAAGCCGCGCAACTTCTAGCATTGCTGTAGAACATGTAATATACTCGGCTTCCATTGTTGGTAAAGTCGTGTATGTTTGCTTCTTGCTACTTCATATAATTACTCATCTGTTTAGCAAGAATGCATAGACCGATGTCGATTTGCATTCATTTAGATCGCCACCCTAATTGGCATTTTAATATATAATAAGTCGCAAACCGCCTCTTTGATAACATAAAGAATAATTTACAGTGCCTTTAAGATATGCTCAAATCCTCTTGACAGTACTACAATGCTTCCGACCAGGATTAGACTAGTATCTACTCACCAGTTCTTCAGCATAACTTATATCAAGCCTTGTAAATATCATGGCATACATGAGACTTCCAATAGTATTTGCGTAAGTAACTTTAGCCATTCTCTCCTTTTCTTGAGGAGTCTTAGGGCACATATCGAGACTATGAGATTGTCTTTTGGCTATTTGGGTATCCTTCGACTTACAATCAGTCATGTTGAACCTTTCAAGGATCTTCTTAATGTAAGGCTCTTGTGATAGTGCTAGAAATTTCCTCTAATGATCCTTAAAAATTTTGACTCCTAAGATATAAGTTGCTTCGCTTATATCTTTCATGTCAAAATTTGAATATAGCCAATCTTTAACAGTTTTGACAAATTCTATATTATTCGCAGCCAACAGTATATCGTCCACATACAAAGCCAATATTGTAAAAATGTCTTCAGGCCTCTTAATGTATACACAATGATCTTCCTTAACCATCCTGAAGTCATAAGAATTACAGCTTGATGAAATTTAAGGTTCTATTAGCTAGAGGATTGTTTAAAGCCATAGATAGATCTTTTGAGCTTGCATACCTTACGCTCTTGGCCTTTAATAGTAAAACCTTGTAGATGTTGCATATAAATTTCTTCATCTAGTTTTCCATTGAGAAATGCAATTTTTACATCTATCTAATGTAACTCAAGGTTTAGATGTGCAATGATAATCAAGATTAATCGTTGATAACTCTATAAGATAAATTTATGAAATGAGAGTTATCATGACACTTTTAGACTTAAATCGTAATACTTAGAGAGTAAATGATGTGCTTTTATTGCATTTTAGTTATATTTTGCATGAACATCCATTTTAGTTTATTTTTAATAAATTGAGTTGTTTTAGGATAATTTATGCTTAGATTATATGCATAATTATAGGTGACAAAGCTCAAGTTTTAAGTAATAAATGTTGTTGTAACAGACTTATAGATACAATGAAAGAACTTGACTACAGAAGAATTGAAATAAGTCTGGAACAGTACAGATGGTGTGGCCATTGTTGTAGCAATCTTGGAGCAATGACAGACTGAATTTCACATGCAACAACTAAAAGATTGCAATTTCAAGTTTCTAAAAATTGAGGATACGCGCCACACATTTTTCAGTTGCCCTAATTCTGACTTATAAAAGGATCACACATGAAAAGAAAAAGAGAAGGTCGTCACTCAAAGAGAATACCGAATAGAAACAAAAAGAAAACAAAAATTTAAAGAGAGATTGAGGGCTGTAACAAAGAATTTAAGGAGGAAATAGAAAACATATCAAGACGATCAAGCAAACTTTAGGTCTTCTACTTCTTTTCTTGTTTCTTATTTAATTATAAGAATGTATTTGATGACTGAAACAATTTTATTTGTTATTCTATCATAAATCATGAACTAAATTCTATTGTGGTTGAGCGATAAACGATCTTAATGGATGGTTGACTGACATATGTGTATTGCTCTATATTTGCTATAGTATTTTGTCTTAATTGTTTTTATTTAAATTCCTTATTTCGGCTAACCACCCATTTAGTAGATACTAGCTAAGAAATAGCCTAAAAAATGTCTGACTCTGTGGATTTAAGACAATACTTGGTTTTAGATTGGTTTTCCCAAGTTGAGTAAATCTCAATTTGAATAGGATCATGATTGATCTAAATTTAGTGATGAACTAGACATAGAGATTCACTTTATAGGGTAAATGGAACCTGGAACCTTTAATGCTATATTTAATGTTGGCATAACAATTGGTCACTATTGTGTTACATTAGATATAAGTTATCCAACAGGCAACAACTGAGGATGTATGAAGGATTCTGCCCACTGTTAAGATTATTGTAGCAAATCTAACAACATCAATCCCTCTAGAGATGATCTAAATACCCATCAGTATATTACTTATTATGTACACTTGCATATTCACATCCATGACAATAGAAATCACATGACACCCAGATTACTATAGTTATTGCATTTCATCTGGGTTTTGTCATTTTTTTTCTCAGTATGCTTACTCCTTAGGCACTTCTTAGCATCTAGCTTCTTCTGATCAAGATCAGATCTCGTACCCTTTTGGTTATACTTATGACCCCTTTTGCACTTGAAGCCCGAAGACTTGCGTGAGCTTGACTCACCCATATAAACACGATTAGAAAGCTTACAAAGTGCTCGCTCCAGTGATGTTCAATATCATTAAAAGTTTTAATACTCTTATTATTAGTCATATTCACCTTCATATGTTCCCAGAATCAGGTAAAGATCTTATCACTGCCTGGACTAGTTGTTCATCAGTCAGCATATGTCCAATAGACTTAAGTTCACGAACTATGTTTGACATTTCCCTCAGATGTTGCCTCCTAGTATGATTTTGGTGCTTCCAATAATAATCAAACTTGATCGTAATCCTTCTTAACTTAGTGGTTGAAGTGCCACCAAACTTATCTTTCAAGGCGAGCCACATCTCTTGAGCAATTTG
The DNA here is from genome assembly GCA_030448925.1 of Citrus cavaleriei. Taxonomy (NCBI): domain Eukaryota; kingdom Viridiplantae; phylum Streptophyta; class Magnoliopsida; order Sapindales; family Rutaceae; genus Citrus; species Citrus cavaleriei. Next base: position 115,174 of record JAUJEN010000343.1, read on the forward strand.
ATACTTGTCAAACTCACACATGAGGTCATTTTGCATGCTGCTCAACATTGTTATGCGAGCATTGCTATTATTCTTTTTCTAGGCCTGATAAGCCTCAAGCTCCCTCCTGTGATGAGTAGTATTACCTTACTCAGGCTTAACTAGTGTTGTTAAGAGCTTCTAGAGTTTCTTGCTCTTCAAGGAGGTACTGAATTTTACGATGCCAAATATCACAATTGTCACTATTTAGCTTCTCACCCTTGTTCAACTTGGCCATAATGTTCTTAGATGCAGATGTCATCTCAACTTTCTTTTAACACAAAGACAATTCAAAATACAATCAATAAATGCATAATCAATAATTACACATAAACAATTAATTTTGCTGCAAAGATAAACCAAAAACATGACAAATTGGTATCGAGAACGGAATCAAAGAAATGTCGAAGCTTCCAATCATCATCCAATTCCCTTTATTATATTTATTATTAATTCAATTTTAATGCACAAAATTATTAGTTCTAATTGTAAATTCATTAAATTCAATTTGTTTAGAACTCTCACTAAACAAAATAATTCATGAGATACCATAAAAGATTATATAGAGTTAGGGGTGGGCAAATTACCCGACCCGATCCGATCCGAAAAATTTTAGGTTCGGATCGGATTGGTTTGAAAGCGAAACCCGATTGGATGAAAATGGTGAAACCCGATTAGATTGTGATCGGATCAGGTAAAACCCGATCTAACCTGAAAACCCGATCGGGTTTCTTTAACAAAAAAAGAAAAAGAAAAAAACCTAAATCTAAACACATGCACGCCATACACCCCTGGGAGGAGCATTGGAAACCAATTCCAGTAAAAAAAAACAAATTGGACGTGACTTGGGTGAAGAACAAAGTTTCAGTATGTTTTATAAATTAATAAAAACATGATCGAGTTGATGAGTGAAGGAATTCAATTCCTCGTGAGGAGGGAGGTCGGAGGCAGTGTAGACGAGAGAATGTAAATTAGAGAATAGAACATCGTGAAGAAGTTGGCTAACTGATGGACAACCGCTTAAGCTTGAGGTTTCGTCTCTCATAGAAACGCTGCTCACCATACACAAACACAACTCAGTGAACTCACAATCCTCCTCATTACACAAAACACATACACAGTCACTCACACCCAACACCAATTCGCCAACGGAGGCAACAAAAGCCACCTTTCACCTCAACAAGCGCTCGATCAAGAAGCATCTCGCTTCATCACAAGACTCAATCTGGTCCTCGATCTGTTGTTGAGCTTCCAGCCGTTTGATGTTGCGCGTCCGTGGCCACCGATTTGCTGCCGACCCAAACCCGATCTGCATTCTGCTGCTTCACGCCTCCAACCCGACCCGAGTTCCTCCCCTTTGAGACTTTACGAGTTTGAGTTCTGAAGCTTTTGATGATATATAACTATATATGATGACTATATAGCAACCAATCGGATCCTATCTAACCCAAACCCGATCTCACCCAAATTTAACCCGAACTTACGACCCGATCCAATCCGATTTAAATTCGGATCGGATCGGGTCGGGTTGTGAGTTCGGGTTACATTCGGATTAATTTTTGTCCAACCTGAAACCCGTTCGGGTTGACCTGAACCCAACCCGAACCCGATTTTTCCCACCCCTATATAGAGTTGAGCAACAAATAATTTAAAAGTTAATTCATTGAAGTCATAAAAATATATTGTTCAATCAACAAAATGGAAAACAACATCTAAAATAATAAAAATTAACAAACGAAAGAAATAACCAAAGATAGTTAAACAAATATATAATTTTACATGTTTTTAAAATATTCTTTATTGCTCGTAACTCTTTCATCTAACTTATACTCAAGTGTATCTCCAAATAAAAGTAATTGTTCCTTTTTTATGATCTTGTTAATGTCTTTCTCACACTATAACTTCTACCCTCTACCAAGGCGACTACCTTGTCTTACATTCCGAAGGTTCATATGAATGCTAAGTACTGAGATTCGCCTTATCTTTGAAGCAAGAAAGCGCTCCTCCATCAGCTCAATTTCACACCTCAGCAAATAATATACATTGTTCGAGAGATTCTCAATCTCCTCTAATATGCAAGCCTTAAAGACAAGTGTAATTAAATTTAATTATAATATCATCATCATGTAATTAATTTATGAGATAGTAATCCAAATTTGCATACTTAGTGTCCGCTTTTCCATACTTTAGCCAGCTAAAGACCTTGTTTATATCTTCTATATTTATACACATAGAAGGTCAGGGTCCATCTTATAATTCTTCATTTTCTTCATAAGTTCTTCATAAGATAAGTTATCATTAATCTGAAGTACATCAATAAGAGAAACTTAAGTTGTAAATGTCATTAACCCGTCTTCCTTAGTCCACAATTTTATAACGGGAGGCATCTAAAACAAATAACATAATGTTCATATCAATAATTGTTAACAAATGACTAAATACAAGATACAATTTAATTTCATCCAATGTCCATAAAATAAATTTTGAAAAGTTATAAGCAAAATAAATTTCATCCAATTTAATCTCAAAAAGATCTTTCCAATGATATATTACATACAATGCCAGGTTGCCTAAATCAAAAGTTATAAGCAAAATAAGTTTTGGGTTTCATGATTTCTTAGGGTTCATGCAACCTAAGCCCTAGGCCGTTTTTATGTCTATCAATTCTAGAATTTTTACTATAATTCAAGCACTTCAAAACATAAAATTAATAGCCACCAGATCACTCATTCCATAAAAAGCAATTAACATATAAAATTCAAACTTTTTTCATGAAACAAACTTAACCATATGCGCGAATCCAACAAAAAAATTAGGCTTTGATACCAATGAAGGAAAGTAAAAGGGATTCAAAAGCCTACATTTCTTCAAGCAGTGCAGTAATCACAGTATGAAATGCCTTTTAATTGGGTTGTACAATTTTTCATTTTCAGAATTGAACTCAGAAGAAGAGAAGAAGAAGCTATTATTTCTTTTCTTTCAATTTTATATGGAGTTTTTTTTTTTAATTTTATAAACAACGGTTGGGGAAGTTGATTCAAAATCAAATTCCGTCTAAACTCCCATAAACCAACGTGTATGGTAACTGTTTAACAGTTACCATACTCGGGTTGGGTTGGGTCAGCCATTCATGGGCGACCCATTCGTCGAACAACAACAAACATTTCATTCACCGTTTACATTTCCTCTGCCTGGTTGTGATATCTCTGGCCATACTGATTACACTAATCGAGGATCTTTCATGCACCAGTTTGTTACGCCCAATCTTTAAGAGTCCAGACCTGCCTAGCTGCCAAACAGTCCTGTAACACATGCAACACATCTTCAACACAGCCATTACAACGACTGCATTCAACATCATTACTGATATGTCTCTTGTGTAACTCAGCTTTGCACTTCAATTTACCTTGAACAGCAAGCCAAAGGAAGACTCTAATACATTGAGGTCCCCTACATTTCCAAATAGCATTGTTGACTGAAAATTTCTTGTGCTCTCTCTCCAAAGAGAATTCTTCTCTATGAAATTTAACTAGTCAATTTTTCAGGTGCTATCATTCTAATTATTCTATTTTTAATTATTATTATTCCTATATTTTTTTTAATTTAATTCATTTTTATTTTTTGTATTGATATATTTTTTGAATAATCTAGAAAAAAAAATATGTTTCTTTATTTGTTTGTTATTTAGATTTGAAAAATATTTTTACTAGAAAACATGCATCAAGATATGAAAAACTACACAAAAAAAAAAAAAAAGGAGAATAGAAAAATTAGTCTAATCTCAAAGAAAAAGCTCTTGATAAATTTTGATATTATCTATTGGAAAAAGATTTTTTGGTAAATTGGAATATAAAACTTAGGTAATAATTTTGCATCTCAAAAAGTAAGAAGAATAAAATTTAATTGATTAGTAATTGCATTAGTGAAGGCATGCTGCAAGGATCATGGCATGTAGGATCAATGATTTGAAGTTCATAAACATGAGAGATTTTGTTGTCACTTATGGAGGTTTGTACTTATGAGTATCTCGAGGAGGTTGAATTTGTGGAAAACAAAGCTCGTTAACATTATTATGAAAAATAAATTATTTTTTTTACTTTTTTAGGATCTTGTTGATAATTGTTGAAATTAAATTTAAAAAAAAAAAGTGAATTTTGAGCTATTTAATGTAGAAAGCCTCATAAAAAGGTTCGTGTAAGGCCACCAATGGTTAGAGCCGGCCCCGAAATGAAGTGACAAGTTCGTAGGTTTGACATACATGATGAGGGCAGGGATACATGCTATCATTGTAACCGGAGGATAACACATTCTGCTTCATCTGTGGCTGAGTCCCGTAAGAGTTACAATACTTCGTATAAGTAGCACTAATATTTTTTTTTTATGAAATAAAACCATTGTATTATCACTTACCCCCAAAAAAAAAATCACAAACGGTCATATCCTTGTAAGTCAAAATTATCAAAATTTTGATAAAGCATACAAAACAAGACTCACTACTACTAAAAAGAACAGATATTGTTTAATCTCATTCATCTTCCTGGCTTCTCAACCTAGCAAGCTTGTTAGTCACAACAATATCAAGTTGGGCAGCTCGCTCCACAATCTCTTTCCTCTTCCTTGTGGAAACATCATGGGCAATTTTAGCACTAATAGTGATCCTTGTATGTTTATTTTTAATGATTGGTAATATGTACATGGACCATTTACACTTTTTAAAAATAATATTACGGGGAGAATATTAACAATTTGATTACTCTTAGATATCATTTTTACCACATAGGTCTAACAGTTTTTTATAATTTTCATCCCTGATGTTAAAACAGTACTTAGAGAGAAAAATGCATGGTTGAAAAAAATTTATCATTATTATTACCTAAAGCTTCATCTTTCTTTCGCCAAAATTTTGTTGTCACTGGCTCTTCTTTTCATACATGTGCATTGAGCAATGCCGCTATAAGTTTAATCCTAAAATTCTTCAATGATTTACTACCCCAATATATAATGATTTTGAATTGCAATATATATATATATATATATATATTGCAATTCAAAATCACAGGTTTATTAAAGTCTTAAAAAACTATTAAATCATATGCTTTAATAGTATTATGTCAGCATAGCATTAAACATATAGCTAATAATTTTTCCGGACCTCAATAAAGTTCAGGATCCTCGTCAATACTAATATACATGCAACTTTCATTTATTTATCATATAACAAGTAAGGACACTATTTTTGCAGAGGCTAGAGATGCAAACAGTGAATGCATAGAGAAAACATAGAAATACTTGGAACAAGACAAGGGCATGGTAATAATTCTTAAAGTCATTCAATTAATTAGTGATGTCAACATTTTCAAGTGCACAACAAGCATTATTGCACGGTAATTAAACATGCACGTCTTTCTACTTAGTGCCCGGGAAACTCTTCCTAACCAGCAAAGGACTGCGTCTATCGGTGCCACCTCCAGAGCCACCGCCACTACCCCCGCCAACACCACCAGCCCAATCACCACCAGCTCCAGTTCTACCAGCCGCTCCAGAACTTCCAAATCCATAACCAAACCCAAAACCAGCACCACCCATACCACTGCCGCCGCGAACGCCTCCACCACCACCAGCAGTTGGGTCCGTAGACCCAGCTCCACCACCTGCAGGGGCTGAAGGTGATGTGGGAACAAGTATAGGAGTTGGTGGAGGAGGAGGGCTTTGAGATTGCACTACAAAGGTTAACCAGAGCAAGCAAAAGCTTATAAAAAAGATCGAACGGGACATTTTCGGAAGTCTTTATTAACTGGTGTACTTGTACGGTTTAAGGGAGTGATTAAAGCCTTATCTATATATATATATATATATATATACATGCCTGGGGTATGGGAAACCCCATGAATTCTGCATTGTTGTTGCATGCTACCTTTACATAACACAAGATACTAAAAATTAAATATATTTACGGTATTTCGTAACCGATAAGTTATGATACATTTGCATTGATAGATGCACCTTTTCCATGTCTTAACCTTAGGACGGTGGAGATGCTTACACTTCTGGGGCTATTCTTTTGCACCAATAGCCTAAACTTCTCTAGTGTTGTCCCAACTATTTTAATTCTAACTCATGCGGCCTTATTTATGAAATGATGGTATCTTATCATAATTTTTTAAACGAATTTATTAACTTATCCTACAGTTGAATGGATGATTATCAAATTATAATTTCGTTTGAAAATTTATGATAATATTTAACAAGTATAGAATTACTCTTGTTGTATACTCCACTACTTACTTCCGTAAGTGTGAATAGTATTGATCGAATTTCACCTTCTTAATTATTCACAAATTATATGCATAAAATTACTAACATTCAAAGCTGGAAATTAATTTCGTGGTGATCATATCATTATTCATGGTTTTTGAGGCAATAATATATACGTTACACTGGTAGCAATAGTCATTATCTTGCATAAACCGTAAAATCTTGCGGTTATGCGGTGAGAAGTTACACCGACTGGGTGAGTATCTTCTCTACAAAAGCGCATTCATATGGTCTTTAAATTTTGAGTCTTTGACTTAATACGAAAAGGGAGATTGTCAATTTCTCCTCTACTATAATCAATATATACCATTTATCCTTTATTATTTTTATAATAGTCAATAACCTCCTTGACAGTATAAGTTTATAACATTATCTTTATTTTGAAATGTACTGTTATTTATATTTATTATAGATTAAATAAATCAATTAAATAAATTATATTAAAATAAGAAATATATGTTTTGATATGAACAAAAAATTAATAATAAATTTTTTTCTAGTACTTTTTACTTTGTAAACATTTTCTTATATAATAAATATTTTAAAATTAAATGTAAAAAGTACAAGAAAAATATTTTATTATTAATTTTTTTCGCATTAAAACATATATTTCTTATTTTTAATACTTAATTTTTATTTTAATTTCCATTCATGTGATTTATTAAATCTATAATAAATATAAATAAAAGTGTATTTGAAAATAAGGACAATAGTATGAAAACTTCTGCGCACAAAATGAACAAGTAAGGTGAGAGCGGGCACTTCAACCCCTTTATGTTGGATTAAACTTGTACCCATTTATGATTATTGAAAATGAGGGTGTCGTGATACAATTCATGACTAAATGCACCCATTTTTCAGTGAAGCCCAGCCTCCTCATAATCTGCTCTAGGAAACCCCACTCAACTCTATCATATGTTTTGCTAATGTCTAGCTTAAAAGCAACTAACCCATTCTTCCTCCCTTTGCTGTGCCTTATTTTGTGAAGGCATTCGTACCCAATAATAACATTATCAATAATGATTCTATTGGGAATAAATGCACTTTGAGATGGGGAAATAATATGGTGAAGCACTTGCTTTAGCCTATTAGCTATAGTTTTGGCTACAATTCTGTACACTACATTACACAAGCTGATGGGTCTGTATTTAGAGACTTTCCTACGTCTGGCCACCTTTGGAATCAAGGCAATGAAAGTATGATTTAAGGGGGTGAGGTTACCTTGCTCGTTCAGAATGTGCAGGCAGGTTTGAGTTACAGCTTTGCCTACATACTGCCAATGCTTCTGGAAGAATACTGCATGCAAGCCATCCGGACCAGGTGCCTTTGTGGGGCACATTTGGGACAAGGCTTCTGATATTTCCTCTGCTGTAAATGGGGCATTCAACTGACTATTCATAGCAACTGTAACCTTTGGCGTTAAAACCTCCAGAACTGCATTCATTTGATCTTGGCTCGGCTTTGAGGAAGTGAAAAGTTGCTGGAAATAATTGCAAAACTCTCTTTCCACAGCTTCTCCATCTTCTGTCCAAACACCATTTTTATCTTCCACTCCCCATATTTTGTTTTTCCTCTTTCTAGCTGTAGCTTTTGAGTGAAAAAATTTTGTGTTTCGGTCACTTGCTTGCAGCCAGTCAGCTCTAGCTCTATGCCTCCAATAAATCTCCTCATCAAATAAAATGTTGTGGATTTGTTCTTCAATTTTCTTTATCGCATTGGCCTCTTTATGTTGCATTTTGTTCTGCTTTGCCTTTTGGAGTTCTTGTGTCAACATGTTCAGCTTCTTTTCCCTCCCTCCGAATTCATCCTTGCTCCACCACTTCAGCTGAGCCAAAGAAGACTTAGCTACTGCTTTGAATTGATTAATTGGGTTTTCACCATTGTTTATTCTCCCATTCAGTTTTAATTATGGCTTTACAATCCTCATAAGAGCTCTACATGTCCTCGAAATGCACTCTAGGGAAAGTCTTTCTCACATACTGCAGCCCCGAGCCTTTCTCTTTTACTTCCATCATTATTCGGTAATGATCCGACCCTACACTAACTAAATTAGTGCCCTCTGTCTCTTGAAAGTGGTTCCCCCAGTCGTCATTACAAAGAAATCTATCCAACCTCTCTTCCACAAAGTGTGGCCCGAACCTACCATTACTCCATGTAAATTGATATCCTTTGTATCCCAAATCAATCAACTTACTATCTCGAACTACTTCTCTAAAATCAGACACCATCCGTATGTTCTTTTCATTCCCTCCACTCTTCTCATTCAAGCTCAAAATTTCATTAAAATCCCCAAAGCACAACCATGGTTTTGAGGACAAACCTGCCAACCTTCATAATAAAGTCCATGTGTGCTTTTATTGCTGCGTTTCTGGGTGCCCGTAAACTCCAGTGCATCGCCATTTTTTACCACTGCCACATTGTACTTCCGCATCAATGTAATGTCTACTATAAGAGAGGATGTTGACATTAATATCTTAGCTCCACATCATAGTTATGCCTCCACCTTTCTCATTCCTACTTACTGCAAAACACTTATCAAAATTAAGCTTTCCGCATTCTTCTCTAACTTGAGCTGACTCCAACTTAGTTTCACAAACAAAAAAGAGCTGAGGTTTATATTTTTGGAGAATTTTTCTTATAGCTAGGCGTCATTCCCCAAACCCAACGTTCCAGGAGATTCAAGCTCACCAGCTCCCGCCGCTATATCTTCTGGAATTGTATCTAACTCCTCTAGAGTCATATCACTGTGTTGTTCCCATGCCAGTTGAATCTTCATTGCAGGGGCGTTAATTTGGAGTTTATTGTTGAGAGCTTTGCTTGGGCTATTTAACTTAGCTCGTTTTGACTTTGGACTTTGCCCACTAATTGTACTGCTTTGGCGTTTAGTCTTTGCATGTCTCTCGAAGATACTTCCTCTCTCTGTTTGCTCTCTTGCTTTGGCTTTCCATCTCTTGGTTTTAGACCTTGGGTTGGTTTTTACCGACCCATTGATTGACTCCTCAATTTCCGATAAATTTTGACTTCTTTCCTTTTGTGTGGTTTTGGTAGCCCTTTGTTCAAATACTTTGACCCATCCGCTTTCCCGCCTTTCACAACTTCCCGCCTTGCCTTCCATTTCCCTAGGTGAACATTTTCCAGCTGCGTTGGTCAGATTCTCATCCCCTGTATCATGTCTGCTATCTCTTATATTTGTAGCTTTCACAGCTACTGGCATTAAATGCTCTTCAACTGCCTCTTTCTCTTTCCCCACCTCCATTGGGGTTATGGGTTGCCCGCTATCACTTTGACCCGACCCGTTATCCGAATTTGGGTTATTTTGGGTTTGCCTGATTTGGACTTGGTTATGGTCTTCTGTGTTCCCCATTCCCGGATTACCTTGCTGGTGCTCTCTACTCCATTTTCCTTTCCCTCTATTTTTCCGGCTCCATTCAGCTACTGTCAAAGCTTTAAGCCATGCTCCGTAGGCTAGTTTTTCCTTTGGTTGCCCCTTGTACTTCAGGCACTCCCTGTATTAGTGGGCTACTAACCCGCAACAAAAGCAGAAGTTCGGGAGTCTTTCGTATTGGATTCCTATTGGAGTTTTAGCTCCATCTTCCTGTTGGAGAAAGAGAATCTTTTTAAAAGGTTTGGTAACATCCACTAAGATTCTTGTTCGAAGAATAGGCCCTACGCATTCCCCCCCTTCATCAGTGTCCACTTCTTCCACTTTCCCTATCAAAGACCCCAGCTTCTGAATTGTATATTTGTCCATACACATGAGAGGCACATTATGCAGCTGTACCCAGAAGGAGGTGTGTGTAAATGATTATTTTTTTACATCCCCCACTCCCATTGGCTCTAAAAAAACTATTAGGGCATTATCGAAATGTCAAGAGCCCCCTGAAAACACTCTCTTTTTATCCTCCTCTGTGCCAAATTTGAACATGGAAAACTTTTCTCCCAACCTCTCAATCTTCACTTCTCTAAAGGTTTTCCATACTTGCCTCATAGCATTTCTCAGCCCTTCTATGTGTATCCCCCGATTGAGAAGAATTTTTCCAATCAAACAATGAGCTGCAAGCATTTCCCATTTTTCCATTATCTTTCCCTCGTACATAATCTTGTCTTCTTCTTCTTCTTCCAACGCAATGGAGCAGCGTTTTTTAATTAATTCCTTCGTATCCATAGACAACGAGAATTAATTTGTACTGCCACAATCGAAGAAACTGCTACTTAAAAGGAGCTCCCTCTTTATTGCCCTTTACTGAACTTCTGACTAACACACTAAGACGTCTGGATCTCTCAAACACGAATACTAACCTCCCTACCCACCCAACTTGTAGGTGACCCGAGAAGGATTATGACAATCCTGTTCTACTGCCATTCTGCGGTTTCCTCTGAGAGAGAGAACCTTAGAAGGAGACTTCTAGCAAAAAAATACAAATGTGAGCCCCGCCTCGTGCTAAATTTAAACTGCAAGAAGCCTTTAAAAATTTAAACTAAATGAAGCCGTTAAGATGCTTTCCTTTTCTTTTTTTTCTCCTTAATCAGATTGGTTGAAAAGGTATAAATTTTCCCTGTATATTGATCTGTCAGGTACAGAAAAAAAAAATGTTAATTCGGTGGAGGTTTGTCAAAAGATAAAAATTAATTTAGAAAGTCTATTGTAAGGATTTAGATATAACAATGAGTTGATCTTTTTGTTAATTTTATAAAGAGTTGAGCATAAGTTACCTCCACACTGAATCTAATGAATTATATCATGATTTTACATAAATAAATATAATCATGTAATTTGTGGTTGATAAATAAAAATACAATAAAAAAATAAATTTTAACTATACATAAATAAAAATTTTATATTAGATATTTTTCAAAATTCAGGTATACTCAAATCATGAGAGATCCTTATCATGTTTAAATTCTCATAATCAAAACTAATATATATGTTCAACTTGTATCTAGGGATGGCAATGGAACAGATACATATGGGTTGGATCTACTCTACTCTGAATTCATATTCACAATAAAAATTGAGATCCATGTTTCTTGCTCCATATCCAAATAATAATAAAAAAATCTATATCTGCTCCAAATTCAAAAAAAAGTTAAAATCCAAATCTACTCTAAATCTGTCACGAATTCTAAAATTCAATGATAAAATAGCAACAATTTTTTAAAAATAAAATTAAAGACTAAAATGTACTGATAACAATAAAATTATATAATTAGTCTCAAAAATCTAATAAATATCATAACTTATACTTTTGCACCAAAATAAACAAATAAGAAAAATAATAAAATATCCATCAGAATTAATTGCAGGAATAAGATCAATATAATATTCTAATATTTCCTTCACCATCCTAATATCTGTAGCACACGATCATCATTCCTATATGAAATATTAACAAGGCAACCCAAGAGGGGGGTGAATTGGGTTTCTAAAAATTCTAGCAACTATGAACTTTAATGCAATTTAAACAAAGTAAGCAAATTCGAAATAAACAAATTAATGTGCAATCAAAAATAAAAAGATAGAGTAAGAGAGAGCAAACACGTGATTTTTACGTAGTTCAGCTAACCATGCCTATGTCCACACCTCCAAGCTCACCGGGCTTGAGGATTCCACTAAGTAAGCCTCTAAGGTTTCAATAACTCTTACAATTGACTTCCAATGTGTCAATAGACTTTTACAACAAGAGATTATCCCCAATCTCTTAACCCAATTATATCACAATACTTACAATCACTCAAAAATAAAGACAATAAATAAATTTTCTCTCACACAATGTGTTTGATTACAAATGATAGCTTAATGTGTGAATAAATGGAACTAATACAAGTTTGAAGCTCAATAAAAGTTGTATACTCAATAGCAAGCTCAATGATAACGGTTGGATATCTCAATGTTTGAATTTAATTGAGTCATTTTATAGTTAGAGCTGAAAACTAGTCATTGTTGGCTTTCTGCACAAAATCAAATCGATGTTTAGCATTTATAGGAACGCTGTTTTGACTTGGGCAAGTGACCATTGTGCCCAAAATTCAAATTGTCGGATCGCCGTTTTCAAGATTTTGGATCATCATTAGTGTCCAAAAGCTAACCTTCAATTATGCTCGATGTCGGTTAGCCGTTATCAAGATGTCAGATCGTCGTTTGCTACAGTAAACTATTTTCTAAAATTATAGCTTTACCCCAAAACTTTATATAATTATATTATGGCTCAAAACGTTGTGAAACTTTTCAAACAAGTCCATTTCCAGAATTTTAAGCAATACTTGTTGATTTCAAAGTTTTCAAAACTTTTTCAATTAAATCATAAACTTGAAAAGCAACCAATTTCATAAAATCATTTTTCCTTTAAGAATAAAACATTTATTTTATCAAAATAATGATTTATTTTAAAAAGAATGAAAAGTAATTTGAGCTTTTAAAAACTTAATAGTTCTTAATCTTATTTGTTATCATCAAAATCATCATTATAGGCAGATACATGTTAACACTATAACATTAAATAACATATAAGTTAAATATAATTTATATTAAGTGCTTTGTTATTTTTATTATGATCATATTTAATTAAATATATGAGTAACCTAATTATTTTATGGTAGAAAGCCACTATTGATTAGTGATTATATAACATGAATAAGATTCTGAGAAAATAACAAAATAGGAAACTTGATGACTAAAGGACTAATCCAAGTATTTAAACAAAGTGGAGAAGTGAGATTAAACTGAAGAGAAAGAAAGAGACTGAACTAAATAGTAAATGACCTAAAAAAAAATTAGGGTTTGTTGCCCTAATTTTACTTAATTAATTTTGTCTTATTATTATTTAAATTTACAAAACTAACTTTTAAGTTTTAAGATTTAAATACAAGCTAAATAACACTAATATACTATGAATAAAATTTATTATACTTTATAATTACACAATTGTTAAGAAAAAATTAAAGTAAAATTAAATTAAATGGTAAGTGGATATAAATTTGAATCTAAATATTAAGATAAATCCAGACATGCTCTAGATCCACCTTAGATTCGTGCATCGATATCCAAATTCAATTCAAATTTATTTTGGACTGACCCTAATTCGATCCAATTGGATTTAGATCAAGTGGACCTTGGGTTAGATCTGATTCATTGCCATCCCTACTTATATCATATATAGCCAAGAACAGCTTGTCTATCTCTGAATAAAACTTAATTAACATTTTCAACATGTTTAACATGTGTGATTTGTTGGGAAAATATGCTATTTAAAAGCATATGTGTTTATTTAATTGTAATAAATAATTTTTCTGATTAATAAAATAAATGAGGTATTTTATTTAAATATCTTAATTGCATTAATATTTTTATTAAAGTCCATTTAATCATATTATATGTATTTATGTGATCACCATGTGGATTCACAGAAGATATAAATACAAGTTATCTTATGATTAAATAAATTTAGTTCGCAGTTGATAAATAAAGTTGGGCACTTTATTTAGGTATAGACTGTAATAAATTCATTGAATGATTTGTCTTAATCACGTATGAATTTATTGACGAGTAATCACATATGAGATTTAATTAACTTTGTAATAACTGTCAGACTTATTAAATCTCATAGGCATTGATTTTACTGTAATCTTAATATTGAGTTAATTATGATTTCATGATTGTAATTGTTATTCCATTTGAGTTACCAATGGGCACGACACATACTTATGGTCAAGATTACCCGGTATCTTGGTGGGAGCAATTATGAGTATTGGAGTTATGGATTAACAATATAGAATTTGTACAACACATCTCTTGATGGGTTTTACTGATCATAGAATTCTCTGTGTCAACATATTTAGTATGTTGAAAATGATCATTAGAAAACCAAGTATCAAGGAACAAGATGTAATTAAATTGATTGGACAGTTGAGATATCGATTTAATTAATGATGTGGTACAAATGATTGTGCAGTAAAGAAATCAATGTGGCTTGGGACGAATTATTATTCGATCATACAATTATGGAAGTCAGTTTCAATCTTTTAGTGGAGTAGATTTGGAATTAAATAATTGGGCTAGTTTAATTACAGGCCTAATTATTGTAGCCACTATTGTATGTTCTAAATGATCCCGAGTTAGCTCATTTAATTGATTACTAGATTAATAAGCAAGATAATTATTTTGGTCAAAAATATATCATTTAGTGGGAGGTTCCATTTAATTAAAGGGGCTTTATGTTATTTTGGTGGGTCCCTATAGAAAAGCAAGTAATGTGAGTTTTGATTTTCGATTATTTGGGCTGGGGTTTTGCTGATATAAAACGCTTATTTTCTAAAAGAAAATATAGCCTACTTTATACTGAGATCAAAAAAAAATTTTCTCTATTGTTGAGAGAAAATTTTCTCGTTTGCTTTAGTGATAAAGCGCCACGCCGTCAGATCAAACCTGAGTCATAACCTGGAAGATCATTGGTGACAGTTCGTGATCTAACAAGCGTGGTGGTGACGGATCGTGATCTAACAGGCGTGGTGGTGACGGATCGTGATCTGGGAGCCTAAATCACTTCAGCGGAAAAATCTAAATCGGATTTTCAAGGTACGATTTCTAAATTACGTATTCTTATATATTATATAAGAGCGATCTTAAAAAGGTTTTATAAAAATTTAAAAACCCTGATTTTTGTCCAACATGATTTTCATGTAGCAAATAAGAATAATAACAATAAATAAAAAATAAAAAGCTTATCTCACTAACCGGAAGAATTACATCTTATATGAGCTCTTTGGAACTAATAAAAATTCAGTACTAACAAATTATTATTAATATGTATGATTGAGATTTAACTACTTTCTTTTCTCAAATACCATCATATGTGGCATTTGGTGATAATATAAAGCTTTTATCTTCAGATGATGATAAAATTGAAAGTCTAATATAAGCACTTGGGATTGGGGCGTTTGTGGATGCATACAGGCTATAGCAACATATAGAATGGACTGATATCAACTCCATGCGAAACCACAAGAGGATCCAAATCTCTTTTCCTTTTCGTGGGCGAAAAAGTTTCATTTTATAATATCCGGAAATCAAGTAATTATTAGTATTATTTTAATTATATTGTTATCATTATTGGTTATTTTCTTAATTGGTTTTTAATTTTTATTATGTTAATATTATTACTACTGGTATTTATTATAATCAAAAGTATCAATGTGGGTTTACTTGATATCAATATTTTATTAGTGTTTGGATTTACTTGATTTTGGGCTTAGGATTATTATTGGGCCAAGTTTTGACTCTAAGCCTTTTAACACCCCTAAAATTTCCTCATAAAACCCTTTTTTAATTGAAATTACTTAAATAATAACAAAAGACAAATTAATTCATTTCTTATTTGAACAAGAATTCAATTAAATACTTAAATAAATTACTCTTTTAACAATCTTTTACACTCCTATTTCATAATTTTTATTTTTTTTTAAGTTTTAATTAAAAATATTTTTTGAGCAAATTATAAGAGTTTAGAATTATGGGGATATAAGTTATGTAATAAAAAAATAATTTAAGATTTTAAAATTTTTATGTATTACATAAATAAATAAAAAACTTAAAAGAACTATTCTTTTAGAGAAATATTTTGAAGATGGTTAATTTTAATACAATATGAGTTTGTTTTTCACAAATTAAAATATTGGTATTTTAGGAATAAAATTTAAAAGTGGTGTTATAAGGATTTTAAAGGGGTGTTAAAATCTCTACTCAATTCTAATTATTTTAAGTCAAGCCTAATTGAGACTACAAGGAAAAAAAAATCCTAGCCATCAATAAAAATTTTGAATAGAAAAATGAGAGGAGCTCCTTCTTCTTCCTTTCTCAGCAAGGAGAGATTCAAGAAAGAGAGCAGAGAAAGTTTTTCTTGGTTTTTATTATTAAAGCGACAAAGGTGTTGGATAATTGTGGAGGGCTTAAGGTATGAATTTCTATGACATTTTGATAGTTTATGTCCTATATAAATTTAGAATTTTTTTTTAATCTCTAAGATAGATTCGGAATGCTGAATCTTTATGTTATTGTATAATTTTCAGGTGTGTTGTGTGTTAGGGAATTATTGATTAAGTCACGAAGTTTAATGAAATGTATAGAATTTTTATGATAGTCACTTGCTCAAAAAATTATTTAAAATTATGTATTTTAAGTTTTGAAAATTTATTCGTATTTGGTAAAATAGACATCTTGAGAATTACATAGAATTTTATTTCATTCAAGACTTGTTTTCTATTTTTAATGAATTTTTGAATTAGACATTGAGATTCTAGAAAATTTATATATCTGCAGTGTTGTAAGATGAAAAAAAATGTTTAGGCCGACAAACCTTCTCAAAAAATTATGGAACTTTTCAGATTTTCCATTCTATATGTCTAGTATATATTCCTTATATTTTAATTGCCTTGAATTGATGAGTGAAGGGTAATCAATGCTAGATTTTGGATTTCAGGGTTTACTAGTCTTGAAATAAAATTAATTTGAAATAGATTTTGAACGAATTTAGCCTTGAAATTTTTATCACGTGTAAATTAATGTTCTATGTAACCAGTGAAAAATCTTAAGATAATTGAGTTAGTATTTTATTTAATAAATATTGGAGATTGAGGGCTGCTTTATAACTTTCTGCTACTGTGAAAAAGGAGATCAAAATATATAATGTCATAAGAAATAGTTTCTTAAGAATAATGAAGCCTATAATTTTATATGTATATGATGATGTTGATGGGAGTTTGATTTTGATTCCAAGTTACGGTGGTTAATTTATGAGGGTATTGCAACCATCAAGTGGTAAGTAAGCCAACTTTCTAAGTGAATCACAATAAACAATATGTATATATTTGATATATTTGAAAAGCCTATTTTAGTATATACAAACATGAATTTATATGATTTTTCTCATGTGTTAAGTATGATTGTGTGCATAATCATATGTATGTGTGAAGGTTCATCGGCATAAGTACGAGTATGTCTAATGTTTTATATGAAATGAGAAAGTGGATTTTAGCAAACTAATTTTGAAGAAAGTAATTTTTTTTTCTTTGCTTAATGATGGAGTGGGCGTAGTCGAAATGGAAATATAAGGTTGGAAACAATAGATATCATTCTAGTACTGGACCAAGCCAACACTATTAGCTTACGCTCCAATCAAAGCATGATTAGATCTCATTCTAACCCAAATGACTCAATTAGATTTTTAATAACACGTAGAGTGAGATTAGATGACGTTCCAATCCAAACGATTTTACAAGAGAGATTTTGATAGATAATACCTAGAGGGAATTACAAAAGAGGGGTTTTATTGAATGACTGAATTTGAAGTTACAATAATGAGACATCTCTGTTTATAATAAAGGAAGTTCATTTCCCTAAGGTAAACTTACTTCCCTAGGTTAATTTAAAAAGGAAAACTAAATTACAATTATAATAAAAATAAAATACTAAATCACATACCATAATAGACTCCAATTAAAATAGAAAGCCCTAGAATAATAAAAATTTCTAAAATCCTAAATTAACTTAAATTAACATCTTACATCATTCTCCCCCTCGTAAAAGAAACCCATCCTTGAGTTTGAATACAATCTGGAGGATAAAACTTGCAGTGTTGGAGCAAATCATCTTGTAATTCGAACTTATTGTTTTTCTCATCAATGTTTCTTGACACTTTGAACAATTCATACTTCATTAACTTTCTTCGCTTCTACATTCTTCGAGGTGATGAAGACTTCCAAGAACAAACAATGATCAAATAACTCTTACCCTTCCCCAATTGTCGCTCAATGTGCTCTCCAACAAGTTTCACCTTTTCAATTAAATCTTCTTCAAGCACAACCTAGTTACCTTTTTTGTGAATAAGTAGAACCATTTCGATCATTTAAACTTCTTCAACTTGATTTTGTTACACAAATTTGATCGTACTGTTAGAATCAATGCACATATCAAGAGTAGGTTGCTCTTCTTTAAAAATCCCAAAGAGATCAAAAGTCTTATCATCTTTAACACTTGACTTATCCTCCAAGGAAACATCATGCACATTTTCACTTAAATTGTCAGATTGAAATTTTAAATCAGTAATGAACTGTACATTTCCTTCTACAACACTAGGCACATCTTCGATATATGGAAAGGCATAAACTTCTTTCATCCGTATGTCTCTCACCTGAAGTTGTTGATTTGTGATATTAGTCTGCTGACTTGTGATAAGACTAGGGATCTCAAATTGGTGTCAAGGATGAGGTTGTCGTATTTGCTTCAATGCTTGGCTTTTTTCCTTTCTGATTTGCAATAAAATTTGTGATTCAATTTGCTTTGCTACCAGAATTGCATGTTGCAAGGTGTATATAGTGTATGTAGGCATCTTGTCTTTAATATATAAATTGAGTCCCTTTACAAATTTTGTAACTATATTCTCTTTAGATTCATAATGATATGTACGCCTATAAAATTGTTCAAACTCATAAGCATAATCAGAAACTGATCTCGTACCTTATTATACTAAATAATCATCAAGAGGATTAATTCTCGACCTTAACATTCGATTCATATGAGTCCGTGAAATAATTTTGAATTTGCCTTGGTCAAGTCGAGAAATTTGTAACTTATTCCACCATTCTGAAACACTTATTCTGAATCTACTAATAGCAAACAATACTTGCCTTTCTTTAGAAGTGTGCCAAGGTATAAACCAATGTTCAATTTTGTCTAATCAATTAAGAAATTCGTTTAGACTAGTGTATACAAATAATTTCTGCACGTGATAAATAGGAGGGCAAGGATGGTAGTTTGTCATTTATTATCAAGTTTCCACACAATGGCAAAACTATAAATAATGCTCAATTCTCAAGTTTAGTGTGGTTGGCGGCTGGTGGCCTGGATTTGGCGTGGTAGTAGATTTGGTCGCGAGGAACACGTTGATGGCAGTGGATTGGGCGAATTCGCAATGGTTTGGCCGAAAAATCGAATTAAAATTAGGGCAACTTATGGTGGTTTGTGGCGATTTTTGGCTGATGTTTGTTGGCACTTGGTGATTGATTTTGGATGTGTGGCTCGAGGGGAGTGTGGCGGTGGTGTTGGTTGACGGTGGTGAAGGTTTTAGGCGGCGAGTTTTAGGGTGGTGGCTTGCGGGTTTGGTTGCTTTTGCACAGTGATTGACTGGCATTGTTGAGAGCGGGCTGGGCTAGGGTTTGTTCGTTGGATTATGGTAAGTTTGGTGATGGTGTTGGTTGATGCCGAGGGTGGTTGACGGTGGTGGATTTGGAGTGGTAGGTCGTGGGTTGTGAGGTTTCATGGGGTAGTTCTAGTGGCGCGATCCCAGTCGGGTTAGGTCGGGATATTGTTGGCTATGGTTGCCGAGTTTGGTGGTTGTTGTGGCTGGTGGAGATGTGACCAAATTATGAAGGAGCGACGATGGGGGTGTGGCGGCTAAGGTTTCAAAATTTGGGGGTTTTTTTGTGATGGATTTAGTGGGAATAGATGCGGGTATCTAGGAAAGTTGTGTGATTTGCACAGAATTGCTCTGATACTAATTGATGGAGCGGGCATAGTGGAAGCGAAAATGATAGGATAGCAGACATTATATATCATTCTAGTATTGAACCAAGACAACACGATTAGCTTATACTCTAATCGAAGCGTGATTAAATCCCACTCTAACTCAAATGACTCAATGAGATTTTTAATAACACGTAAAGCGAGATTAGATGACACTCTAATCCAAACAAATCTACAAGAGAGATTTTGATAGATAATATCCAGAGGGAATTATAAAAGAGGAGTTTTATTGAATAACTAAATCTGAAGTTACAATAATGAGACATCTCTATTTATAATAGAGAAAACTCACTTCCCTAAGGTAAACCCACTTCCCTAAGTTAATTTAAAAAAGAAACTAAGGGCCGTTTGTTTTTTTGACTTAATGACTTAATTGACTTAATTTTAATCAATTAAGTCATTAAGTCATTTTTTTTTCAACTTAATGAAAATTCTCAGTTATTAAGTTATTAAGTTAGTAAGCTAATTGTTTTATCTTTTTTCTTAACCTAAAAAGTCAGAATGATATCATTAAAATATATCCTCCAAAATATCCCTATCTAATTAATTAATTTTCATCCTTACCTAAATAAAATTTAATAATTAGCATTATTACCCATCTCTATATAACTTATGAAAATATATAATGGTAGACTATTATTATTTTTATCTTTTTATTTTCTTCAAATTAGCATTATTTATCTTCATAATTTTTTATGAATATTTTTCATATAAAAACATTATAAAATATAATAAAATTGATTAACATATATAATATAGAATATTAAAGATGGTATTCAATTGAATATGATTTATGTTAAAATAATTTATTATCTTATTTATATTCTTTGATGTGCTTATTATTTGTTTAACATTTATAATTTGTAAGGGCATAAATGTAAAAATATTAATTTTTAGATTTTTTTAAGTTAAAAAAACAACTTAATATTTATTTTTAGCGATTCAGACAAAAAAAAACACAAACATATCATTCAGATTCAGACATTCAGCTCTATTTAGAGTTCAGACTAATTCAAGTTTATTCAGATTTCAGACAAAAAAATAAAAGCCACTTAAATCACAATTATAATGGAAATAAAATACTAAATCACATACCATAATAAACTCCAATTAAAATAGAAAGCTCTAGAATAATAAAAATTCTAAAATTCTAAATTAACTTAAATTAACGTCCTACATCACTTAGGTACTTGAATTCATTTGTAGCACTCTATATGTTAGATTACAAAATAAGCGTCTATTTAATTTGTAGCATTCTATATGTTAGATTACAAAATAAGCGCATGAAAGACGCTCGCATGAAGCGTAAAATGAGTATTTCAAGAAAGTATGAATATTAAATGAGAATCCTACTAAGTGATAATTAAATGAAAGTAGTTCAAGTAAGTGATGTAAGTGATTTAAAAGGAAATGTAAAGTTTAAAAATAACAAGATGTTCTCAAAAAGGACCGTCATGAAATGTAATGCATCTGCATTGTAAATGAGCATATACGTATTTGGGTATATAAAAAATTAGTTTGCTTATTCAATTTTGTACTTATTATAATAGAAGTTTTGTACTTATTATAGTTTATTATGATTTCAAGAGATCAAGATTTCCAAGAGACCAAGATTGATTCACGATGATTGAGGAGATGTACTTGAACTGAGGATGATACATAAATGGTTTGGCAATTTTAAAGTCTTCATCTGATTAAGGATTGAATATTTTTATATATTGTATAAAAATTTTAAAGTATATTTGTTTTAACGCTTCCGCATGCTTAAGTTGTATTTAAGGATGATCCTTCTGGACTTCAGGGGGGTCGTTTCACACTTTGCTTATCAGCATGAGTACTAATTTCCATGTAATATAAGAAGGAAAAATATAAAAACATTACATTACCAAACTAAGCAAAGATAAGCTAGTTCCATTGGATTTGTACACACATTACAAGAAACATGCATATTATTACTCAAAATTCAGACAGTTTTAGCATTGAAGCATAAATTAGGAAAATATTAAAGACAGCAATAGATATAGACATACGGCAAGATGTATCTCCAGGAGAAACAACTAACGACCTTGACTAAAACCTAAAAATGTAGACACTGAATCCAACACGAAGTAGCCAGATTAACTACAAGCAAATTAAAACAAGTACACACTTAAGGACATGGGTGGAAAATTCCACCACCAGTCGCCCCGCCGGCTCCACCGCCAGCAGCACCACCGCCAACACCACCACCAAGACCACCCCCAGCACCACCTAAACCGCCTGCGCCGCCTAGACCACCAAGGCCTCCGACGCCACCACCAATTCCACCATATTTGCCAATCCCTCCAAGGCCACCAATCAACGGCAGTCCACCAATACCGCCGGCAAAGCCACCCACGCCAGCAAACCCTCCAACGCCACCATAGATAAAATTCTTTTTATCATCAAGGCCAGCACCACGAGGTGACTCAGCCTTTGGTGCATCAGCAGCATGCACGATTGTTTCTTGCCAAGGGCTCTTTTGCTCATTAAGAGCTCCATTGCTTGGTATCTTACGTGCCTCAGCTGCATGCAGAACAACTAAAACAAGAACAGAAATTACTGACAAAGTTGCCATTTCTCTCACTCACTTATAAAGCACAATACAATTGAGCTAAGTGATCATGCATACGGTGGTTGTGTCTTTATATAGAGGGTAATAACTTGTGAGGTTGTTGATAGTTGTGAGTAATAAAAGAGCTATAGTAAATGAGAGAGGAGACTTTACCATCAAGAATCTCGAGAAGAGAAATTCTTCAATTATGGTTCAGACTGTTAGGTGAATAAAAAGAAGAAAAAAATTTAAGGCCGTCGTGTTTTGTACTCATTCAAGTTAATTGCCAGATTTGTTTGCTTGATGTGTTAAGCCACCAAATGAAGCCATGCGCGGCTTATTAAATTAAAAGCAGCCAGCTGCTTGCTTCATTAAGATCACCTGCATGCTTCACTTATATGCTTCTGCTACTTGCTTGAATCGGTGTATATATATGTGTCGAAATTGAGAGGTGCTTGCCAAGTTAATTCATTTGCAACCAAGAGAGAAGCAAAGAAATAGAAGTTGAAAAAGAGAAACGAAGAGAAAAAGAGAAATAAATGGAGAGAGAGAGAGAGAGAGAGAGGGGAGAATGAGGAAAAAGAAAAAGAAATAAGAAAGTTACGGGAATTAGAGTTGGGTAGCTAGAATTATATCATGTGGACTAATGAGTAACTGATGTATGAATTTAATCAATTATCTTACAGTTTTAATGACACATTACAGTTTTAATGACACATCTAAGTTTTATATCAATTTTGATAGTTAAATTTTTAACCCTGTGTTTTGGAGAAATTCAGGTTTCTAGAAATCAACAGGAGCCCTAACAAATTAGTAATTGAGCCAGAATTGTTGAGTGGATTCCTATTGTATTATGTGAAGCATTTAGATTTGATAGTATAATTTAGAGTCATGTTATGATTATATTGTTAACATGAATATGTTAATAATATTGATTTTGATGATGCGGACCTAGCTGACTTTCTTGGTATCTCTAGTGAGGCTCATGATATTTACACTTCTAGGAAAGCCCTTTTCTTTGACACTTTTTGTCAAACTGATGGAGTCCGTAAGATTTGTCGTCGTCGAGACTTGTCTGATGAGATCTGTCTGCTACCTTTTCGGTCTCAACTTTTACCTCTCCAGGTTCGCATCCTTCACACGATTTTACAGCACATAGTGACACCTAGGAAGGGTCACTCGGATGAGGTTACGAGGTTGGACGTTGGTCTATTAGCTAGCCTCCTTTCAGACCGTCCCATTAACCTCGGCTATGTTATTGCGCACATCTTTGAGTACTCCGCGGTTAACCACCGCTATGCTTCCATATGGCGATTATTACTAAGATCTGCGACGCTTTGAAATGCCTCTTCTTGATAAATATTGGAGACTAGACGGATTGGTCCTGAGGCCATGACTAGTATTGGTTTTCTAGGAAGAATGGAGAGTGGATAAAGACAAGCAACTCAAAACCGGATACCTTGATTGCTCCAGACGATCGGATGCTCAACGATGTCTATCCTCCCGATAAGCTTCCCAATTTTAGATTGAGCTCATTCTCATCCTCCGCCGCTTTGTCCGCTCCTCCACTCGACTCGAGGAGCGTGCGATGGATGCTGACATTCCCTCCTCTTCGCTTCGCTCTAAGCCTTACAACATTGTTCCTGAGCACCATGCCTACCCCTCCGCGATCAGGCCCTGCTTGTTATGCGTTGATTGATGTTCACGGTTTTTGACATTCTTGATCGGTTGAACCTTGTTTCCGTGATGACTACGTTCGACTTTCAGGACCTTCCGAGAGCATTGATCAGTAGCTTAAGCTTATCGCTGGACAACGCACTCTTCTCAGCTATTTCAGTTATGATCCAGGGAGCACATCTTCTCCACCTCCATAATTTCTGAGTTCTATTTTCGCACATACATTTCATAGTTTGGTTGTTTGCGTGTTTCCATTTATATTTTTATATACATTGTTACCTCTATATGCTCTTTCTGGATTTTGATGACATATTTTTGTGATGTTCTTGATGTTGGATGACTTGGTAATTGGTTGATGAAATTGTTGGTTTATTGGATATTGAAGTGTTGGTTTGTTTGTTCATGACGGTGTTGGTTTGTTGAAAGATGGAGTTGTTGTTAATATATTTTGGAAGTGTTTTAATCTCATTTTGTATTAGTGGTTTTGCTCATTTTTAAAGGGAAACTCTGCCAAAATTTTAAACGCCAAACTCCTGCGTAACTTCTTTATGGATTCTTTTTTCCTTTCTCTTTTTTTCATGATGAAGGAGATAATTATGGGGAGATTTAGAATGAATTTCAAAATGTTTTCTTGAGCAAAAATCTTTTTATTGGACATTTCTTAATTTGGCCATACATTTAGGGGGAGCACATATTAAGGGGGAGCTAAATATTGAATGAAGTTTGTCATCATAAAAAAGGAGGAGATTGTTAACATGAATATGTTAATAATATTGATTTTGATGATAACAAACTTTAAATGGTTTTGATAAAAATGTTGGGTATTCCTTACTAATAAAGTTAATAATCATTCCATTCATATTCATAAAGATGGACTTTCAAATTAGAAAAGATTCTTTGTAAAATCTGGTTTAAATGTGATTCTAAGAAATAAACGGTGAACCGTTTTCTTTTTGAAATTTTTCCTTTAATGATTAATACCGTATCTGAAGCAACATATTACTAGCATGTTAAAAAACATAAAAGATGGGAAGCCATCGAATTTAACTATGAACCTTTTATTTAAGCAGTTAAGATAAAATCGAGAATGAAATTGTACGAGAAACGGCTAAAAGCTTAATTGAAAGCAGGTAAGGCTAACTTGTTTCGGGTTCTTTGATCGAAACAATGACCGTTAATTACAAATAAGCTAACCGATAAATTCGGAAAAGGTTATTTCGAACTCTTTAACCGCTTAGTATGAACCAACAACCGAAACTTATCTTGCAGTCTAATTTAACCCATAGGGTAATCCTAAGCGACAAACCCGTTTATTTGAAGTTTGGCCCAATTCAGAACTTTTGACCAGCCTAAGCAGTTGCTCGTTAATGGTTAATAAACCGTTTTGAACAAACCGATTTATAACAGCTAGTTTTTCAGACTCCAAATATAAATAAGCTCATTCAAATTCGAAGAAGATTGAGTCACAACGACCATTGACTTATATTAGAATACAATCTTATAGAGCTTTAAACACATTTTACTTCTATTCACACATTTGGCATTGATTTGTAATCTTAAATTGTGTGAGAAAAAACAATTGTAATCTTTTACTTTGAGGTGATTGTAAAGTGTTGGGATACACTTGGATTAAGAGATTGGGGATAATCATTGTTGTAAAGGATTCATTGACACCTTGGAAGTCAAGTGTAAGCATTTGAAGCCTTGGAAACGCTTGGTAAATCCTCAAGGAAAGCTTGGAGGCGTGGACGAGGTTGGCGAACCGTAAAAATCTTCGTGTTTAAATCTCTCTTATATCTTTTATATTGTAAATTGATTTAATTGTTATTTACTTTAAATTGCGTTTTAGATTTGTGTGATATTTTGTTTTAGAAATGAATAATTTTAGAATCCCACCACCCCTCCTCTTGGGTTGCATAACTAGAATTTCATATATGCATACATTGATTGATTGACCATGAGATTCGATTGCCGATCCACCATATGTGTATTCTTTTCATTAGATGCTCAAAGGCACACATATTATCAGTTAGATTGCTCTGCCCATATGATTACATTAATTCTATCGGGTATGAAAGGTTTTTCCCCACTATACTTGTGCAATGATGATCTTGGCAAGTAGACAATTATTTTAGGTACTAATTAGTGCAGTTTGTCATGTATGCTTTGTATGATCAACATAAAGTTATGTCATATGACGAGGTATAATCACTACCTTTATATATATATATTCGCTCATTGAGCTATGAGCTCAATATTTTTCTATTTATCTCATTTCTCTTAAGCGTCTGCAGATTTAAAACGTGAAGTTCGGTTTGATCAATTAAAATTGAGCCTGTCGCATTCTTGCATGACTTATATATTTGAGATATATGTATGTATAGTGACATGTAAAACATGAATGTTTTGAACATGTTTTTGAATGAATCATGAAACCTATTTATATGTTTATAGTCGAGTCCAAAGGCCAGTATTATATGTGTGTATTTATCAGTTAATTTATGTTACGAGCTTTAGATATAAGCATGAAACAGGTAATATAGTAACTATATATAAAGCACACGTCTCCTCAATTTGACAAAAAGGGGACAAATTCTATCAGTAAGGATGGAAAAAATTATTCACAAGGCCAATTGCCAGGTAATTTTGTAGGTTGCAGATTTTGTATTTCAAACTTAAACTCATTCATGTGTAAGTTTGGTATTGAGAAAAAAATCTGCCGAATACTCATGCGGGTATCCGCCAACCTGCATTCTTTATTTTATTATTTACATTTTTTTATTTTAATCACAAAATTATATTAAAAATTAATCATAAATATATGTAAATTGGAGTTCTTAGTTCCTAAACCTAACCTATATCACTACAGCACATATAATACTATAATTTTCAGTTTAATAATACTGATATTTTATTTTAATTTGATTGATTTTATTTGTTTTCCTTTAATGGCTCGAACCTAATGATTGCTTACTAAAGTTAAGTTCATATTTGTTTAATTTATTGTTAACAGTAGTTGTACAAAATTTACTCGTTAATATTGTTGACAATACTTATATATTGATTAAAAGAATGAGTAAGATATTGATATTAGTGATGATGATTTGCCTACAACATAAATATTTTATATTAGATTAATATATTTTGTGTATTTCGTTTTAATCTTGAAATTTTAATTTCTTATTTACATTGACAAAATTTAAAATTAAGTTATATGCAGATTTTTTATGCTATTATTATAAATTTATAGTTTGGATTATATAATTTAAGTTTTTATGCATTATTAAAAGTATTTTTTAATATTTTTGATTTAAAATGCGAAAACGTGCAAAAAATCCATCGTGGGTTGTGAGTAGGTTTGGTAATTATTAAAACCTGCGGCTGGCAAGTTTTAAAAAAAAAATAGAAATCCACTTCAGATTGTGGGCGGATTAGTAATTTAAATTTTTGTATTCTGAGTTTGGTAATGCAAATCCACAGGTGAGTATCTATTGCCGTCCCTACTAGTGTCAGGTTTTAACTCTTGTGCATGTGTATTCATTGAACCAACCAATACTCCTTTCTTTTTATTTTGGTTCAATCATGGGATCAGTTATCCATTAATAGGATAAGGATCAAGATCCTTTCTTGATCTTATCTTTTTCTCTTGATCCTTATCTTTTTCTAAACAAATTTTATTAACGTGATTGGTGGTTAATAAATTAAAATGAAAAGATAGTTAAATCATAATCATAAATTATCATCGAAATACATGTGGCACAAGATCTTTAGAAGATTAGAAATGCTCAAATTAGGAGAGGATCCTACTTCAATAGGATAAACTTCCTTTTAATAAACAGTACATTCGTGTTAATTAAAGTTGTATTTAATTATATGGCTACATATTAGTGATATTATTTCCCTCCTGTTGTTTTAATGTAAATTTATAAATATATTAATTTACTCTCTTTAATTTTATTTCTTTAAGTTAATAATTATATGTGATACTAATTGATTTAATTAGTAAAGTTTTGTGAAGGAGTGTAAGATTCATGGCTACTAATTAGTTTAAATAATAATGGGTCATTTGAATTGGGAATTTATGTCTAAAAAAAAAAAACAAAAGAAAAGCACTAGGCTGAGAGTATAATCCAATATACCGGAGAGCTGCCACTAGATTCGGACTACTTGGTCTAGTATGTGGCAAATAATCAACCTGAAACAAGGAAGTGACAAGTGGTTGATCAATTGCTTTATTTTCCACCATTATATATTTAGTTGATTATACTTCCAACTCTTAATAAGAAAATCCATTTGGCTGAACAAAGGAACAATTTAAATCTAAGAAAATGATGTCTTTGAGACACACGGCTTCCAGATTCCTTTGGGCCAGAAATGCTTGGAGCCAAAGGGCATTTGTGACTGCTACCCCCATACTTTCACAAGTAAGTATACACTTAATTGCATTGATGCTTTAAAATTAGGGACATCTTAGATGCTTTGAAGCAATATGTATTACATATGTATGGATACTTTCACAAGCAACATGTATTTTCTTAGGATTAGAATTATCTCATGATCTGATCTTCTCCTAAGCAAAAATATATGTGGGTGATTAGTAATTAATAAATAAAGAAACCAAAGCCAAATCGTATCATACACTATCGTTTAAAAGGCATACTATGTAGATTTTAAGTTCATATTATAGAGGATTTTTATCCATTTTCTTATATGGTAGTTTTATAACGAAGCGTTTGGTGACTTAAATTTGATGCAAATGGCAGTCCAAAAAGGACAAAGAGACCATAGAGGCATGTGAAAATGTGAAAGAAGCCGCAAATGCTGTTAAAGAAGGGGCCAACGCTGTTAAAAAAACTAGTGAATACGTGAAAGCCACGGCTGCTTCAACTGCTGAAAATGTAAGAACCTTGCTTCATGTATAACGTATTGTCTTAGAGCCTGAGCATTGAGTAAAGTTATCTTTCAAATTTATCATTTTCTGGCAATTAAACTGATCTATGAGGAGTACTTTTCAGGTGAACAAAATGACAAAAGAAGTAGGTGACAAAGCAAAGGACCTAGTAGTAGATGCAGCCAAGACAACAACCGATGCCATCAAAGACAAAGTCATGAAGCATTAAATTGGTCCATGTTCATCGTGAATTCAAGAATTACATCTCACTATTCATTTCTGTAATCAGCTTGATTTTATTCTGTAAGCAGTTATATCTTTTTCAATTGGAAAAATGACACTTTGCTCACTACTATTTTTTTTTAATAGAATTTCAATTTCCTTATAAAGCACTGCTATTTCCGAAAAAAAAAAGAAAAGGGACAAAAACGATGTCGACCGGAGCCGAATCTATTCTCTTAATTTGCAACAATGTTTGATGTGCGTGCATATTGTCTTGTCAGCTTTTTATTTATTTATTTTTTTTATCATTTTACTTTATTTATACAATGCACACATAGATCCCTATTCCCTTAAATTAGGGATGATAATTTTACCAATAGATACAAATATTGTGCACTGTCTTAGAGCTTAAGTTTTGAGTATACGATTTTTTTAAGGGTTGATTTGGGTTTACTGTTAGGGTGTTCGAATGTGATTTTGAAAAATAAATAAAAATTAATTTTGATGATTGGTAAAAAGATTTTGAAAATTAATTTTGACGAAATCATCTCATTTGATTTTGAAATATAGGGAAGCATCATTAGTTTTTTAAAATCTAATTTTTTATAATTAATATTATCCTTTACTACATAAATTCGATATTATTTTTATTTAATTAGGAAATAAAATTAGTGATTTTAACAAGAATCAATTTTTTTTTAACATCAATCACTTTGACATAACACAATAAAAAAATTAAAAAGCACAAATATCGTTTTCTAAGTTAGCAGTTACTTCATACAATAAATAAATATTGTACATACACGTTTATGTATGTATTAACTCTAAGATTATAAGAATTTTAGCTATTTGCATTTTTATAGTAATTTAACAATAAGATTTAGGGTTTGTTTGGAATTACTTTTAGGAGGCCTAAAAGTGATTTTAAAAATCTAAAAGTTAGTTTTAGTGTTTGGTAAAAAAAAAAAATCAAAATCACTTTTAAAAAATTTTTTGAAAAAGAATGGAGTTTTAAATTCTGATTTTGAGAATCAATTTTATAATTTAATACAATTCCATAAATATCCTTAAAATTATTACCTAAACCCAAAATTATTCTTACTGAAATTGGAAACAAAATAAATATTTTAATAATTTGTATTATAATTCATCAATATAAATTTATTACTATCAATTTGTTGGTCGAATTATTATTAAATTTGTTTCACTATAGTATTAATTTAATTATCAATTGTAAAAAATAAAAAAGTAAAATCAATAAATTATAAATTTTATTTTTAGTAAAAATTATTATAATACACAATTAAAAATATTATATGTATATGTTTTTATATGTATAAATAAATTTTATCTTATATTATGTATCTTTTAGTCATTTATTTTCTTTTAGCAGTTTAACAGTAAAATTTACCCAAACGTCCATAATTACTTTCAAAATTCACAGCACTTCTTAAAACAAAATTTACCAAACACTTAACTGATTCTCTTCACAACTGATTATTTCTACAGCACAACTAACAGAAATTATTTTAAAAGTTACAGCATTCCCAAACTGGCCCTTTGAGTCCATTCAGGATTGCTTTTGGGAGGCTTAAAAATAATTTTGAAAAGTTAAAAGCTAATTTTGGTGTTTGCTAAATATTTTTAAAAATTACTTTTGGTAAAATCACCCCATCCTACAGCAAATTTTGAAAAGTAGAGAAGAAATAGCTTTTCAAAATCTACTTTTAAGAATCATTTTTATACTTAGTACAATTCCGTATAAATCCTCATATTTATTATTAAAATCCAAAATTCTCCCTAGTAATTAGGAAATAAAATCACTAACTTTAAAGGGATTATTTTTATTACCAATTATATGGAGATAAAAAAATAAAAAAATAATATTATAAAATATTTATTTTAGATATCAACTATTATATATATACAAAAAAAGTATTTTATATACATATTTATAAATGCGTAAATAAAGGATTTCTTTATGATACTGTATGTATTTTTACAGTATTGATAGTGGGATTAATGTGGACCATTAGTTTTAAGTATTTTAATCTCAATCGTCCATTTAATATAATGGATAATTAAATAATTAATGAAAATGTAGCAGGTAATTTACAAGTTAAATATTTGTTTTTAATTTTAAATTAATATTAATTTGAGAAAAACAAATAGTCATATAGATCCACTTAGTTTCATAAATGGTAATATAGACCCCTTAATTTTCATAAATGACTATTATACGTTTTGATTTAAACAACCTAAATAAATATACATATAGTAATAGGATAAAAAAATAATAAATATCATATGATACAAATAAAATATTAAAATAAGTATAATTAATAAAATAACATGTATAATGAATTTTTTTAATATTAAGTTATTATTAATCTATCCCGATAGATTTATTAAAATCTACTAATCCAAAAATTGACTTTAAGATAGATATTAATACATAGATAATTAGAAAAGATATTGTAAATAAAACATTATAAATTTTTATAAATTGTTGTGAGTGTTAGGTATAACTATTTCAATATTCTATATCATACATCATACTTAAGATGTTGATTTTGTTAAAGTGCATTTATAATGTGCTACACCTTTAATGTAAAATGTAATAAAAAATATAAAGACATTTTTTAGTATTCAATTGTATTGTAATATAATCGTTGAATATGCATATGATTCTTATTGATTTCATCATCATCATCATCTTGCATCCATTTTAAAAATGGAAATATTAAAATAAGCTAAGCTAAAGATAAAATATAAGAAAGACATATAAGACATGTTAGTAGAGGTGATTTTCTCTGTAGTCATTAAGACATATGAATTGATACCCACACACACACACACACACACATATTGAGTACTTCTATCTACCCATATTTATTAATAGAAGGGAAATTAAAATCGTAATTACCCCGATATATTATGAATTGATATGTCACATATAAATATCAATGAAAATTAATTTTTAGATTAATGAAGTAAACCATATATAGGCATTTTATTAATCTAAGGTCAAATGAAATATATTAGTAGTCCAATTTTTAACACTTGCATATAGTTTTGTAAGCTAATAAGCCAATGAAATATACCACATGAGAAATTGAAGGGCTATTATTTATATTTCACTATTGGACAAATATGGATCTTCCAATTCTCTTCCATGGCCATAAATTAGAATAAAAAATCACATAGTAGAGACTACATCCGTTTGCATGCTCTCAAAATAAATTTTGAAATTAGTTTGGTTACATGATAATCAAATTATCTTATAACATTAATGATATAATTTAAACACTATTTTAGTAATTGTGAGTTTTACATTAAATCTTCAAATTAATTACATATTGTCACTCTTTCTTGTTTTGCTTGAAATTTCTATTTAATAAAATTACGAAAATTTGATAATAAATGGTTTAAGATACATAGGTAAGATAAACTTTAAAAGTTTAATGAAACATTCCTATGAATGTGGGTTTCGTATGCATGTTCATATATTTCATTGAAATCATATATTTTATTAAATTTTGTGTTATTAAACGAAATTATTATTCAAGTAAAAAATGTGAGAATATTTAAAACAGAATGGTCATTGAAATTTCTCATACTTCTACCAACTCCACGATCCAACAGTTGGCCCTTTGTTAACTTATGTTATTTTAAAATAATTAATTTTTTTTATTAATAAATATAATATGCACTATTGATTAGTTTAATTAATCATTTACAGCTGATTATCTTCATATTTAATTATTTGTGTAGTATAAGTAACAACAATTATTTTAGAAACAACAATATTATCAAACTAGCTCTGAGTTACAATTCAAGCTTTCAATCTCAAATTATTTTAGAAACAATAGTATTATCAAACTAGCTCTGAGTTACAATTCAAACTTTCAATCTCAAATGATACATCAAATATTTTTTTAGAACAATTCTAATTTATTCTTAATTTGGTAGCAATTAATTAAACATTTAAACTTGATCCTAAAGTTGTATACTATAATTTTCTTCACTTTATAGGTTGTTGAGGTGAACAAATTAAACGACTTCAGAAGAAGTGGGTGATAAAGCAATGGAACTGGTCATAGATGCAGCCAATTGATAACCACAGATGTCAGAGAAGACAATTATGACGCATAAAATATGCCCGTGTTCATCATCAAGTCAATAATTAATCAGAACAACTCGATATTTTATTTCTGTAATTAGTATATCCTAAAGTCCACTTATCATTTCTGTCCTTATTTTTATAACTACAATCGGTTTAATTATTAGCTCTAGTTAGTTTTATTTTAAATTATCTCTATTTGACATTATTATCCTAATATTCAAGAATATATGTGAGTTTTAACATATAAGACCCTTCTAATTTTTTGACAAATAAATTATATTATATTAACAATTAGGTTATTGAGAAGGAGTTAAAAAATTGATTTGTGGTTTATCCATCCCTCTACCTTTTTTAAAATTAAAAAAAAAAAAAGGATTAACGACAATGTTATAATGGTAAAAGAATATGTATTTCTGACTTTCAGTTGCATTTTTATGGGAGGAATGTAATAGGCAACTAAAAAAATTGGGGATTAAGTGGAAAAAATGAGAAAACAAGGAGGACCTAAGTGTCATTCACCTTTTTTTAATATCTATTTATTTCCGTTATAAAGCCAATTGTCTTGATTAAGGCGTTAATTAATTGATTGCTTTTCATGACTTTTCAATATGGTAACCGATCGTTGATGAGGATTCGTCATTTCTAAATTAAATAAAAGCCAATGAATTTGGCTATATATTTAAAAATGGTCAGAAGGAAATTGCAAAACATATGAAGGCGTGACTGGTTGCTCTTTAATATGGTAACAGATCGTTGATGAGGATTTGTCCTTTCAAACAAAAAATAATAAAAACATGAATGAATTTGGCTATGAATTTAAAGTGGTCAAAAGGGGAGTTGCAAGCGACATTATTTTAGACGCAATTCCAATTACGAAGAAACAAAAAGAATGGTTTCTTTCAGCCAAAAAATGCTATTGCTTAGTCTTATTATTTCATCGATTTGTATGATGAGCAACGCCGTTCGTAGAAGGCATGTTAACATCACAAACAAAATAGGAAAGAATGTTTTAGTACGTTGCCGGTCCAAGAATGATGATCAGACCTACTCAGTTTCATTCAAAAATAACATTTTTCGAACTACACTATTCTTCTGCAGATTTACATGGGATGACAAGCTGCATTGCTTCAACATCTATGATGCCCATAGGGATGCCTGCACTAATTGTAACTGGAGTTTATTTACAGATGGCCCTGTTTGGCCGAGCCTCCAAAGAACAAGACTACGTGTTTTATCTACCATTAGTATCTATCTTTATTCTTTTGTCTTACCGGTATAGCTCTATTGGCTGTGAATGTGGTTTGCATCTGTAGTCATCTATGTTCGAGTAACAAATCTTCTTAATATTAAAAGAACTATATGTATTTTTGAAAATTATATATGTGGTAAATTTTTTTATCAACCAATAAAACTCGGCTCCGTCTAAAATGCACCTGTCACACCATGCCCAACTTTTTTGTCTTTTTCAGAAGCAACCATCGGATGAGATCAGAATAAATGTTAAGATGCGAAAGATGACATATGGTTAAACAGGTCAAGCAGGTAATGAAAAGGTAACTATTTGTGTAACAAATCTCAAGTTAGATTAGGCTCTTAGGAATCGACTCAATAGTCATCAGCAGTAATACTTACTTAAATTAGATGGCATATTATTAAAGGAAATAAAATCGTTTCACTCTGTTTGCCTTCATAACAAACCGAAACTCAAACCAAATTTTCTTTGATCCATTAACCATAATAATGTGAGGTGGAAAAATATTGTATTCTTTTTCTTTAATCAAATGATTTTTGAGAAATAAAAAACTTGATATTAGTAGCAATTTGTATTTCAGATTAGACTAAAGATGTTGCAGTAATGTTGTTGTCAATAACAAGGAGAAAATACTTTCATATTGATAACAATGACTAAAGTTAGAAAACAAGTAATGAGAATTTCGCTAATGTAATGACACATGGATAGAAATAAGAATTCATTTTAAAAAAACTGGCTTGTAAGAAGTAGAAGTCTAAGTCCTTGTAAATCCACCGATGTCTACAGGGTATAAGGAGCTCAAATACTTATAAGCCCACCAATGTAGACGGCAGTTCATATTCTGGCTAGGTGACATACCAAGATCACGAGGCCAGGACCAGCAATAGTGAGGGTCGTCCCCAAAGAAAGAACCTGCCCTGATACTAACCACATGTCAATTAAGTTGTTGCAGTTAATGACGAAACTGTTTACAAATAAACATGCTCTCAGGTTTCCTCTATCCAAAAACACCATTCATTCTTGATGTTGGATAGAAAAAAAAATCATGAGAAAAAAAATTTTCTTGTGCTGGATTTTTCTCCAGGCAAAATTCCGATTCTGGCTTCCAAATCTGCCTATCGCAATACAATGCTGGCCACATTCTCATAATTAAATTCGACGATCAATGTGCATAACCCATGTATTTTCAAATTTGTATTTACATTAACGGCCTATCATTTAGAAACTCAATAATCTCCCACGTTTAGTTTGGTGTACCACTACCAGTTGCATAATTGAAATCCCCATGGAGTGATTACTATTGAGTGGCTTCAACAAACGAATGTCCTTGAATCCGAATTCTCAAATTGTCGTTGCTCGAGTTACTGTCCCCCAGACTTAAGCAATTAGAGCTGCTTCTGATTAGTCGCCGATGGCCGTCAAATTTTCCATTAATATTAAAGTTTGGGAAAAGTACAGTGAGCCCCTAACGTTTAGAAAAAATGATATAAAATTCCTTAACGTTTCAAAAAATATATATAACCCTCGTTTTATTAATAAATTTTGTTTTTTTTAATAGTAAATTTATTTTTATTTTATAATTACTGTTATGTCCCTATAATAAATAAATTAACATATTGACGTAAGACATGTCATGTGTATTATGAAATCAACAACTTTTATTTAAAATTTAAAATTAAGATATAATTACCTTTGCCCCAATTATTCATTATTTTTAGAGTGAATTTTAATTTTATACATTATTCATCATTTTTTATTGGGAATGGTGTATTGATAATTTAGAGTGAATAACTTGGGCAAAAGGTAATTATATCTCAATTTTAAGTTTTAAATAAAAAGTTATTCATTTCATTAGACACGTTATTGACGACATGTTTGAGGTTAATATATTGATTTATTTATTATAAAAACATAAAAATAATTATAAATTAAAAAAAAATTATTGTTAAAATAAATTGAATTTACAAACAAAAATGGAGGTTATATGTTTTTTTTTTTTTGAAATATTAAAGAATTATATATCTTTTTTTCTTAGGGTTCAGAGTCTCTTTTCCTTAAAGTTTTGCAGAACCCATAACCAATTCGCTACAACCGGTTTGCACGGTAGCCTGACTACACATCATTAATTCCATGATAAAATCACAGCCATTGGATTAAAGTAACTATAATCAGACGACTAGACTGAATATGGACAAAAAGCGGGGTACAATACTCGAGGGACACCGTACTTGGACCCATTCAAATCTATATATTAGGATATTTGTTTATTTTTATTTCACGTATATATAGGTATCATGCTATACGTCCACAAAATTTTGACATGCTGTCCATTGTAACATTGTACAAGAGTAGATAAATTCTATGCCTCACTGGTATTATTCTAAATGAGTCAATCCAAGTGTTTATTCCACTCTTCAATATATTTTCCTTGTTTTATATAAGTTCAATTCCATATCTAAAATAAAATAGATTTAAGAAACAGAAATTTGAATCTTTATAAAATGGCCATAATGCCAGTAAAATAATTTTCTTCGCAATCAAAAAATAAAATCTGGATCTTCTTGTAACATACTATATTCGCCACATCCAATATCTCTGTTTAGTATAATTTTTTAAGTAAAACTTTTGTTAGTAGAACTTTTACAAGTTGAGCTTTTACTAAAAAAAATATAGTTGTTTGGTTGTCAATAAGAGCTTTTATTATAAATTACAAAATTACTTTAATATGCAAATTTTTTAAAGTTATGTTATGAAAAGTATAAAATAAGATTATCAAATAAATAGATAATATTTTAATATTTAAAAAAACTTTTCAATCTCTACTCTCAAAAGCTCAAAATTTGAGGTTTTACTAGTAGAATCAAAATAGCTTACTTAATCCTAAAAAATTCTACTAAAAAGACAACCAAACAACAACAAAAATTTCTATAAGAGTTTATAAAATTAAATAAATACTTATAACTATTGGATAAGCCGTACCAAACAGCCAATATATTAAAGATCCAGCTTTCCCAAACTTAGGAAGGACCAGCAAAAATCTACTAATTTGGCCACTTTATTCTAATTAAAACAGACAATATTACAATTTTCCTTGAAAGTACTGCATGGTGTCGTCAATATCTTATTAAAATATCATACTGTTTAAATATTCTTTCAATCCCTTCAATTCAAGATAATTATTAAATTAGTATCAATACTTTAACAAATTGCCCAAATGGTCAGTTTTTATTGTTCTATTTTGTTTAAATCTAATTGATTATCATCTATTTATTTACGTCTTGCATTTCAAAATTGTTTGAATTTTAAATTATATCATATGGAAACACTATCTTACTGTTAAAGACTTAAGCTTTTTAAGCAATTCGTAATTTTTTGAAAATATGAAGACTAAGTGAATAATTAACTCAAATTCGCTGAACAAATAACTCAAAACTATATATTAAAGACTAAAAAAAGCATTTATCCTAACTATACCAAAATGGAAGAACCAGCATGGATTTGGCTATAGAAATACATATACGGAAATTAAGGCCAAGCCAATCACAGCTTAACCTGAACGTGTACATGCCCATTTAAAGTGAGGGGGTAGTTGCAAATTTCCTGCACACACAACTAAAAATCAAGAATGGCTTCTTTAACCAAAATATTGATGTTACTTAGTCTTGTTGTTTCATTTATGTGTATGATGAGCAACGCCGCTTCTGATCGCCCCGTGAAGCATGTTAATATCATAAATAAAATAGGAAAAGATTTTATAATGCGTTGCCAGTCGAAAGATGATGATCTTGGTGAACGCGTGCTGCATAACGAGGAGACATTTTCCTTTTCATTCAGGACTGCAGTTTTCAAACGTACTCTATTCTTCTGCGGATTTACATGGGATGGCCAGTTGCATTGGTTCGACATCTATGATGCCGGGAGAGATGGCTGCAATGATTGTACCTGGAGTATATTACCAAATGGTCCCTGTTTAGCTGCGACTCGTCTTAATCATGCTATTTGTTATCAGTATCATTAATTAATAATTAGCTTCCGTATGAATTATCTTGATACAAAATAAAACTCTATAATGTTTAGCAGGTAAAACTTTTTTTTTTTTTTTGATGCGAGAGGTTTGAGTTCGAGGTTCAGATCCATTAGATTGTGTAAGTGTCAGTCTGTTTAGTTGGTAAAATAATTTCTTCGATGATACAAGAGATTAATTTGTTTAATTTATGGGTGATAATTAGTTTAATTGGTAAAACATCTTAATTAATAGAAGAAGTCTTTAAGGTTTATATCCTACTGGGACGTGTGAACAGGAAATTTAATGAGAAGCTGCTATGCTTAATTTTAAACAAAAAAAAAATTCCATTCAAATTCCATATTAAAATACGTGAAAAGGATCTGGATCTCCTATGTGTGAAAGGATAAGCGCAAATCTACTAATGCTATACAACATGTACCAATTAATTTAGATCATTTCTTTCCATTTGAACCCAATTTTCTTTAAAAGCGCAAGAAACAAAAAACGTGTCCATTGATCAAACATGGAAAGAAATGCACCTTGGAATTCCTATTTAAAGGCATGTTCATTGAATTTGCATATACCTAATCTTTTGTTACTTATAAGTCTTTGTTGTTTCATTGATGTTTATGATGAGCAATGGCGAATTGGCGAAATACAACGGCCTGAAAAGCACGTTCATGAAATCATGAATGAATTAGGGTTGGATGTTACAGTGAGTTGCCAGTCAAAATATGATCGAGATAACTAGACTTAAATTAAATTGATTGATTTCTCCGATAGTAACAGATTTTGGGCTTGTGCATACAACTGTTCTCAGGCCCATAGGCCAGTATGAATCAAACCAGCCCTTCTTAATTGTAAATCGTTTATAACATGAGTCCCCCTGTGATTACAATTTTGAGTAATGTTAAAGAGAGGGAAAAAGGAGAGAAAGATGATGGAAAATGAGATAATTTTATTTTCTCTCTCTACCCAGCCCACTTTCTCTCATCTTTCTCTATCTTAACCATTTTTCTACAATTTTAAACCAAAATTACAGGCTTTCTGTTCCTCCAACAAAGGCTAACTTTTGCCACTAAGGTCTCGACCAATTGTGGGCACCGCAGGCGGCTCATGCCCTCAACTATTGAGAATATAAGTTTGTGCCTCTGTGTGTATAGAAGCTCAAATATTTTTTTCCTATTTTAAATTTGGATAGAGATATATATAGAAATGTTTCAATTCAAGATTTTAGATTTGTTAAAGTATAGAAAAATTAGTTTAATAGTGTAATGACTATAAAAGCTATTAAATCGCATGATTTAATAGAATAATTACATCATACTATTAAATTGTATGATTTAATATTTTTCCAGACTTTAATAAAGTTTAGAATCTTGGATTAGATTAACACTCGACTTATCTATCTCTTCAAAATATTAGTGGAAATATTTTTTTTTTTAGTTTTAATAGACTTTTGAGCTATACTACAAGCGTATACATTTAAATTTTGATAGACTTCGAATTGTAGTAGCGGTAGATCGTATCCAATTAAAATAAAAAATAAAAAATAAAAGGGCAAACTTTTGATGCTCCAATTTGGAGTTCTTTTCCAAGCTTGGTCATTAGTAATCAGACATTATAAAATTATTTATACCCAACAATTTTCAGGTAATTCCGTAACAGCTAATACAATAAATAAACAGTAATATTAGTAGTAAACTTTTTAATAAGATTACAATGATGTTATGTCGCTCTTGTTGATTGGCTTTGCTGTTTGTATGGTCTGTAATTCTCGTGTGTATGATACTGATAGGGCAATTTATAACTTATATTTATTGTAAATTACAACTAATACTTCTTTAAAAGAAATACAACTAATAAAAATAATACAAAAATAAATAATATGCAAGCGGGGCCATGTGGCTTATTTTTAATAATTGTAAATTACATTAAATATAAATTAGGGAGACCTGACCATTGATAGTGGTGGTCTTTAACTTTAGAAGTGTTGATTTTTGGAAGACGATTAGAAATGGTACTTTGTAGAGTAGTGCTCAGATTCTTGTATGGGAAAGTACAAAAGTAAGACCGAAAAAAGGGTCCTCCTAGTCAATACCACAAAACAATCCTTCAACAAGAAGTCGTGCATGCATGCAGATCCATGATTTTGCTTCATGTGATGGTCAAGTGAAACATCAAAAAACTCTGCAGCACCAAAACCTGAGCTAGTCAGCGGCTAGCTGTTGTGAATTTTGGAATCTATTGTTTTGCTTCATCTTGAATCTTGGGCTTCAATAATGTAAGTGAAAGAAGATAAATTAAGGGTCCAAGTCCAACTACAATATTGTTACCTACAGGTTATAGTGAAACTTATTATTATAGATACTTGCATAATTTGTTAACAACAGTACTGTGACCTTTAGGATCAGAAAGTGCAGTACTTTTGTAAAGAAAGAATCACTGCAGTCTCGGATCTTTGAAAAGATGAGTGAACATGAAATGCAAATTGGGAATCAATTCTTTTACACTCATTAGTCATTACCAACTTGGGAATTGTAAAAAGTGATACAGCCAAAACTCCACTAGTCAATGGTCTCCCAGCCCCCCATGGAATTTGATAAGTAAAATCAATATGACTTCTTTCACTCTGAATTATCTTGTCACAAACCTTTTTGGGTTCTTTTTACTAGATTCCTACTGTCCATCTTAAATATGCTCTCATTTCATTTGAATAAATTGCTTGCAAATATTGAAAATGGGATGTGAAAATTTTTCAAGTACTGCAAATGCCAACCTTGCAACTATTGGCTATGTGTGTTGTCATGCATTAAGATATAAGAAATAGGGTCTAACAACATTTTCTTCTTTACATCAAAAGTACCCAAAAGAGATTTGTAATTGAAGAAGCTGGTGATAAAACAAAACTTCATTTCTACTTAGTTGAAACAATTTAAAATAATTATTTGAAACCAATTCTGCTACCAGAGGAAGATGAATAGAATAGTGAGGAGGCAGAGAAGCTTGTGTTGTTGCTTTTTGGACGCAGAGTTACCGCGGGTTTAGATGAAGATGTCGCTAGAACTCCACTTGAGTTCTTATTTTCTTGAACATTAGCAGCTGCTGGTGATCCCTTGAGGAGCATGTCAACCTTTGCATACTCCTCTCTTTCGTGTTTTATTTCTTTGAGCATCGCCGCAACATCTTTCATTGTCGGTCTCTCATCAGGAGATGCATTTACACACAATAAGGCTACGCCTAATGCCTGCAGCATTTCATCAATTTCTGACTCTGGTCGAGATAGAAGACTCGGATCGAGGACTTCAATTCCCTTCTTCTGTCTCACCCAATCTACAACATGGGATCCATCAGGTATTGTTGGATCAATTGGTTGCTTCCCTGTCAAGACTTCAAGCACTACAACCCCATAGCTGTAAACATCGCTTTTCTCTGTGATCTTCATCATGTAACCATACTCTGAATAGAACAATAAATGTTAGTTGAAGATTGATAAGTAGCCATAGTGGGAGCATAGGATAAGATTTAACATGTTATTGATTAACAAGAAGTAATGGAATAACAAAGCAACAGACAATATAAAGTAAATGGCTATTGAACTAGGGCATGAATCAAAAGATGCTTACCGGGAGCAATATATCCATAGGAACCAGCAACTGTGTTCGAGGATCGAGCAAAATCACCATCATCAACAAGCTTGGCTAGGCCAAAGTCAGCAATATAAGGCTCAAATTCAAGGCCAATGAGAATGTTATTGGCTTTAATGTCCCTGTGAACTATGGGAGGGACACAGTCATGGTGCAAGTAAGCAAGGCCTTGAGCTGCTCCAAGCAAAATTTGGTACCTCAACTCCCATTCCAATGCATTTCCTGTTCTCTCATGAAGAAGACTGCCCAAGCTCCCATTAGGCATATAGTCATACATGAGCAATCTATTGTTTCGATTCCAACAACAACCCAAGAACCTAACAATATTCTTGTGTCGAATTGAGCCAAGCGTTTTTATCTCTGCTGAGAAGGAATCCCGAACCCCAGATTTCTCATCACTACATCCATTAGCTGCAGCCATTGTTGTTGGCCAAAGCTTCTTTACAGCAATAACTTCACCATTGTCCATATCAGCACGATAAACAACCCCAGAACATCCTTTGCCTATCACATTGGCATCAACTAGGCATTTCAAGACTTGCTCTACTGAGAAATTCAGCTTCTGGAATGGAGTGAATTGCCATGGCCACGAGTCTCCCAACTCAGAATCATCATCATCTTTCATAGCCCTTCGTGCTCGAATTAATGCAAAAGTCCCCATGATCGCCATTGCCACCGTCAAGGTGATCAACAACGCAATGGCTACTTTAAGTTTCCTTGACCTCCGCACATCATTTTCATTGCTTGCAAGTCCTGCCTTGCCATCATTACTCAAGAAACACGAGTCCTTTCTCGAAGAACAAAGGCCTTCATTTCCTGCTAGGTCTGTTGGCGACAACTGTCTAAAGAGCTTGTTGTCAGGAAGATAACCTGTGAATTTATTGTAGGAGATGTTGAGAGATACAAGATTATCAAGCTGTGCCAGCGGATTCAAATTCCCCTCAAGCTTGTTATGTGAAAGGTCTAGAATGGAGAGCTTATTTAGAGCAGAAATTTGAGCTGGTATCGGCCCAGTGAGTCCATTACAACTGAGGTTGAGAGCTATTTCAAGGGCTTCTATTTGACCAAGTTCCATCGGCACACTACCAGTGAGCTGATTGCTGCTAAGATCAAGCAGCTGAAGACTTGAACAGAGGCCAAGTGATGATGGTATGGGTCCAGAAAACAGATTCTTCGACAGAATGATCTTGTTCAATGACACAAGACGCCCCAAGCTCGCTGGTATTTGACCGGAAAATCGATTATCCGAAACATCAAGAACTTGTAGCCCAGAGAGAGATGACAAAGAATTAGGCAGGGAACCCTGCAGAGTGTTATGGCTAAGGTCTATCATTTGCAACTCTGTACAATCACCAATCTCATCCGGAACCGACCCTGAAAGGC
Organism: Citrus cavaleriei; assembly: GCA_030448925.1. Lineage (NCBI taxonomy): Eukaryota > Viridiplantae > Streptophyta > Magnoliopsida > Sapindales > Rutaceae > Citrus > Citrus cavaleriei. The sequence goes on from JAUJEN010000343.1 coordinate 158,856, forward strand.
GATTGCTAGATAAATCAAGAAAGTTTAAAGTCTTCAAACCCCCAATTTCTCTAGGAATCAAACCAGCAATGCGATTATTTCCAACCCTTAACCGCACAAGCGAGCTGCAATTGCCAATTTCTGGAGGTATGGACCCCGAAATGTCGTTGGAAATCAAGAGAAGCTTTGTGAGGTTCTGAAGCTGGAACAAACCAGCAGGAACGCTAGCAGTGAGTGAATTGTGAGACAAGTCTAGAGCTTGGAGATTGCTACAACTAGCCAAAGTTGAAGGAATGCTTCCTTCAAGCTGGTTCTGCCAAGCAAAGAAAACAGTGAGCTTTGACAGCATCCCAATCTCTGGAGGAATCAATCCTGAAATCTGATTTGTATCAAGTTGCAATTGCACAAGATTTGTGGCGTTGGCCAGATTCGCAGGTATTGAACCAGACACATTGTTATCACTAATCATAAACTCTTCAAGCTCCGAAAGGCCTCCTATTGACAATGGTATAGTCCCAGAGAGAGAATTTAAAGAAAAATCAATCATTTTCAAACTAGTACAATTACCAATCTCTTCTGGGATAGCACCAACAAGACTATTTTGCCACAAGAACAATTCTTCGAGCTTTTTAAGCTTACCAATCTCTGGTGGAATCGAACCAGAAAGACTATTTTCATACAAAAACAAACTCACAAGCTCAGAGCAGTTACCTATTTCGGCCGGAATCTCACCAGAGATCATTGTAGTGTAAATAGACAATGTCTGAAGTTTGCTCAGCTTACCCAATGAAGCTGGCAATGAACCCGAAACTTGCGTATCAGCCAATCCCAAAGCAGTCATATTGCTGCAATCTCCGAGCTCAGCAGGAATCTTCCCCACAATGTCCTTGTTTCCTCCAGCTCTCATCTCTTCAAGATTGGATAATCTTCCAAGCTCTGCAGGTATATTCCCGGCCAAGGCATTATCAAAGAGTAAGAGTTTCCTGAGGCTCTTACAGTTACTTAACTCAACAGGGATTTTCCCAGTAAACTGATTAGAGTTCAAAATCAACTCTTCAAGATTGTGAAGCTTGCCAAGACTTGAAGGTAGAGTACCAACAAGATTGTTAGAACTAAAGTCAAGGACTATAAGTCCTACACAATCACCAATATCAAACGGGATACTCCCAGTGAGATTTGCATCAGAAATGACAAGCGTTTGAAGATGTTTAAAAGAAGAAAGATTGGTTGGTATTGGAAGTTGAAGAGGCACTGACTGTATTGTAATCTCAGTTACAAAACCTTGAGCAGAGCATTTAATGGAGGTCCAGTTACATGGGGAGGCATCAAGACTGTTCCAGTTATTAGAGAATGAAGAAGAAGAAGATAATGGGGAGTGTAGCCATGAAAAGAGAACGGAAGCTTCATGGTTTTGAGACTCAACAACAGAGGTAAAAAAGATAGAGAGGAAGAAGAAAAAGAAGAAGGATTGTTGCCTCGAGCTGGGCATTGATATTGAAGACAATTTGCCTCAATTTCCAAAACTTTCTTCTCGGGTTTGTATCATTGGGTTTCTTGATGTTTTTTCTCTCTTTCTTTGTGCTTGCTTGCTTGCTTTCAACTCAAAAACTCTCAACAAGTTTTGATAGTAACGTTAATGCAAAAGCACAAAAAATAATAATAATATAAAAGATTATAAAGAAATGAAAACAAAAACAAAGCCAACGCCTAGAGATCTCCAACACCACCACCACCACCACAACACTTAATATGTATTATAAAATGGGGTTTCTGCTAGATGGGCTCACGCGCAAGAAAGAAGAGAGACACCATATGACATGACTTTTCAAGCTTCATATATAATTTCCTGTACATGTAAATAATAAAATGAAAAAAATATAGATTTGTTTAAACTATTATTTAATAGTGATGAGGGGTGTGATGAGAGCAGATGGCTAGCCCTAACTCAAAGTGAGTGCTTGTATGTTTTTAATAATTTTTAAACGCACAGACAGACACAAGGGATGCTTATTCTCTTCCTCAATTTGCTCATTTGAAGCTTTCTGGGTTCAGTTACCACGTTTGTATTTTTGGCTCCTCTCTGTCATCCATTCATTTTACAAAATGAATGGTTGGATCAAATATTTTAATTTATTAACAAAGAACAAAATTAGATTTCATTTTTATTGAAGGAGATCAAAGAATTGAGAGTACAATTAAGTATTGTGTGTTATTATTATGGCAAGAACGGCATGGTATCTTAAAATAAGAAATGTGACTCTAATGTACTGTGATTAGTGAGGTGTATATGTGCTTGCACCTACTATATATTAGCAATATCTTGGTTTGCTTTTTGCATGTACAAAAGTCAAAATTTATTACTACTAATCCATCAATTTGGAAGCTTATAGAAAAAATTAGGAGAAAATTAATTTTGAACATTTTTTAGTAATAAATTTTATTAAATTTAATTTAAGAGAAATTTAAACATCAATAATATATATGAGTAATAATATGATCACAATTTTCTTGTACGAACTATTTTGGTATAACGTTATATTGAACAATTGGAGAAAACTTTGCATGAAACACATGTTTTATTTTCATTATTTTCTATTTTTATTCAATTAATAAAATTATACCACCAGTTTGGACAAAGAATTTATAATTTTATCAATACTGAATAAATATTATTAACAGTCTTTTTTTCCTCTTTAATGGTTGAATGTATGCTTTAAGGGGATATGTCAAGATTGCTAATAAATGTTATTTTACCATTTACATAATTCAAAACAACCTATTTATGAAAGAGCTTTCCTTAATTGATTACTTATTATATATTCTTAACGTAGATTCTTAAGGCAGATATTAATAAAAGCCTTATAAAAAAATTAATTAAAAAACGAGAGTAGACTGTATCCTGAAACATAATTCTCACATGGAATTTGAGTTGCTGATATACTAAATAATAAAAAAAAATGTTTATTTTAATCTTTTTTTAACATTTAGAAAAATTTTCTTTTTTAATATTTAACTTCAAAACCAATGTCTAACTCCAGTGGTAAGGAACGGTCATCCTAACTCTTAAGGGTCAAGTCTTAGATTTGAGTTTCAATGGATACGTGAGTTACTAGATTAAAAACAAAATAGAGATATTTTATCTTTTTTCTTGTTATTCATTTTTGAATTTTTCTTTTTCTGGAAGGTTTATCCATACCAAAATATGGGTAATATGAGAATATTAAAGTTTCAAGAACTAAGAATTGCCCTTTATTCACCATTTAGCTATGGTAAGTTGAGATGAGACAGTCTAGTGTCTTAAAGTTGAGAAAAACATATATGGTAGTCACAAATATACCTTAAAAAAAACTCATTAGGAAACATGCTAAGCAATTCTTTATTGTGCATTAGCAAATTAATTGTAGGATATCACTACTTTATGGACCACTTAATTAAATTCATTATTTTGACAACAAAGTGTATCAGAATAATTCAGAAAATTACATCACTTTAAAATACATGGGTAGAAAGTTGAACACAGAGTGTCACTATTTATCTTTTCCTCCTAGTTCTGTACACTTTGCTTATATTTGTCAATATATATATATAATTATGATAGACCACTACCGAACCAACTCAATCCCTTGCAAAATAAAGCAATGTTTTTTTCTTCTTTCCCTATAATTTTAGTTTTACACAACTTTCTCTTCATTGGATTAGAAATAGAGCTAGCCAGTTGAAGTTGCAAATTGCACAATAGAATTTGGTCAGTTTCATACATCACTCACAGCTGGGAATTTGAAGCAATCATTGGATGGCAAGATGGTCTACGAGACATTAGCTAAACCACCACTGAATGATGATAACAACGAACCCTAATTTCAATTCCAAATCTGCTTAATTGAATTGATAAATATTAATTCTTCACAAGCTCACATAATTTGACACCCCCAATGCTTGCAAATGCTATTGCCTCCATTAGAAGTCTGACGGGGGAATTTGTGACATCTCCTGACAAATTTTACGTACAAATTAATTATCAATTTTAATCAAACACAGTGTGTGTGCACAAGATGATGGCTGATTGCCGATTCCGCAAGCCTGTTTTGCTTGTTAAGCCATGCATGCGCCACAAAGCGTGGCTTCAAAATTATCAACATTACAATTACATCAACCAATTGATACAATATTAAACCTTATCATCCCTACTGTTTAATTAATTTAATTAATCCCATGTAACGCGTCCACACACGCGCCGATGAAGTGGTATTGCTAGTATTTTTGTTAAATATTTTTTTGTTTATTTTTTATTTTTGACCTGACAAACTCTGTGTGTATGTGTGTGTGTGTAAAAGAGCATCCTTCGAAAGAAGAGAAATTAGCTAGACCCAGATCGCCATTAGATCCAATGGCATGTTAATTTAATATAAATTACAAAACATAGTCCCAAATTTTTATATATTTTTAACTAGGTATAAGCTTATCAGTACAAGTTCTGAAGAATTAAGACTTTAAGGACAATCAATAAATTTAATACATAACAATATAAGTTCTGCATTGGCATGGCATCTTCAATTTTATATATATTGCAACAGGATTAATTTACATTATTTGAGTCACCAACAACATTCAATTTAATGGGCTTCACCTAGAGTTTTAACGGTCAATATTGATCCAATTGGTCAAAATCATTGTCACCTCAAAATTTGCACAATTAACTAGACAACAATGAGAATAAAAGAAATTTTAGGTTTCTATTAAGGATTTAATTTTACTCTTATAGGCCTATGTTCAAATTATGAAGGAAAGTGTAACACATAATTGAAGCATTGAGATTGGTGATTGATTAAACAAATATAAATCAACTTTTTTTTAAAAAAAAAAAAGATAAACTTAATCATAATTTATATAATAAGGTAGTATTTACTTTTTGAATTGAAGTGAAAATCTAGGGATTGAGAATGTGGGGTGAAAGTGCGAGTGTTAGTAATTTATTTATTTACATTAGAATAGGAGTGTAGAATAGAAATTAAAATCTTATTTATATATTTACTTTGTCCTTGACTGGAAGTGGATTATTTAAAATTATAATTATGTCATTATTTAAAGAACTTTAATATTATAAAATAAACTATTTATTTATTTTAATTTTAATTATATAAATCATAACCATTATTAATATTCTTAATTATGTAAATCATAATTTTTATTTTATTTAATTTTAATTATGTAAAAATAATTTTAGATTCTTGATACTATATCTTAAGACAACAATATTGAAAGTAAATACCATTATTCTCTCTTAAGATTTGACTGAAACTTAAGGCTCTGTTTGGTATTATATATTATTTAGCAATTATCATTTTAATCAAATTCAAACTACTAAAATACTTCGTAAAAACTTACAACTTAGTTTTTTAAAAGCTAAGCTTTTAATCCAAAATTATTTTATTTTATATTTTTTTAAAAGTAGAGAGATGGTAAAGTTTTCTAATGAATTTTTGAAACTGCCCACCTCTCCCAAAATTTGAACGATAGCCAACTAAATATAATTACTTGAAAATCAACCGACCAACACCCTGGGGCCAACTTTTACCCTGTAGTTAGAAAATATAAAATGCTAAAATCTCACTAATTTAAATTTATCAAGCACTTAATGAATAATATGTTAAATACGATATAATTTGAAATGAAATCTTAAAACTTTATAGCTACTAGTGAACAAAAAAAATTCTAACTTAAAAAAATTAATTTTATGAAATACCCATCATTTCACTTAACTGCTAGAGTTTGTATTTTACAACCACCGTAATTTCAAAGCCACAAGACTATCATAATCTCAACGATTCTAAACCTCATAAGTATCAATGAAATTATTCCTTGAATGCCTATGTAGACTATGATCACAACCTAAAGTTGAATGAATCACGTGGGTAAGCGACTTCAACAAACAGGCCAAAACACAAGTGGGTCAATCTTTTACATTCTATAATCATCAAAAGAAGAAAAATCCTAAAAATAAAAAAGAGAAGAAAAAAGAAACAAAACAAGGCATATTCACGTCTCAAGCTACAACCTTAAGTGAGAAAATAATGAAGATTTGGACTTTTGGGAAGTAAAAAAGAAAATGAATTGAGTGGAGTGGTAGCTTTACCCACAACACATCCCTGATTTTGAGGCCATATCACGTGAGGACTCGAATCCAAAAATTTTGCCCCCACTAATTAATTTCCCTAACAAACCAAACTATATAATATCCTATCACTATGTAACAAATGAAGCTTATATATTACATTTATAATATTTTATATGAATAAAGTCAAAATAAATAAATAAATTTTGTTCCATGTAGGAGAAAAGGTTAATTAAAATATAACCTTTAGGACCATAAAGGTGGAAACAAATAAAATTAAAGCTAAACGGCGCTGCTTTGGCAGCCCCCTTGCTTTAAGGGTCGTGGTGGCCTTGGGAGTTTCCCCTATGGAATCTATACACGTTTTGTTCCTAAAATCCTTTGTTTATTCATTAAATTATGTTTGAGAAGAGGGTTAATATAAGGACAATCTCACTGTAAGGTTAATTTAAATCTATTTGATTGGTTAATAATATTTCATATACTAAATTAGAAAGAGTGAATGTTGAAGTGTGCTTTAAGGACACATATTAAAATACTAAAATTGGCAAGTTCTTTAAATTGTGATTGTGTCGATGTGTCGAAAAATAGACATAAAGAATGATTATTGGTGGAAAGAATAGGAGGCTATGGTTCTTGTGGCGAGGGCAATCACTCCATAGATTTACTTATGGTATATTTATTTGTATATTGTGACTTGGTTTTGAAAGTGATCCAAGATTGAGCAGAATGAAAATTTTAATGAGGTGTGTCACTGAGCAAACATAAAAGCTTTTTGACTCCCGAGATCATATTCTATAATCAAGAGCAAGCCCTTTTATTTTTTTATTTTTCTTTTTTAAACAAATTAAAGGCCCATGCTGTCTTTTGAAGTGAGACTATGAAAGCTAAACAATGACAAGTCAATTGAAGTGGTTGTTTGGATATGTTACTCCTGGGATGTGAACATTTCACAAATAATTGATTATGTAAACAAAGTTCTGTTTGGGCCAAAAAGGACCTGGAAAACATGAAATTTGGGGCTCAAAAGTCAAAAGGCCTGAAACTCAAAGCTTTTTACTATCCTCTAAGCAAACTTGGCTCAATCAATATTTATGGGTGCATTTAGTAGTTTGCATTTTATTGTTTTGTATTGGATTAAAATATTATTCTTATACTAGTTTAGATTTGTAAGTTTGTATTATATTATATTTTATTGCATTAAAAATATGTTCTTATGCTAACTCTTATTTTGGTTATAATTTCTAGTTGCATTACATTCAAAAAGTAGCTAAGTCTCTATTTGATATAACTTTTTAAATAGAGTTTTTGTTAATAGAGCTTTTAAAAGTAGAATTTTTATCCAAAAAATTCTAGTTGTTTAGTTGTTAATGAGAGCTTCTATAAAAAAATATATAATTATTTTAATAGGTAAGTTTAATAAAATTATATGAAAATAATGAAATAAGATTGCTAAATAAATAGATGATATTTTAATATTTTAAAAAAACTTCTCAACCTCTACTTCCAAAAGTCTAAAATTTAAGATTTTACTAGTAAATGCAAAATAACTTATTTAATTTTAAAAAATTGTATCAAAAAAGACAACCAAACAGTAAGATCTTATGAGATTAAATAAACATTTATTATCATTAGATAAGTAATACTAAATAGACACTAATACAATAAAAGATATATAAAATAAACTCATGGAATTAGGATTAGACCGTGTTGCATTAAAATTTTGTTCAGATTTTAAATATAATCATTTAACTTTTATTGTTTAATACGATAATAAATTTAAATTTATTAACTATTAATTTATATTTATATTTAAATCTTCCAACAGCTGCCAAGTAATCTTTGGCCTTGTCACATGAAGAGATGTTATCTCTAATTGTTCTATCAATGGTGTATTTCATTGTGTCCAGACAGTGTCTGTTAGAATCATCCCAAGCTGCCCACTCTACTTTTTCAACAGTTGCCAAGTAATCTTTAATAAAGAATATCTAGAGCTAAGGAATCAATAATAATTATAAAAAAAATTAAGCATGCGAAAACAAAATCATACTATAAGTAATGACTCCTCATTCTAATTTTCTCCAATAGCAACATAATATGTTAGGCATCCTTTTACAATATAGGAATGCATTAACTTAAAGATAAAGCAGACAAATTGAATATACTACCAACATTGAACTATTACTGACAGGGTAATTAAGCCACTCAACAGACAATGCCCAAAAAATCTCTTTATCTACCCAAGCATCCTACCAAGTAGTGATTTACTGACAGGACAATATCGACACCCATATGGATCTCGGTAATAGCGATAATAATCCATCACATAATTCATAATTAATAATTATAAATGAGCATTTGATTGAAAAACATCAAATAATTTATCATGATTGGTCCTACGACATGTAGATACACAATCACTCTAAATTGTAGTTTTGTAGCACATAAAATTTTATACATTAACAAAATTGAGACTAAATAAACTTTATCAAACCAAATAAAGTTTCTACCAAAATATTAAATCAAATAAAATATCTATATACCTCAATGAAATGTAAGAATGTTATGCCCCTAACATCCAATAATGATGGATTATTCTAAATTTAAAATTCTAAAAAATTACCAAAAATTGTAAATATTTTGGATTAAAATAACGATTTTTGAGACTTATGGTTACTGTTTTTAACATCAAAATCTTTGGCCCACATTGAAAATAAAATAAAATAAGTTATTGAGAAAAACTACCATTTATCAAAATATCAAGGACTATGATGATATTTTGTCACGTTGACCATAAGTCAAGGACCCTTTTAAAAAGTTTACAAAATTCTGAACCAAACTCGAATTTCTAAGTGCAAATATTTTCCAAATGATGGGCCATACTGAAAAGTTATGAAGTTTAGGGATCCCAATTATATTATCCCTACAACTTCATCTTCAACATTGGATGTACAGTAATGTACAGTATGCTACAGTAACCCTTACTCATACCATCCCGATTTTGTCCACTAAAAATTATGAAAAAAATTATACTTTTACTCCAAAATCATCACCCATGTATTATTCAACAACCATTTGCTCAAATATGCCCAAAATCAAAAAATTCAAAATTGAAGAAATTTTTTTATAAGTGAGCTAAGTTTGATTCATCAACAAATTAGATCATGGTTTACAAAGAAATGCATAACCATATGCTCTGATACCAATTGCTGAAAAAATATTAGTTTTATGCCCTTAATATTGCATTTCCAAGTAAACACATGCATTTAATTAAGTTTCAAGATTTTCCTTCATTTGCCATGAATCTAAGCTTGTAAGTTTGTTATGGAGCTTTTACAGTAGCCACGAACTAGATTCAAACCTCTAAATTTTCTTCTTTTCACCTTAGCTCAAGATTTGAACTTTTAAAATTTCGTCTTTCATCTTAGCTCAAGATTTGAGTTTTTTTCCTCAAATTCACTGCACATATATACACGGGAGAGGAAGAGAGAAAGAAATAGATTGTGCACTACACTCTTGCCTCAGCTTCTTCAACAGTAAATTCCTAATCGGCTGAAATTCCTTAAATATTGTGGTTGAGTATAAGGACTAACTCGTGTGTTAGTACAAATTTGTTCATCCCATTATGAGCTAATATAACACAATTAAAGGTTATATTTGTTCATAATATACTATTGTATATGGTATGTCAAAATCATACTCATTAACACAATATTTGATCACTTAATAAATGAGTCTATCAAAATTGCTCTTTAATATTTGACATCAATCACGTATTAATTCGGTAAAATATAGAAAACAATTAGAATGATTTATGCCAACCCACAAAATGTGATAAATAAATCTAACAATTAATTCATCTGGATGTTGCACTAAACATTTCTAGATATGTAGCCACTTATGTACTGCCACCCTCGAATTTTATAAGCATTCCCCCATCATTTAATCTCATTATATAACCAAAACTACTAGGGCTAAGCTACAACTTGTTACCATTTAAACTATAGTCAAAACCACTGATTTTGACATACTCTATACAGTAGTATATTGTGAACAAATATAATATTTAATTGTGTTATTTTAGTTCATAATGTGATAGACAAATTTATACTAACATATGAGACAGTCTCTACACTCAACCACAATATTTAAGTAATTTAAGCCCATTGGGAGTTTACTATTGAACAAGCTGAGGCAAGAGTATAGTGCACAATCTCTTTCTTTCTTTATTTCTTTCTCTCCCGTGTATGTGTATGCAGTGAATTTAAGCAAAAGCTCAAATCTTGAGCTAAGGTTGAGCTAAGGTGAAAGAAGCAAGATTCGGAGATTTGGATCTAGTTTGTGACTACCTATAGAAGCTTCATAACAAGCTTGCAAGCTCATATTCATGGCAAATCAACGTAAATATTAAAATTTAATCAAATGCATATGTTTACTTAGAGATGCAAGATTAAGGGCATAAAGCTCATATTTTTTTCATCAATTGGTATCACAACATATGATTATGTCATTCCTTGTAAACTATGACCAATTTTGTTGATGAATAAAACTTAGCTCACACATGAAATTTTTTCTTTAATTTCAATTTTTTTATTTTGGACATATTTGACCAAAATGTTGTTGAATAATACATGAGTAATGATTTTGGGGTAAAAATACAAAATTTTCATAATTTTTGGTGGCCAAAATCGAGATGGTAGGAGTAAGGGTTATTGTAGCGCACTGTACATTACTGTAGATCCACCCCGTGGTTGAAGATGAAGTTGTAGGGATAATATCATTTGGATCCCTAAACTTTATAACATTTCAGTATGGCCCAACATTTGGAAACTGTTTGCACTTAGAAATTCAAATTTGGTTTAAACTTTTGCACATTTTTCAAAAGTGTCCTTGACCTATGGTCAACGTGACAACATATCTTTTTAATCCTTGATATTTTGATAAATACTAGTTTTGTCCAATAACTTATTATATTTTATTTATAATTTGGGACAAAAGTTTTGATATAAAAAATAATAACCATAACTCTAAAAAATCTTCATTTTAGTCCAAAATCCTTACAAGTTTTGGCTATTTTTCAGAATTCCTAATTTAAAATAATCCATCATTACTAGATATTATGGGTCTAGCATTCATACATTTCATTGAGGCATATAAATATTTTATTTGATTTAATATTTTGGTAAAAACTTTATTTATATTTGATAAAGTTTATTTAGTCTCAATTTTGTTATTTATATATAAATAATGCAAAACTACAATTTAGAGTGAATGTTTATATATCTATCGTATGACCAATCATGATAAATTATTTGATATTTATAATCAAATGCCCATTTATAATTATTATTATGAATTATACGATGGATTATTATTCCTATTACCGAGATCCATACGGGTGCTATATATTGCTCTGTTGGTAAATCACTACTTGGTAGAATGCTTAAGTAGATAAATAGATTTGTTGGGTATTTTCTACTGAGTGACTTAATTACCCTGTCGGTAATAGGTCAATGTTCATATTATATTCAACTTGTCTACTTTATCTTTGAGTTAATGCACTCTTATATTATTAAAGGATGCCTAACATATTATGTTGCTACTAGAGAAAATTAGAATGAGGAGTCATTGCTTATAGCATGATTTTTTTTTCATATGCTTCATTTTTTATTATTATTGATTCCTCAGCTCTAGATGTTCTTTCTTTTCTCCAAGTTGCCTCCATCAAGACTCTAACTCGGATAAATTACGAGGACTGGCGTGAGTCCATTATATTTTATCTGTCTACTTTAAATAGAGACTTGGCATTAAGAGTAAATAAACCAACCAAGCCCACAGATAAAAGCACTGCTTCTGAAAAAGTAGAGTGGGCAGCTTGGGATGAATCTAACAGACATTGTTTGGACAATTAGAGATCATTGATAGAATAATTAGAGATAGCATCCCTACATGTGACAAGGCCAAAGATTACTTGGCAGCTGTTGGAAGAACTTTCAAGAAAGTAGATAAAGCTGAAAAGGGTAATTATTTGAGGTTGCTTGCTAATACTCAGTATGATAGTGTTTCTATGATGAGAGAGCACATTTTAAAAATGACCAATTATCATAAGAAACTAAAAGACATGGATGTCAATTTGCCTGATAACTACTTAGTCTTCCAATTCTTAAATCCCTTCCACCATAGTTTGGCAGTCTAAGAAGCCAATACAATACTCAGATAGGTGCTTGGAATATCGATGAGTTAACTGCTTATGTGGTTCAAGAAGAGGAAACATTGAAGAAAGGACAATCTCAAACTGCGATGATGGCTACTACTCAAGAAAGTGGCAGTGTGAAGAAATGTTATTCAAAGGATATCAATAAGTTTTTTAAGAAGAAGAAGTTTGGAAAGAAAACTTCACGTGGCAATTCTTCTACCACTTTTAGTTCCACTTCTGAAGGCTTTAAGAGAAAGTGTCATTTCTGTAAGAAACCTAGGCACAAGAAATCAGAATGCAAGGGATTCAAAGCATGGCTGGAAAATAAAGGTATTCATATAGTTTTTATGGGCTTTGAATCTAATCTTATCGATATTCCTTCTAATGCTTGGTGGTTGGTTACTGGTGCGACCATTGATATAACGAATTCCTTACAGAAATTCAGAAATAGAAGGAAACTTAATAAAAGATAGCTAATGGTTCACGTGGGCAAGGGAGTAAAAGCTAGAGTTGAAAGTATATGAGTTGTTAGACTACACTAGCTACATACCACTTTTTGGATCAATTGGATACAGCTTATATTCCTTCTATTAGGAGAAACTTGATATATGTATCTATTTTAGAGAAACGTGGCTATACTTTTCATTTTGGTGACAGAAAAGTTTACTTAATCTGTAATTCAGAGCTAGTTGGTTCTGACACTCTATATGATGGCTTATATATGATTTATTTATTCTCTCATACTACTGAATCATCATCCAATGCTCATGTTATGAATCTAGTTAGCTCTAATCATGCGGGGGTTGATGAAAACTCCTCTATGTTGTGGTATAAACGGTTATGTCACATTTCTAAACAAAGGATGGAAAGACTTATTAAAGATGGCATCCTCCACAATCTAGATTTCTCTAATTTTGACACTTGTATTGATTGTGTCAAAGGCAAACTTACTGCCAAAATCAGAAAAGATAGAACTCAAAGAAGTCAACATGTGCTGGACTTGATACATACAGACATTTGTGGGCCATTTACTCATGCTGCTATTAGAGGTTATAGGTACTTCATCACGTTCATCAATGATTTTTCTCGTTATGGTCATGTTGAACTTCTTACTGAAAAGTCTGAATCTTTATCTGCGTTTCAAGCATTTAAGGCTAATGCTGAGCTCCAAAAGGGCAAGAAAATTAAAGCAATAAGATTAGACAGAGGTGGTAAGTATTATGGGCGATATGATGAAACTGGGCATAATCCTAAACCTTTTGCAAGATTTCTTTAGAAATGTGGAATAGAAGCTCAGTACACAATGCCCGGGACTCTTGAACATAATGAAATTGCAAAAAGAAGAAATCGTACTCTTCTTGACATAGTGCGATGTATGCTAAGCAACTCTACCTTACTAGATTTTCTATGGGGTGAAGCCTTAAGAACTCTAGTTTACATGAATCAGGTACCTAGTAAATCAATGCCCAAAACTCTTTATGAATTGTGGTCAAAGAAGAGACCGAGTCTTCGTCATTTCCATGTTTGGGGATGCAGAGCAAAAATGATGTCTTATAATCCACAATCAAGGAAACTTGATCTGAAAACTATTAGTGGTCATTTTATTGGCTATTATATAGGCTCAAAGGGTTTTACATTTTATTGCCCTTCCCACACTACTAGAATCATTGAGTTTGATCGTGCCATTTATTTTGAGTATGATCACAATAGTGGGAGTTCCGAGCCTTGCAATCTTACATTGAGAGAAGAACATATAGTTTTGCTTATTCCACCTTTTTCTAACTTCTGCGATGGGATTACCACGTACTGATGTTTCTTCTGTTAATCATGAACCTCATCATGATATGGAGCCTATAACTGTAGAGGATGATGTTACTGATATGCAATTGAGGGATGAGAAAGGGTCAAGAGATCTATAATTTCTAATGATTGTGAGGTTTATTTGCAGGAACATGATTTTGATACTAACTTGTCATCTAATCTTGTTACCTTTCAGAAGGCTATCGGTTGTTCAAAATCCTCATCTTGGATACGAGCGATGCATGATAAGATGGCATCTATATACCATAATGGGGGTTTGGGATTTAGTTGAATTGTCATATAGATGCAGACTAATTGGTTGCAAATGAGTTTTCAAAACGAAGAGAAATGCCAGAGGTCAGGTAGAAAGATAACGACCAAACTTGTGGCCAAGAGTTTCAGTCAAAGAGAAGGCATTGATTATACATAAATCTATTTTCTCGTTTCTACCAAAGACTCTTTCCGTATTATCATGGCATTGGTAGCTCATTTCAATTTAGAACTGCATCAAATAGATGTAAAGACATTTTTTTCTTAATGGAAGCTTGTCTGAAGACGTGTACATGCTAATACCTGATGGTTTTGTTGAGCGTGGTAAAGAAAACATGGTGTGTAAGCTTAAAAGGTCTATTAATGGACTTAGACAAGCATCCAGACAATAATATTTGAAATTTTATGACATTGTCATCTCTTATGGGTTTCAGGAGAGTGTTGTTGATCAATATATATACTTGAGGGTCAGTGGAGCAAATATATTATTTTAGTGCTATACGTGGATGATATATTTCACGTTGCTAATGACATTAGTTTTTTACTTGAGACAAAACAAATGTTGTCATGCAATTTTGATATGAAATATCTCGGTGAATCTCATTATCTATTAGGGATAGAGATTCTTCGTGACAGATCTAGAAGAGTTCTAGAATTGTCTCAAAAGGCCTACATTGATCGTATTTTGAAAAGGTTCAACTTACAGTCTTATGCTCCTGGAAAAGCATCAATTTCAAAAGGTGACAAACTTTCCAAGTCTTAATGTCCAGATAATGATGTATACAAAGCTAGAATGCAAACAGTCTCATATGCATCAGTTGTGGGTAGCTTGATGTATGCTCAAATTTGCACTCGCCCTGATATCACCTTTACAATGGGAGTACTTGGGAGATACCTAAGCAATTCTGGATTTGAACACTAGAAGGCTGCAAAGAAAGTGCTCAGATATTTGCAAGCCACCAAAGATTTTGCTTTGAAATATCAACAATCTGACTATTTAAATATAGTCGGATATTCTAATGATGATTTCGCAAGATGTTTAGAAGATAATAAATTCACATTTTGTTACATCTTCATTATGGCAAGAAGAGTTATATCATCAAAAAGTGCAAAGCAGACACTTATAGCTTCTTCAACAATGGAGACAGAATATGTAGCATGTTTTAAGGCTACACGTCAAGCTTTATGGATGCAGAATTTTATCGCAGCGTATTGTATTGGTTGTACCAAGACCATTAAAAATATACTGTCATAATTCTGCAATTGTTTCTTTTTCTCACAATACAGGGAGTTCCTCACATTCTAGACACATTAATGTTAAATATTTATTTGTGAGAGAGAAAATTACTTTATCTTATGTATCAGTAGAGTACATACCTACAGAACTCATGTTACTTACTAAAACTTTAGCTCCAAAGTGTTTAGGGAGCATGTGACTCATATGCAATTATTAGAATCCACTTATATATGCTTAGTCAGTGAGAGTTTTGATTTGTATTATGAGTTACAACTTAAATGAGATTATGTATTACTCATTTTGTTATTATGCATGCATATTGTTATGTGACATTGATATGCCATATATTGTGTACACATTTAGTTGAGTATGACATTATGTATACAGTGATGATATTGTGGTCCGAGACATTTTGTTTAGTCTCAATATGGACATTATGGACTGAAGCATTATGGCTTGGCTTCAGAGTACTTTCTTGAGATATTTTGTTTCAGTCTCATTATGGTTATAAAAAAGCACGGCTTCCTTTATACATCTTGGTATTAGTCTCATTATAATGAAAAGGAAGCTAATTTTTCGAGACATTTTGATCGAGTCTCCTTATGGTTGTGAAGAAGCGATAGTCTAGGAGACATTTTGTTTTCGTCTCATTTTGCTAGACATATGGACTTTATGGAAATGAGTATGTTGATCACATTGTCACGCTATTCCATAATTATACTTGTATACTACTATATAGTCACGTGTTTTTAGGTATCTTGTTGTATGTAGCATCTGATCGGTGCATATATGATTTTGGTACTTATGGCACATTTGGAACTTATTTATGTTTTGGGTAATTGCTAACATTTGACTTTTTGTTATAGTCATATATTGATTAATTCGGTTGTTTTCAAAATATTTATTTTATTTTATTTTAAAACTATCATTAGAATGACTAGTTGTGTTCTAGTTTTAAATAGTAACAAGCTGGAGCTTAACCCTAGTAGTTTTGTCATATAATGGGATTAAATGATGGGGGAATGCCTATAAAATTCGAGAGTGACAATGCAAAAGTGGTTACATATCTAGAAATGTTTAGTGCAATATCCAAAGGAATTAACTATTAGATTTATTTCTCACATTTTATAAATTGACATAAATCATTCTAATTGTTTTCTATATTTTATCGAATTAATACGTGACTAATGTCAAATATTAAGGAGTAATTTTGACAGACTCATTTATTAAGTGATCAAATATTATGTTAATGAGTCTGATTTTAATATACCCTATACAATAGTATATTGTGGATAAATATAATATTTAATTGTGTTATTTTAACTCATAATGAGATGAACAAATTTATAGTAACACATGAGGCAGTCCCTACACTCAACCATAATATTTAAATCATTTTAGCCCATTGAAAATTTATTATTGAACAAGCTGAGAACAATAGTATAGTGCACAATCTCTTTCTTGTTCCCTTCCTCTCCTGTGTGTGTGCAGGGAATTTGAGCAAAAATTCAAATCTTGGGTTAAGGTGAAACAAGCAAAATTCAGATATTTGAATCTAGTTCGTGATAGAAGCTATATAATAAACTTACAAACTCAGATTCATGACAAATTAAACTAAATCTTAAAATTTAATTTAATGTGTGTGTTTACTTGGAAATGAAAATGTAAGATTAAAGGCATAAAACTCTTTTTTTTCTATCATCAGTAAAAGCTCCTATTTTTCATCCATCAGAGTGCAAATACTTACAAAAAGCTCGCGAATCCGTATTGGGTAATGGCTTCGATTGTTCCATCTGCATTAGCATCGGCTTCCACCACTCCTCCTCCATCGCAAATCTGTAGATCGCAAGTCTTCCGCTTACAAGTCCCTACCAGCTTCACGCTGCAATGAAATTACACAATGATAATATTGATCGTGTTTTTCGGAAGCCAATTTAAATTTTGAAATAAAGAAAGAATAAATAAATTATAATTTCTCACCTCTAACTTTCGGTTGCCTTACTGGTGAGTCCCTAAATTACTCATTAGCCCTACTTTCAGCCATCAAATTCACGGCTGAAATGGATTGTGAGAGTAAGTAGCTGCCACCTGCTGCAACGGTTATCAGTGGGGGTGTAAAATTGTAAATGACCAAAGAAATAACGTCAGCCGTTAGATGAAACAATCTAAAATCCAACGGGTTTGCCGAATTTATAAATTTTGTCACTGAAGAGAGTAAAGAGACCCTTGAAACGTTTCAAAAGAAAGCAAAATGGCAGCGGCGGCAAGAGGACAGGGGTTTGTACTGTCGCGGCCGGTGACGTTCGTAACGGGGAACGCCAAGAAATTGGAAGAAGTGAAAGCCATATTGGGGCAATCCATTCCCTTTCAGTCTCTCAAGCTTGACCTGCCGGAATTGCAAGGGGAGCCTGAAGATATCTCCAAAGAGAAGGCTCGTTTGGCTGCCATTCAAGTTAACGGCCCTGTGCTCGTTGAAGATACTTGTCTCTGCTTCAATGCCTTGAAGGGTCTTCCTGGCCCTTACATGTAAGTTTTTTTTTCCCCCTCCCAAATTTCAATGAAAATAAGTTATCTTTCAATTCTTATTTGTTGACTAATGAATTCCTAGTACTTTATTTTCAAATGGGTTACAATTAGAAATTGGTAAATTGGTCTTTACACCTAAAGTATGAAATCAATGTCAAATATCGGATCAGTCTCTGGCCTCGCTTAGGGGAACACAATTTGGTTAGAATAACACTCCTAACGTATGAATGTGTATTACTTTTTTTATCCGTAGCTAACACAATGTAGCAATGATATGTATGAGATGATCGGAGTTAACTGGGCCAAGGTTTTTGGGCAAATTATGTGTAGTATGAGCTAATGAGTGTTAGTTTACTCCCATTATATGCTTCATTTCTATATCATAGTCAGAATGAGTTCTTGCTAGGAAAGTTCAAAGGTTATTTTTTTTGGCCACTTTGAAGACTGATAGAGAGGAAAGATTCTATGGATCGGTTGGTTTTAGTATTGTCATCCCAAAGTCAGTAGTGGTCAGGTTTCGTAGGTATGATACCTGTGAATTATACTCTAATTGCTTAATGGATCCATAGATATCCACAGATTCAATGCTATTTACCATGGCTTCTCGTTATAGTAAGCGTTGCAATATTTAGGAGATTTTTATGTGCTTGCAGAGTGCCTGAGCGGCATCCTTGAACCGAATTTTCTATTCTTTCTTATGCTGAATGGCTTGTCCTCATCCTTAGCTATTGTTTCCTTGTCTTTTATTTGAAGGTGCTCCAAGTACCTATCTTGGCTTGCTGATAATAAAGTTTGAATCCCTCCTCTGTAGGATAAATTTTTGTAGAAAAGGTTTTGGGTGGGGGGGGGAAGGAGAAGAAAGTTAGGAACACGTTTATTTTGAAATTTCTTTTATTACTTGGAAATCACAATCATGAGAACCTTCGGAGATAAATTGAGTCACATGGTCTAAATGCATTGGTAAAACGGTTGTTGAAGTTGTAATTTTGATTTCATTTTGAACTCGTTAACTTCCATTGTCTTGGGCTTGAAGCATGGAAGAGGGTTGCCGTGTTTCAACAGTTGAAATGAGGAGTGCTAATTTCCTTAGTTGTGTGATTGTTCATCTTTGAAGACGAAGTTGATTGGGAACTGTGCCAAATTGTTGATTTGGTGTTAGTAATGGCTGGATCAAGCAGTGTGAGCTTATACTTGGTTGCGTGACCTCTGTCGATCAAATATCAGTTTTCTTGGGTTTTCAGCAATGCCACTGAGGACAGGGCTGGGTGGAGCCCTATGCCTTCAGTGACCCTGGCCCCCCACCAAAAAAAGAAAAACATTTGCTCCTTGGTTAAAGCTGTTAAAGATATGGCCCCTAGGTATTATATTTTTGACGCTATAACTCTACATTCTTGTGTATGGGGCCAATATAGAAAACTTGCTCCGCCAGTGGCCGAGGGAACCATTTTCCTAGCCAAAAAGTTGCTAAAAACTTCAATAAATGACTTTCAATTTAGAATCTTTGTTTTTGTGATTTTATTGTTTATCTGTCGTTTATCTTTGTTTCATTTGACATCTTGTAGCATTGCATGATTATTTTATTTCTTTGTGCTCAAAAATGTTTTTCTGTATAGCATACTGTAGTTCAGAAAACCTTAAAAGAAGGAATAAAGAAATCTCTTAAATATTCTTTTATTTGCTGTGGAATTTTGCGCTTGTTTCCATATCTTTCTTATGTGTTAGAAACTTAATGCTTTTTCTTGGTATGTCAAAGTTTGTCATTGTTGTTTGAACAGTTCTTAAGTTATGTTCAGAAATTTCACAATTTCCCTAACTTAAGTTTATTCATGGTAAATAGTGTAAAACTTAATAGTTTGAGTAAATAGTAGATTACATTTCATGGCTTCAAAAATCTCAAAAAGCGGTAAGTGGTTGAGAGTAAATATAAATGTATTAGATATGGTGATCTATTCTTGGACATAATTTCAACTGTTCTTATCTTTGCTGTTTAATTATATATGGTACTTGAATTAGTATGAGGTGGAGAAATTGCTTAAAAGTTGTCTTTGTTACACCTCTCTGCCATTTGTCTTATGGTTTCCTGACGTTTGCTGTGTGCACAGATATGTTTGATTCCATTGTGCATTAGCATACAATAGTTTACTTCTATTCCCAAGCATATTGCTGAATTACATGCCTTACTATTTGGGACAGAAATGAGAGCAAAACAATACAATTTCTTTACCTATACTCTTGCCTTAGTGTATTGTCCAGAGCCAAATATATACCCCATTATTAGTTCCACCAAATGATTGAAAATATATATATGAAGCTAGAGGTGTACAGCAGTTGTTTGGTAATCTTCTTTACTGAATTAAATACTATTCACCCGCGAATAAATGCATTGCATCTTCGTTAGAGGGGAAATATTAACTTTGAGCCAGTTACAAGCTTCCTGCTTGGATTTGCTTATACTCCAACTCTGTCCTTTGAGGATTATTGAACAGTTCATTTTTGTAAATAACTTATCTAATCTCTTTTTTATGAAATTATTTAGGAGGTTCTTTATACGTATTATTTTCTGATTTCTATCTAATAAATATCTTTCTATTATGTTTCAAAAATTATAATAAACAAAACTGAAATCTACAGTTACTACTAAATTTTTGTTAATTTTCATGCCAAGGATTTTGTGCTGAGGGACGAGCTTTTATATTTTATTTATGGCTTTTATATATGGGTTTGATTAAATTTCTTATCTTTGGAAACAGGATGCTGTGCTTTCTTCAGGCCTTCTTTTTTAAGAAGACAATGTAGCATGATCTCTGATTATTGTTTAATGTGATTTTCTAATCTTGCAGCAAGTGGTTCCTGCAGAAGATTGGTCATGAAGGTTGTGACTTACATTTCTACTTCTTTCATTTTTGTCTCTGTAACCTTCTGTTAATTTGTCACTATCTGTAGCTGATTTTGGTACTCTTTCTTCTTTATTTTTTTCATTTTGGTTTCTTTCCTTTTTTTGGTAGGTCTGAACAATTTGTTGATGGCATATGAGGATAAATCTGCTTATGCGTTGTGTGGATTTGCTTTTGCTCTTGGGCCCAACATTGAGCCCATTACTTTCTTAGGGAAAACTCCGGTATGTCTAATGAGTTTTCTTTGATATTTTCAACATTTTTACATACATTATATAGAGGACACATTTTAAAAAATGTTTTAAAATATTGAATGTTGCTTAGAATATTTCATAACGTTCATTGGTGTTTCTCTTTCTCTTGCAAATGCTTTTCAATCCACAATTCACTACTTAAGTAGTAAAAACAAGTTGATGGTACTCTTTTTTTTCTTTTTAATAAAAAATAGTTGTAAAGACTCTTTTGTCATTACTCATGCCTGATTTTTGCTTTAACATTATTTGCTCTCTAGACTGCCTGATGTTAAAAGTAGCATCTCTAACTTATGGGTTTGTGGCTGATATTTTCAGGGTAAGATAGTTCCTGCTAGGGGTCCCAATGATTTTGGATGGGATCCAATCTTTCAACCCGATGGTTATGACCAAACGTAAGCCCATTCTTTCACTTAAATTTCTGCTGTTCGTGTGATCGTGTCAGCTGTCCATTACCATATTGCTGATTGTAATTTGTTTGCTAGTAGCCCATAATTGTTCAGCCAAGTTGTAGATGAATTTATGCTTTTGTTTTTCCATTTTCTATTTTAAGTTATGCGGAGATGGCAAAGGAAGAAAAGAACAAAATTTCTCATCGTTCCAAGGCTCTTGCTATGGTGAAATCCCACTTTGCTGAAGCTGGATATACTTTTCAGATGGACACATCCACATGAATGAACTGTATAGGTTAGACAGTCAAATGCTTTATCTCTATTTGTGTCTTCTGGTGGAAGGGATAAAGCAAAGCCTGCAGATTATTTATCCATCCTGGCTTGCGTAGGACAATCCATGGGTAACTTTTCCTTACATATGTGATTGTCTAGTGAAACAAATGAGCTTGCAACTTTCGGTTAATTTGTTCTGCGGTTGAACTTTAACGTCAGTCATCATTTTGAACAAAATGCTCTGTATAAATAGAGCAAGAAGCTGTTCCGGTCACAAATGGTTAATAGAATAGAAAGGAAATAGCGATCATCACTCATTGAACCCATATCTCTTTGTGCTTAGAATCTTGTTCACAGTTTTCTATATGAAGTTTATATCAGCCATTTTTTGTCTGAATACAACGAAATAGATCCAAGAGTTTCAAGTTACGATCCTCTAATTAATGATTTTAACTTTATTGTTTGCATAATTGCTTCCTCTCATGCAATTTTAGATGGTATTATTACCACTCTGTTTTAAATTATGCTAGATAGATAGTCTTGTAGCTCCAAAAATGAGGGTAGTGGGGACAAAATCCCGAGTTTGGGGCTGCATACTGAGTGAGACAAATCAACCTGCCAGCAATAATGGATTAAAAGAAGAGATAATTAAGCATAAATTGTTATGTAAAGTAGAAACAATTCTGAGACACGCCATGGCATTTGGGGTTCTACTCCAATGACTAAAATTTTTACTCAACGCTGCTTTTACGGCTCTCAATAATGTTGTATTGTTGTTGTTCAAGGCTTGTTTTGTAATTAAACTTCAGTAACCGTTGCAAAAAGCATTAACATGGGTCATAAATAATGTTGCAGGGATCCGACTTTACTATTTTTAATTCAACTGTGAAGTTCCCAAAAAGTGCATGCCTGCCCAAAATTGTGAGAATTTAGCTTCGTTTTTACAGTTACAGGTATAACAACAAAATGAGTTGGATGTAGGGCTTCTTTTATCAGAAACAGATAACAGTTGATAATTTATTCGGGTATCATGACAGGACCACATGTAATCTGAACCCGAAATGGGTGTTATTTCCAGTACTTTGTTGTTGGCTCATACCGTACTACTTGAATTAATGACTATGCAAGATTCACAAGTCCGGTACCAAATTGTTCAACCAAAATACCTCACTTATTTATTATGAAACTGCGCTGGTTGGAAAATCACATCGCAGTTTCAAGTAATTAGTGGGGCAAGCTCAGTGCTTACAACGGTTGTATTGCAGACAAGCACCATTAATTAAGATCTTTTGTCAAGACATAAACCCCAAAATTATACATTTGAGCAAGAGGAGTTTAAAATTGAGGATGGACATAACAACATGTGGAAAACAATATTGTGCAGAAGTAGAAGCAAGAAGTTGGAAGGGAATGCCAAAATCATCTGCAAATGCTTAATGCAAAAGTGGTGGGTGGAGACGGCCTCATGGTCCCATGTATTTTTTTTGCAAGCAAAGAACTTCTCTCACCACATGCCATATGGGCCCTACAAACACATGCATTGCCATGTGAAATAACACATGCATCACCTTCCACATGAATTTAGGGCTCATTAGTCATGCATCACCTTCCACATCAATTTAAGGCTCATTAGTCATGCATCACCTTCCACATGAATTTAGGGCTCATTAGTCATTACTACTTCTAGTTGGATCATATCATCCAGTTCATCATCAACCACCTCAGCATAACAACAAGCTCAATCTGATTGTTAAAAGTGTGTAGCTGTGCCTGTGTAGGACATGCTTGTTATTTAATTCCTTCAGAGTATCACTGTTCAATTATTCTTTACACACTTAGGGGGTGAAAAAGATCTAATAATTGTAGCTGGAAAATTTTGGATCAAAGCTCATCATTGATTATGCCACTGTTTTGATTTAGAATGTTAAGATAATTTGTAATGGAAACTAAAGTGATTTTGCAAAGCTTTAAAGAACTTTTCTGTGGATAGCATCATTTTGGTAGGACCAAAAAAAGCTTAAAAGAAAAAGCTCATCATGTTAAGTTAGTTAATAACTTTATGTGCATGTGAGTGTGCAGGTTATGCACATGAAAGAATCACAACTGCTGGTAAGTAAAAGAACACAAATAATGGTAACACTAACACACTTATGTCATAAAGGTAATAGCAATTCCACAAACAAAAGTAAAAGATTGCTTCCATTTGAAAGAAAAAGCTACAAAAAGAAAAGGTAAAGAAACATCACTGGTATTGCTATGCATCATTTGTAACAAAGTTCCTTTTTTAATAATCCAAGTTTTTGCATTCAAATACTGTTGACTATATGACTAGACACAACAAAGGAGCGGGGAGAAAAAAGCACAAAATCATTCCGACCCTATAAACCCAAAAGCCAAAAATGAAAAAGAGAGTATGTAGAGAGACCAAGATTGACAGTTGACAGCCGCTGACTGACACTGGACACAAATAGGCAAGTGCTAGTTAGAAGGA
This sequence comes from Citrus cavaleriei, assembly GCA_030448925.1. Lineage (NCBI taxonomy): Eukaryota > Viridiplantae > Streptophyta > Magnoliopsida > Sapindales > Rutaceae > Citrus > Citrus cavaleriei. The sequence goes on from JAUJEN010000343.1 coordinate 183,277, forward strand.
AATGAGAATTGAGGCTGAAAAAAGAGGCCAAAGAGGGAAAATAAAATGAACAACGCTTCCGCACCTGCTTCTGGGAATGCAAATGTTTGTTTTTTCAGTTGAAGCAGGCCGAGGTTGAGCAAGTAACTGATAAACAAACTGGGTGAGGCAATACAATGACATGTGCAATAATGTACACTTGTCAAAATATGTGAAGCAGATATACGGTAGAGATTGAAACAATGACCAGATTGTGGATAAATTGGATAGGTGATATACTATATAGAAGAAAAATGAAAAACAAAACAGAAATTCGATGGCCATTTCTTTTTTCGGCCAATTTAATGATGAATACTATGAGCACTGACGGCTCTTGCGGCAAGTAAGAGCACCAGCACCAGAAGTAATGGATCCAACCATGGAGGAAGACTTGGCTCCCAAGCTTGAAGCACGAGCATAGCTAGCTGAGGCTCCTGCTCCGGATGGGGTAAAGTAGGCACCGTTCAGCAAGAGGTCTCCTTCAGATCTCCAGTTCCAGCCCTTCCACTGGCTTGCAGCTGTGTCCACCCTCTTTGTTACCTGTGAATGCAAATCCAGTTGTGAGAATAAGCAAATTGAACATTGCAGATAGTCTTATTGTATAGACAAAAGACAATATGTGAGATGTGAGAGTTGAGACCTCCTTTGCGAAGGCATTCAATGGAGCATTGTATCTGTTTCCCTGGCTGTTGATGGTGGGGTTTGCACTTCCACCAATGGCATACATTTCCCAGTGAGTGTAGTCATTGTTCACCACATGGAAATAACCATGTCTACACCTGAATTATTCATCATTAAATTCCTCGTCAGCTCCAGTCAGACTTGATTTCAAATAGTGCGAAAGTTAACATGGAGTAAGGTCTCCATTCATCTCCCAACACATTTCATGAGCTTGAGTTCAACAATACCTTGGCATTCTCTGAATGAGTCCCTCTCCAAAATGGTTGTAAGCAATGGTTACTTGCATTTGCTTGTCCCTGGTGTAGGAATCACTGTGACCCAGCAGCATAACCTGCATTTAATCACCACCATTAAACAAAATGACTTGGCATTTTTGCTTATTAAGAAAACAAGTTAGAGTAAACTGGACTACTGGAATATGCTGTAAAGACAGACCTCATTGTGGTGGGTCATGTGATTGTTTGAAATGGTAATGGCAGTAGATCCCATGACGGCATCAACAAGTCCATCAGCACAATGGGAGAGTGAATTGTGATCAATCCATATATGGCTAGAGCCAAAAATTGATATGGCATCACCATCAGCCACTGTCCTCCACCCATAGTGAGTCGGTGAGCTCCTAACCATGGCATTACCAGTGGGTTTACAGTCATGAACGTGAAGACCGTGAATGATCACATTGGTCACAAATTGGATAGTGATGCAACCTCCATTAGCAATGTGCACATTCGCCCCACGACCATCAATGGTCTTGAAGCTATTGACAATCAGTTCCTGTTTCAATTGAATCACCATGTCCCTCTTGAAAACAATCCAGAGAGGCTTATCCTGGATAACAGCATGGCGTAAAGTTCCAGGTTTGGGGTTAACAGGGTCATCATCCCTTGGGTCAGTGACAACATAGAAGCGACCATCACGGCCACCAATGGCATTTCTTCCAAAACCAATCCCACAGTCTGCAAGACGCTTGCGGTTCTTGTGCCAGTTGCCGTCACAGCGCCAGCAGTCATCAATGGGATTACCAGTACCACAGGAGAAGTACCCCAACTTTCTCCTTTCAGTGCTGTTGCGGGTGCTCCTGAAATAACATTAAATTTATTGTTATTAACATGAAAAATGCTCTGAATTATTAGAATACAATTGCATCTTAATTTCTCAAGTCCAATGTCAAAATCGTTAGCAAGGTAATTGCATCATACTGTTATTTTTACAGTTCACTATCTTGTAAAGAAAAAGATTCTATGTGTCGGTGGCAGTGATTATTCCCATTACCCGCATCTCCTGTGCTCCATCAGACAGCCAAAACCAATGAGGGTACAGATAGCACGTAAAGACAAAAGAAGGATGCTTTTTGGTCAATTTGTGAGAACGATCAGTAACGGATAGAATTGAGTCTCTCTGTAGTGCAGGAAACAAAAAAGGGTATTCGTACGCCGTCTTTGTCATTTAGCCCACATACACATGGCTGAACGCCAGAACCCATCACATGCAATCTCAAAACAGAAATTTTCATAACCCAAAAAATAACCCCTTTTGCCATTCAAATAAAGTTCATGATTCAGTTGATATTAAACGGCAAATCAACTATTAAAACAGAAACAAAAGAAGTCATACATGGACATCTATTTAAAAAAGGATTGTACGTTTTAATTAGAAGTAGTAGGTGAAAGAGACGCAAGAATTTATGTCCGTTGAACACGGATCTGTCAATAGCGTGTAAAAAGCAGAGCAAGAACGTGAAGGGTGATACACACTGATACTGATACTGATACTGTTATGATATCGGTTTCTTAAGCCTTCAAAGAGTGAAAATTTCCACAAAACGACAAGGTTAAAACAGAGAAAATAACCAATAGTTTCAAGCGTGTTCAAACTCTATCCCCGAAATAGTAACTGGGTTTTTAATACAAATAGGCGCGTTTGGTAATATTAATTACTTATAAGGACCACAACGCGACCAGAATAACCCCCTCCACCTACTAGTGCCCCCATTTTTCCTTTTATTGGTAGTGAATTTAGTGAGATTCTTCAGGTAACAAGAATTGCAAATTAAGTGAAATTAGTAAATATATGAAAAAATAATTTTAAAAGAGTAAATGAGAAAGAGACGCACATCTCAACCATTGAAGCAATTTCATCTGGGTTGTCAACTGCATGTTTACTCAAGGCCTCGGCTACTACTTCAGCCCTGTAAAAATAATAAACAACAAAATTCAATTAATTAATAATTAATAACCGAAGAATTTTTTAATTAGTAGTCAAATGAAAGAAACGTGTCGGTGAGATGAAGCGAGTTGGGAAAATAAGAGTAGATACGAAGTACACTGCTCAAGAATGAGGCAGGGGTCACTATCGAGTAAAACCGTTAGCAAAGCTTTTTCTGAAGACAGAGAAACTAAGGAGGGGAACCGTCGGCGGGAACGAGTTAAATTACTGAAATAACCTTCATGAAAAGCAAAAGAAAAGGAAAGTGTGTGAGGGTAGTAATGGAAATGAGGAAAAAAGGTACGAATTTTCTGATTCTTGATCTCACTCAATACAACCAACGAAGGAATCCCAGCGGAACCCTAACCGACTAATAACAGATAACGGAATAAACGATCCAGATCTAAGGATCCAGATCTCAACGGTTGAGATCGTTATCGTACTATTAACGGAAAAAAGAGGGAGAAGCAAACGGTAAACGAACGGTCTCCAAACACTCGAAATAACAGAACCAACGGCTCAGATCAAAATTGACAACTTGAGGAGGTACTTCTGTTTACTTACTTGGTCGCCATTGTTGAGTTCATTGAGCTCTCTGCCTTCATCTTCCTGTAAACATTAAATTAATCAAATAAATTAAAGCTTAACAACAAAAAAAATAAATAAACTGTCTTTTCTGTACTTATAGAATTGACATTTTTGCTTACGGTCATTTTCAGCTGATAAATGCAGTTAATATGAAGCAGAGAACCAGGTTTATGACCATAAAAATAACGTTTGTTTACTAAATCGAAGTTGCATAATAATGTGGAATTGTCAATGAATTCGGAATTAAAAAAATGAGGCCAAAAATGGTAAATGAATGGAAAATGCAGCTTAATTTGCTCTCAAAACCGAAGCCAAAACGTTGTAGTTTCAGTTTCTCAAGATACAGAACTACTTAGAGAAGCGACGAAGAAAACATAAAGACAGAGAGACAGAGAGAAAGAGTTAAACGAGACCTGGAAACAGAGACGTCTTGCTCGTTACGTACAGAAGCCAGAACGCTGACGAACAAAATTAAAACGACAGCAAAACAGAGACAAATGCCACGCTGCGTCACCGCCATTGCGTTGTTTTCTTTGATTTTCTCTCTCTTTCCCACTCCCCAAACACAACCGAGAAAAAAAAGAAAGGAAGAAAGAAAAAGCAGCAGAGAAAGAAAGAGAGAGAGAGAAGAAATGTGTGTGTGTCTTCTGCGGAGTCAGTCTGGTACGTGCTCCAATAAAACGGCCTTCTTATAGACTCTCCATTCTCCAGAATAAAAAAATAAGAAAAATTTATAATTCATTTAACGCCGTTAGTAACGGTAGCGGGTATCCGTTATGTTTTGATTTGACCGTAGTTAGGTTTTTAACCTTAAACTAACTAATCCCCCTTAACCATACCCATACCACCACTACCATCTCTCACCGGACTAACCGCATCGACTCACGTGCAATCCACGTGACATTGGCTTTTTATCTTTGTTTTTAACCTCAAAGTGGCCGTAACTAACTTCCTGCCACGTCAGCGAGGGCGTTACGGAGGTTCGTGTCCGTACTTGGGCAGATGTCACGGTTTCCTGCTGATTTTGCGGTACCGGATAATTGCTAGTGCGAGCGTGAACGTGTATAAATTTTATATTAAATAATTTAATTTAAGAAAAAAAAATTAGGGACAAATATTCAATTAGTACTTCTATATTTATGATTAATTTTTTTTTCTTTTTCGGTCGAGGCTGGGGGACTTTGTATTCGCAGGCGCCAATCACGGGCCATGATAAAGTCATTTTCTTGACTCGCATTCTCGCAAACACGAACAAGCTTCAACTGATGGAAGCAACAATTCTTCAGCTTCTTACTGGTTATTCAATTGCCTTAATGAGTTTTTTGGTCTCTGCTGTGTGAAGTAATTGTTATTGTTACGTATCCATATCAAGTTTGACGAGAATTGATAGAGAAAAGGCTAATTATCAATTTATCGTGGTCTTTTTCATTTAATATTTAACCAATTATAGCATTGATGTGAAAGAATTTATTCTTTTTGGCATACAGTTGCTATTGATTACAACGTCAACATAAAAAAACAACTTCATCAACACTTTCATTTTTCTTTTTCTTTTTCTTAAATGTATATTACGTAATACATTATGAAGTTAGAAAAAATATTAAAATTGAAGCTTAATTAGAAAATCTGTAGAAAGAAGTCTTAATACATCATAGTTTAAAGTCTATAGCATAGAAGAAAGAATTTGATCTCACGGCACATGCAATGAGACAAGGAGTGATTCAAATGTTCACAAATTTCTTTACTTCTAGTTAATTTCCTATTCATAGGGGGGTGCCCTCTTCTAACTTTTTCTACTTTGTAGAGCTGAATCTATGGCATTAAATTTCTTTTTTGGGCAGCATGGAAATGTTGAGCACACTCGTTTATTTTGTTTTTCAGGCGGCAGCTTGTGGTTCACACTTCACATTCAAAAAGGCCAGTTTCTTCAGCTAAGTAGTTGAATGAAATAGTGCAATTTGGCTTCAATTCTAGTCAAATTTGAATTGGGGGAAACTTCGTCAAATGTGGGCTACAATTAGCAGAAAAAAAAAAGTAAATTACCAAGGGAAAAATAATAATAAATCAATGCCGCACATGTGAGTAGATATGCTAGTGCATGTGAATTTTGTTCAATTTAGGCACGGATCCTGACCAATGTATACAAATCAGCTGCAACAATTCATCTCCTCACTAGCCTTCTAGTAATTTTTTTCATAAATGCAAATATTGTGTCACCACCCTCGTGTTAATTAATTAAAATAGACTTTTTTTTATTTTTATTGATTTATCTTCACCCAACTTTTAAAAATTACTAGTAAAAGTTCAAGTAATCATGTTTTGAGACATTGTAATGTGGGCGTTCATAAATTAGTTAAGTTCGTTATCAGCAATCAAACCACTAAAATTTGGCTTGAGGAATTTTTAGCGGATGTAATTTTTTTTTTCTTTCTGCACATATCAAATTTTTTATTCTATAAAAAAAATTTAAATGATATGACATTCATCAATTGGTTTGATGAGATAATACAATTAATTTATTTATTTGTTACAAACACTATTAATAAATACCCATCAACTTTAATTAAATAACTAGTGCTTCATTATTGAGAATAATAAATAAATCAAATCACAAGAATGCCCACTATGTCAATAGAAAAATTGTGTGTGAAATTATGGTTGCCGGCAAATCCATTAAAAACCGGTGCAAAACATTGAATCAAATATAAATTTAACTCCGTTCAATATGTGTGTGTGTGTGTATTTTTAGTGAAACTTGATTAATTGGGAAGCTCACGGGGAAAGATATAATATCAATCAAAATAAATTATTATACTTTTTTTTAACATAATTTTTTACTTGTTGATTCAAATGAAGCAAAGACGTGAAACAGTGGAGAGGAAAACTAAAAGTTTAAATAACATGGTGTGAATTGAAATTGGTAACCCCAAGGTGATAGAATTTTTTATTAGAAATTAATTAAAAAAATTTTAGGCAAAGAATGGAATTTAATTTAATTTATCGAGCCCTTCATAGAGAAATGGCGAGTAATTTTGCCCTTTTGGGGGGCAAGATTATGTTGCCATGCAACAACCAAGTGGCACCAATCATAGCAAGTGCTCACGCTTTGCAAGCCAACATTTTATTTACAGTTTTGCCCCTCATTATCATCAATATGTACAAAAAGGTACACCCAACATCATCATCTACTAGTAGCTAACAGAACAAGGACCATTGATTGTGTGGACCAATCTCGCGTGGGTTAGTTATTTTGATTTTGACTTTTTAATTTTTACAGTTAGGAAGCTAAATTGAATAATCATTGACTTGTAACAAATTTAATCATAATTTAATCAAAACCATGGGTCATAGTGATTAGTGTCATACCCTTCCATGGTCGAAATTCGATGGATATAAATTCTCTTCTAATTTAAGATTACATTGTTGGGAATTTGTGTTTGATTATAAATTTGCGATGGGTTATAGTATTTTAACTTAAATTTTTTACTTAAAATTTTGACACAAATCTTGAACAATTAATTTTAAAAAATTTAATTGAAGATGAATAATCATTACTAAATGATACTTTAACTTTCAATATGTACAATTGGATTACTTAAATCAATGGCTCAAAATTATGTCAAAAATTTAAGTTGAAATAAACTCGCCCATTTGTAATAGTATTATTGAGAATTTTAAATGATTTTATGTTACGATCCCGGATATATAATTGAAAATTTTATATGTTGCGATAGATGACGAGACCTAACATTACAAACGCACATTATGATAATAATTACATAAGAAATTATTTCGTAAGAATATTCTGATGTTAAAAGAAATGCAAATGAAGCTAAAAGACAAAGAAAGCCCCTCCGCTTTAATGTATTTTCTTTTGTTCTTTAGCTTAATTATTAGAATTAATATATTTTTTCCTGTTAACTTCGAGCGAATGTCTGAAAGATATGGATATTTGCATCAAATAAGTATACCATTGATACATATTTTCTAGCCAACAACCCCGTAGTTACCCCCTTTCCTTTTCTATTAAAGTGGAGGGCTTAAATTTGAGTCTCCCATGAGTCCTAACGGTTTAGTCGAATAATTTTCAAGTAATTTTTTTTGGTTAATTATCTACCCATCCGTTGGGTACAGCTTATTAAATTGAGTTTATAGCAGTAGAAACATAAAGTAGAAATATGTAACTTTTGGAAAAAAGTCGTTTTGATTGTCGATTAAAAAAGTACTTTTGAATCATTAAATTGTTTGGTTGTGTAAAACTAAAAGTGTTTTTGTGTAATTAAATTACCAAAAATGATATGTATTCATAATTATATAACATGTAACAAAATGCATCCAAGCTATCAATTAATAAGAAAAAAATCAATTCAATCATTTCTTTAATTTTCAAAATAAAAAATTTCGTAATTGATATATTCTTCTAAACAAATAATGCTATCCAAATTAAAATGATAATCAATAATATAACTGAAATGTTAACGGAATATGAGAAGTATCGCATTACCTAACATCCTCCTCACCAAAAACGTTGGCTATGACTATGATTGCTCTATCAAGTGTTGGTTATGTACTAGAGATTGCAAAATTAAAGTGTTGGTTATTTAAAACAAAAAAAAAAGAGATAAAGTGAAGTGGCGGCAGGAATATGTTTATATGGCGGCAACAATTTTTGTTGGGTAGGTTTTATACAAAGGGTATTATGTAATTAAAGAAATATGTCAAGGATATTTTTTATATTATATATTTTTTGGAAAAGTTCTCTAACCTCTACTCCCAAAAGCTCAAATTTTAGGCTTTTGCTAGTAGAGGTAAATTAGCTTATTTAAGTTAAAAAAAAACTCTACTAAAAAAATAACCAAACACCATAAAAAAAATTAAAAAGTACTTATGGGATTAAATAAAGAACTTTTAAATAACCAAAATGCTTAATACTTTTTTATTAAAAGAAATTAAAATTACATTGAGAAAAAAATAAATTTGATAGTTAAGTAAATTTAAGCTAATCATGATATGATCCGTTTCTTGTTCGATGAAAAACCAACCACCAAATATTTGCCTCTCATTTGCTTCAATCCCTCCCTATATTCTTTGCATAATTTGTTCCATCGGTGGGTAGATGAAGGCCCACAAATCCATCAAGCTTAAACAAATTTCATACCTTGACATGTACGCAATAAAGAAAGAAAAGAGAGTGAGTGAGTGAGAGAGCGAAAGAGAGAGGGAGAGAGACATGAGTTCATTGATGATGCCTTTTAACACTTTTCACTCAATTGCAGCTTTACAAAGTAGAAAAGAAAAAGATAGATTTTGTAGGCCAAATGTTTGTTAACCGGAATTCTGGCGAGTCTACGAGCTCTCTCTCTCTCTATATAACAGCTTTTATTTTCATTTTTACTTTTTTCATTTTTATCTCTTTGGGGGGGGCCAAAGTGAGTTGCAGGAGGAGGCAGAATTGACCATTTATCTTCTCAATGTTTTGCTTTAGAATGTTCTCCAATGGAAAATGAAATTGAAATTGAAACATTTTGATTGACTCTCAATTCCGGGAATCATTCAAACAAAACCAAAGTGATTGGCTCTGTCCTTTTTTTACCTTAAAACAAAAGGTAAAGGTAAATTTCAAGATGATTTGTGCTGGGTCAAGTTTAGTCACCCTGCTCTGCTACTGAGTTTATGCTATGATCATGTTCTGATTTATAGAGTAATTTTTTTTAGTATTACATTATAATTTCACTACATCAGAATAAAAAATTTATAAAGATTTTTTATATATATTTAATTACATTAATATACACTAATATTTAAAATCAAAAGTATATGAAATTAGTTTTGTGATCACACAAACCGAATCTATTTTAAAATATTTAGAAGACTCTTAACCAGGGGCAGAGCTAGTATAAGACTAGAGGGTGCCATGACCCCTGTAGAACTTTAAAAAATTTTAGGGTTTTTAAAGAAAATGTGAAAAATTAGTGTAAAATATCTATATTGGCCCCTGTAGAATTATAATTTTACATATATAATAATATAAAAATTAACATTTTAAATTTGGCCCCGTAGAATTTTTCCCCTAGCTCCGCCCCTGCTCTTAACCTAAAACTTGAAGCAAGAAGGTGCCCAAGAGCACAGTAGTAAAGTCTACTGACAAACCAAGCCTCTTTTTTTTTTCTTTTTTGTGCCTTAAGATAATGTAATTCAAACAAATTGTTTAAAATATTTGAAAAAAATATGTTTCTAGAAAATATTTATGTGTGGTTGATAATGGTGATAATCACTACTGCTCCAAAATATATCCAATCAAATTTAAATAAAAATTGAGCGAAAATTCTCTTAAAATTTCAGATGCGTTCGCGTAAGTAATTGCTATAATTCCATTAATAATTTATTTTGTTTTATTTTCTCATTCACAACTAAAAATATGATGCTAGCTAGTTGTTCTATCGCCATCAAATGCCAAGTTATTCATCACACTCCACATCAATTGAAGCATGTACGCTGTATTATTAAACATAGAAAATATTCCGGGTATAATTAAATCCATTTAAATGGAAATTATTCTATTTGGGAGAGGAGACCAACCTCAAACAATGATGATGATCAAACTTATGATGATTTATAGCGATCAGTATAGCAAGCAAGAAGCAATTATAATTAAGGCTAAGACCGAGCAAAAGTGATCATCTACGTACCAAAAATATAACATGCTAGTCTTAATTTTAATTAGGTTAGTGCTAGAAAAAAAAAAAAACCAACATATATTTTATCATGTAGACCCATAATGTCAGCAACCAAATATATTGAGCACATGAGATCAATTCTCAACCATCCAATTTTGGTCACCACAGCTAATTGTCACAAACAATTTGAATTTCTAAAAGTCCTTTTTTGCGATTTTAATTGATTTTGACGCGTATTGGAAATTAGACATGAATATGACGTTAGCTAGCTAGCTACGCTATTGGAAGTTCGATTGGTTTGGATAATGAAGATTGAAGCATCGACCAAGCATGTGGTCTTCCATGTGCATGGTGGAACCATGGATGCCACCATTCACATTGTTCCTCAGGCTTTATATATATCAATGACAAATCACTACCTTTTTTTTTTTGGGGTGAAAATGAAAGAACGTGAAAGTCAAGTACCACACTAACACCATTTCACAAAGAGATTTTGGGTTGCTTGTGTTTCAAGAATTTGGTGTTATTGTTGTAATAGAAAAATTATGAATGTAACGAAAAACTCGTGAAATGTAATAAAAAACAAATTGTAGCGGTATAATGTTGAAGGTAATGCAAGATAAAGATGGCCAGAAGATTTTGATTTTTTTTTCCCCTTCTATTTCACTTTCATAATCAGTTCTAGAAAATGTCATAGTCGTAGAGGATCAACAACAAAGTTAACGCATTGACAAAGACAGAGGAATAAGATAATATTTATATGACATAAATAGAAGATTAGAAACCAACCAATAATCATGCCCTTTTTCATACTTAATTTCCAATTGATTAATTAAGTTTAACAACTCTCTAAATTAATTGAAAAAAAAGCCACTTTTAGTGGAGAAATTCAGCGCAGGAGTTCAACCAAGAAGGTTTTAGGTAATTGACTCCAAATGTACGTAGAAATTACTTGCGTGTACACTTTATTCAATTATTTTGCTACCTATTTCTGACTGCTACGTCACCGTTTCGCCACATGCACTTATGCATTCCACCTATCTAATTGACGCAAATTAACTTATTTTGTAAGCCCCTTATTTTATTTATCAATGCAGAAATCAAAGTATTTTCAAAATAATAATAATAAGACTTAGAGGATTTTTAGATCTTATCTGTTAAATCAATTAATATATGCTCCTATCCTCTAAAATGTGAGGGGTGTAATAGATTAATGTGCAATTTAGGTTTGTACTCCGAATTCCACTTGTATCAAAATTACTAGGGTCGGTCCTTGTAAGAATCACAATGTGGTAGTAAAATGATAAAATAAATAACAATATTAAATCTTAATTATTATCATAATATTTGAGTTTCAATTGATGTTACAGTTTATCTGTAAGTGCCACGTCATGTGAGATATCAATATTTATTAATTTTTCATGAATTACAATTTTACACCTCTCTACATAAATGTTAATAATTTAGTTGAGAAAAAAAAATATTGGGCTAATAATGGGGATTCATAAAATTTATTTTTATAAAAAGTGTAAAAAGGAGAAAAAAAAATAATGATGCAACATATGCCATCATTTCTGTGAATAGGATATGGTGGAGACCCGCACCCGATCAAAAATGTCAAACTATAAGAGCCAGCTCAAATATAACTGGATAAACAAAATGGGACCCGGTAGAATGAGCCAATCATAAATCAGCAACCAGAAACACCGACCACGAATGGATGCGAAAGTCACGTGGCCACTCACCGCTCATTAAGGGACAGCACTCAGCACACGTACATGAACTCCCTCTTTTTCAATTTTCATTGGCTTACAACTTTCAACTTTCTATTAAATTATCCCTTTGCCTTTCTGTATTAATTATTAAATTTAATAAGCTAATAAATAAATATATAATTATTTTTCATTTTATTCTTTTTATTATCTTCTACACAATCTTTGCTTGCGGAGTGATTGCCGGGGCGTATAAATTTACTACCGGCACAACAGAACCGTTGGATTCATTTTAATTTAATTTATTGCGATAATAAAATAATTTAAAAATTAAAGAAAAAAAAGGAGGGAACGAGCATGTGAAAATGCCCACGTGGCAGTAAGTACGGATCGGTTGGTCCAACAATTAACGGAAGAATCTATTAGCTGGAATAAATAAATAAAAGTTTGATGTCTTATCCAAAACATAACAGACACTAGAATAGCCTTTGCTGGCTGCCATAGATTGTGGGGCTAATTTATTTCAATTATATAATACTTTCTTAATTACAATTTAAAAAAAATTATTTTATTCAACATGATCTAATTAATCAAACAGTAATTCGTGCCCAAATGTTCATGTTTACTTGTCATTTTCACTTGTCCGTAACTCTAAATCCGAACCCAACACGATTGATACAGATTAAATGTAAATATTAATCGTTTTATTTTTTTATCTGATCAATTAGCCGAATGATGCCTTATTTATGTCGAATTTATGAATCGTGTCACCTCTAGTTATATATATTAGTATATCAATGTTTATCTTCTAACATCTCTGTTTAAATACTTATTAATTGGGTTTTTGAGAATATACAAATATTTGCAATAAGGAAATTTTAGCTATACCAAAGCCTTTCTATATGTATGGTGTCAAAAGATTGAGAGAAGATAGTGCTGGTTTTGGGTGGTTGACAGAGAGGAAAAAGGGCTAATTGTCTCCTTTTAACAACTAATAATCTTTTTGCTAGGTGGGAATCAAAGAATAGGAATTAGGAAAAGCCTAAAGACGGGGTTGTTGTCATTAATTAAGGAGGTAAATAAAGTAAAGAGTCAAGTCAAGTTTGTGTAATTTACAAGCACTACATGTCTACACAAGTTTCTTTTTTTCTTTCTTTTTAGTTTGAAGACCCCACCTATATGTTAATTAACTCATAGTTTTGTTCATTAACTACCTAATTAAGTTGATAATTACTTGATTTTCGCATTCACCCGATTTCTATCGGTTATGGCCTTATGGGCTTGACCTAAAAGGATTAGTTCAATAAAACAAAATGATGGTTAGGACTTAAATATCGCAAGAACCATTTCAAGAATTGTTTTTTTAATAATTAAAGGTAGGGGAAGTTGTCACATTATGGTTTCCTTATCACATTATGGCTTCCAAATTTTGATTATTGATTGTAGTTTTCAATTGATTCTTGGCATGCACTCTCATGCAATTTAGATATAAATACTAGAGATGATTATAACTTTCAATACAAGCAAATTTATTTATTGCTACGTATATGGGTTTTAATACATGATTATGGTGTTAAAGAAACGAAGTGTGCTTTGCTATCCAACTGGCTTAATGGTTATTAATTGTCCTCTTAAACATATAATTTTTCAAGGCCATAACCCCACTTCACATGGGTTAAAATCTTTTATCTTCATCAACCTAGATTCTTGCATTCATCTTTGGCTCCACCACCAACAACAAGAAACAGAAATAAAAGTTTTCTTTTTTAAAATAATTACAAGAGAAAGAGAGCTGCAAATTTCTTGGAAAATTTTGATGTGTAAGATTGACCTTGCATGCTACATATTGCATATATAATTAAACGCGTTTTGACATCTAATTGTAATCATTGCATGCCTATCAGCCATGATTCCAAATGTCAATAATTAAACTCATTTGCACTTGTTTATGATGTTGAGTTGAGAGAAAAAGTTTTACCTTATTAGTTAAGAATTAAGAGAAGTGACTGGAGGTAAATGCCCTTTTCACATTTCCTTATGATTATCTTTGAGCATAACAAGCCTGGTCTATATGCCTTTCAACATTAAATATAAATATAAAAAAAAATACCAAGTTAGGGTTTTGAGAGTTCTCTTTAAATAAAAGCCAATAAACACATATGTGATCATTCTTCTTTATAAATGGATAAAATAAACTCTAATTATTATGTAAAAGTGATTATGAACATTAGACTTCAAGTTAATTGTGGTCTCACTAATAATCACTTTCATTTTGGTGATTTAATGATAATAAATGAATGTAATTAAACATCAATGGCAAATGGCGATAGACACCTCTACTATAGCAATAAGAAAGATTTGAATGACTTTATTTAAAGCACAAATTATTTTAAAATTCCACAAATACCGGATTAATTGAAAATCAAATTATTCCTTCTTCGTTTTGTTTCCTAATTTAACGGTACTTTTAGCACATGACTCGCCGATGATGTACAATAATTATAATGAAAGATTATGTAGAGGAGTTGGTCAAATCCAATGGAAACAAGTACAAAAATACTGTAACATTCTTCAAGGAAAATTACCCCTTTTTTCTTTTCCCCCCTTGGTTCATTGCATATGAAACATATTGCCTTAAATTTGTTGTTATACTGTCATTTTTTATTTATGTACAGATAATTTTATTATCTAAATTTTAAACTAAGTATAGAAATAAACAAATGTAATGTTCCAAAAAGAGGAATCATCTTTTGACAAGTTTCAACTCACAATCATTTATTCAATCATATTGTATCTATAGCAAATGATGAGTTCGTATGCTCTGCATGTTCTGAATTTGGAATGTTTGTGCCCAAGAAATTAAAATATTGATTTTACCAAAATGTCAAATTAAAATAATGACCTAAATATTACTTGTTTTAGTTAAGGGGCAAATTTCATGACATTCTTATGGTTTAGTTTGGTCTAATTCCCTATTAAATCCTTTGCTTGTAAAATATGTATATAAAAAAAATACTTACGTACGCATTTTAATAAAGTGTCTATACTAATTTTATTATTAAACATATGGTTTGATAGCATGTTTGTATAAAAATAAATGAAACCTCCCATACTTAAGAAGGATTTATCAACTTGGATGAGAATTTTGATGAGATGATACGAATAACATTTTAAAAGAGTTATCTATTTAAAAGGAAAAAAAATGAAAGGAGAAGAAGAATAAAACAATAATTCGTTTCTTTGCAAAATAGCATTAAAAATATTTATAATCTCCTGCACAATAGACTATGCGATTGGAAAAAACAATTTAATAAATAACGTTTATTTATCAAATAAAAAAAAACTTCAGTCTCAGTTTTGTTTCAGATCTCTATACATGAACATGCATATAGCTTATTTTTAATCTCTATCAGAAAAAAAAAAAAAAATAGTTTCAATCCTTCATCTAATTCATTTATATCTTTTAGACCTTCCTAAAGAATTAACTACCAAAATTGAGCGGGGTTTCGTGGTTCTAGTACTTCAATTCAAGGACTGCTGATTAAATCCAAAAAAAGAGACTTGCATGAAACTTCTTTTGCTTTTGTGTACGTTTACTTTGAAACACGAAGTTTCCATGAAATTGAGCGAATCCGTCCAGCATTAGAAGACATTACATTTTAAAGGATTTAAGATAAATATATCATCAAGCATTGGCAGTAATATTAATCTTCACTACTATTACCATATCAATCGAGAATATTGGATCGTCGACTCAGCTTTGAAAAAACTCAATGGAAAAAGACGACATTCTCTTATTTCGGTAAAATAATTCTGAGAACATTCTAATTTTTAGAAATAGTTACGCACACCACTTTTAAGACATGCTCATGTATTTATAAATTATAACTGGATAAGTTTTTTTTTTTAATAATAAACAGTTGGTTTGGAAAATTACGTCTATACTAAAAAAAAAAAAAAATCATCATTTGTTTAGTATTAAGTGAATAAAATGTTGATCTAAAGTTTCTCTTTTAATTATTTAAAACATTAGAAGGTAAATAAACAAAACTACAAAAGCTTATGGAGCATGAATTAAACAAACAAATTGAGAAGAAACAGAGGATGCAAAGAATTATTGATGAATTCTGAATCGATGTAATCAAGTAATTATTACACACACACACACACATATATATATATAGTAATTTGTGGCCAATGAAAATTAACCGTTTAGGTGGAGAAGTGCAAGATCCAAATTTGAGCTTATCACTAACATACCTAATTATTATTATTTAATTACATGGTGAAAAACCACATGTGTTTACAACAGTTGTGATATCTGTTTACAGGGGGTGAGGTTTTGTTTGAGATTGAGGGGCTGTAATTTTTAAGTTATAATTGTTGTGAAAAAAAAAATTATAACTATAAAATAAAAGTTAATATTATGTAGTAACTATAATTTTTAAGTAATAACTTTGATAAAATTAGTAAAAATATAGTAAATTTCTTGTTATATAAGTGTGCAATTATACCAATTTAACTTTCAAATTACAGCAATTAGTATTTACCAAATACTTTAGTGTTGTATCTTAAAAATAAAAGTACCAAACCTCAATAGCAAACATGCTTTCAATACCAAAAAAGTAGTCAATCAAGACAAGAAAATTGTTGCACAAAGTTTGTGAACACTAATTAGGAAAAACGAAAAGAAAAAATCAGCCCACCCTAAAAAATATTAATTACGAGCTTGAATTGGCCACTGCACATGTTCCTTTCTTAGACAAACTTTAGGGGCATGTAGCCATTTTTAAACATAAAAGATATCTCCTTTTTTCTCGGAAAGAAATTTGTGTAATTGTTTATGAAGACAATACGGTACCTACGATCATTTCTCGTAGTCATGAGGTGTTGTCACTGCCATTTTCTCAAAAATTAGTTTCATATTAATTATTTCGGTGGTTAATTTTTTTTTTCAGAAATAATAATAATTAAGTTCACATGTATGTCCAGAAAGTATACGCATGCAATTCATACGCATGAAACAATGCCAAAGGGGTATAATTAAAACCACCGCATGTGTGTGCGTGCAATTGCAAGATATGTTGATGCATTCAATCATCAAACAGAAAAAAAGAAAAAAAGTCACATTAAAATATATACATATATATAAAAGAATAACAAGATGAATACCAATTAATTCGATAAGCATGCATTTTATTCTAATACTACATTACATGATACATCACTGAAAATATTACTTAATATTATACCGTACAAATTCAGAATATGTCTCAATAGATCATAGTTAAAACCCAACACATATAAAGAGATTTAAACGACTTTAAGGGTGCGTTTGAGATTGAAGATGAACAATTGTAGTTTAAAAAATTACAATCTTAAAGTGTTTAAAAATTATTATATATTTAATAATTTTATCTTGATATGATTTTAATTTTATGAAAAATTTATTATATATTTAATAATTTTATCACAATTATTATTAAAAATATATATTTATTATATACTATTAATTTTTATTTTAAAATTATAATTTTTTTTTTCACAATAACTGTAGTTTTAAAAATTATACCACCTCAATATAAAACAGGCTGTAAAAGCCCACAGTGCTCCACTGAGAGTGATTTACAATTGGATAAGCATTAATGATTATAAAATTAAGAAACAAAAATCTTTAAAGAATTATGATGAAGTTGATTTTATGGATATAGAAAATGAAGCAAGCACATGGATGCATGTGCAATGAAAAATTATGAGAAAATCAAATATCAAATTCCAATTTTCCAGTTGCCTTTTTTGTTTGGTTGGCTGCTTAACAATAACATTCAGTTGTCCCCACATCACTTTTATTCTCTGTGGCCACTCACTTTCCGCCACGTATAACTTTAATTTTTCACACGGAAGTTGCCACGCTCTCAATTGAATTTGCCTTGCTTGCTTGCCGCCCCCACCAAATCCAATTATATCCATTTGTCAATTTC
Organism: Citrus cavaleriei; assembly: GCA_030448925.1. Taxonomy (NCBI): domain Eukaryota; kingdom Viridiplantae; phylum Streptophyta; class Magnoliopsida; order Sapindales; family Rutaceae; genus Citrus; species Citrus cavaleriei. Next base: position 201,139 of record JAUJEN010000343.1, read on the forward strand.
AATTGACAAACAAACACAAAAAATGATTTTGGTTGGGAAAACAAAATTAATTTCAATAATTTGTTTTTGGTGATGTGGGTCAACAATTGTAATAAAATAATACATTTACAAAATAAATGTGCTGTAGGGATTCGAGAATTTAATAAGCTTTCAATGAGGAAATTATTATGATTTCATGCCATTGATTTTGTGGATTTTTTTTTTTTTGCCCCCCTTTTGGGCTCATCATGCTAAATGATCTTTCATAACCGAAATTTCAGCAAAAATTTAATGGGTATGTTCAATTTCTTAATTATAGAACAACAAAACTAGTTTTTTAATTTCATTAAAATAATTTTTTGCCGTTCAAAAGAAAAATAAGAGAGTAATGCTAGGCATCATAAGTTTTTCATCACAAAATTACATGATATGATAATATTCAATTGAATAAGAAATTTTTATATATTTTTTTAGTTATTTATTAAATATTACAAGTACCCACATTATTGAGTATCTCAAGAATAGTATCTCTCACAATCTAATTTTTTGACTATCTAACGCTGCATAAAGACTATAAGATACAATATCTCTAAGATACCATTGTCACAGCCCACATTATTTAGAAAGTAAAAAATTGCAGGATAATTTTTGGAATATTTATCTTTACTCAAAAGGAAATTGCTGTTAACAAAATTCTTGACAGCTTAGGCAAGACTTGAGAGTACGAAAGAAATGGGCCAGTCATGCCTCGCTTCGGCATACCCAATGAGCCTGGGGAGCCCTGAAGCTTTTACTGGGCAGGCCCATGCCCTTGGCTTTCTTGGAAATTGTGGCAAAACAAGGTCATTTGATATTACATTAAAACCAGGCGGCAGTGATACTAGTATATAGGGGAATTATTTTTATATAGTTATAATTTACACAAGTTATAAATGAGAATAAATTCCACATTATAATAGATCTCATTTTATAAAACTTGCCTCCACATGGTAATAATTATTTGGTATATTATAAAAGATATATATTATGTTAAATTAAAGGTTTAAGATTGAATACAATATTTTTCAAAAATTAATGAGAAAAATTTTTTTATTCAAACTTTTCGTGATGACTTTACATCATCCCTGCATTATATATATGTATTAGTTTTCTGAAACTTAGTTTATCTTTCTTTTAATCATTGTTCATATATTAAATATGACATGCTCTATTAATTAATTATGGATGTAGCACATGTGTTGCCTCTATATCACTTGCACTAAGAATAACTAAATAATAATAATAATTTTTGCTTTTATAACTCTATCAGGTTATAATTTCCTTATAATGATAAAATTAGTTTAGTCCCAATATCATGAATGTAAATAAAATTTTCTGTAGTAGCATCTGTTCAACTTCAACGATAGCTCTTCCTCCCAAGCGATTGAAATTAATTCTCTTTGGCAATTAAGTTCATCAATGGTTTATCCAAACTCTCAACAAATTATTGTAAATAAATAAATAAATTTACAGAAATTATCCGAGCTACACGGTGTTGATAAAATTCAATATGACACAAAAATCTAGATCTGGATCTCGAGTCTTGAGCCTTCATTTCTACACACATTGAATCAAAGGATTCTTAAAAAAGGTTATATATACCAATAATAATAAAATAAAATAAAATGCTATGTGAAAGAGGATATTTACCAATAATAAATTCGGAAAAAAGAGCTAAAAAAAGGATGAGGGCAACCATTTGAAGCTTTCGAGATGCCATCTTTAATTTTGCTAAAAAAGTATTATTATAAAAAATAAAAGTTTTGAAATTAATATTATAAGGGTTATTTTCTTTTTACTATTTAAGTTCCTGTGAAATAACAAATAAGTGCACTAAGTATTGCACATAATATTTTACTACTAAGGATTACAAAATATTACATTTTATTAATTTTTTTTGTTAATTGACCTATAAAATACTAATTTTACCGTTATTTTAAGAAAAAAAAACACATTCTAATAAAATCTGACAATTTTCGCTAATTGTATCAAAAGCACAAAAAATTAAATAGAAGTTTATATTTACACATAAAACCTATAACCTAAGGTTTTTGAATGCATTTATTACAATAATTTATCATTCAATTAATATCAATTTAATATTAATGATTAATTATTGATAAAAATTAACAATATATATAGTTTATATTTAATGGATAACGTACAAATGTATAAGTTTTTAAGTTTTCTTGATCATCAATAATTAAAATTAAAATAATATTTAACTGAATAAAAAATATTAGAACAACAATTGATATTTAATTAATAATTAATTTTCATTTTAATTAGTCCTTCACCATATACTTTTTATTTAGTATTTACGAAGAATTCAGTAAATATGAAAATTAATTAGAAGTAATGTACCTCATAAGGATATACATTATGATGAATCAAATCAAACTCGCCAAAATTATTAAGTGGAGAGAAAAATTAGCATTTATTTTCCAGTTATTTTGGGTTGCTCACCTTTTTCCAGACTAACTATTAGTCTATTACTTCTTAATTATTATTTGCGGAAAATTTAATCAACTGGCCCAATGTGCTTTTAATCCAAATTCAATTGGACCCAATAGATTTTTGGTTGGGCCAGTCCAAGCTTAGAAATTACAAAAGTAAAATACAGCATTTTTGGCCATTTTAAGTCTAAGTGAATGGGTGAGCATCAAATCTAGCATATGACGGGTGGTTATTCTAAAAAAAAAAAAAAAAATAAAAAAAAAAAAAATAAAAACTATGATGAGTTATTAGTTAGGTGAGCATCAAATCTAGTAGATGATGGGTGGTTATTCTCAAAAAAAAAAAAAAAAAAAAATTATGATGGATTATTAGGTCCGTTTGAAATTGTTTTTAAGAGAATTAAGGGTGATTTTGAAAATTAAAAATTAATTTTAATATTTGGTGTATCTTTTTAGAAATTATTTTTGGTAAAATCATTCTATCCTATAGCTAATTTTGAAAAGTAAAGAAGAATTTTTTTTTCAAAATCTGATTTTGAGAATTAATTTTATACTTAATGTAATTTCATTTCATATAAATCTTCATATATATTTTAAAAATTTAAAATTATCTTTATTAATTAGGAAATAAAATAAAATAAAATCATTAACTTTAAAAAGATTAAAACTATTACAAATTATATTGAGATAACAAAATAAAAAATAGAATTATATTTTTTTAGTTATCAATTATTATATATACACAAAAAAAATTTGATATACATGTTTATAAATGTATAAATAAATTTAATTTAACATTATGTTCAATTTAGTTATTTATAATTTTACAATGGTTTAATAATAAAATTTATAGAATATATACGACTGCTTTTAAAATTCACAGTATTTCTAAAAATAGATTTTACTAAATGTTTAAGTAAAAATAGATTCTAAAAACAGATTTTACAGCACAATTAACATAAATTATTTTTAAAATTATAATATCGCCAAACTACGCTTATTTTAATCATCCAAATACGTGCAAATTGAGAAATCGTTGAAAGCTTTTTCAACCATATTATATAATCTAACATGTAATAAGAATAATATGTTTTCTTTTTCTTTTTCTTTTTCTTTTCTGCATAAGCGTTGGAAATTTTAATATATATAATAAGCATTTTTTTTTCAAAACAATAAATAATAAGCTTCTACTTCAACATATTGACGCTGACGCGCAATCGTTGCAAACAGAGGTGGCAAAATTGCGGACACGGCGGGCTACACGATTGAAAATCATTTCGGTATTTTATCAATTGAATCGTTGTTTTTTTGTGGAAACGGACTCAAATACCCTGAGTTCTAAAATTACACCACTTAAGTCCTTTATGTTGACACCCATATCCCATATATTACATTAGTGGCTGAAAGTAGATTTTACTCTTAACTTCAATTATTGCTTTTTTAAGCTTTGTTCAAATCTGAACGCTGCTATAAAAAAAAAAAAAAATTTGTAAACTTCATTTAAGTTTCTTTCTATTATATAGGTGCTAGTTAGTTTAACTGGTAAAATTTCTCAGAATAATATAAGAGATTTGAATTTAAATTTCGTTCACGTGATAACGTGCAAGACCTTCTAATAAAAAGCATGACCTTTTAATGTTAATGAGAACACAATAATTGTTGCTTTTTTATTGTATAAGTGACGGTTAAAAATTAAATTATTTTTAAGGTGATGATTGCGTTTGCTGCCATTCATTTTTATTGATTATTTTTACATATGTCACACACACATTTATTGCATTTACAAAGAGTATAGGTGCTCTCAGTGCTTTGTTGATAAAGTATGCGCATGATCCCAGGATCAATACTTCATATAAAGTCATTTTTAGTGTCAAATTTGTGACGACTCTGACCTTTGAAATAGATTACAATGTATAGGGAGGACTCAAGTGATGTATTTTTAGTACTTCTGATCTCTAAATTCCTTTTTACAAACAATACGTTCTCAAATGATGAAAACCCGAAATACTATTAATGGATAGATTCGATGACAATGTTCATTTTCCAGCGAATAGATCACAAAACTACAAACAAAACGCATATTCCCTTTGCTTACGTAGATGCCGAAGCTAAAGCTGCTACTAACGACTCAACACCAAATGCAATTTCTTTTCTTTCAAGAATTATGATTCATGAAACCGCAGTAACAAACAACTTATAAACAAAAGAAACAGAAGAGAGATATAAACACTCTCACTGAAATTGATCATGGGGAACTGTGAAGCACTCAAGATTCTTTTAGCCATATTCTTGACGACAACAACAACAACAAAGGTGGTGTTGGTGGTAGCGGGGGGCACACAGCAACGAATACCGACAACTTTACAAGGTCCATTTGAGCCTGTAACGCGTCGTTTTGATCCTTCGTTGCGTCGGGGAAGTGATGACCTGCCAATGAATCACACCAGGCTCAAGAGGAATGTCACTTCAAATTTCCCGGAACAGATAGCTCTTGCAATCTCTTCACCAACTTCAATGTGGGTTTCTTGGGTTTCTGGTACTACTGTTAATATCTTTACATGTTCTTGATGTTTGATTTGTTTTCTTATGTTTTGTGTTGTTTGATGGATTTGTTGTAATGGGTTGGTTTGTTTTTGTTCAGGGGATGCACAGATTGGCTCTAATGTGACTCCTCTTGATCCTTCAACTGTTGCAAGCGAAGTTTGGTATGGGAAACAAAGTGGAAAATATACTAGTAAAAGGGGAGGAAATGCAACTGTTTATAGCCAATTGTATCCGTTTAAGGGCCTTTTGAATTATACCTCTGGCACCATTCACCATGTGAAGATTGACGGTAAGCATAGCATTGTGAATTTTGATGTTGGCAAATTTATGTGGCATTAGGATATTTGTTCAATTGTCATTTGTCACAATTTATTACTCCTTTATTGGCTGCTTGAGGAATTACAATTCAAAGATTAATATGTCTAGCTTGGAATAAAATTCTTAACTGGCTATTTTTGAATGCTTTACGAGGTGATAGCGGTAGTTTGATTAGGTAGATGGTTATGGGATTGACACGGGTGATGATTGTGTTTGCTGCCTTTCATTTTTCTTGATTAGTATCTAGCTGTACTGAGAAAGTTTACTTTGTAATGACAAACTCTGCTGACAGTGGAGGCTGATTATAGAAATTTTACCTGTCCTCTATGAATAGTCAACAGATTAGAAAGCATGAAAAATGATTGTAAAGAGTTTTTGTTGGCCTGAAGACACGCTAGTATATGGTGTTCATTTTACTTCTAGAACCTCTGAGTTCTGTATCTGAATGAGCATTGGTGAACCCGAAATGAGTTCAAGCAAATGCAGTTCAATGCCTCTCTAACAGGAAAGCTTCAATACCAGATATTTGAGGATTCCTTAGTTTTAGTGGAAGCTCATAATCTCATTCAATAATTAATAGGCAGAATGTACTAATTTCTTTGACTAACTTGTAGGTCTTGACCCTGGGACAAAATATTATTACAAGTGTGGGGACAGCAAAATTCCTGCTATGAGTGCAGAGCATGTCTTTGAAACCTTGCTGTTGCCCAGCCCAACTTCTTATCCTCATCGAATAGCAGTTATTGGAGATCTGGGTCTCACTAGCAATTCTTCAACAACTGTTGATCATCTGATACAGAATGATCCATCATTGATATTAATGGTTGGAGACTTAACTTATGCAAATCAGTACCTCACAACTGGTGGGAAAGGGGCTTCTTGTTACTCATGTGCATTCCCAGATGCGCCTATTAGAGAGACATATCAGCCCCGCTGGGATGGCTGGGGAAGGTAATTTCTCATATGTTTTGGTAAACTCTCACGTCTTGCATTTTTTCCTTTTTTGATTAAATTCAGTTGCTTGAACTGACCTTTACTTACATGGCCTATGCATTTTTAGTGGTGAATATATCTTGGCAAGCAGTAAGCTGTTAGACCCATGAAAACTTATGTTAGGCGCAAATATAAAAGAGCAGGGGCTGTTTAGTAATTTTAGCATCAGTCATTTGGCGGTGAGTTGGAATCAGGAGGGTTTGGGTCTAAACCTCAGTTTGGGTAGAAGTAGCTAAGTTGAAGCTTTTTGAATTCTTCTCTGGTACCCTATATGTTCTCTGGGTTTGCTTCACAGAAATCTTTCATGAATACCAATCGACCATTCATTGATTTGTAGGTTTTGTTCTAAGAACTTGGACTTGATTGGTATTTGTTGTGTCTGACTTCACAGGATTATGCTTGTCTCACTTGAGTAGGAGTAACATTAGATCTAAATATACGTGGATGCTTGCTTAATTATGCAGATTACAGAATACTGGCAATGATGCCTTGTAAATGTAAATCCTGTTTCCCCTGTTTGATTGCTGTATTTTGGTCAATTTCTTTGTGTGATTCATTGGTACATATTGATCTTTGCCACTATAGATTCAATCCAAAGCCAGATTTCTTAGGATAGATTAAACAGCGGTAAGGACCAATGATACTGGTTTTGGGATCAATTCTCACCAATGATCCATAAAACCGTAAAGAGTAATGGAATTGTTTTTGAATTTTCAAAATTTTTCACCACCTCTGATTTTCTTTTTGGTTTCATAAGTTGCATGACTTGTGCAGTTGTGCTGCAGTCTGATTGTGGCTTTTTGGCACTGAAATCAGCCATTACATCCCCACATTCATAATAATAACTTGATCTGATCAGTGTCAGTTCACAGCCAGTGACTTGAGTTCCAACTAATGATAATAAAATTAACCAAGGCTTGGAAAGAATTGGAACATTTATTTTATTCATAAAGAGTGCTATTCTATTCACAAAATCAGAAATTTTAAGATTTGATTTCCCTTTCTCACCTTTCATAGGACAAATGCTTGCGTCTATTTTGTAGCTATCAACCCAGGCTTTGTACTTCTATTGCCTGGCATATTGCCGGGCGCGCTATTGGCTTGAATAGGGTATGATGCCCTTATCTAAAGTTGGGCCTATACCTCCACTTACTGTTTCTTCAGTATAATTTTCATTATTAACACAGTTGAATTGCAAGTTCAGGTTCATGGAGCCATTGACCTCGAGAGTTCCAATGATGGTCATTGAAGGCAATCATGAAATTGAACCTCAAGTTGTTGGGATCACTTTCAAATCTTATTTGACCAGATTTGCTGTTCCGTCAGAGGAGAGTGGCTCTAACAGTAACTTCTACTACTCTTTTAATGCTGGAGGAGTACATTTTATTATGCTGGGAGCATATGTTGATTACAATAGCACTGGTAACTAAACCGATTTATACATTATTGTTAGCAACTCCCACATGTTTAATTTTTCAGATTATTATGCAATGCCTGGATCCATATCCGAATTCTAATATTGGATTCTTCTCAGCAAGTAATTGTCTTTATTTTAATTTTTAATTCTAGGAGCTCAGTATGCTTGGCTAAAGGAAGATCTACATAAATTAGACCGCACTGTGACCCCTTGGTTGGTAGCTGCATGGCATCCACCTTGGTATAATAGCTATTCTTCTCACTACCAAGAATTTGAATGCATGAGGCAAGAAATGGAAGCACTTCTGTATCAATATGGTGTCGATATTGTTTTTTCTGGTCACGTAAGTTAAAACTTTTTATTTTTTATTTTTAAAAACAAATGAGTTTCTTTATACTTTTTAGTCTTGTTTCACCTCAAGGTAAAGCATTGCTACTCATAATAAATTGAAAACTTTGCTACGCATTCATCACAATAGAAGAATGGGTCCAAAATGGGCGCCTTGATAAAAGTGCTAGGTTATATTGCTTCCTCTTTTGTTGATTCCACTTCTTGAGTATAAACTACTAAAATTTGTACATTCCCAAGAAATATTCTTGTTTTCTATTAATTAATACATATGAATCCATCTTTGTAGGTTCACGCTTATGAGAGGATGAATAGAGTTTATAATTACACATTGGATGCATGCGGGCCTGTTTACATAACAGTTGGAGATGGTGGAAATATTGAGCAAGTTGATGTCGATCATGCAGATGACCCTGGAAAGTGTCCCTCAGCCGGGGACAACTTACCAGAATTCGGTGGGGTATGTCATCTGAACTTTACTTCTGGTCCTGCAAAAGGCAAGTTTTGCTGGAGCAAGCAACCAGAGTGGAGTGCATATAGAGAGAGCAGCTTTGGTCATGGAATACTTGAGGTATGGTCATGGACTCCTACCAGTTCTGATATTTGTATTTTCAATTAGCCACTAGGTTGGTAAAATCCTTGGTTTCCTTTAAGATTTAGGCAACAATGAACCTCAATATCAATCATTACTAGTTTGTCAAAGGATACCGAGGTAGCATATATCCCAATTTGTAATATGCGATTTAACATTTCTGTATATCAGTATATGTTTCGGCATGATGACTTAAATTTGACATGATCTTTCTGCTTTTACAATATGATCGTCTCAGTGTCTTCTTTATGACTACTTATCATATTTTTGCTACAGGTTGTGAATTCAACATATGCATTATGGACTTGGCACCGAAATCAGGATAATTACAAGGAAGATAGCCGTGGCGATCATATATATATCGTGCGACAACCAGAATTGTGTTTCGATACTCCACCTGCCAAAGTAATTTTCTAATCTTGCATCTACTCCCACTAAGTCACAGTAGTTATGAACTCAACTCATGATCATTGCAACATTATTGGTGAATTGCCAGTGTAGCTAATCTTTGTTCGTCTTTTTCATGATGGGGAAACAACCATACCCAGCAAAGAGGGCAGCAAACAAATGAAACCGTAGCCATATCTGGTAAATGGATGCAGGCGTTTTCGCTGTTCATCATGGCTATCATTGTTACTGGATCATTATAACAAGCTTTCTAGGGATCAAATTGAACATTAAGCATCACTTTTTAACACATGTTTGTAGTTTAGCATATGTTTGATAACAGAGACAATGTATGTGAATGACAAGACTTGGTTGTTTCTGAAAGGAGTGTGAATCCCAGGTCAGCCAAGCAGCATTGGCATTTGGCATCTTTCTCGCGTGAGACAAGCCAAAATAAATGAGTTAAAAATATAAATTAAAATATTGCCACGTGACGATGACTCTTAAGGCTGTTCCGTTTGTAATTTGTTTTAAGCTTGAACTAATCCATCACGCAAAGTAATATGGGATTGTGGGTTGCATCACTGCTTACGCAGAGGTTCTATTACTGTGTAATCATCACTACTCACAAGCATTTTATAATTCATTTTCAAAAGTTTTTAAGAAGAAAAATTTGATTTCAAAGACACCTCAAAGCTATATATTCTACAACTTATTGTTTAAATATTTTATCTACAAAATACTAATTACATAACTTCCACGACAATGCAATTTCATTATCACAGATTTATAATTTTTTTTTATATATATTTCATTAGATAAAAGTTGATTTGTGGGCCAAGACTACGGTATCACAAATCGATTCACCCAACCCATTAATTCAATTGTTTAAAATTGTGAGTATAAGATTATGGTATAGGCAGTGAATTTGTATTTCGTAATTCGTATATTATTAATTTAAATATAAGTATGGCACAGTTCTTAATTATCATAGACACTTCACGAATGAAGTGGCCATTATACTCTTAAAGGAAAAAGATTTTTTTTTGAGAAGAGATGAAAACGAATCTTAATATAAAAAAAGAAGTAAAATTTAATTTTTCAAAAGATGAGGCAAACTTATTCTATTATAATTTGAATTCAGTTCTGAATTATTTATAATCTTCTTTTATACATACATTTGTAAAAATATATAATTAAAATTTAATTACATATCATTTTTCATTTAATAACTATTGATCATAACATTTCAAAAAACATCTTGACTCTAACACCAGCTCTAGTCCTTTTATTCCGGCAACTATATTTGATTTGTTTGATACTCTAATTTATGTAAGTTAAGTAAACGTAAGTTCAAAAAGCATTGAGAGCACTTGAAGTTGTTCACAGGTTTTAAAAATAAAATAAAATAGAGGATTAAATTTAAATTATTCTCTTATATTTATAAATAATTTTTTATTTTTAAGACTTCAACTTATCTAATTTTTATGAAAAATAAAATAAATTTATCAATTTACTTAAGTAATTTAAAAATAATCAATTTACTAAGATAATTCAAAATTTACTAAAAATATAAAAATAAAAAATGACGATGACAATAGTACACGCGTGCCATATTTAAGACCAAACACAATAACACATTTCCTTTAAAATCGCATTCCCTATCACTCTCTCAGTCACAGTTTCCAGATTTTCTCGTACAGTCCCCAACGGGCCAAAAAAAGACAACAAAAAGGTTAAAAAAGGAAATTAGAAAATGCAGTACAAGAACCTGGGGAGATCGGGGCTGAGAGTGAGCCAGCTCGCGTACGGAGCGTGGGTCAGCTTCGGGAACCAGCTGGACGTGAAGGAGGCGAAGTCGCTCTTGCAATGCTGCCGCGACCACGGCGTCAACTTCTTCGACAATGCCGAGGTCTACGCCAACGGCCGCGCGGAAGAGATCATGGGCCAGGCCATTCGCGAGCTCGGGTGGAAGCGATCCGACATCGTCGTTTCCACCAAGATCTTTTGGGGCGGCCAGGGCCCCAACGATAAAGGCCTCTCCAGAAAACACATTGTCGAGGGCACCAAAGCTTCATTGAAACGCCTCGACATGGATTACGTCGACGTTATTTATTGTCACAGGTAAATTTAATTTAAATTTTTTCCTACGAAAACCAAAAAAAAAAGAGAAAATTTTGAAGAATTTTGAGATGATTTGATAATTTTTGTTAATTATTAGGCCGGACACGTCGACACCGATAGAGGAGACGGTGAGGGCGATGAATTATGTGATTGATAAGGGGTGGGCGTTTTACTGGGGAACAAGTGAGTGGTCGGCGCAGCAGATCACCGAGGCTTGGGGGATTGCTGAGCGCTTGGATTTGGTGGGCCCCATTGTTGAGCAACCAGAGTATAACATGTTGTCTAGGCACAAGGTTTCGTATTAGTTCTTTATCATTGTTGTTGTGTTTTTGTAGATTTTGAGGTTGTTGTTGTTGTGTTTTCCTTGTTACAAATTTGATACTGATGTAGACCCGTAGAAATTGGATGGTGAAAACGTGAAAAAAGGGAGAAATATACGTTGAAGTGGGAAGGGTAATGGGCAATGACTTTATTACATGCTAAATTCATAATTTGCAAACATGCTTTATGTAGAGGTATTTGATAACAACCTGATACCTGTTTATGGTTGGACCGGCGAAAATATCCCAAATAATCTGAATAATCAAACCATACACACATTTACTATTGTAGTTTGAGTCAAACTTTTTGCAAAGTCCTTTAACCCTGTTGGGATTTGGGGACCTTTTTCGCACACTTTCCTAGTAAAATAAAAAAGGTAATTTGTTTGCCCACTTTCTTAAGATGGTTGTCCTTACACGTAGCCAAATAGGTTATGACTGAACTCTGTTGTGCGTTTATGTACCCTTTTAATCTGCTTTCCATTTTCTGAAGGAAATCTTGGAATATTGAAAGGCTTTGCGTCCTCCAGTGGTTCCTTGATCTGCTCTGCATGCTTTGAGCTTGCAGTGCTTGTATAAACCTGTTAAACAGCTTTTCAATTGTAGCTTAAAAGGGATGAATTTATTTTGTGCCTTTTGTTATGATCTTATTGATTGTTGTATGGATGCAGGTTGAAGCTGAGTACCTCCCTCTATACTCCAATTATGGCATAGGTCTTACCACATGGAGTCCACTTGCATCTGGAGTCCTCACTGGAAAATATAACAAGGGATCTATACCACCTGACAGTCGGTTTGCTTTGGAAAATTACAAGGTAGGTTAATTTGTTATAAGACACCTCTGATTATATTTTGCATTGTTATTTATGTCCTTATTGACATTGATTACTAACTAGTTTATTAAAAATTTTGACTTCTTCTTTTTGCTATTACCAATATGTCGTCTATCTTTATTGTTAACAACTTGTTATTAGTTGTAGCTTTGTTATTTCAGTTCCTTTCTGTGGTTTATCGCTTCAACCTCTAGGATTCTAGCACCACTATGTAAGCATGGCTATATCTTTGCTTAATAAAAATGTCTGCCCAAAAACCTGTATTAATATGGAAAAAGGTTCCTGATCATCAAGTGATGTTACCTCTATGCATGTGCTATAGTATTCTTTTTCTGAAATATACGAACTGATTAAAATATTTAATATGTGGTTTGTAGGTTATGTATTTAGTATGGAATGAATTAGGTGCTTTTGTTGGGCATTATATGACTGTCACCTCAGATTTGTCCTCGGTATATTATTTTGAGTATCTGGATGATTTGAACTTGCAATAATTACAATGTATAAATCTATGGAACTCCTTCAAGTTCTTTTTAGGTGTTTACTTACTCATCAAGAAGTATGTCTTCATCAGACTCACTTGTGCTTATTGCCTAGTTGCATATCTTTGGTGAATCATATACCTTTTAGGCATCTAATTAGCATAATTTTATAATCTCTTCTGTATTTTCTCTCATTTTGAGATCAACACTGATCCTCGTTTTATTTTCAATCCCTTGTAGAATCTTGCTAACCGATCACTGGTCGATGATGTGCTGAATAAAGTTAATCGACTGAAGCCAATTGCTGATGAACTAGGCGTGCCTTTAGCTCAACTTGCAATTGCGTGGTGTGCTTCAAATCCTAATGTATCTTCAGTTATAACTGGTGCCACAAAGGAATCCCAGGTTTGTTTGAAACTTATTCCTAATTTGGAAAATGTTTGCCTGAACAGGAGTCCATCTTATTTTTGAACGGATATGCTGTTAAGGGCCTTTTGACCGAACAAAGAAGACGATCTCATTTTCTAATGGAGCCAAATTATAAAACCAAATTAATGTTTTCTCTTCGTTGGAATTCTGAATGGTTGTAGTAGAACAATAGGTTTTTGATTCCATTGAGAAAATGGAAGCGCCAGATAAGGTTCAGAAGCTGCTCAGTTGGGCAGATCTTTTTCGATTTATAAATGTGTTAAATTATGAACAATCTGTAGATCTCATGGCATGCAATAAATAGATTTAGTCTGGATCACTGCCCCTATATCATGCTTAACCCGTAGCCTATTTATAACTATTTTTGGAAAGTTTTGTTGAAAAGATTTCACTGTACTGTGCTTCACTTCTGAAACATTTCATTCCACTATGCAGATTCAAGAGAACATGAAAGCCATTGATGTCATTCCACTACTGACTCCGTCAGTGATGGACAAGATTGAGGCTGCTGTTCTAAGCAAGCCAAAGCGTCCGGAGTCGTATCGGTAGGCGGAGATTATTTATTAGCTCCTTTCCATCTTCTGCTGCGTGCGACATGCCTAGCTGCTTCAGTGTATTCATGTTGTTACTATGCTTGTCTGATGTTTTAGTTATTGATTCTCAGCTCTGTACTTCAGAGACTCTCAGATATGATATATTTTCTTGTAAAAGAAAATGATTATTGTTCTTGGTATTGGACTAGTGAAGGTGGTGAATTTCTTATGGGCAATCATTTTGTGGTTTTGTGGATTTAAATTGCTTTGGAGTGAGATTTTTTTTCATGCAATTATGGGATGTTTTACGAGCTTGGATCTTATTTGGTAGATAATGAAGGTTTTCAAGTTCTCCCTTGGGATCCCTTCAGTGACTATGCTTTGTTAATTGGTCTCAGCTGATGTATGCATGTCTTATTTTATTATTTTCATCGCAAAAGAAAAGGAAAATGAAAAAAGTAATTGAAGATCGAAATGTAGTTTTTTCATATAATTGCATAAACAATGCACATTTGGCTTATGCTATATACCAATGCTAAGATGGAACTGGTATCTTATCTGGGTTTTCCGTACTAAAGCGATTGAGTCATCTTATGTCGGGATTATGAGCCCTCTGTGGCCTGGACTTGCAAAACTTCTGCAAATATGGTTTTTGGCAGCTATTTAGAAACAAGCATTGTCACCAGCCGAATATGCTAGCTCTGGTTGAAACTTTCTTCAGTTCTTGGTTGAATTTAAAGACTCGTATCTCATAGAATTACTATTGTGTGACGTGCAGTGTTGAGCGAGTGATGTAGCGATACTTTTTGAGTGAGTCTGCGTCATTCGTCTCTTGCCAGGCGAACCTAGGCACTGTCTGTTTGTGGTGAGACTTCGACTAGGACTTGCATCATTATGAAATTTCTTATTCAAAGTCTCAACAGCACCCTCTTTCTTTGAGTTACTAGTTATAGGTAAACGTGTGGGGTTTGCTCTGGAGCATTTCAACAGCCTGCAAAAAACAGCCACTGACAACCCGAACAATACTTGTCTCAATGACCACAGTCACTATACTTCTTTAGATACTCTGTTTATTGAAAATAAGAAAGAACAGCAAACAGAGCTTGCAGCAAAGTCAGAAGAAGCAGGACAGCAGCAGCAAGGAAGGAGATGATTGCCCATGGAGTGTTGAAATAATTGTGTCTCAGCTTTGCCTTCCATTTATTAACACGCCTACTGCAATGCAAGTTCACTTTGTTGAATACTTCAGAGTAATAGAACTGGTCACTGAGTACAACAGCATCACCAAGCCTGCTTATTAGGCCTGCAATCACTTCATCATCTCCTAACCAGTTATCAATAATTCCACAGCGAGGTAGTAATTCAGCATCTTTAGAAGAGTTGATGAGGCAATCTAGGAATTTGACATAATCCAATATATGCTTTGGATTTTGGTCATGGGAAAACTGCTCGTATGCAATGAGATTCCGAAGGACAGCTTCTGTTGTGTCTCCGATTGCCAAGGTGGGGATCTTCATCACGCCATTTTCAAATTTTATATCAAACAACAAACCATCCTCAACCTTCTGAAACTTGACACCAGCTTCTTGTATCTCTGTGGCACAACAAATGCACCTCCATTCGCTATTTTTCGAAGCATTAATCTTGAATGCGTCTATTCCCGTAGGTGAAGGAAGCCAATTATTGTGTATGAAACCGACCAGATGTTTGATCTCTTCTATGGGATATACATCAACTCTTGGATAGCCTTTCCCTGGAAGTAATCCCATAAAAGAAATACAGAATCATGTAAAAGAAGCTGTAATTTGTTTGATTATTATTAGTCACCTCAGTCATGCTAAACAGCTCCCAAAGAACAAAAAACGGAAGCTGATTCTCAACAAGAAACATATCTCGCGCTATGAAAGGCAGCATCCAACCCAGCTTAAAGATAGGATCATTATCTTCTCTCGATTCCTGCCTCAAATTCTTGCGAATAATCTCAACAATGAAGCAACCATCAAGAAGCATCATTTCTACAAACTCTTCTTTGTCCAAGCTTATGGATCCTCCATAACATTTTCGAGCCTTTCCTTCCAATGCCCTCAGAGTCGTTACATAATCTGACAAACTTCTGTTTAAACTTCTACGATGAAGAAGGTTTTGAAGATAGCGCGTTTTGTGCTCTTCAAAGGCCATCAAGTGATCTTTACCGTGATGGTAAGGGCCGATAGCTAGCATTTCTGGTTCATAAGCTGTTGCATTTATCTTACGTAGTTGATTAGGCACTCTGAAAATGCTGAACTGAGATGGTGTAGAAGGTAGACTACGAAGCCTTTCCCCAACACGATCAAGTACCAGGTCAGCTGGATCAGCAGCCATCATTTCCTCTTAGAAATTATACAGATCCCCCTGTTGATGCCAAGTTTTATACAGGGTGGTCAGACTGCCATTTCTCAAAGCTTATTTAGCATTGAACATGATTGTAAATTTGTGGAGAGCTAAGTGCATTACAAAATTCTTCCAGCATTCACAGACCCGTTGATCTAGGATCTTGATTTTCAATATGGCTTAGTCTTTAATTCGGCACAAAATTGAACAAAAGACTATGCAAAATTCATGGGGCAGATCAATGAGAAATCAAATGAAAGGTCGATTTATGATTGATGTTTAATCGAACTTACTTGATTGAATGCAACCTTTGCTGGCCCAACAAGTTCTTGATTTTCTATGCAGATTGATGAATAGAATGTTGACAAATGATACACAAGAAGACCTCGTCTTTATAGTATACAAGTTTTAGATTTAAATGAATGATGTATTGATCGTGGAAATTTCCTCGAAAATGTTTCTACCACTGCAAACTCTTTTCTATTATTAAAAGAACGAATTTTTTATATTAGTTTCACAAGTATTGCTCTTAATTTATATCCTAGAGTCAACTTTTTATGTCCAATCACGCATTTCGTGTCAATTAAGAATTATTCTGAGCTAGCAAGCAACTCGAGTTGATGAGAATTTTGGCAATCACTTGATCATCACCCATGCAATCATTCACATCGTAGAATACGGTAGAATATATGGGATTAGTAGAAACTAATGTTATGTTTACTTATCAAATTAGGGTGTGAATCCTTAAATTATGAATGTGGAGTAAGAGCGAAAGTATGATAAGAATGTGGATTGCCAATCGGAGTTTCAATTATGCATTTATTTTGTCTTAGTTTGGAATTGAATTATTACAAATTATAGTTTTATCTTTATGTAAAGAATACGTAGTTTTTAATTAGAAAATAAATAAGAAAATATATTTGTACAATAATCTATTTATTTTATTATTAATTTTAGTTATATAAAATAATAATAAATTTTTTTATTAATTTTTTATTTAAACTAAAAGTTTTTGGCCTATTTATATGATGAGATTGTATTTTTTAGATTTGTTAAGAGTATTTTTGGAATTAGAAGGAGTTGAAATGAGACTCCCGCCTCCCTCACAAAGTGGGAATTCCACTCCCCACTCAAAAAATAAGTGGGGCCCATGAAATAAAACTTTTACTCTAGGGATGGCAATTACATTTGGATCTGCATTTTTTAATATGCATCGAGAAATTTACGATCCGCATGGATTTGGATCCAAATTCTGATGCAAGTGCATTCAAAAAACCAGATATCTGGATATAGATAAATTTTATTTTAAATTAAAAATATATAATAAAAATTACATGAAAGATTAAAAAAATAAATTTTATTTGTGGATTTATGATGTTGTTGTATATTATTCATGTTGAATTATTAATTGTTGGATTATGATTGAATTTTATTTGATATTATTTGTTAAGTATTGAATTTTATTTTAAATTTAAATTTAAATTAAAAATATATATTAAAAATTAAAAAAATTAAGAATTAAATTTTATTTGTGGATTTATGATTTTGTTGTATCTTATTAATGTTGAATTATTAATTGTTGGATTATGATTGAATTTTATTTGATATTATTAGGTAAATTATTGAATTTTACTTTAAATTAAAAATTAAATTAAAAATATATATTAGAAATGAAATAAAAAATAAAAAAATAAATTTTATTTGTAGATTATGAGATTATTGTATGTTATTCATGTCAAGTTATTAATTGTTGAATTATGATTGTATTTTTTCATATTATTAGGTAAATTATTGAATTTCTAAATTATTTATTAAATTATTAAATTTTAATTTTACAGATATGGATATCCAGAATATTCGCTCACATCCATTGCGGATATTACCCACATCCGGATTTAGAAACCTCCATCTGGATCCGGATTTTGCCAACCCTATTTCACTCTACCCATTACAATTTGAAGTAAACAACTGATTATGAGGATTCCCCGCTTCAAAATCCGAATCCAAAATGTACACACAGAACAGTAGCATTGAAAAATGTTGGCAATCACTTGATCATCACAAAGCCTTCATAAGCAAATGAAGCATCTATCTCTCTAGCTACCAGAAGAAAATATATTATATGAGCATAATTTATAAAAACCAGCTACTGCTTATCGTTTCAGACACGCTCAACCACTGTCGTTGCTAACTTTTACAAAAGCATATATAAATTGAAAAATTAAACAAGAAATTTAAGAATTTTGCAATCATTGACAGGTGTTGAAATAATTGTGCCTCAACTTAGGTACCTCAATCTTCTGGAACTTGATTGCAGTATCAACTTAGGGACCTCAATCTTCTGGAACGTGATTCTGAGAAAATGCCTCTGCAGTTTCAGAGATTGTCAAACAGGAACCAGCCTTAGGGACCTCAATCTTCTGGAACTTGATTCCAGCCTCTTTGATCTCTGTGGCAGAACAAATGAAGCTCCAGTCACTATTATTTGTACCAGTCTTCCTATCTTTTGCCATATTTCCGAAGATCTGCCATTCATCGACACAGGTACTATTAAATTAAAATGTTCAAACCGATTTGATGCCAAAAAATTATATAAATAAGAAACTTTCATGCAGATTATGGTAAGCCTCCCCACCTTCTCATCAATCAAGTGATTTCTTTAATTTGGGTATAACCATAATTTTTCACATTCAGTAACTTAAATCTCTGAATCACTATGCACGGGATTTTTAAGGCTGTCTTGCTCATTTTCATTAATTCAAGAGAATAGGATACAGGTTTTAGATAAGTTTGATGTTGAAAGAATTATTGAGCTCAGGGTTTCACTTCATATATATTTATCTCATTTCTTAGGGTGGACTGCTGATTCATTCTCAAATAAACATAAATAATAAATAATAGACCAGTCAAATATTCAAAATAATAGACCAAGACATATACGCAAATAAACATTAACCATTCTCAATTAAAATTATATCTCGATTAATAGATATTATAAAAATTGACAATAGACAGTGATACTCTAATTTATTTATGGGATATCAAAACCAGAATTTGATCATATTTTAGTCCCATGACCGGCAGAGTTCAAGGGCAGAGTATTGTGATGATCCATAAGTAATGGCCATAATTTATTATATTATGATTCTTTTCCCTCTCCCACTCAATAATTTAAAGTTGTTTTGTTTTTTTGGAACAATATATAGATTATTGTATATTGTTTAATTATAGTTGCATATATTGTTAATTATAGTTGCATGCTTCCTTAAATAATATTATCTAGGTAAAATCTAATATTATTCAGCACATGCAAATATCAAACAATATATATTTTGATTCATAATCTATAGATGCCATGTATTGTGATGCATAGAGTGGCACTACATATTCTATATGATATGTTGTCATAGCATGTTATTATCTAAACATAACATATAAATTAAAGTAATTGAACAATCTCAATTCATGGTTTCTCTAAGGAAAATTTAACTTAATCTTCAAGCCTATTATCTATTGGGCTTCAAGTCAATGTCCATTTTCCTTCTTTCTCTTCCTTGTTCTTCTTTTTGTCCATTGGTTTGGCATTTTTGGGCTATTAAATATAACATTGATTCAATTTTTAAAATTAAATTTAGTCACTTTTTAAATAAAATTTCTATTAGATCTTATTTCTGAAATAAAATTTTTATAACCAGACCCAATTAATTTGATAAAATAAGCACATATTTATCTTTAAAATTTTTTTATCCAAATAAATTTTATCATTGATATTACTAAATTTCCATTTACATGACTCAATTTCGAAATCCTAAAATGGGGTTGGGACCAATATAAATAAATTTGGACAAGTATTTACTATTGAGCTTATCAAATTTCTATTTTTCAAGTGCCTATGCTTATTTTTAGGAATTTAAATTAAATTAATGGATAAGAATTTTATTTTCAGCCGTCAGAGGGGTCGCATCTTTCTTGACAATGTACTGATCCCATCGGTTTTTGATTACTTGGAGTTGTGAATTTGAAGAATAAAAGTCTTATGTAATTAATCTTTATTTGGTTTATTTGATCTCATGGCTTGCTTCATTGTTTCATCTAAATTATTTGGAATCTACAAATTATCTTAATCAATAGATATGACATAATTAATTCAATGAATTATTAGTTATTCTCAATTAAAATCATATCTTGTGCTATATATGACAGGTATCATCCAACCTAGCTTAAAAATGGGGTCATCATCTCCCCTCAAACATGGCAACCCAAACTTGCGAATAACCTCTACAATGAAACAACCATCGAAAAGCATCATTTGCACACACTCATCTTTGACTAAATTTATGGATCCTCCATAACAATTTCGAGCTCTTTCTTCCAGCGCCCATATGCCCCTGATATAGTCTAGGTAAGATATACATGGTCATTTTATAGGCGTTTGAAGATAGCTGATTTTGTGCTCTTTAAAGGCCGATAAGTGATCTTTTCTGTGTTGGTGAGGACCAATTGCTAGTCATCCTGATGCATTCTATCGTTCGTCTTTTATTTTCTCTTCATATGAATCGTCTGAAGTCGGAGGGTAGAGTAGCTTTGGTATTTTTACTAGAGCTAATTGTTTCCTTAGCATCGTTGGTCTTCCTTTATTGCTAAAATTATTATTTGATCAACATTATTAGCACTCTTAGCTTCCTGTTACTTCTTTGGCTAAGTCTACACTCTTTTAACTTTTGTTATACATCAATCAATGTGTCTTCCAATGCTCCCATCCAAACTTTCGTTGCCTCAATTGAGTTTTGCATTGACTATAAAGCTTTCATTTTCTCTCAACGCCTTTTCAACACGATCTTGTGATTGTTGGACCTGCTCTGGGCTCTTTGTTATTCGAACTTCAAATTGAGTACTACCGTCTCTAGAAACAATCTTTTTTATTTATTTATTTTTTTGAGTTTTTGATAAGAACAAAAAATTAAAGAGTAAGACTATAATTAAAGGAAAGTACTGGACAAAAATCGTAAATAAGCAAAAAATAGAGTTAACAGCGACAACAATCGAGAAATTGGATAAGGATAGATGGATTAGGAAGATTTGAGGTTGGTAAGTGTGATGGTGGCAATGGTTTGACTTGGATCGTTGTGAGTTGATAGGAAAATTGAATTGAAGTGGCAGTGGGAGTCTTGGTTTCATTTCTGTTGAATGGAGCGGCGTCTGGAAGCGGGTCTGGATTGGAAAGAGAGAATTAACAATCGGGAGTAATTTGGTAGGGGCAAAGTTTGGTAAGTCACAGTGGTTTGCGGCGAAATGAGTAGCGACGAGTGTGGTGGTATAGTGGTTTTGGAGACTATGGTGGCAGAAAGGAGGGCTAAGGTATGGTCGACGCCTCTTACTGATTTGGGTGGTGACGGAGATCGATGAAAAAAATGATGATTTTGTGTGTGGCGGTTGTGATGGTGGCTTATGGTTTTGCTGTTTTTTATTTTTTTTAACTATTTTTCAAATTGATGAAATCGGTAGATATAATGGATGATGAAGGATTGGTATATGGAAGCGGTTGGTAGTTAGGAATGCTTTGCCTGTGATGTTAGATATCGTTTCAGCGTACGTTTTTTAAATTAAAAAACGAGAACTCTCGAGAAAAAAATTTCTCAATTAAAAAAAATAAGTTGAATATTATTATTAAGTTATTAACAAGAAACAAGTATGACAAATTTATTTATATTAGTTGTAATTAATTTTAATTTTAATGAATTTATGATTCCTTATAAGAAAAGAAATATGAATTAAATAAAAATATATAAAGAAAATCTTAATTAAACTATAAGAAAAGAAAATAAACTTATGGTCCTCCACCAGTAGAGAGAAACAAGATGACTGCCCATGGATCTTTGAAATAATGGTGCTTCAACTTGGCCTTCCACTTATTACGACGCCTACTGCAATGGAAATTCACTTTGTTTAATACCCCACAGTAGTAGAACTGCTCACCGAGTACACCACCATCACCAAGCTTGTTCAATAAGGTTGCAATCACTTCATCATCACCTAACCGGTTATCAATTATTCCACGGCGACGAAGTAATTCAGCATCCCTTGAAGAGTTAATGAGGCAGTGCAGGAATTTGCAGTAGTCTAAAATATGCTTTGGATTTATACCATGGGAACACTGCTCGTATACAATGAGATTTTGAAAAATAGTTTCTGTTGCATCACCAATTTCCAAGGTTGGGATCTTCATTACCCCATTTTTGAACTTTATATCAAACAAGGAACCATCCCTATGGTCGTCAACCTTCTGGAACTTTATTCCAGCCTTTTGGATCTCCGAGGCAGAACAGATGAAGCTCCAGTCACTATTGTTTTTACCATTATTCGCATATGCTTCAATTCCTGAAGGTGAAGGAAGCCAGTTATCGTGTATCAAATTGACTAGATGTTTGATTTCATTTATCGGATAATCATTAACCCGATCAACACCATCTCTTCGAAATCCTTTCCCCGGTAATATTCCGTAGAAAAAACGCAAAATTGTGAAAAGAAAGTTTTCGTTCCTTGGAATATTAGGCATCTCAGACATTATAAACAACTTCCAAACAACAAAAAATGGAAGTTGATTCTCAACCAAAATCATATCTCGTGCTATGTGAGGTAACATCCAACCCTGTTTAAAAATGGGGTCATCATCTCCTCTCAAATGCGGCAATCCAAACTTACGAATAACCTCAACAATGAAACAACCATCGAAAAGCATCATTTGGACAAACTCATTCTTGCCTAAACTTATGGATCCTCCGTAACAGTTTCGAGCTCTTTCTTCCAGTGCCCACATGGCCCTCACATAGTCTGGGTAAGGTATACCCGTCCGCTCTATGAGAGTTTGAAGATAGCTGATTTTGTGCTCTTCAAATGCCGATAAGTTATCTTTACCGTGATGGTAAGGACCGATTGCTAGTAATTCTGGTTCGTAAGCCTTTTCATTTAATTTGCGCAGTACATCAGGGACTCTGAAAATGCTGAATTGAGAAGGTGTAGGGGTTAGACGATGAAGCTTTTCTCCAACAAGATCAAGTACTATGTTAGGTGGTTCACGAGCCATGACTTGATCTGTATTTAAGTAGACACAAAGGCAGAAATGTTGAAATCTGAAACTTATTAAATTATGGACAACCAAAAATGACACAAGTGCTTGAATTTTAGTTTATAAATTCCGGTAAAAACTAGTGATTGTTAATAGTTTCATCATCTGAGAATTTTATATAGTTAATAGTTGTATAACTATGGGGAGTGAAACAATTATCCTACTGTTAGAATTTAAGGAACCACAAATTGAATGACCATATATAGCAACTCAATAAGTTGTATTTTCGTTTGAAATTAATTAATAAGTCGATTAATGCTTCAAAGTTATAAGATATACAAATTATATTAAATAATCTGTGATCATAACTTACTTGTTTGAATGCTGCCGTTCCAATTGCTATACGATATTCCCTTCTTCCCTTCGTTTTCTTTTGATGAAAGTAAAATGTTTGGTTTGCAGGTGCATAGAGGCTCCAATTAATTAATACCGCAACTTTCATTCCCTCTTTCTTTTTTGATGAAGCAAAATGTTAACTAATGATACAAAATTCTTTGAAATATAGTCAATAAAAAGAAAATGTGGGTTGACGAGTAGATTTCACGGCAGGTATGTGTTGAATGGACTTCATATTCTGTACATGGCTAATAAAAAAGATTTGGTTGAACGTGGAATTTTCGCCAACTCGTTTTTACCGTTCAAGCAACGAATTTTTTATTAAAAAGAAAATGTGGAAATGGTCGGGTTTGCAGCTGCATAGGCTCCATGATAGAGAAATCAATTTCTTCAAAATGCTTCTAGTGACTCCATTTCAAACTTGGTGGCGAGTAATATACTTGGATTCAACTTTTGTACTTATCTAATGGTGTAAGTAATAAGGTTTACAAGTGTAATCTCGATAATTAGTGACCACATGGGCTAGAGTCCTCTTGAACTAAAATTTCCTCGTCAATTCAATTACTTGTTTAGTATTTGTAATTAATTTTATTGTTAATTGTATTGATTTAAGCCCTTGGTAATTTATTTCATAAAAACCCAGACTAAATTCTATCTTATTAGAAGTGAAAAAAAATTACCTTTTTTTCCAAATAATTAAAAGAGTTAGAAAGATTTGGCGGCTTGGCATTTCATCAAATTAATAGAATCCCAATTTTAAATTAAAAATAATTTGACTCATCAAAATCCTTTCCAAATCAACAACCTACATCTAGAATCCCAAAAGCCTACAGGAAACCAACGATTTTTCACTTTTGCAAATCTCCAAGGCTGAAGACTGCAAAACAAATCCTCTTCCAATTAAGTTCAAATAAAGTTCCAATAGGTATTCTTAATTTTTTATCTTTTATTCATAATTATCATTACGGATGATTATCTATGTTAAGTTATATCAAGCAATAATTTGTTGTTTGTTTATACTCTAAAAACTAAAAAGTATCATTATTCATCATCATCTTTTTGTTCGACTTGTGTATATTTAAAATTATGGTCCACCTATGTTGGAACTGTTATAAGGTAAAACATCTCTTCATAATAACACGATCAAAGTTATAATGTATTTTATTATTATTATTTATCACTCTTCGTGTGTGGCTATGAGGTAGAGCATGTCGTTAAGGTCTGCTTAAATGATTATACAGACCACTTTAATTTCATAAATGAGTGTTATACCCTTTGATTATAACAACCCAAACAAATATAAATAAAGTAATAAGATCAAATATTACAATAATTATAATTAATAAAATAATGTATATAATAAAAAATATTTTTGATATTAAGTTATTATTGGTCTATCCCGATGAATTTTATTAATACTAGAATTTATTAATTCAAAAATTGACTTTAAGACATTCTAATATAGACATAATTAAAAATGATATTGTAAATAAAATAATATAAATCTTATAAATTACTATGAATGTTAGATATAATTATTTTGATATTATTAATATGTCAAATAGATTTTATTATTATTAAAAGAATACGACATATTAATAATGTTAAAATACCTTTTCTAATATTCAAAATAATTTATAAATTTTATTTTATTTTATATGTTATATTTTTTTAATCTTAATTTATATTTATTATAAAAGTTTATTGAAAGTCAATTATTGGGTTGTTGTAATCAATGATATAATAGTAAAAAAAAAGGTCTGTGTGACAATTTATAAAACTAAAGGGGCTTGTGTGACCATTTAAACAAATCATGGAAATGTAGATGGCATTTTCCCTTATTATAATTATTGTCATTATATTCATTAAGTCAGTTTTATTATATCGTTTTTAGATACTGACATTGTTATTAAGAATGGCCTCTTCCAAATAAATTGTCTAGGTCCGTTACTGTGTAAGAATGGATAATTTTGATTAAATAATAGTTTTTTTAAATATTCTTATTATTCTATAGGAACCACTTATTATATAAATAATTATCTAATTTGCAATAAAAATAGATATGATATGTTTATGTGATTTTTGTAGAAGATGTGATTAGTTCACTTGCTTCTTCTTGAAATTAATTCCGAATTGAATCTTATCTCTAATTTTTTGTAATGCGAAATTCCAATTGCTATTATCAATTTGTATTGATAAATTAGTATCATTTTGAGTGCTTCTTCGCGTGAGACGGGACTCTATCTATCATCTTTAACATTCTATAACAATCTTATTACTACCAATATATGCAACTAATTTTTTGTAATGCGAAATTCCAATTGCTATTATCAATTTGTATTGATAAATTAGTATCATTTTGAGTGCTTCTTCGCGTGAGACGGGACTCTATCTATCATCTTTAACATTCTATAATAATCTTATTACTACCAATATATGCAACTAATTACTATTCAAATAAAACATAATAAATATTAAATCAAGATAAATCAATACTATAAATGAGATCTCATTTTCTAAAATAAAGAATATCTTCATAAAATTAATAATTAATAAATTTATTATTAATTAATATTCGTTGAATTAATTTATTGATGTTTTACTATATTTGGCTGCCGAAGTCTTGTTTTAGTGATCAAACTGTTGGGGAATTTTAAATCCCACCCAAGATCCCACAACCTAAAATATCAAACAAATAATAAATGAAAAATAGATGGAAAATAAAACCAATCATGCACCCCGCCGCCCCCCGCCAAGGCTATAGCACACCCGTCTCGGCGCCCCTGGGGCCATTTTCGCTTCCCGACCTGCGGGCACAATGTTTGGGTGGGCCTCTGTACGCGCCCTCCCCCGGGCGCCCTGAGGCCCCTCGCAAAGTTTTGCCTCATTCTGAGTCCCGCGGAGGCCCCGCCCCGCCGCCCCTCGCCAAAGCTATAGCACACCCGTCTCGGCGCCCCTGGGGCCTTTTTGGCCCCCCGACCTGCGGGCACAATTTTAGTGCGGGCCTCTGCACGCGTCCTCCCCCGGGCGCCCCAAGGCCCCCGCAAAGTTTTGCCCCATTCCGAGTCCCGCGGAGGCTACGCCCCGCCGCCCCCCGCCAAGGCTATAGCACAACACAAGAATTTATGTGGAAAGCTCTTATACTGGAGAAAAACAGTGGCCACCAAGTTCGACGAGAGAAAATTTTACTATGTGAAAAATTATTACAATCACTTTAGTAAGTTTCTTACATCCAAACCCCAATAACACCCAATCGCTTAATAGACTTACCGTTTCTCTCACATTACGTTAACTTGTAGAGAACTAATTAATGTGCTATACAAATAAATGAACTCAACCTCCCTATATATAGTGATTATTCATTGTAGGAGAAGTATTCCTTTCCTTATACTAGTTGTATTCGTCCTTGAATAAGTCAAGTCCTAAAGGAAAAATTACTTATTCCTTGAAAATGAATCTTGCCAAAGAAGAAAATATCTTAGGAAATCCTTATTGAAAAATAAGACATATTTCATAACAATCTCCACCTTGGCCAGGTGTTCAATTAGGCAACAAAACACAATCCACTGTATATCCATACAACCGCATCATCTTCACCTTCTTTACTCCACCAAAACCATACTCACATAGGACTTATAAGAATCAATCCATCATGAGTAAAATTTTGTCATCTATCCAGTAGCATAATTCTCTACACCGAGAATCATCATACTCCATTTTATCCAGAGTATGAATATTTGGTACATATCGATCATCTTGGTGAAAATAGCGACTCTCATGTTTGGCTTCCTTGAGGGTCCTCAGCCATCAACATAAAAATTCCACCACACACCTTACATAAATGTCAAACCATGCCTTGTGTGCAAATCTTGTAGACCCACAAGTTGTAACACATCATTTTCCATTACCTTAGTAGGTTGCCATGAGGATATTTTCATCATCTATCAAAATGGACCATCGTCTCCTACAATGATGAGAGACTTTTTGCTAGCGATACTATCAGTATCTTTATATACTGACTTGGAGCCACTTGTTGAACTTGCTCCAATTACTTTTTGACAATCCTTTTTAAGGTGTTTTGATTATCACAAACCTAGCTAACTCTTTTCTTCTTAGAGTTATTTTTCTTCCAATTAGTAACTGTCAATGCCGAATCATCAGAAGCTTCATTAGTTCCACCATTCAACCTTCTTTCTTCTAAATGTAGAGTACTAGTAGCTTCTTCAAATCTACAGTTTCCTTCTCATACATTAAAGTAGGCAACAAATGCTTGTAGGAAGTTGGAAGAGATCACAATAGTCTAAGTGCCTTGTCCTCATCTTTAATTTTAACTCTAATTGTTTCTAGTTTTGTCACAAGGCCATTAAGAACACTAAGATGATAAAATTTTTTTGTACATTTAACCATTCTCAGCATGTGAATCGCTCCTTAAGTTATAAACGATTGGAGATACTCTTTGTCTAATACAAAATTTATGGCCTCTCCCAAAGTTCTTTTGCCAAAGGAATTTCTCCTACATTCGCAAGAACATTTTTTGTTAGACATAATCGTATAGCACTTGTAGCTCTTTCAACCAATTCTTTCAATCTTCATTGCTCATAATAATAGATTTTCCAAAGTCATTGCTAGAAGCAAGAGATGATTTGCCCTTCAAAGTCTTGTATAGCCTAGATTGAATCAATACATCCTTGACTTGAATTTGCCACAGGCCAAAATTGATTCTTCCATCAAACATTTCAACCTCAATCCTCATAGGATTTGAAAACTTATATACAAATATTATTGCCCTACAGAATAACCTTTATCTCTAATACCACTTGTTAGGAAATTTTTAATCCCCTTCAAGATCCCACAAGCAAAAATATCAAATAAATAATATATAAAAAATAGATAGAAAATAAAACAATCACACAACACAAGAATTTATGTGAAAAACTTCTATACAGAAGAAAAACCATGGTCGCCAAGGATGACGAGAGAAAATCCCACTATGTAAAAATCTATTATAATCACTCTAGTATTTTTCTCACAATTGAAACCCTAATAACACCTAATCTCTTAATAGATTTACCATTTCTCTCACACTAGAAACTATCTACTTGCAGAGAACTAATTGATGTGTTATACAAACAAGTGAACCCAATCTTCTTATATATAGTGATTATTTTTTGTAGAAGAAATATTCCTTTCCCTATATTAGTTCTATTCCTCCTTGAATAAGTTAAGTCCCAAGGGAAAATTACTTATTCCTTAAATAGGAATCATGCTAAAGAAGAAAATATTCTAGGAAATCTTTATTGAAAAATAAGACATATTTCCTCACGCAAGCAACTTTCTTTTTTTCAAATCCTAAAAGAAGTAAGGTTTAATTTTATGATTGTGATAAATTAAGATCGAAATAAAGGAAATCTTGTTGTAAGATATTTCAAAAAATAATTGCACGTTAGGTTTTCTTAGGATTACTTTTGATAATAACAAAACAAGATATTAAAACAGTTACAACTGTAACAACTCTTTTAACTTAACTATTTAATTTAGTCTACACATAAAATAAGTAATTTCACTATTCAATAACTTTTCACCTTTCACATTACTAGCACCATTTTCATTAATGGTCGAGTTCCTTTCTCTTTGATTTCGAAAGTTTTCCATTCTTATTCAAGTGATGATAGTAGATGACAAAGATCCAAAATGATCTGGTATTTGATAATCCTGCTCCCATTCCATTTTTTTAAAGGGACATAAATGTGCATTAAGTTTTATTCCGTTTGTGTATTTAGGACCAAAATTAATACTAACTTCAGACCGTTGAAAATCTCATCCTATCCCAACTATCACAAATGTCTCGAACGTTCCACTTAATTAATATTCAACTAATTAATATTTTAATTTCTATTAACATATTTAATAAGAGTTAATTTCAAATTTTCATATATTAAAATAATGGGTTATTATCTAGGGATGACAATGGGGAGCGTAGAGGAGGGGATTGACATCCTTGTGCCAATCCGTGATATTCTGCATATGTTCCCATCCCCTCCCGGTCCCGTCAGAATTGCTTAAGGGGATTCCCATCCCCTCCTCGAATAATAAAAGGGGATCCTCGAAAAACTCTCAAATAATCGATACATTTTTTATTTCTAAATTTGATTTAATCTATTAAAATAAAAAAATTAAATAAAAGTAAAGTTTGACAATATATCTTAGTAAAGTTTGGATGCCGTAGCTTTATCTTTTACTTTTGTTTTTGTTTTATTAGATAAAAGTTTAAAACAAAAAATTTTGGGTCATGGCCTTTTCAATAAAACCTGATAAAATAGTAACTATGTAATTAGTTAACTGGGCCCAAAATTTCATAGTATATTTATATAAATATTTTGACATTTGTTATTTATATTAATATTTTATATTTTTAATTTAAATTTTATTATTTATTCATTAATATTTCTAAAAAATAAAAATAAAAATGGGAAAATAGGGAATTGGGGAGGGGATGGTAATTCCATCTCATCCTCGTCCCTTCCTCGAAAAAGCAATTAGGTAAAAGATCGTTCTCATCCCTTTTTTGAATAAGAAATTGGGTATAAAATCATCCCCATACCCTCCTCAAATAGGAAAAATCCCCAAGAGGCCCCGTTCTCGTGGGGATTTCTGTCATCCTCGTTATTATCATTTCCTACTCCAAGAATAAAAAAATATCAAATGACTATAAGAAATATTGTTCCCATCATTTATTACTATAACTTTGCAAAACCATTCATTTTACTACTTTTCAGTTAGGACAGTTAGTTGACTGGTAAAATATTAATTTTACCCTTTATGGTAAAATACACAACTAGACGCATCAAATAAAGACAAAAAGTTATTATTATACCTTAAATTGTTAAATAATAATTTTAACCATGAACTTATGAATAACCCTAAATTTATTATAACTATAAAAGTATTGAATTAAAAAAAATACGCCTAGATATTTTGTGAAAAAAACACACAATCTATTCTAAAAAAAACACTTAAATGTGGAAGTGTTGATTCTTTAGGTAATTTTTGAATTTTTTCTTTTTTTGGAGAATATATTTTGTGTTTTCTAACAAAAATATTCAGGGCTATTTTTATCAATTTGCTGCTTTTATAATTATAATAAATTCAGGGTTATTCATAAATTCATGGTTAAAACTATTATTTAACAATTTAAGAGCATAACATAATTTTTTATCTATTAATTGATACTTCTATTTGTGTATTTTACTGTAAAGAATAAAATTGGTATTTTACTAGTCAACTAACTGGTTAATCAATGGTTTAAAAGGAAAAAATAGTAAATGAACGATTTTGTAAAGTTATAGTAGTAAAATGATAGGGAACAATACTTTCTGTAGTCATTTGATATTTCACAATTCTTAAAGTAGTGAAATAATAATAACCTTTAAAATAATTATGATTCTATTAACAACTCAATTGGCATTAAAAAAGAACATTTCCAATACCATTAAAAAATAAAGAATATTATATATTGATAATTGATAATATGCAATTAATAATGTTAAAGAAAAACAATATTAAACACATTATAGCTAAATAATTGGAGGATTGGAATCTCAAGATAAATCCCAATCTCAACCTAAATTAGCTATTGGGATCAATTTCTTTTTCAAATCTCGATGCGTTTAAAATTAATCCTAATAATGTGAACCAATCCCGTCTTGATCAATATGGGATCCTGAATCCCTATTGGGATTTAAGATTTTTGTCATTCCTAAATGATAGTGCTACAAATTCTTGTACAAACTGATATAACATAATCTAATGAGTAAACATTAAGCTATAAATTAATACTTGTTTTGTACATACTGATATGAAATAATTCAATTAGTTGGATTAAATAATATCAAAGAAGCTTGTAATAAATATTTTCATTGAAAAAGGACAAGACTAAAAAAACATTCATTCAAAGATTCCTAAACTAAAAATGTAAAATAACAAATCTATTTATACTAACTCAACTAAGTTAAAACTGCTTAAATAACACAATTCTAGTAAAATTAGAATAACAACTGAGAAAACATGTTATAGAGTTGTCCTTCACATTTGTCCTAAAAAAAGTGATGTTCATGGAGTTTGAGATTCCTTAGGAAAGGTTCAATGTCATCATCAATATTCAGTCTTTGGGATTTCCATTGATCCGTTTCCAAACTTTAAATCACACGAGTTGCCCCTTCAGACTTCTAGAATTCTGTATAATTAAAACATTAAGGATTAATTGGACAGGTAAAATGTGTGGTAAACATGGTGGTGTACAAATTAGACCTCAATTATTGCAATGAAAAATATAGCTACATTTTATGGTGATGAAGTTACTGTTTTGTATTGGAATACTTAGCAGTGGGCAATCTGCACTCAATCCGATTTTTAGATCGGATCAGACTAGACCCGATTCAACTATATTCGGGTTGGATTGGTTTCCGGGTAAATCGGGCTAGTTCAGGTCAATGAATGATTATTTAAATTTTGCCTAATATATCATATCAAGTTTTGTCGATCGTAGAAAACAATAGTTGGAGCAAAATTAAACTAAAATCGAATTGAAGTCCAAATATATATGATACAAGAAGAGATTAATAAAAAATCTCAGGACAAATTAAATACAAGACAAACCGTTCAGGGTCAAGGTGGAGGGCAGCAATACTGTGGTGTATGTGGATCAAACAATGGCAACAGCAGCCGCGATGCAGGACAACATAACACGTCGGTGAGTTGCAGATCGCGATGGCTTCACGCGGTTGCATCAGTTGCGTTAGATCACCTTCGCATGGTTGCATCATTTGTGTTAGATCACGCGTATTTGCTCTTCTACATGTTTGGTGAGTGCTATCGACCGCCGCTGCATATGTGGCTGCGTGTGGTAAGCTGCCGTTGTGTTGTGTGTGTGAAGGGAAAGAGTGAAAGACCATGATGTTTGATTGTTTGTAAGATGTAATGTTGAATTAGGTTAGGTTATGTTTTTTTCTTTTTAACAAGAGGCCAACCTGATCAGATTTTCAAATCAGTTCAGGTTTAATCCGATTCGATCACGATCCGATCATGTTGGTTGAATCCATCTGATCGAACTATATGGTTAAGCTAAATCAAATAGCTTCCAAATCACAACATCATTTAAATGTTTGGTTAAGTAACATATATGGTAACCATCAAGCATTGTAGCGTAATAAGAGAACTTGCATAGTCAATTGTGATGGAATAGTTATTGATGCTAAGATTTTATTCTCCTACCATTAAAAGGTAGAGATAGATATCTCTCCCACAAATATGGGTAGAGCTCATATATGCCTAGATGTTAGTGGGGTATATATATCACTATATTATAGGCTGTAATATGATAGAATTGATTTAGATTAGTCTAAATGGATCCTTGATTGTAAATATTGGTGTCAAATATTACTAAAACTCTGATTGTATTAAAAGAAGTTACATATGTGGAGGAAAAAAAAGAAGAGTTGGATAAAAATTGTGGTTAAAATCGTTAGCTAAGACTAATAAAATACTATAAGGCATGCTTTTAGGTGTAAAACATGAGGAACGCCGTTTAATATGGTAGATTTGGTTGAATTAGATGAAACTAAACGGGATTGGATATGATTAATACTTACTTATGGTCAGTTATTTCATCAGCCATCACTTGCTTTTAGAAAATGTACAGTCAAGAAGTAATTGGAAATATGTTAAAATTTGAAGTTGCGGTTCAGCCACAACTTTTAAAGGAACCCAAAACTCAAAATTATACAAGATGGTGGATCTAGGATCTGGAACCTCATATGGCCTGGTCTTTCTGACGTATAAAATTAAACAAGTGCCTCTGCAAAATTCCTAGCTAGGACCAATTAAAGAGACATCAAATTAAGATTTGGTTTATTTAATTAATGAACGCTTCGTTGAACTTGCTTAAAAATAAAACAAGGGTTTAGATTACATCAGTGAATACAACAAAAGTTTGAAAATTGTCTCATATGGGGTAAGAAGTTTCAGAGCTGTTGAGGGTAATCTGTTTATATGGTAAACAGCTGTAAGAAAGGCATCCCACCAAAATTTAAATGGTAGCTTGGCTTGTGCTAACAGGGTTAGTCCTGGCTCAACAATGTGTCTATGTTTTCTTTCTACCACCCCATTTTGGTGATGTGTATAAGGACAAGAATGTCTGAAAATGATTCCACATTGGTTTAAGAATGATCTGTATTCTCCCCCCCAATCAGATTGCAGGTTTTTAATGGTGCTGTCAAATTGGTTTTCAACCTGCAATTTGAATAGTTTGAATACATCTAATGCCTCAGATTTCAACTTAAGAGGATAAATCCAAGTGTATCGGCTAAAATCATCAACAAAGCTTATGTAATAGACATAGCTATCTCTAGAAGGTGTAGGTGAGGGTCCCCATAGGTCTGTATGTATAAGCTCAAGGGGTTTCGGTTGCATATGTTATCCTTATCTAAGGGATTACAACAAACACAAATTTGATTATCACTCAAGCAAATGCATTTTCCTTGGCTATAGTCCAGTTCACAAAGGTTACAAATGCTTGCATTCATCAGGTAAAATGTACATAGCCAGACATGTTATTTTTGATGAGTCAACGTTTCCTTATTCTACGGACTCATTTTTTTATTCTAATGAATCATCATCTTATTCGAGTCAATCCCTTACACCCCAACAAGTATATCATCTGACCACATTATCTACAACACCAGTATCAGATGGAAACAACTCATGCAATCCTCTATCTGCAATTTCTACTAGCAGCAGTTCACAACATTCAGATAATCCATCTCATACTGACAAGCAGCATTCCTATTCACAAACACATACCCCATTCATTGAACCATCTATAGAGCCTCAAAATTCACCACCTCAACTTGCACCTGACATATCCTTATTAGCTCAACCTACACCTGATATATCTTTTCCAGTCCAACCTAATACACATCCAATGACTACCAGAAGCAAAACTAGTATCTTCAAACCAAAGCTTTATACAGCAACCCTTGTTCACAAAGAACCTGATTCTGTATATGAGGCTATGCAAAACCCAAAATGGTTTACAGCCATGAAAGAAGAATATGCAGCTTTGATGCAGAGTGGTACATGGTCCTTAGTGCCAAAAACAAATGATCAGAGAGTTGTTGGAAACAAATGGGTGTATAGGGTTAAATACAACACTGATGGAAGTGTAGCTAAATACAAAGCTAGGTTAGTTGCAAAGAGATTTCAACAAATTATAGGAGTGAATTGTTTTGAAACTTTCAGTCCTGTCATAAAACCAGCAACTGTAAGAGTAGTCTTGAGTTTAGCTGTGATGAATCAGTGGAAGATAAGGCAAGTTGATGTGAATAATGCCTTTCTCAATGGAGACTTAACAGAGGAAGTGTTCATGGATCAACCAGAGGGGTTCATCAGCTTTGAGAAACCAGACTTTGTATGCAAACTTCACAAGTCTCTTTATGGACTTAAACAAGCTCCAAGAGCTTGGTATGATAAGTTGAAAGGCTGTTTGTTGCAGTGGGGATTCACAAATTCCAGCTCAGATACCTCCTTATTCTTGAAAATAAATAAGTCATCTATGATTCTAGTTCTTATATATGTTGATGACATTTTAATAACAGGACCAAATAGCTTTGAGCTGGAAAAATTCATTACAGAATTCAGTACAAAGTTTGCTTTGAAGGATCTTGGAGTACTCTCTTATTTCTTAGGCATTGAAGTACTGTATGATAAAGATTGTATTTTCTTATCTCAAAGGAAATACATAAGGGATTTGCTGTCAAGAGTTGAGATGATAAATTGCAAAGATATTGATACTCCTATGAGTACAGGTATGAAGCTACAGAAGGAAGCTCAAGGTAATCTTGGTTGTTATGTTGAAGATGTAACACATTACAGAAGCATTGTTGGTGGGATGCAATATTTGGTATTAACAAGACCAGAAATTGCCTTTAGTGTTCACAAGCTGAGTCAATACGTTTCTGCACCAACACTGCAGCACCTTATGGCTTGCAAAAGAGTGCTCAGATATCTAAAGGCTACACAGAACTATGGACTCAAATTTATTAAGGATGGTGATCTGAAACTAATGGATTCATGAGATCAAGGTGGCGGGGATCCGGATGATGAAAATTGATTGGAGCCTATTGCATCTATCTTGGTCATAATCGATATCTTGGTCGAAGCGACTTTATTGCTAGGTCCGAGAGTGAGTATAGGTCCCAGCCTCGAAGTCAGATAAGCTGGTTGCAATCACTGTTTTCTGAGTTGAAATTACAATGCATAGAGAAACCTGTTATTTGGTGTGACAATCTCAGTGCAACAGAGTTAGCTCACAATCCAGTTTTCCACTCAAGAACAAAGCATATTGAGATTGATATTCATTATGTTAGAAACAAAGTTCTTGCTGGAGAACTAAACATTCAATATATACCAAGTGAGGAGCAGGTAGCTGACATCATGACCAAGCCACTCTCATTCATCCATTTTAACTATCTTAGGGCCAAACTCAACGTCATGTCTTGTCCCTTGAGTTTGAGGGGGGCTGTCAAGGCTGCTCATTATTCAAGCAGCTTGGTGAAGCCACGTCAGCAGAAGGTTGTTAGTGAAGAATAACAGCTCAGCGTGATTAGTTAAGTGTTAGTGATCCAGCTCATGAAAGTTAGTTAGCTAGTTAGTGAGTTACTAGCAATTCTCACGTGTAAGGAATAATATAAATACTTGTACTGATTTGTAAAAGTTCTTATGAATTGAATCTTATCAAATACAAGTATTGAGAATTTTCTCTGTGATTTTCTATTCAACCAAACAGCACATCTCTGTTTTCTATCAAAGGATGACAAACTCATAGTACACTTTTGTCTTCATTTTAATTCCTTGGTGACTCGCATCCTTATCTTGCAGTGTTCTCGGTTGTTCTACGCCAAAACCTTGCAGAGGCTCCCGTATCAACCATATGATTGAGAGAGAGCACTTCTGATCGGCACAAGGGAACCATTTGATTTGCAGAAAATTTTAAATTATGGCTTCCCCGCCAAAATCATTTCATTGGCGCATTCTGAAGAGCACCTGCGAACATGTATCAACACCTTATTTTTTTACTGTGACTGAAGTTGTGTATGATACAATTGTTGGGAAAATATGCTCTTTAAAAGCATATGTGTTTATTTAATTGTAATAAACAATTTTTTCTGATTAATAAAATAAATGAGGTATTTTATTCAAATATCTTAATTGCATTAATATTTGTATTAAAGTCCATTTAATCATATTATATGTATTTATGTGATCACCATGTGGATTCATAAATACAAGTTATCTTATGATTAAATAAATTTAGTTCATTGATAAATAAAGTTGGGCACTTTATTTAGGTATAGTAATAAATTCATTGAATGATTTGTCTTAATCATGTATGAATTTATTGATGTAAGACTACATTGAGATCACATATGAGATTTAATTAACTTTGTAATAACCGCTTTTATTAAATCTCATAGGCGTTGATTTCTGTAATCTTAATCTTGAGTTAATTATGATTTCATGATTGTGATTGTTATTTCATTTGAGTTACCTATGGGCACATCCTTGTGATCAAGATTACCGGTATCTTGGTGGGAGCAATTATAGTATTGAGTTATGGATTAACAATATAGAATTTGTACAACACATCTTGATAGGTTTTGATCGATCATAATTCTACGGCGAGTGTGTCAACATATTTAGTATGTTGAAAATGATCATTAGAAAACGAAGATCAAGGAATGTTATTAAATTGATTGGGCGTTGAGATATCAATTTAATTAACGATGTGATTAAAAAAGAAATCAATGTGGGACGAATTATTATTCGAGCATACAATTATGAAGGTCAGTTCCAATCTTTTAGTGGAGTAGATTTGGAATTAAATAATTGGGCTAGTTTAATTACAGACCTAATTATTATAGCCACTATTATGTTCAAATTATCCGGGTTAGCTTTTAATTATAATTTGAATAACTATTTATTTAAATATATCATTTAGTGGGAGCTCCATTTAATAAGCTTATGTATAAGATATGTTATTTTACATGGTCCTATTAAATGAAAAGTAACGTGAGTTTTATTTTGGGTATTTTTTGGGGCTGGGGTTTCAAAAGAGATATATAGAACTTTATTTTCCGAAAAGAAAAGAAAGCTTTTATCGATCGAGAGAATAAGATTTTTCTTTATTGAGAGAAAAATTTTCTAATTCTTTAGTAGTGATAAAAGGCGCCAAGTCTTGAATCGAGAGTCATAAGAAGATCATTGGAGCGATGGTGGTGACGGATCGTGATCTAACGGGGTGGTGGTGGCGGATCGTGATCTAGGAGCCAAATCACTTCAAATTTTTTTGATTTGATTACGTATTCCTATATATTATATGAGAGCGGTCCTTAAAAAGGTTTTATAAAATTTTAAAAACCGGATTTTTCCCCAACAACAATAAACGTGGCAACCACATATCTCAAATTGACATTTTATTTGTAATTTTCTATCATTACGACAACCACAAGAGTGCCTCAAAATTGAAACAGAGCCTGTCATTTATTTAAATAAGCAACAACTGTTAAAAAAATGTGTACAAAATTGAGAAGAAGCATGCGAAATAACTACAACCATCTTGATTCATGTCTCCAATGCCATGATCACTGCAGATGCTCCCATATTCAATAACTGTGCGTTTGTAAACAGTGCTTGCACAAAGGTTAGTGGAAGCAGGAAAGCAGCAGCGAGAAAGGAGAAGATTGGTCATGGAGTATTGGGATTATAAATGTTCCTCAACTTGGCCTTCCACTTATTACGACGCCCAATGCAATGCAAACTTTATTGATAACTGATTAGGAGATGATCTTCATTACCCAGTTTTCGAACTTTATATCAAACAAGGAACCATCCTTAAGGACGTCAACCTTCTGGAGCTCGTAACGAAGCGGGAACTATAAACGAACAAAGTTCTGAATTAAAATTGTTTATTGATCAAGAGTTGTAGACATTCTAAGGTTTCGCTCCTTTAATACATAGAATTCAAGATTACCAAAAGGGGCAAAACTAAACATAAAATAAAGTTCTCATGTCTGAAATAATAAAAAACAAAATGCGTGCAATTAGAGATAATTTCCTATCGATCCGGAGGGCAATAAGCTTTGAAAAGAAGTTATCTCCGTCGTTCCATATGCTTCAATATTGTATGTTCTATGCACAAAATGGATACCTGTAGCTCAAATAACAACCTGGGAAGATAAAGGTCATGTTCTACGTCAACCCGATTCCAGCATCTTTGATCTCTATCGCAGAACAGACGAAGCTCCAGTCACTATTCTTTATACCATATATTATTCTTATACGCTTCAATTCCTGCAGGGGAAGTGTTGAGACTGATTTGGTGTATAAGTACTAAACCAATCGTCCTAAGACCTAATCCTAGTTAAAGACTAATTAATGAACTTGAGAACGAAAGTTTAATCACACTTAAGGGAAAATAAGGATTAAGCCTTGTTGATTGGAGAAACTAAGCAAAATCCCCTTCATGTTTTAAAATATATCTAAACCACTCTGATAGTTAAAACGGTGTCAACTTTATTTATTATTTTACTATCATATCCCTAGTCTTGATGTTTGTCATAAAATTTGAATATTTTGAGTATATGAATTAAGTAAAATGACTTATATACCCTTAATGATTAAATTAATTTAATAATCAATTGTAAGTTATGGAGAAATATCAACTAATTTGTAAATGTAAGTTCTTTTATTTTTTATTTTTTATAATCATTATAGTATTAAAATATGAACTTTCCTATTAAAAACTTATTTGAGTCTGTTATGTTTTTGATATATCGGTTTATGGGTATTAAAAGTTTGAACTTTTTATTTGTTCTTTTTTTTTTAATTATAATGTTTGTGGAAGGTTGCTAAATGAGATCTGATTTTGTTGGTATAGTGATTTGGCCAAAAGAAAATTTTAAAACTTCTCTTCAAATTTATTTTCTTTGAGGTATTCTTGAAATAATGATAGTAATGTCTATTATTATTGTGCTTAGATGTCTAACGTGGATGTTTTTGTTAATTTTTATGGGAAGAAATTTGAATTAGGGGTATAATAATATAAAGTTAATATCATTATAACCGCAGGGGGTTTAGACCTATTTTAAAATATAAAGAGGGTTCACTTAGTTTCTCCAAACATAATCTTCATTTTCTTCATTTGTATATGTTGACTAGACTTCATATTTTGTATAATAACCTTTGATGATGCTTCGTTGAACTTGTAAGTAACGTTTGCTTGGTAGTGAACTACTCTTGATTTTCTGATCTGCAGATTGATTACGCTCCTCTTTATTTTTTATGACGCACAATATTAACTAGTGATACAAGAACCTCATCTTCAAGTCTTTAAAGTAAAGCTAGGAGCTCCAACAGATTAATAATAAATTCTTTTAAAACAATTCTTAATTTTTATAAGACCCACTTATTATATAAATTAATAATTATCTAATTTGAAATTAAATACATATGATATAATTATGTGATTTTTGTAAAAGATGTGCTCGGTTCGCTTTCTTCTTCTTGAAATTGTTCAACTTAAACAATCCTGCCTTTAGTTTATCTTTAGTAATTGATCAAGCACTCTAAAAATGCTCAACAAAGATGGTGTAGGAGATAGACTAGGAAGCCTTTTCACAACACAGTCAACTTGTCAGGTACTAGGATGAGCACCCATAACGCCATAACTCTTAGAAATTATACGGGTTCCTCTGCTTATGCCAACAAGTTACATAAGAGGATGGTCAAGTTACCATTTCTCAAAGCTTATTTAGCATTGAATTTGATTGAAAATCATAGAGCTAAGTGTCGACTGATCTAGGATCTTGATTCTCAATATGGCTTAGTCTTTACTTCATCAGCATAAAATTAAACAATAAACCAAGCAAAATTCCTAGGGCCAGTTAATAAGGAATCAAACGAAAAGTTGATGTATGATTGATATTTCATTGAACTTAATTGATTGAAGGTGACGAGCTCTTGATTTTCTCTGCAGAAATTGAATGTTAATTAATGATACAAGATCACATCTCTTACATGGCTAAGAAATATTATACTGATTTTTATATTAGTTTCAAAATTGTTGCTGTTGTTAAATCCCCCAGTGAACCTTTTACGCCCAAACACGACAATTTATGTGAATTAAGAATTATTCTGAGCTAGCAAGCAACTCAAGTTATGTATGATACAATAAACATGGCTACCACTACTCTTAAATTGACATTTCTATCACTATTACCACCGCAAGTCTGCCTCCCCGTTGAAACAGAACTTGTTATTTATCAACTTCAATAGTTTAAAATAAGCAGAAGAAGGTAGAAGCAGAAGAACCAGCAGCCAAAAAGGAGATGAATATACCTGTGCCTCAAGTTGGGCCAGATATTCATTACCCACCTTTTTCAATAGAGGGGAAACAAACCTCTCGGCTCAGGGCCTCCGTCCAGAGGGAGGGTTCCCTTGTGATGGATTTGATCCGGGCTGACTTGGCCCATTAGCATTAGCTTTATAGCTGCAGTCGTTTGGCTATTGTTTTGCTGATTTGGTGAGTGGGACTCTTGGTAGGGTTCCAGCTTTTTCAAAAGATATGAAAAATATCTCTTCCGCCGAGGGGGAGGATTCATTGGATTTGATCCGGGCTGACTTGGCCCATTAGCATTAGCATTTGCTGCATTGTAGGGTTCTATCTTTTTTGATAGACGTGAAAAAACTCTCTTCCGCAGTGGGCCGGTATCCGGGCTGACTTGGCCCATTAGCATTGGCTGCAGCCGTTTGCTGATTTTGTGATTGGGAGCCTTGGTGGGTTCCATCTTTTCGAATAGAGGTGCACAAACTTTCTTCCGCCTAGGGGGAGGGCTCACCGGATTTGATCTGGGCTGACTTGGCCCATTATATTAGCTGCAGTATAGGGTTTCATCTTTTCCAATAGATGTGAAAATCCTCTCTTCCGCCAAGAGGGGTTCACTAGATCTGATTCGGGCTGACTTGACCCATTAGCATTAACTGCAGTGTAGGGTTCCATCTTTTCGAATAAATGTGAAAAAACTCGCTTCGCCGACAGGGTTCACTGGGTTGGATCCGGGCTGAGTTGGCCCGTCATCATGAGCATTAGCTGCAGCCGTTTGCTAATTTTGTGATTGGGACTCTTGGTAGGGTTCCATCCTCTGTGAATGTTTTTCAAAGGGCCAAGCTGTACGATGTTTAGACATGGGCGTACAAGTTTCAGAAACTTTTTCTTCAGTTTCATCAAATGGTAGTGCAGGAACAAGATTGTAATGTATGTGTTAACTAGACTTCATGTTTTGTACCATGTACATGGCTAATAAATTAAACAAGGCCCTTTCATCAAGCTTATAAAGGGAGTAAGCCGAAACTAATACTTTGATGGTGCGTCGTTGCAGTTGCTTGTTTGAATGCAACTTTTGCTTGCAAGTCATTTATTCTTAACTAATTATAGAAGAATTTCATCTTATTGAAATTGTTGGACTTGACATTAGAGACATAAGTAACGCGTCCAAACTATCCGCGATGTGATCACCATTGCCATGAGTAATATTCACATATTATTTAACCTGCATCTTCTATTTAGTAATGCACGCATTTGACATTGCAAGCTAACAAAATTTAACTCAGTACCTTGTTCTAGTGTCGAATAAGTCGTATTATATTTGACAAACCAAATAAGCAACGACTATAAATAAAGTTTATACAAATTTGAGAAAAAGAATGGACAATCGCTACATTTAACCATCTTGACTAATGTCTGCAATACCAAAGTCACTACTGATAATAAGAAAGAACTGAAAAGAGAGTTTGCACAAAGGTTAGTAGAAGCAGGAATACAGCAGCCATAAAGGAGATGATTGCCCATGGATTGTTGAAATAATTGTGCCTCAACTTGGCCATCCACTTATTACTACGCCTACTGCAATGGAAAATCACTTTGTTGAAAACCTCATGGTAATAGAACCGCTCACCGAGTACAACACCCTCACAAAGCTTGTTCAGTAAGGTTACAATCACTTCATCATCTCCTAACAAATTATCAATTATTCCACGACGACGGAGAAACTCAGCATCCTTTGAAGATTTGATGAGGCAGTTCAGGAATTTGACATAATCTATTACATGCTTCAGATTTATGCCTTGGGAACACTGCTCATGCGCAATGAGATTCTGAAAAATAGTTTCTGTATCATCACTAATTTCCAAGGATGGCATCTTCATTACC
This sequence comes from Citrus cavaleriei, assembly GCA_030448925.1. Lineage (NCBI taxonomy): Eukaryota > Viridiplantae > Streptophyta > Magnoliopsida > Sapindales > Rutaceae > Citrus > Citrus cavaleriei. The sequence goes on from JAUJEN010000343.1 coordinate 244,086, forward strand.
CCATTTTGGAACTTAATATCGAACAAGGAATCATCATCCTTAAGGACCTCAACCTTCCGGAATTGGATTCCAGCCTCTTGAATCTCTGTGGCAGAACAAATGAAGTTGCAGTGACTATTATTGGTGCCATTATGAAGCTCATATGCTGCTAATCCTGCAGGTGAAGGAAGCCAGTTACCATGTATCAAATGGACTAGATGTTTGATTTCATTTATGCGATAATTTTCAACTCGGTAAACATTATCTCTTCGACATCCTTTTCCTGGTAATATTCCGTTGAAAAAACGCAGAATTGTGACAAGAAAGCTTTCGTAACTTGGACTGTTAGGCAACTCAGTCATGCTAAACAACCTCCAAATAACAAAAAATGGAAGTTGATTCTCAAGTAAAATCATATCTTGAGCTATGGAAGGTAACATCCAACTCAGTTCAAAAATAGGGTCATTACCTTGTCCCAAAGCAGGGTCATCCATGTCCAACCTAAACTTGTGAAAAACCTCAACAATGAAACAACCATCAAGAATCATCATTTTCACAAACTGATCTTTGTTTAAACTTATGGAGCCTCCATAACAATTTCTAGCTGTCTCTTCCAGTTCCCTCATGACCGCGAAATAGCGTGACAAAGGTATATCCAATCTTCGCTCTAGAAGCCTTTGAAGATAGCTCATTTTGTACTTTTCAAAGTCCAATAATTGATCTTTACCGTGATGGTAAGGACCAATTGATAGCAATCTTGGTGCATAAGCCTTTTCATTTACATTACGCAATACCTGAGGCACTCTGAAAATGCTAAACTGAGATGGTGTACTAGTTAGACAACGAAGCTCTTCCTCAAGATCAAGTACTATTGCAGTCGGATCACTTGCCATGGTCTGCATTTAAGTGGATATAAAGACATAAATGTTGATTACTATAAAACTTAACTAAATTAATTATGGATAATTACAGAAGTTACAAGTACTTCGATTTTACATAAAATTATCATTAATGCCATTAAGTCTGCTTTTTATAAATTTTGGAAAAAGAAAAAACAATAGTCATTGATAATAGTTTCAACTTCTAATTAGAGTTATAGTGACAGTACTTGTATAACAAGGGAAGTGAGACAAATCAACAACGAGTGAAAGCAAATCATCAGTTATAGCACACTAATTGAATGACCATAATCATAAACAAAACCAAATTTTATATTCGTTTCAATTTCAATTCTTTTATATTCTTAGTAATATTTGATACAGAACTGAGCCAGCTCACGGATCTTGGATCTCACGGGCGCGGCCAAAGAAGCTAAGCAAAATTCTTGGGGTACACAATACAATTCACTATAAATCAATTCAAAGGTAAAAAATGCATTATATTAAAACAAGTTATTTATGATCACTTACAGATGACTTTCCGGTTGCGAGACAAGATACCAATCTTCCCAGTGCAATGATTTTCCTTCGTTTTCTTTTTGACGAAAGTCAAAAGTTTGGTTTGGTTTGGTCTGGTTTGCAGGTGCAAAATGGCTCCTGGACCACAACCTTTTTTTGGTGCCAGCAACGTGGGTTGAAATTAAACCTACAGGCTTTTTGGTCCTTCGAGTCGATGGTTGTTGGATTCCTGGAAATTTCCTCCCAAAACCCAACTCTTTTCCTACCATTGGATGGGATGGCAGTTCTACCATTATTCCTTTGATTATTTGCGGCCAATTTTTTAGGGGTCCAGCTACGTTACTCCTTTTCATCTTTTCTGAGTTATAAAATTAAAAATCTCTATTTTATTATAAAATTAAAAAAAATGAGATAGTCCTAAATTTTGACTCATTAATCCTACTTATTTTAATTTTTTAAACTTCAATAAATGGGTGGGGTAATTTTTTTAATAATTAATTCACATACCAATCATCAAAGTTTTTGAAAAAAAAATTACTCTTACACCTACCTAAATGTCAAATATATCTTTGATAAAATTATTTTTTTTACTAAATAAATTAATTAAAATAAAATATTAAAAAAAAAATTGATTAACTCATTTACATGTCCACTAGTTTCAAGCCCATATATCTAGTAATTAACAATTGGATCCTATCCCAGACTCAAAGGTCAAACATGAGATATGAAAAATTCCTAAATAAGTGTGAAGTATAAAACAGCTTTGCCTCTAACTCCTTATTAAAAAACTTCTAAACTTGTTCATCAAGCCCCTAAATGTAAGAATAAAAAAAGAGTCATTTCTTTCCCTCACTTTTTGATACCTTCTCACTAAACAATTTAAAAACTCATTATTATTAGTAAATTAATATATTTTTATTATACATTGAACTTATTGACTGTATAATGAATAAGTCTTATGAAAAAAATTAACCACAAATTAATAACAAGAGATTAAATTCATATTAACATTCATCATAAAATATGATTTGCAATTAATACATGGTTTTACTTTATATTAAATTAACTAATTAATAAAAAGAGTATTAATTTGAATAAATTAAGAATAGGTCATTTTATTGGTGAAAATAACTAAATGTAAAAATGTGAAATATGAACTAAATATACAATCACGACATGTCATATGTTGAGTCTGTAGTAGCACGATATGTCGTCTGATAGGCATCTGAGTTAAAGCCGACAAGAGCCATATTGTCGTTCGTTGTTTAAGTAGCTCACGTGTTGAGCACGTGAGCTGAACAAAAACTCTTTGACTTATGAAAACGACTAAACCTGAAGCCGTTTTGAGCATGCTTAATAAAAGACACGTTGCAATCACGTGACTGAGGCTGAATCTGTTATGTTAGCGGGAAAAGCCGCTGAGGAAGGTTTCCAGAATCAGTTATAAGTGAGCTGGAGTTCTGTTTTCTGGATGATGATCTGAAAATCAAGAGAGAGCAAGAAAGAGGGAATGCGAGACAGAGAGAGTTCTAAAAGGGCTTGTAATCTCCATTTGTAATTGTTCTCTGTAAACTCTTGGAAGCAATATAGTGAAATCATAGAGCTTGTTTCCAGTGGATGTAGGCATCATTCATTTGGTGCTGAACCACTTTAATCCGTGTGTGTTTTGTGCTTGATCTTGTTGTTATTCTTGAATCTCAGTGTATTGAATTCTTCTTGTTTAATTCTTGATCAATAACCAGTTAGTTAAGTGTTCTTGGGGTGGGTTTAGTCTTGATAGATAGGGCTTAAAACACAACAAATTGGTATCAGAGCTACTGCTCTCTGGCTTTAGATTCAAGAAATGGGTACCAAGATCGACCTGGAGAAATTTACAGGGCAAAATGATTTCAACATGTGGAAGATCAAGATGGAGGCTTTGCTGATCACTCAAGGTTTGGGAAATGCCATCGAACCAGATTTCAAGAAAGAGGGGCTGGAGGGCTCTTCTTCCACTACTCCTGAACAAGCAGCTGAGATTGATAAGAAGGCAAGAAGCACGATCATTCTCAGCCTAGGGGATCCTGTGATAAGGGAGGTAGCAAAAGAAAGAACTGTTGCAGGACTATGGACAAAATTGGAAAATCTGTATATGACAAAATCTCTTGCAAATAGGCTGTACATCAAAAAGAAAATGTTCTCGTTAAGGATGATTGAAGGATCATCACTTGATGAGCACATTGATGAGTTCAACAAGGTGTGTGATGCTCTGGAGACCATTGATGAAGGCTTGAGTGATGAGAGTAAAGCATTACTGTTAATCAGCTCATTGCCTAAATCATATGAGCATTTTGTTGATGCTCTTTTGTATGGAAGACAGACACTCTCTTTGGAAGAGGTTAAATCAGCTCTTGGCACAAAGAAATTGAAAGACAAGCAAGAGAAGGCTGACAGTGAGTCTGGTGAGGGATTAATGGCCAGAGGCAGACCTGAAAAGAGGGAAGGCAAAGGGAAGAAGCAGGGAAGATCTAAGTCAAAACAGAAACAGCTTAAATGCTTCCATTGTCACAAGGAAGGGCATTTCAAGAGGGACTGGCCTGAGAGGAAGTCCAAGATTAAAGATCCAAAGGATAAAGTAGGGAATGCAGCAATTGCCACAGATGAATCCAGTTATGAAACAGCTGAGGTACTCATAGCTTCCAAAGAAAAGATTCAAGGTGAGTGGGTTCTTGACTCAGGATGCACCTTTCATATGTGTCCAAATAGAAACTATTTTACATCATATCAATCCTGTGATGGTGGTATGGTTTTAATGGGGAATAATTCCATATGTAAAGTAGTTGGTATAGGAACTGTGAGTCTGAAAATGTTTGATGGTGTAGTGAGGGAAATCACACAAGTCAGACATGTCCCTGACCTTAAAAGGAATCTAATTTCTGTGGGGATGTTAGATCAGATGGGATGTATTGTGAAGGCTGAAAAAGGTGTGTTGAGAGTGATAAAGGGCTCCATGGTCATAATGAAGGGTAACAAAAACAATGGCCTGTATGTTCTAAATGGACAAACAGTTATTGGGGAAGCAAGTGTAACTGAGAGTGGTGAGGATAAGTGTTGTGCAAATTTTAATGTACTCGCAAGCGCACGAATCTATTGTAGTATAGATTAATGGTGACGAGTGTCGATCCCACGAGGAGGTGGATTTTAATTATATATCGAATTAATTTTGTATGAGGTGGTTGGATTTGTGGTGGAAATGATTTGAAATATGCTAAAACTTAAATTAAAATGGCGAGAATAAATTCTAAAATTGGAATTGCAATGGCGAGAATAAATTGAAGAGAAATCTATTGAAATGACGTACTTGGGTATCTGGATCCGTATCAACATGCATCATGGGCTAAATAATCCGTATTAATTAAATCATGAGGGGGAATCCACACCTCATGAACCGCGCCTAATCAATATGGTGTTAAGATCGTTTAAATAATAATAACCTTGTACTCAGAGGGGGTCAAGAAACCAAGACTTAGACAAGATTAGTATTATTTGTCGACGAGAAGTCAAAACATCCACAAAAACTAGAGGGGAAGAGAAAATAAATTTACCAAATAAAGCCCATGACACATGTTGAGACTTCACCTTCAACCCAAGCTTGAAAGGAAATTAGCTACTCATAATTGAACTAGGGGCAAAATGGGAATTTATTAAAATACGAAGAAAATACAAGATGGAGAAGGAATTACAGAAAATGGATCCCAAAAATGGATTCAGAGATATCAAATTAGGGGGGAGAGGCCCCCTTTTTATAGATACATGGAGTAAATCATGGCCATCGGATTAAAAACAGTTTGGACGCTCAGGATTGCGCCACGTCATCAGTCAACAGTCCACGGTTTGACCACGTGGATGAACAGTAACACGGTTTGACCCGACTTTGAACAGTAACGCGGTTTGACCCGGATGAACAGTAACGCGGTTTGGTTGAAAATAATCATGTGATGCACGCTGCGAGGTTTTCGTCCGATATCGCCGCCACCATCAACAAAGATATAAAATTTTAGTCCAATGATCGTGACACCTCATCCAATGCCACGTCATCGATCCGTCTATGTGAACAAAGTGCCGTGAACGATGCATACACAATAGACTGTATATGTTAACAGTGCCATTTTTTTCTTTTATGCTCCTCTTAAGGTTTTCGACCATCCTGAGTTCAAAAGTGATGTCCGTTTTGCCATTTGATCTCTCGTTTATTGTGAAATGACCAAGATGCCCCTAAAATACATAAAATACTTAATTAAAATCAAACACGGAATTAAATCAAAAGAAGGTTAAATTCATAAAAGTAAAGGTGTTAGTAAAACTTGTAGTGTAAAATGACAATTTTCTCCTTTATAAATATACATTTTCTAACACTCAACACACTTCAATTTTATCCCCAAGAATAAAGTTTAAAATAAAATTCAAAACCAAAATGATTTTTTATTTTTTATTTTTTATTTTATTTAGAAACACTCGTGTTTATTCAATCAGATTAATGATAGCAATCAAATAAAAGTATAAGCATTATCTCCAGTCTAAAGAAACATCACACCCACATTAACCATCCACATGAATCAGTCCTGTAGACTTTGTTATAGCTACTTTCAAGAATGACATGTCAAACCCCAAATTCTCACTGGAAATAGTGACACTCTCACAAACAAATTAAACCCAATAAAAATAGTCACTCCAATGAATGATACTTGAGAGAGAAAATAATAAAGAAGTGATATCACATGCTCTCACCAAGATAAAAGAAATATGCCCTCAGCTTAGAAATAATACGATCCCAAGTCAAATAAAAATGATAGTTAACCCAATTTATTTATCTCTCTTTTTTTTTTTTATTATGCATCACTACATCTTTTTAACCCATATAACTAGCTTCTACTTCAGACTATAGTTCCCTAAAATCAAGAAGGACTTTTATTAGGACGTAACGTAGGCTAGGGACATGGTTAACAAAGAAGGGGAAAAAGGAAAACAAGGTGTATGTTTGAGAAAAATGCAGAGAGATTTTTTTTTTTTTTTTTTTGAAGTTGTAAGATGTATTTCACCTTTCGTTTTTTTTTTATTATTTTTTTTATTCTTTTGAAACAACAACTTTTGTTTTGTTGTTTTTTTTAATTTATTTTATTTGACATAACTTCACTGAACAAAATAATTATTTACATTTTCTCAAACATAAATAGGTGATGGAACTTATCAGACATTGGGTAATACTCCAAATCGGGGTGGGTTAAGATGATAAGTTGACAAAGATAAGGTTTTTTTTTTTTTTTTTTTTTAAGGCCAAAAGGGGTAACTATGGATATTTAATAAAAAGGATGGCTAGAAAGGCTCAAACGGATCAAAGAAGGCCTTTCCATCGTCTTTTAGGGCTCTAAATAATCATCAATATCTACTGGGCTAGTTAGAACACACTTTTTTTTCTTTTCTTTTTAATTTTATCATTTTTTTTTAACTCAAAAGAAATCTGAGATCGATAAAATAAAAACTGCTATATAAAGAATGGGCAAAAGGGTTACTCTCCAAGAAAAATGATAGGCTCAAAAACTCACTTGACACTTATTTATGACATGTTCATTCTTTCAAGCAACTCATATTTGTCTCCGGCATCAACATGTAAAGTAGCAAACATAACGTAACATCACTTAAGACCAAAGATAATACAAATACTAAAATTTGAAATTAATCATGTCATCCAATGTTAAAACAAATCACAATTTTTTTTTTTAACAACATTCTACCCCCCAACCTATTCTAAACATGAAAGGAAAATATGCATGCAGAAATGTGAAAATGATGTAGAAAAATTAATTAGAAAGAAATGTTTTTTTTTAACTAAGAAGATGCTTTCAGAGGCACTACAATATTCAAATTATCTTCGACTCAAATATTTGAATATATTTATAAAGGAGAAATTAAAAAGAAGAAGAAAAATGAACATCAAAACTTAATAAAGAAAAAGAAAATGTCTAATAATTTTTTTTTTTGAATTTTTTTTTTATTTTTTTATTTTTTAAACTATAAAGATGCGTTTCTAGAGTAACTACACTCCATATTCAGCCATCTTCAACACAAAAAGTTAGCAACAGTTAGTTTCTACAACAAAAAATTAGTAAAAACTTAACCAAGATTCCACAATTGTTTATTCCTCCCCAACCGTAATCTAAACATTGTCCTCAATGTTTGAAAGGAAAGCGAGTTTAGAAGACATCACCCTGGGTGGTGCAACATGTAAGAAAAATATTTACAAAGAGAGTTAAATCTAATTTGTACTTCTTATCATGCTACCATCATTATTTGACGCCCAACACAAAGGTCCGTGGGTCCGCTCCCCTATAAGCTTGTAGCAGATCAAGTAGCTCATTAGCGTGAGCACAAATAAAGAGTTTTTCACATTGGAATGAAATAGTTTTTTATTGCATGGTTAAGAAATGCGATAAAGCCATCATAAAAGTTATTGACATTTAACAAACCGATGGGTTTCGATGGATGTGCGGCCCCAAGATGCTAGTGTGATAAGTGCCTAGTTGCAAGATCTCCTGGAAGGAAAATAAAAGCATCGATGATTAAGCATTTCAGTTATTCTTTCTTGCATACCGCAGGGCGACTAACTCTTCTCCAGGTTGATGAAGTCGACCGGCCCAATGGTTTTAGGACTCTTGGGATGATGCCTAACACTTGACTTCCTCTGATAAAAGCTGCTTCTGAGACCATTTTTGATAACCCTCTGTTACCTCCTCCATACACCAAGTGTAATTTTCTCGCTATGCTCGACCAAGATCTACGCCCTACGAACTCTTTATGTTTGCCATAGGTAAATCCAAGCACACAAATGTTCTTTGAATTGTCTATCGAGTACCGCCATTGTGATACTGCAAAACAATTTGTGAGTGCTTGAAAAAGAAATCACATTTAAGAGTCTTGGTGATAAGGGTCACCATGTATTGAGCATGTCAAGATTATCAAATAACGCGTAAAAGCACGCGGTTCATGAGTCAAAAAGGAAGCAAAAAAGGAAAAAGCAACAAAGAATAAAATTATTAAAGACAATAAGTGAAATAAAATAACAAAGTAAAAGGATATTTACTGTGTACATGCTCACATCTTCCTCTAGTTTTACGTCCCGTAAATCGGCTTGAACGCCTCTATGGGTCGAGGATAGGCTTTCCTATCCAGCTTTCTTATAAACCGGCAAATGGTCGTTATAGTCGATTCTCGAGACTATATCGCATGCTCTTTCGGAATAATGGCCATAATGAGAATCGCTTTTGCATATATCCACTCTGGGATGCGCTTTCAAGAGACAAAAGGATATCATCCAATGACTCTTTATTCAAGCCATCCCTAATGAATTGAATCTTATCTTCCCATATCGCACACCATTCCTAAAGAACATGGGTTTTTTGCAACTCATTCGCACACTTATGATAAGCAACGAAATTCTTGAGCTCGTCGCTTTCTTGCATAATTTCCTTTACCACAACCAGGCATGTATGCAATAAATTTTGAGGTAACTCACCCATGATCGCATTTAGCCTCGATTAACCAACGGATGTCGCAGGTATGTTATTTCTCGCGAGCAATCGCGTTCGGACCGAGCTTTATAGATCGTAGAAGGGCATTCGAGGAAGTGAAGGGAATCGCTTGAAGCTTCTAGAATCTCAAGTTTTCCATACCTTCGCCTAATATCGCTTATTATGGGGAAACCTGGACTTGATTGTCACGGAAAGATTATCCGCCACTTCACCGGGGTAACAAACTAAAGCACACAAACAGAAAAACAAATTAAAACACACAAAGAAAATTAAAATCGTCCTCTTATTGAATTTACCTCAAGCTCCAACTGGATGTTGTAAACACTTCTCTCAATGTCTATGAGTTGGCTTTCTAAACCCTCAACATAGGCTACTAACTCTGGTGGTTGTAGAGCCCAAATACGATGTGTTTTACAAAATTGAATCTGCCTTATGAGATGAGTTTTGACACGTTGAAGTGGTTTAAGAATGTTCAGGAGGAACGGTCTAAGTAAGGTACTCATGATTGAAAATGATAAGAGAAAACTTAATAGTTAAACAAACACACTTATGCAAAAATAATTTCAATTAACAAAAGAATAATATAAAGAAAGAAAAAGAAAAGAGAAGAAGAAAAAAAAATATATCAAATCACCGAAAAGAAAAGAAGAGAAAAAAAAAATCAATTCAAATCTGGTGGGTCACTTAAATTTATTTCGGTGTCTTCTTCATGTGGTTGGTACTCTAGATATGGCTTTAATCTTTGACTATTAACTTTAAACGCATGAATCGCTTCTTTCGGGTCATTAATTTCAATCGCCCCAAAAAACAAGATGCATAAATGGGCGGACCAAAACGAGAGCGTAACTTACACGGGAATAGGTCTGAGAATTGAATAAAAGCACTTTCGACTGGAGTGAACGATTTTCTCATTTTGCTTGTCGAAAGACTTTCATTTGCTTGTAAATCTTAGCATTTTCGTATGCATCATTGAATTTCTTCAAGTTCTCGCCATTGTAATCTTCTTTTTCTGCATGTCAAAGTTGAATTTCTTGATGGCCCATACGATGCTCGAGTTCCACAGGTATGTGGCAAGCTTTTCCATACACTAGCCTGGAGGGTGACATCCCAATCGGGGTCTTGAAAGCCGTTCTATATGCCCATAATGCATCATCAAGTCTTAATGACCAATCTTTCCTGTCTGGCCTCACCGTTTTTTCTAATATGTGCTTTATTTCTCGATTGGATATCTCAACTTGGCCACTGGTTTGCGGATGATATGGGGTTGCCACTTTACGTGATTGAATACTTTGTCAAAGAGCTTTGAATGCTTTATTACAAAACCACCATCAATCGACATCGCTCGAGGGAATCCAAAGCGAAACAATATGCTTTTCAAAATCCTATTACCACGCTTGTGATCATTAGTTCGCATGGAATTGCTTCTACCCATTTCGATACATAGTCAATGACCAAGATGTATTGATGGCCAAAAGAAGGGAAAGAGTCCCATGTCGATACCCGAAAAATCTCAACCACTAAATTGGATTTAGTGGCATCATGTTCCTTAGTGTAATGCTTCCCATTCGTTGACACCTATCACATGAAGACGAAAGTGTAAGCATCTCGAAATATAGATGGCCAATAAAACCACATTGTAAAACTTTATTCTTTGTTTTCTTATGACCGAAATGGCCTCACAAGCTTGTTCATGGCGTAATGAAAGGATATTTTGAATTTCACTTTCTGGGACACATCGCCTAACAATTTGGTCTGCATAATACTTGAACAAATCTGGTCCGAAAAGAAATTCTTTATTTCGCAAAGAATTTATGCCTTATCTTGGTCGATGCTCGGAAGTTTACATAAGATAATTAACTATATCAGCATACCAAGGTAATACTTCCACACTCATTAATTGTTCATCTGGAAATGACTCATTCAATATTAATGGCTCTGTAATTGTGTCAAAATGGAGACGAGAGAGGTGATCCGCCACAACATTTTCTGTCCCTTTTTTATCTTTGAATTCTAAGTCGAACTCCTGCAAAAGTAACACCCAACGAATTAGTCTAGCTTTTGCATCTTTTTTTGTGAGCAGATATTTAAGAGCAGCATGATCCATGAATATAATTATTTTACAACCAATGAGATAGGATCGAAATTTTTCCAATGCAAACACTACTGCTAGCATTTCTTTTTCAGTAGTTGAATAGTTCAACTGTGCATCATTCAATGTCATACTAGCATAGTAAATAACGTGGGGAATTCGATCAACTCTTTGTCCTAAAAGCCTCCTACTGCATAATCGTATGCATCACATGAGCTCAAATGGTAAGCTCCAAATAGGTCTTGAATGATGGTGATGATGTCAATAATTGCTTTAGTTTTCAAATAAGACATGAATCATTAAAGATAAAAGGTACATCCTTAGCAAGTAAATTGCATAAGGGTCTAGAAACTTTGCTAAAATCTTTAATGAAACGTCTATAGAAACCAGCATGCCCAAGGAAAGATCTTACTTCTCTGACTGTTTTGGGTGGAGGAAGATTAGAAATGAGATCCACCTTGGCTTTGTCAACCTCAATACCTTTGCTCGAAATGATGTGACCGAGAACAATACCTTGTTTTACCATAAAATGGCACTTCTCCCAATTCAAGACTAAGTTCTTCTCGGTACATCTCTGCAGAACTAGTGTTAGATGATGTAAACATTGATCAAACGAGTCACCAAAGACAGAAAAGTCATCCATAAAGACTTCAAGGAATCGTTCAACCATATCAGAAAAAATGCTTAACATGCATCGTTGAAATGTAGCAGGTGCATTACATAATCCAAATGGCATCCTCCTATATGCAAAAGTGCCAAAAGGGCAAGTGAAAGTGGTTTTCTCTTGATCTTTTGGTGCTATGGGAATCTGATTATATCCTGAGTAGCCATCTAGAAAGCAATAAAATTCATGGCCTGCTAATCTATCAAGCATTTGATCGATAAATGGTAAAGGAAAATGGTCTTTACGTGTGACAGAATTCAACTTTCTATAATCAATGCATACACGCCATCCTGTAGTCACTCTAGTGGGTATCAATTCATTATCGATGATGGTAACTCATGACTTACGATTTTAGACAACTTGCACACCCATGAACTATCAGAAATTGGGTAAATGATACATGCGTCTAATAGCTTAAGGACTTCTGTTCTAACAACTTCTTTCATATTAGGATTTAACCGACGTTGCATTTCCCTAGTAGATTTAGCATTTTCATCAAGGTGAATGTAATGCATGCAGTCTACTGGGTTTATACCTTTTATGTCTGCTATGGTCCATCCTAATGCCCCTTTATGCTCTTTTAAAACATCCAACAACTTACCTTTTTGTTCGTCATTGAGGGATGATGAAATGATTACCGGTAAAGTACTTTCTTCTCCCAAAAATGCATATTCCAATGTGTTGGGCAATTGTTTGAGCTCAAGTTTCGGTGGTGATTCTGATGATGGGATGAGTTTCTTCTCTGATGGTGTTAGTTGTTCAACTCTTGACTTCCATTTATTAGTGTCCATGGATGGTGCTGAGTCAAGTAGAGTGTTGACCTCATCGACTGATCTGTCAATATCAAAATCCAAACCAAAGTGAGTTAAACATGTTTGTAAAGGATCATCACTAAGGTTTGAAAAAAAAGTATTATCAACTATTGCTTCTATTAAATCCACATCAACAATTCCATCATCTGCAATGTGAGGTTGTTTGGCAATGTTGAAAATATTTAGCTCCATAGTCATGTTGCCGAAGGACAACTGCATATTTCCAGTCCTGCTCTCAACTCATTTCGTAGTCCATCAATGGTGCGGTTCTGTTGCTCAATTGTGGAGTGAGTAACATTCTTGAAATTCTGGAATGCATCCTCCCATGGTCTGGGTTGAGAGTAGTTCTGGTTTTGATTGAATGGTCTAAATGAGGGCTGAGAGGCTTGAGGAACTTGAGGAATTTGTTGCATTGGTGGAGCTGGAGCTGCTGGTCCATTCTGTTGGAATCCTTGAGACCATGAAAAATTGGGGTGATCTCTCCATCCAGGGTTATATGTGTTGGAGTATGGGTTGTAATTCGATGGCTTTCTCATTACACCTATGGCATTGGCTTGATCTGAGTATCCATGTGGTTCTGTTGATTTAGCAGTCGATAACGATGCTATTTGTCGAGCAAGACCTTCAACCATCTCCTTGACTTCTTTGATTCCCGAAGTTGACTCGCCAATGTGAACCTCATTCACTACCTTAATTCTTTTAGTGTTCCTGAGTGATCGACTCCGTTGTTGGGAATTATCCGCTTGTCGCTGGAAAAACTCCCAAATTTCTGATGCACTTTTTGACATTAGCTCCCCTCCACTTGTTGCCATTAGCCATTCTTGCACATTCGGCAATAATCCCTCCAAAAAGTATTGGCATTGGTGCCATTTCTCGTACCCATGATGTGGACACTTCAAGAGTAGCCCATTGAATCGCTCCGTGTTTTGAAAAAGCTGCTCGTCTCTCTGGTAAACTCGAGATTTCCCTGCGAATAAGCGTTGGTTTTATGCCGGAAATATTTATTCAAAATTTTGTAACCATTTGTTCCCATGATGAAATCTTATTAGCGGTAATGTATTAAGCCATGAGGCTCTCATCCTTTAAAGAAAATGGGAATAATCTAAGTTTAACATCATCATCCGAAAAATTCTACATTTAAATGTTTGACAAATAAGCGTGAAAATCGTTCAGATGATTATATGGGTCCTCATTTTCTAAGCCATAATGTGGGAAGACAATTTAAGCACAGGTTTTAGTTAAGCTCCTAGCATTTTTATCTTATACACGATGTAAATTAAACTAAAAATAGTCCTTAAATGGCCTCTCCTGTGGTTGCAAATCCATTTTATTTTTAGCGTGCTTGTGTATGCGAAGTGTTTTTTCTAATTCAAGGTCTATAGGTTCAAGATTAGGAAATAATGACCTACGACCATGCATGCAAAACAAATAAAATAAAAATAAAGATGGGAACGAAACAAATAGAAATAAAAGAGGAAGGAGAAATTACGATACTAACCTTATTGCGCTATTACAACCTTTCTATAAAAATACACAAAAACAAATACGTGAAATAAATTAACTAAAAATTAAATTAATAAAATAAACAAAAATTACAAAGAAAAAATAAATTGAAAATTAAATTACAGAATTTTAAAGAAGAGAAAAATAAAATAAATATTAACCTCTAAATGCGGATTTACTTTTTTTTTTCTTTTTTTTTTCTTTTTAAATAATAAAAAAAACTACAAGAAAATTAATTAAAAGAAATTATTCACAAAAATTAATTCTATGAATTACAATTACTTACCTCCCCGGCAACGGCGCCAAAAACTTGTTGTGCAAATTTTAATGTACTCGCAAGCGCACGAATCTATTGTAGTATAGATTAATGGTGACGAGTGTCGATCCCACGAGGAGGTGGATTTTAATTATATATAGAATTAATTTTGTATGAGGTGGTTGGATTTGTGGTGGAAATGATTTGAAATATGCTAAAACTTAAATTAAAATGGCGAGAATAAATTCTAAAATTGGAATTGCAATGGCGAGAATAAATTGAAGAGAAATCTATTGAAATGACGTACTTGGGTATCTGGATCCGTATCAACATGCATCATGGGCTAAATAATCCGTATTAATGCCAATTAAATCATGAGGGGGGAATCCACACCTGTGAACATCTAATCAATATGGTGCTAAGGGCTTATCGAAATAATAATAACATGTCTTGTAGGGGTGAAACGGCGATCTTAGACAAGATTAGTATTATTTGTCGACGAAAGTCAAAACATCCACAAAACTAGAGGGAAGAGAAATAAATTTAAAATAAAGCGTAGCAGCGTGTTGAGGCTTGTTGAGCTTGAAAGGAAATTAGCTACTCATGGTGAACTAGGGCAAAATGGGAATTTATTAAAATCGAAGAAAATACAAGATGGAGAAGGAATTACAGAAAATGGATCCCAAAATGGATTCGAGAGATATCAAATTAGGGGGAGGCCCTTTTTATAAATACATGGAGTAAATCATGGCCATCGGTTAAAAGCAGTTTGGGCCTTTCGAGTTGCGCCATACGTCGTGATCAACGATCCAGTTTGACCATGAACAAACGATAACACGGTTTGACCGACTTTGAACGATAACGAGGTTTGACTTCGGATGAAGCGATAGCAGTTTGACTTCGGATGAAACGATATTGGTTTGGTTGAAAATAATCACATGATGCGCAGCGTCTGTGAGATTTTAAATCGATATCTTTATACGTCACCATCAACGATATAAAATTTTAGTCCAACAGGATCGTGACACCTCATCGATCCAATGCGTCGTGATCAAATCGTCTATGTGAGCAGTCGTGAGCGTAAAACGATCACCGTCTGATGAATAGTGATGTCCGTTTTGCCATTTGATCTCTCCTTTATTGTGAAATGACTATGATGCCCCTAAAATACATAAAATACTTAATTAAAATAAAACACACGGAATTAAATCAAAAGAAGGTTAAATTCATAAAAGTAAAGGTGTTAGTAAAACTTGTAGTGTAAAATGACAATTTTCTCCTTTATAAATATACATTTTCTAACACTCAACAATAAGTCTAAGCTCTGGCACTTGAGGTTAGGACATATGAGTGAGAAGGGGCTGAAGGAACTGGAAAAGAAAGGGGTGTTTGGGAAAGATCAGCTGAACTCTTTGGGATTCTGTGAAGACTGTATACTAGGGAAGGCTTCCAGGATAAAGTTTGAATCTGCGATTCTACCCGAAAGAGAAGCTAGATTCTGTACTTCGAGATATGTGGGGACTGCACAAGTAACCTCCACAGGTGGTGTAAATTTTCTTGACCTTTATAGATGATTTTCTAGAATGGTGTGGAGTCATGCTCGAAAACTAAAGATGAAGTCCTTGAAAAGTTCAAAAGGTGGAAAGTTTTGGTTGAAAACCAAACAGATCTGAAGGTGAAGGTATTAAGAACAGACAATGGGCTGGAATACTGTAACAAGTTATTTGAGGATTACTGTGAAAAGAATGGTATTTTGAGGCATAAAACAGTAACATACACCCCTCAACAAAATGTTCTTGCTGAAAGAATGAACAGAACATTAATGGAGAAAGTGAGATGTCTGCTGATTCACTCAAAATTACCAAAAACTCTTTGGGCAGAAGCCTTAAACACAGCTTACTATTTGGTGAATAGAAGTCCATCAACAGCTATAGGTTGTAAGACACCAATGGAACTGTGGTCATGAAGGGTAGCTGATTACTCTAAGCTCAGAATTTTTGGCTGTGAAGCATATGCACATGTGAAGCAGGGGAAGTTAGAAGCAAGAGCTTTAAAGTGCAGATTCTGCAGGCTATCTGAGGGGAATTGAGCTACAGTTATGGTGTCTTGACTTGAACCTCAAAGTGCATAATTAGCAGGGATGTTACCTTCAATGAAGCTGAAATATTGAATAAAAGAAGGAGTTCTGAGTTTAAAGAAAAGAAACCAGAAGCTGAAGATGATAAGATTCAGTTTGAGGTGGAGCATGCTGAAGATAAGAAGTCTGAATCACCCACAACAGAAGAATCAAGAGAGTTGGATGATGGATCTTTTGATGAAGAAGGATCAGAATCAACTGAGAGTGATGGTAACACTTACCAACTAGCAAGGGACAGGAAAAGGAGAATAATCAGACCACCAAAGAGGTATCACGATTCTGATTTAATTAGCTTATGCTTTATCGGTACTTTCGTGAGATCAATGATGATGAACCAAAGACTTATCAAGAGGCAATCACAAGCAAGAATAGCTTGAAATGGAAAAAGGCAATGGATGAGGAAGTTGAATCCCTCATGAAGAATGAAACATGGAAGTTGATTAAGAAGCCAGAAAAGAAGAGGGCTGTAAGCTGCAAATGGATATACAAAATCAAGGAAGGGATACCTGGAACAGAACCTATGAGGTTTAAGGCTAGGTTAGTGGCTAGAGGCTTCACACAAAGGGAGGGTGTAGACTTTACTGAAGTATTCTCTCCAGTGGTGAGGCATGCATCCATAAGAGTCATCCTTGCACTTGTATACATAGACATCTTGAGCAGGATGGATGTCAACTTGACTTTCTGCGTGGGGAATTACAAGAGGAGATTATTATGGATCAGCCTGAGGGGTATGAAGTGCCTGGTAAAAGGGAGTATGTACGCTGCTTAGAAGTCACTCATGGCCAAGCAGTCCACCTAAGCAATGGTACTGGGTTTGTGATTTCATCTGAAACGTTCCTGTGATCTTATTATGATTCTTGTGTGTATTACAGGGAGATAAGTGAGAAAAGGAGAATCTATCTACTGCTGTATGTTGATGATATGTTGATTGCATGTCATGATATGGCAGAGATTGATCAGTTAAAGAGATTATTGAGCAGTGAATTTGAGATGAAGGATATTGGGCCTGCAAAGAAGATTCTTGGGGTAGAAATCATCGAAGCAGGAAGGTTTGGAACAATGTTTACTTCGAAAAGGATACATTGAGAAAGTCTGGTCGGTTTGGTATGAATGAATCAAACACAAACACATTGAAACCCTTGAGCTTTTATGTGTCCCCTGACAATTGCAGAGCAAAGAAATGTCAAAGTCCACCCACTCAAATCTTTGTAGGGCCTCATGTATGCAATGGTTCTAACCAGGCCAGACATTTCACATGCTCTCAGTGTGGTGAGCAGGTTTATGTCAAACCCAGGGACTGAACACTAGAGGGCAGTAAAATGGATAATGAGGTATCTAAGGGGCACTACAGAGTATGGACTGTTATATGGTGGAACTGGAAACAAAGGAAATATCTTGGTGGGCTATGTAGACTCAGACTTTGCTGGGGATCTCGACAAGAGAAGGTCACTGACAGGATATTTGTTCACCTTGGGGGTTACGATCAAGCTGGAAGCTACATTCTGAGAATGTAGTTGCTTTCATCGACCTCTGAAAATTTGCAGTATCGAAGCTCTCAAGGAAGCCATTTGGCTAAAAGGAATGAATTCTACTGAACTTGGAAATTGAACAAGACTCGATTGAGGGTTTATTGTAATGACGAAGTGCAATTACCTCATAAAAAACGGACATATCATGAGAAAGACAAAATTTGAAATACAAGTATGCAACCCGAAGAGAGGGTGGGATTCTAAAAATTATTCAATATATTAAAGAAAATCTTAATGCAATTATAAATTAAATTCAAAATCATGACAATTAAGATGATCCCTTGAATAAAAAGATAAGGGAAGAGAGATTGACAAGAGATTTTTGCGTGGTTGGCCGACCTCGCTACGTCACGCCTCAGAAGCTTTTTCGGGCTTGAGGATTCCTAAAAGCCTCACGAGGGAAATGCTTACTTGACTTCAAGGTGTCAATGGACCTTTACAACGAGATTATCCCGATCTCTTAGCTTGAGTGTATCCCTTTTCCCCACAATCACTCAAAGTAAAAGATTACAAGTTTGTTTTTCTCTCACACAATATCTAAGGTTACAAATCAATGCCCAATGTGTGAATAGATAAAAAGAGAATGTGTTTCAAGCTCTATGAAAATTGTATTCTCGGATATATGCTCAGTGATAGTGTTGTGATCAACCTTCTTTGATTTTGAATGAGCTTATTTATATTTGGAGCCGAAAATCTAGCCGTTACCAACTTTCGGACAGAAAACGGTTCATAGATTAACTATAAGCAGTTAACCCGTTTCGGTTGAATCGAGTTCTTTATTGAGCCGATTTCCAAATAATCGGTTTCGTTTAGGATTATACTTTTGGCGCGTTAACTTCCAGACACGCAAGATGAGCATTGGTTATCGTTTACGCTAAGCAGTTAAGTTTCATGAAATACAATGTCTGGATATTGTCGGTTAACGTTTGAAATAAGCAGTTGTACGTTTAATCTCCGATAACACACAATGAACATCAGTTAATCCGTTTTCATTTAGCGGTTAAGGGTTTGCATAAAGTTGCTTCTCTGGGTGTTATCGGTTGACCGTTTAAGATAAACGGTTGGCCGTTTGGCTCCAGTAACCTGCACAACAATTTAGCCTTATCAGTTTTCGTTAATCAATGCCAGAGAATGACAACCTTCAATTCTGGACGTTATCGGTTAACCGTTTAAAAATAAACGGTTCACCGTTAATATCGATAATATCCATCTTGGTGTTTCAATTAAGCATAAGCAATAGGAAACAAAATATGTTGCTCTCTGGTGATAATCGGTTAACCGTTTAAAAGCAAACGGTTTACCGTTAATTTCCAGTAACCTCCCTATCTATTGTGTTTTCCGTTTTCCATAAACGGTTGGAGGTTTAGGAAATGTGTTACTCTCTGCTTATAATCGGTTAGCAGATTTAAAATAAGCAGGTTCATGTTTATAACAATTACAATTTAAACAAGTTTTTGCAGAGAATTTCTTTCTAATTTGAAAAACCATCTTTTATGAAGAAATAAGGCAATGATTAAAAGAGTTTTTGTTTATTAAGAAATAGCTCAAATATTTTTGTCAAAATATATTTAAAATTTGTTATCATCAAAATCAATATTATTAACATATTTATGTTAACAATCTCCCCATTTTTTATGATGACAAATTTCATTCAATGTTTTAGCTCCCTTAATATGTACTCCCTACATGTAGCGCCCGAATTGAAAGTGTGAATAAAAGGAGTTCTTAGCTTTAAATCTCCCATTTAAACGTAAAAAAATTTTATTTAAAAAAAAATCATGAAGAATACATAAATTATCTCCCGTCGCCGAAAAGAAAAGGAAATAAAATCATAAATCAGATTAAAGAAAGTGCTGGTTTTGGCAAGCCCGAAAATTTTAGCGAGTTCCCGCTTAAAAATGGCAAAACCATTAATCAAAATGAGATAAAACACTTCCAAATTAGATCAACGTCACTTACGTCATGGCGAATAACTCCGTAATCACATTAAAATAACACTCCAATAGCAAATATAGCAATGCTCAATATCCAAATAAATAAGCAATTCTACAATATCGACCAATTAGGCAAGCCTGAAAGCATCAAGAATCTAATCATCAAGAACATCACATACATATGCATCAAAATCAAAATAAGAATAAAAATGCGAGCAACCAAAATGTAAAATGTATGTGCGAAGACAAAGCTCAGAAACTACGGAGAAGATGTGCTCCCCGGATCATGGCCGAAAAAGCTAAGAAGAGTCTTTGTCGGTGATAAAGCTCGCTCATTCTTTGATCAATGCTCTGCCATTGGAATATCCCGAAAAGTCGAAGCATTCTTTGGTAGTCACGGAAAAGAGTGTCCAACCGATCAAGAATCGGCCTTCTTTGGTTTCTGAAATCAATGAACATCGGTGATCATTCTTGCTAACGTCTGAAGCGAAGTGAAAGCTAGGCTGGCGGCATAAGGTGAAACGGTACAACCCGTGAAGGAAAACTCGGGGCGGGAAGGCGAGGCTATTTCGGAAGAGGAGGAATGTAGGTATCTATCGAGGAGCTCTACCCGAGAATCAGCGGTAGGCGAAAGTGCTGAAAAATGGCAGCCAGCGGAGGATGAGGAAGAGCTCACAATCTAAAAGTCCAAGCTGATCGAGATTATAAATATCATTGACATCCGATCGTCCTCTGCAATCAAAGGTGTCCGGTTTTGGGTTGCTTGTCTTTATCCACCTCAGTTCTTCCAGAGAATCAAATCTTTAATCTGAAGTCTGACCTGGGACGATCAATCCAAATCAGTCTCCGTATGGCCGGGGTATCAAGTAGTGGCACCTCGAGCCGTCATGCGGTATGTTTAGTGATGATCTTTGCCGTAAGGAAATGACGGTGGTTGACATTTGGAGTACTCAACAAATGTCGCACAATAATATACAGGGTTAATGGGAGAATATCAAAATGGCGATCCGACCTCGTAACCTTCGTCAGTGACCTTTTAGTATATGTGTAAATAAGTGAAGAATCTGAACTTGGAAGGTGGCGAGGGCAGGCTACAAATCTCAGATAAGTCTACTCGACGGCGACATATATTCTGACGCCATGAGTATGAAAAAAGTATCAAGGAGAGGGTTTTCTAGAGGTGTAAATGTCAAGCCTAAAAGAGATACCTAGAAAAGTCAACTAAATCTGCGCATCATCAAATTCTATGGGTGCACGCCAACAGGTGACTATCACTGTTGAAATGATCGAGATTTCCATATGGTAAAAAAGACTACGCACTATATTTGGATAGACTCAATCGAGGTCAATAGCGACCTCCAGGTGAAGCATATCCCACTAATACTTACACAAACAACCAAGTTGCGGAAGTCATCAATATCAACAAAAAAAGGATCAGTACCTTTAGTCCATGAAGCGATCCTCAAGCTTGTAAAGCGAGTGGGGAAGTGATCCTTGAAAATTCGAGACCTCAGGGTGGTATGGGATCCCTTTTGGAGTTCTACGCTGGGGGTTTCTCTGAGAGGGTTCAGCCATGGAAACACGTAATGAGGATGAGAGGATGTGAGTAGGATGATCAATATGGTTGAAGAGAGGTAAAAATCGGATTAAGAACGAAGAAATCCGACCCGCGACAGTTAGGGTTTGGATTTGGGATTTTTGAATTTTGGGCTCGATTTGAAGTTTTAAATCGGTAGAAATGGTCTAAAGGTGACAAGAAATGATTTTGAGGGTTTGATTTGGCACGAAAATCAAGAAAAATGAGGATTTGAGGACAAAGAGACCTTCGGCTGCGCAACAATGGAGGAAACGGTGAGAGGGTAACTGGAGAAGAAGAAGAAAAGCTTTGAACAGTTTATATACTTTGCGAAAACGGTTAACCGTTTATTGAAACGGTTAAAGGGTAACTCCCAGGGGCTGAAGGAAACAGAAACGGTGAAAGCCTAAGCGCTTAACGGCTAAGGGGTAACTGTTAGAGGACTCTACGTTTAAAGCAGTTCACGATTGTGGAAAAGCGGTGAAGGAGCTGAATGGCAGACATAATCGTTTAGAATTAACGGTGATCGGATTTACGGGAAGCTTGACTATTTATTTTATCGTAATTTCGCTTTATTTGATTTAATTTTGGCCGTGAATAATATATTCCAAGATCATTTAATTGATACGAAAATATTTTTATGAGCGATTTAATCATAATTCATGGACATGTTTTCAACCAATCGATTCGTATAATCGAAGATTTATCGAATACAAATTCATCGTTTGTCTACCAGCTCAAGCATTTCATAAATAGTAATCAATCAATTGATTACACTCAATAGCATGAATAAGAGATGTTAATGCAAAAATTTCATCATCGAGTTCATCTAGGGTAATTTTTAAAATGTTCAACCCCATTGTAATGCGGTTTGTGAAAATATCGGCAAGTTGTTTTCAAGTGAAATAAACTCAATCTGATATCTCCTTTTGAGACATGATCTCTCGAAATGATGTCTTATTTCTATATGCTTAGTTAAAGAGAGTGTTGAATGGGATTCTTTGAAAGGTTTATAGCACTAGTATTGTCTGCTTAATAGGAATTTGTTCGAAGATTAATGCCATAATCTCTAAGTGTTTGTTTCGTCAAGTGCTTGTGCCTTACAACTTCCAAAGACTATATATTCAGCCTTTCGATAGTTGAAAAGTCTCTGCGAATTTTGTTTCTTGCTAAACCATGAAACAAGAGGTGTCTAGTATATAGCAAGTTCCACTAGTGCTCTTACTATCCACTTTATAACCCCGTGAAAATCCATGTCCCGAAAACATATTAAATCAACATGAGTTCCTAGGATACCAAAGGCCAATATCATGGTTCCACTCGAATAACGAAAAATTCTTTTAGCAATGATAGAGATTCCTTGGGACATGGTGAAATCTTGCACAAGCACTAAACATGATACTCGAATTCTGATCCAATAAAGTAGGGATCGATCATATAAATCGTCTTGATGTACCTTAACGCTTTTGTCTTGGTCGACTTGGTTGTTGTGCTCGTTGGTGTATTCTTGGTCTTTTGAATCATCAATGCAATCGTTTGAGTAGATCCTTTACTTGGCAATTATGAAAATTCCTTCTCGTTTGTTTGATTTGAAGTCGAGGAAGTATTCGGCTCAACTCCGTAAATACCGTCTCAAATTCGTTTGCTTTCGTACGATGAAATTCTTTGACTTCGTTAGTAGAACGAAATAATATCATCAACGTAAATTTGAACAATAAGTATGTCTTGGTTCATGCTTAACAAATAGAGTATATCTCGCTTTACCCGTAGAAGTCATTTTCTAGAAAAGAAATTCTTAGTCTGTCATCACCAATACTCTGGTGCTTGTTTTAATCCATACAAGGCTTTAAGCAGATTTATAAAGCATGATTTGGAAATTTTCGTTTTTCAAAACCGGAGGTTGTTTCACGTAAGCTTCCTCAAAATATAACCATTTAAGCACTCTTGACATCCATTTGATATAAAAATAAAATCCTTATGACATCTGTATCTTGCATGACATCTAATGGTTCCCCAACCTTACTCAAGAAAGGTTTCATCAAATCAATTCCTTCTGCTTGGTTGTAACCTTGAGCCGCTAATCTAGCTTTGTTTCTTACAGCGGGATTCGTCCATCTTATTTCTAAACACCCATTTAGTACTATGCAGTTGATGTTCAGGGTTTGGGAACTAATTCCCAGCGCATCGTTTCTTTCAAATTGGTTTAACTCCTCTTGCGTTCTTGCCATAATCAAGATTCATCATTTTACGCATCTCGAATGATTTTGGTTCAATTTGAGAGAATGATTAATAACTCAAAGTATTTCTAAGGTGATGATCTAGTTGTAATACTGCCGATGAGGATCTCAAATTACATCTTTAGGGTGAAGAGAATACCTCATCCTTGGGGAGTGTTTGAGGCTTTCATTTTGCTCCGCATTTAGTTCTTCGTGATGTTCCTCTTGAATTCCATGTAGAATTAATCCTCTTGTTTGTCATTTGATCTTCTTGCTTAGCATTGTTCTTCTTCTCACGCATCATCATATTACTATGACTTTCTCCGTGAGGAGGGTTAGACTCCAAATACATGCATGGAATTCTTCCACAACTGCAAGGTTCTTTTGTTATAGACTACTATAAGCTTTGCTTGAATTTGAATAACCAAGAAAAATGCCAGCGTGGATTTTGGATCAAATTTACCAAGATTGTCTTTTGTGTTCAAAACAAAACATTTGCATCAAAAACTTTAAAATATCCGATGTTGGGTTTTATCTTTCCAAAAGCTTCATGGGGTTTTGTTAAGATTGGAAGTCTGTCGACATCCGATTTAAAACATAGCAAGCGGTGTTGTGACTTCCGACGAAAAATATTTTGGTAATGCATTTTCATTTAACATGGTCTAGCCGTTTCTTGAATAGAAGCTATTAACTTTCTCAACAGCTCCAGTTTTGTTGTGGAGTTAGTGATGAAAATTGATGCTCCGATACCAGATTATTGCAAAAACTCTCAAATGCAGATTTTCAAATTCTCCTCCATGATCCTCTAATGCATAATACCAATGCCCTTTTTCATTTGTAATTTCTTACTGAAGCACTTTAAAAGCATCGAGCATCATCCTTATTAGTTAAGAATAATGCCATTGTATATATCTAGAATAATCATCCTATCACAAATGCATAATATTTGCCATTTAGACTAGCATTATCTAAGATGGCCCAAAAGATCATGTGAAGAAGTTCAGTGGTTTTTGAGTAGAAATATGATTTTTATTTTGAAAGAAGTTTTAATTTGTTTTCGAATTGACAAGCTTCTGAAATCTTATCCTTTTGAAAACCAATTTTGGAAGACCTTTAAGCTAAATCATCTTCCGAAATTTACGAAATCAATCCATACTTGCATGTCAACATACATGCCATAACCAATGAATCATCATGCAATCTGAAAAACATTTATCAAGAGTGGATGCACATTCTATGTCAATGATATAAACATTACCAACTATTTCAACAAAATAAGGTTTTGCCATCATGGAGTTCTCAATAACACAAGCCCAAATTTATCCGAAAGATAACTTTATAACCTTTGTCACGTAATGGTGACTAATGTACTTTAATTAAGTTGTGTTGAGTTTTCAAGCCAAACATACATTCTCAATTAGAGTTGAAGAAACTTTACATTTCAATTCGAGAATATTTCCTTTGAGTTGTCTCGGATCGTCTCCATTTTTCAATTTTGGTAAAAAGCTTGAGAACCATACATAGTTTCGGTCATGGCAGCCTTGAACAACCGCTGTCCAATACCATTTATTCTTCTTCTTCTTGAAGCCACGAGAAAAAAGTCTCAAGTTTTAGGTACCCAAGCTTTTGGGTCCTTGAGATTAACAATGGTTCATTTGGAACGAATGCATTGACACCATAATATGCATTCCTTTTCAAGAGACATCTAAATTTCATTGTGTACGTTTGATTCTGATAATATTGATCTTATGAATCGTTTGTGAGGTAGCTTTAACAAAATAATTCTTATAATACTTTTTAGAAGTTAAAACTTATATCAAGTCCTCCTTTATCAAAAACAGCTTTTGTGAGTTAAGCGTATTATCCGACATCTTTTGTCCATTTGTAAATTTCAAAACAATTTCATTGATTTCATTACTCTTTTTCTTGAGCATTTCGTTCTCGTTTTCAACTCGTCTATGTGTCTTGTACAAATGCTCATGTAAGATGCTAGGTTTCTCATTTGATAATACAATTTCATCATGCAATGTTTTGTTCCTACTTACAGGCATGCAATTACAGCATTTAGAGATTCATTTCATTTTAAGCTTTGTCATTTCCTTTTTAAGGCGATACATTCTTTTTACCAATCTTCTTGACTCATTGTAAGTCTTTAAAGCATCATTCGTCATCATAGGGGTGGGATCCTTACCTCATTGAGATCATCATTCTCTCTTGTGCCATAATTTAGTTTGATACTTCTTGCGATCTTTCTTCGTCAACGATTAACTTCCTATTTATCGTCCCGAGTTGCAACCATTGCTTTCTTCTGAGTTTGTTGATGAGTGGGCTCCAGATCTTATATGTCAGGCTTTTGCATTCATAGCATGTGATTGCCTCATGCTTTTCCTGTGGTTCTTGAAGTTTTGAAATTTCTTGACTCTAGGTTTTTCTTGAAGAATTTTCTGAACCTCTTCTTAGCATTGCTAGCTCTTCGTCATCGTTCCTCTCCCCATCCTCTCATGTTTTTGAAGCTTTGAGGCAATGCTTTTCTTCTCTTGAGTCAGCTTTTCTGTTGAAATCCTCTTCGTATGAAATAAGAGAACCGCAATTAAATCGTGAAGGTAAAGTATTTTAAATCTTTGGCTATAGCGTTCTTTTAGTCTCATTCTTTTTGGAATGACCTAATAATTTTCTTAACTTTCTCACTATTTGAAGGTCTTCCCCAACACAAATAGGTATTCACTATAATAGTGAATCTAGTATCGTAGAATACGAAAATTCGTTTTGTTCCATTTAAATTGACTGATGTGATTTTAATTTCTTTCGACGATTTGTCAATGACAAGCTTGAGTTTATTCATCTCTTGTGCACTTTCACAGCTATAGATACTCATGGAATTCTTTCTTATCGAAACAAAACAAGGCATTCCATAGCCTTGGAGTTTAGAACATCTTTCTTTTCTAACTTCCTCCGTTATTTCGATGGTTTGGAATATGAGCATGACGATGAATCGCAACAAACAATTTATAGGCTAAATTAATTTTAGATAGCAATCATACCGAAAATGGTGGTCAGTTGATTGCCATACGCAAAAGGTTGGGTAGTCGTTTAGTTCCATGGATCTTTTCTCTGAGCGATTCGTCTTAACAAACGAGGCTCTGATACCAGATGGGTGGTATACAACCCGAGGGGGTGGTGGGATTAAGATTGACAATATAATAAAGAAAATCTTAATGCAATTATAAAATTCAAAATCAACAACAATTAAGATGATCACAATATAAAAGATAAAGGAAGAGAGATTCAACAAAGATTTGCATTGGTTGACCAACCTCGCCTAAATCCGCCTCAAGCTTTTAGGGCTTGAAAGTTCCAAACAAGCCTCGAACTGAAATGCTTACACTTGACTTCAGGTGTCAATGGACGCTGACGAGTTATCGTCTCTTGCTTGAAATCCAAACTTTCTGATCAACAAGTAAAAGATTACAAGTTTGTTTTCTCTCACACAATATCAGGTTACAAATCAATAAATGTGTGAATAGATAAAAAGAATATGTTTGAAGCTACTTAAAATTGTATTCTCTAGGATATATGCTCGATGATAGTGTTGGATCAACTTTGATTTTGAATGAGCTTATTTATATTTGGAGGCCAAGAAATATCGTTACCGACTTTGGACAGCATTAATTAACTATAAGCAGTTAGCAGGTTTGATTTAGTCAATTCTTGTGAGATTTCAAATAATCGGTTTGCTTGTTTAAGTTGCCCTTCGCCATTAACTTAGAGACACGAAGATGAGCATTGGTTGTCAAACAAGCAGTTAAGAGATTTACATGAAAGTACGCGTGTCTGGATATTATCGATTAATTTGAAATAAGCGGTTAATAGTTTTGTCTCGATAACTTTTACCTGATGAACATCGGAGTTAATCGTTTTCATTTAAGCGGTTGAGGTTTGCATAAAGTTGCTTCTCGGGTTGCTCCGGTTGACCGTTAAGATAAGTTGGCGAACTCCGATAACTTTGCACAACAATTTAGCCTCTCGAGTTTCGTTAATCATGCGAAGAATGACAACCTTGATTACGGGCGTTATCGGTTAACCTTGAATTTAAAATAGCAGTTCCTGAATTATCGTATCCATCTTAGTGTTTTCGAATTAAGCATAAGCGGCTAAACTTGAAGCAAATATATTTGCTCTCTGGTGATATACTTCGTTCAGTTATACTTTAAGCGAAGCAGTTTCTGTTAATTTCCGATAACCTCTGCTCTCTGTATTTTCCGTTTTCCATAAGCAGGTTTGGAGGTTTAGGAAATGTGTTACTCTCATTATAATGGGTTAACGTTTAAAATAAGCAGTTCTACGTTTACTAACAATTACAATTTTAAACAAGTTTTTGCAGAGAATTTCTTTCTAATTTGAAAAACCATCTTTTATGAAGAAATAAGGCAATGATTAAAAGAGTTTTCGTTTTATTTAAAGCATATTTATTTATTTGTAATAAATACATTTTCTAATTAATAAAATATTTGAGATATTTTTCATATATCTTAATTACATAAGTATTTGGAATAAACTCTATTTAATCATATTATATGTATTTATGTGATCATCATATGGATTCATAGAAGACATATTATAAATTATTTTGTGATTAAATAAATTAAGTTCATATTGATAAATAGAGTTAAGTGCTCTATTTATGTTTTGAATAATTTGTCTTGAACATATATAAATTTACTGATGTAATTTGATTACATTGAACTAAATTGCATATGAAATTTAATTACCTTTGAAGTGATTGACAAACTTATTAAAATCTCATAGGCATTAATTTTATTGAAATATCAAGTTTGATTTAATTATAGTTTTATATTTGTGATTGTTATTTCATTTGAGTTATCAATGGGTTTAACATACATTTGTAGTCCAGATTACCCGATATTTTAGTGGGAGCGATTATCAATAGTGAGATGATATATTAACAATATATAATTTGTACAACACATTTCTTAATAGATTTTCGGTACTTAATCATAAAATTTTCTGGCCGCGGTGTGTTAACATATTTAATATGTTAAAAATGATGATTAGAAAAACTCAGTAAGTGTCAAGAAACGAAATGTAATTAAATTGATTAAATAGTTCAAATATCAATTTAATTAATGATGTGCTAAAAATAGTTGTTTAATACAGAAATCAATATGGCATGTGTCGAATTATTATTCGAAAATACTATCCTAGATAACATGTAATTATAGAGGTCAGTTCTAATCTTTTAGTGAACTAGATTTATAATTAAATCATCAAACTAGATTAATTGTAAGATTAACTATTGTAGACACTGTTGTATATACCTAAATGATTCCGGAGCTAGCTCACTTAATTAATTGCACAACTATGGGACTGATAAGTAATATAACTAGATATTTGTGTCAAAAAATCAAAATATATTATGTAATAAGAGGCTTCATTTAATATGCCCGTGTATAAGCCTATAAGGGTCTTTTGTTATTTTACAAGATGGGCCTTATAACAAGAACAAGTGATGCGACTTTATCTTATCTTTTAATTTACATTGAATATTTTTTATTTAATAAAATTTATTTAAAAAAAAACAAAGAGCTTTTGGTTTCCACCAAAACGTAATAAAAATGCTTGTTTTTCTAGAAAAGAACAAATGAGCCACAATATATAAATAGAGAAAAAAAATTTCTAATTTTGAGGAAAAACATTTTTGATTGCTAGTTGTTCTTGATAGTCATAAAGATGCTCATACGTTAAGTGTAGATCAAACTTGAATCTTAATCTAAAAGATCGTTGGTCACGGATCTTAATCTAACAAGATTAGCAGTGATGGATCATGACTTAAAAGTAAAAATTATTACTATGAAAAAGCAAAGTTACGATTTCTAAATTATAGTAAGCCTATATGTTATATGAGAGTCTGAGTCTAAATATTTTCACTGTAAAACTATTTTTAATCAACAAATATTGTATGGTTAAATATAATTTTTAAATAATAATTTTGATAAAATTAACAAAATATTATATATTTTTTATATTACAAGGTCAAATCAAATTAATTTATTTTTTAAAGTATAATACTAAGTGTTTACCAAGTACGAGCTACAAATACCTAATCTCAATATCAAAGTGATCTTAATTGGAAGTAAAGTGCGGACTGCTACAGGCGTTTACTATTTTTGAAAGATTAACTCGTTATCTAATTGTTGACATGACACGTGTCTCATGACTAAATTTTTTTAAACTTTATTCACTTTGTCAATAAGCGTTTTCTCTTTTGGCTTTGAATGTGTCATTTGAATTTAAAGATTACTCAACTATTTCAAAATAGTCATATGGTGCATTCCATCTGAATGGACTGAAATCGAAACAGGTTAGAATGGGAATCAAAAATAAATTATTTACTTGAGTTGTAGGAATCGGAATCGAAATAAGATTCATTTCCATTGATGTGTTTACTTTATTTTAAAATCAGAATGAACTATCATAATTTACTAAAATACCCTTTGTTAATTATTGTCAATTAGTGGCAGTAACAACAACAACAACAATAATAATGACATTAACAAACAATAATAATATTATTATTTATTAAAATATTATAATAAAATTTATAATAATTATTATTTATTAAAATATTTTTATAGTTATAATTTATTATTCATCATCATCATTATTATTAATTTTATTAATTTTTATTTTTATTATTATTTAAATCAAGGATAATATGAGTTTTAGAAAATTTAGTCGAGCTGAAAAGGTCGTTTCTCGAATGGAATTCTAATTCCCAAGCCTCCCCTTGGGAATCAAAACTCTGATAATAATTCTCAAATTTGTGGGCCCAACACTATTTCAATTTCAATTCTAAGCCGAAATTTTGTAAATAAACGCATCATTACTTCCCATTTTAGAATCTCCATTCTCATTGCTAGTAAGTAAATATACCATTATAGTATTGTCCTTTCAAACACTTCAAGAACAATTTTTTTTTATAGCATTTTCACAACTTGTGTGAAACATTTTGCTCCATATGTTCCTTTCCAGTTTCCAAGTAATTAAAAAAGCATCAAGTAATTTTCATTTTTTTTCAAGATTTAAATGCATCTATTTCTCAAATACAAATTAACCAAGAAGCTTCATATATTTATATTACAACAGTGCAAATATAGCTAGAAATTTTTTTTTTCTATTAGTGTTTAATAAATTCAAGAATTACTAGAAGAAGCAGACTACTGAGACAGCTCAGTATGGGTGGACAAAGATATTAGATTATAGAGAAAAGAAAAAAAAAAGTGCACTAAATTCCATTAGATCGTAAAAGAAAAGGGTAATTTTTAGGGACCTCCCCTGAGGTTTAGTGTATTGACAGTCGGATGAAAAGTATTTATGAAATTACAGGGACCTCCCCTGACGTTAATACAAAAATACGTATAACGTTATTATGAAGGGCAAATACGTAAAAATAAATTTAAAATTTAAAAAAAAAAACAAAATTCAAACAAACACAACTGAACGGAACAATGGCAGCCCCTACTCGCGGGAAAGCGTGTCTGACCCTTCTCGTGATTAAGGAGGATAGATCGAAGATCGAGGCCGAGTTGATGGAGATATGTGGCGGGATCTTGAAATTATTGGACAGAAATTGGTTCCATTACTTGCCCGATTCAAGGTGTTTTATTTGAAGATGAAGAGAAGATTATCATAGGTACTTGGCCAAGTTTAATCTATTTGCACTATGTTTATTATTTTTTATTACTTTGAGATTATCGGCTCAGTCTCCTCACCATGCATGGTAGCAAGTCTCAACACTCCTCCGATGTCTCGATCTCCCTCATGACCAATAGCCTTGTCTCAGAAGCAATTATAGTGTCGTCTTGTTAAGGCAACTCGTGTAGGACATTGTGCGGGTTATGAGTTGACTGTTAGGGAGTTGAAGCTCATTGTCCTGTAATTGCAACCTTCGTGAAATCTCATCTTCAGTATGTGAGCTTTCTAGTCTCAGTATCTTGAACCTTGCTGACAATCTTTTTAACCAGCCTATACCTTTACATCTTTCTCAGTGTAGCTCTTTGGAGACTTTGAATCTTAGTAATAATCTCATTTGGGGTACTATCCCAGATCAGATTTCTCAATTTGGTTCTTTGAAAGTTCTTGATTTGAGTAGAAACCATATTAAAGGAAAGATCCCAGAGAGCATCGGCTCATTGGTGAATCTTTAGGTTCTCAACTTGGGAATCAACTTGCTTTTGGGTAGTGTGCCTTTTGTTTTTGGGAATTTTAGTGAGCTTGTTGTTCTTGATTTGTCACAAAATGCATATTTGATGAGTGAAATTCCTGCCTTTTGTTTTTTAGGAAAGTTTATCCTGTAATTGCAGCCTCTATGTTTATTTGTTTCAAAGAAAGAGAGAGGGAGAGTGAGGGAGAGTGAGGGAGCAAAGTGCTTGAAACGAACCGAGATTTGTTTCGTGAGAGAGAACAAAGGGTAGACTTGCTGCGTGAGGGAGAACAAAGGGTAAACTTGTTGTGTGGTGAGGGATAACGGCAAGGGCATTTTTGAAATTTCAACGGTCAACTGACGATCCACTTAACGGAATACTAACGTCAGGGGAGGTCCCTGTAATTACATGAATACTTTCTATCTAACTGTCAATACACTAAACCTCAGGGGAGGTCCCTAAAAAATACCCTAAAAGGAAACATAGTGCATAGGTGATTCCAACCAACCGAGTTAGTATTTTGCAGTCCACACAGTTAAAGTGCAATTCGGTTTCTGTTTCTGATTGGAGGTTTTTCTTTTCATCTTTAAAAGAAAAGAAAAGAAAAAAAAATATGCATGCATTTGATGGTGTCAAAAGCGGCGCCGAAAGGTGACCTTACTTTCAATAATATCCTAATGAAAAGGGCGGGGAAATGAAACAGACATTTCCCCTTCCCTCTAAATCATATGTTCTCAACTGAATTGGGAGATCGAAGACAAAAGTAAGAGAATTAAGAGTTTTTAATAAATACTGAGTTATTAGTGACGGAGAAATTAAGATTTGTATGTATTAAAGTTTGGATAGTGAGGTAAAATATTTTATATAAAATTTTATATTTTTTGTTTTTGTTTGTGATTGTATGTTAAAATTCTTATAACTTAAATTTTTTTTAATCTCTCGTCTGATATTTATGTCTAATTTTTTTATTTTTTTTTAAATATTTTTAATTGTATATTTACTTCACTCATTAATTTTTTTTACATTTAAAGGATCATAATTTTTTCTTATTATGATTATGCACTGAGTAAATAATTTAACTGTTAATTAGTAGTTAATAATCTAAAAATTAAAAATTAAATTTTACCTACATACTACCAGCAAAAAAGTATATGAGAATAAATTTTTAAGAATGGGTAATTTTTAAAAACCTCCCCTGAGGTTTGGGCTTGTTGCAAGTAGATGGCGATAATCTATTTATTTGTAAAAAACCCCCTACCGTCAGTTAATTTTAACATTGACCGTTAGTTATTGTAATAAGATAATGCCATAACAACGGTTTGTAGGTGACATAATTAAAAAAAACTAAAATTGTTGGCGCGAAAAGCACAAACCCTATTTTTTGACAATTTTATCCTTGTCAATTCCAAAGATTTACAATATCATAGGTAAAGATTATGACTATTTCATTTTCAAGTTTTTAATTTTATCTTTCTTGTAGGAACTTTAAGGAAATATCAATAATTTAAAGAGGATTTTTCAAGTTTTTAATTTTATCTTTCTTGTAGGAACTTTAAGGAAATATCAATAATTTAAAGAGGGTAAAATAGCCAACAATTTTAGTTTTTTTTTTAGTTATGTCAGTCTACAAACTGTTGTTAAGGGTAATATTGTCTTTACGATCAACTAGATCATGTTAAAATTAAGACGTAGGGGTTTTACAAATAAGCAATATCTACTTGCAACAAGTCCAAACCTCAGGGGAGGTTTTTAAAAATTACCCTTTTAAGAATTCAATAAAATACAGGTGAGAATCCTGTTCCATATTTGTAAGAGCAATTTTTGTAAAACTAAGGCGCGCATGTAACTATTTAAAAAAAGAGAAAATATCTACCGTCCACTCGTTTTTTTCAATTTTTTCATAAATACACAATTCTTTTTTTTTTTTGCTGGAATCCACCTGAAGTTGCGTTTTGTTTCACTTTTCCACTTCCGTTTGGAATCCCAGATTAGGAAAAGCTTGAGTCAAATGACTATTTTACCCCCCAAACTTAGTAAAACACTAAACTAATCAAAAGAAATCATCTTCTCCTCCTCCTCTACTTTACTATCCTTATAAATACGTCCCTAGTCTTCATCGTTATCATTATCGTTGTCATCTTCTTCGTCATCATCTTATCACTTCACAAGGTGAATTACGCTTCATTCTTTTCAAAGGCAGTCTTGCTTTTCTATCTCTATGACTTATTATGCTTTCCTTTATATACAAGAGAATTTACAATGTCCGTTATAGCTTGTGCAGAGTTGAAATAGCCAAGAGTGCTTGCATTTTTCAAGGCTTCTTCTCTTGACCCAAATGGAATTGATTTCCCATAGTATCTGTGCTGGAGATAAATAAATTGATTCACTATAAGAAACAATTAATTTGAGCATATCAAATTAAAACTATCTGTATTATGATACCTCAATATATACTAGGAGAGCATTGAATCGAGCGACGTTATCAGTTAAGAAATCGATGATAGAAATATCACCGTCTAAGGGCCCTTCAGCACCGAGATATACAAAGATTGGTGCATCGGCATCTTTGTTGGAAAGTTGAGGAAAACCGTGACATTGTTGCTCATTTGGTAAGGCGGGGCGGATCTTGTCGCATAAGCGTCCTTGTAGTGAACTTCCATTTGCCTCTCTCGTAGTAGAATGCCGATCTTGTCGTCGTGATTAGTTGGGGCTTCGGGACGGAAGGAGGTAGAAAGGCACGCCGTGGCGATAAAGAAGGAGGAGCGAGGAAAGCGGTGACGGCGGAAGCCATGACAAGTAGTCTTTGCGGGATTTCGGGAGAGGCCCTTGATCGGTCGGCGTTCGGGAACTTGGGTGATCCTTGGGATTTGGATGGCGTAGGTTCACTGGCGGGCGCCCGCGGATGTGAGGCTCTTGTTGTTCTGTATCGTTTGAGGTGGATCCTTTCAGCCATTTTGATTAGAAAATATCGCTACAACTGAAGAAAATTATAAGAGTAAGCTCTTTTGCCCTGAGATCTTTTTATGAAGAAAATTACGAAGTTGTTGAATAACAAAGGAGATCTAAAAATTTTGGAAACAATTGGAGTAAAGCTCTCATCAGCTGGATTGAATTGTTGAAGATCAATGTATTTATGCGACGTCGTTTAGAACACTTTCTGTTGAAATGACCGATTTGTCCCTACGACATCAGTAATGTTATAACGGATTTTAAACGGAGGTGGAAAATTGAAACAAAACGTAACTTTAGGTGGATTCCAGTTAAAAAAAAAATTATGTATTTTTAAAAAAGTAAAAAAAAATAGGTGGATGGTGGATATTTTCCCTTAAAAAAATTATGTAATTTAAGTGAAATGGCACATCAAATACAGCTGACAAAATATTTTCTTTTTACTGACATAAAATGCGTCTCATAATAACATTGCGAGAGTGAGTCAGAACACTGAGCATGGCACTCCATTTCATGAGTTATAGCTTTCAAGAAATTGGATTTATTTTTTGTGAGGACAAAAGTATAGTACAGACATATTTGGTTCCCTTCTAAAATTATTTTTCTTTATTAAAATTTACGATGGAACACGAATCTCAACTACACACGTAAAGTAATAAATAATAAAAAATTCAACATAATCAAATTCTTTTTAATATTAATAAGAAATTTAGACACAACATTTAAATTTTTCATGGGATAAGATTTGATTTTTGATTTTTCTTTTTTTAAATATCAAAACAAACGTTTTTTTACTAGTTAAAAATCTAGAACTAAGATATATGGATGTTAATGCTTAACGTCAATTTACGAATGTTTTCGGTGATTCAGGTATTGCAATTTTTTTTCCTTTATTCAAAACTCAAAACAAAGACTTCACCAAATTTAAATATTAAAAAAAAAACCAACAGATCAGTTTTTTTTTTAACTTTTATCATCTTTGGAAATGTTGATTCTCTCATTTTATATTCTCAAATTATTCTTCCTATATGGTTAAATAAAAAAAGAGGGGTCACTCAACTTCTGACCTGGTGGTGGATCGATATGAGAACAACAGCAGTTCGAGCCTTTCATAAATTTAATGTAAAGTTGTAGTTTTAATTATTTATCTGGACAAATACTTTATAAAATTTAATCAATTTATTTGATTGTATGATGTAACTATTTGATAAAATATCAATTCTCAAAAAAAAAAAGGAAGTCAAAGAAAATCAAAACAAATTTAATATAATTGTGATAATTGTTTGAGAAAGATGAAAATGAAAAAAAGAAAAAGAAAAAGGGGAATTAGTTAAGAAAATTAAATTAAGGAGAGATCCGAACCAGTACAGACACAATGACTGATTATATACAAAAATTGAGATTAAGAGAGATCCGAATCAGAACTGAGACAATGACTGATTATATAGCGTAAAATAACAGTGACTAGGAATTAACAACAACTTTTAATCACACAAAAAAAAGGAAAAAAGAAAAAGAAAATGGTAACAGCAGTAGCGAATGCGTCAGTCGCTTCAGCTGGCACTGGTCTGAGAATAACATAAAATTGCTCAAATAAATAACACAGCTAGTAAACTACTAGAATAGAATAAACAACTCAGAAACTTATCTCCCGTGGGAGATTAGACGATGAATATTCATTGCCACTCTTTTGGCTACACTTTGTCACTAGATGTGAAAAAGCTTAATTACGAAGGCAAAATAACCTCGAGACTCGGCGCCACAGCCGTGAGGGAGGGTTCCCTTGCACCGGATTTGATCCGCCAGGTTGACTTTGCCCATTAGCGCTAGCAGGACCCGCTTGAATATTGTTTTGCTGATTTTGTGATTGGGAGTACTCTGGGGGGTGTGTAAACGTTTCCTCCAGCCACCATACCTTATCTGTAAAGGACCTGCAGGTACATGGCACAATGTTGCCGCTACTGCTAAACGCGAGCGTTACCTTTTTTTCCATTTCTTCTATATATTTTTGGCATTTTGCCCCGGCTTTTTCCTGCAGTTCTTCGTCAGACTGGTTTGGCTTATGAACAACTGCATCAGGGCTTGTTATCCTGGGCTCTTCACTGGACTGGCCAGTGTGGGCCCGTTTGCGCTTGCACTTTGATTCTAATTGTTGTGGCCGGCTTAATCGGCATTGGCTCTGTTGGTTTTGGTCTGGAGATTCATCCTTTGATTTTGGTGTGTGAGTGGCTTGGACACGTGTGGTTTTTGCTTGGGTTTCATCAGGCTTCTGCTTAAGAGAAGGGTCTTTCTCAGGACTAGTACCACTCATGATTTGTTCTCAGTAAAATATTTGAATGCTCAGTGTAAATGACTAGTTAGACTAATCTAATTGACATTTGCTATATAGACTTGGGAGAAAGCTACGGTGCAACGGTGATACGGTATCACCGTTGCTTTATCCACGCGGATCGCGTGGATAAATGGATCTGGGATCCACGGCTGAATCTGACATCATCAATTGCCGTAATGAACGATAGAGAAGTATTCATATTCATGATGGATGAAGGAGGGGTGACTACTTCTCTGTTTCATCTCTATTTCCGTGAAACTTCCTCTCTATTTCCGTGAAATAGATTATATTTATTTATTTTATTTATAAAATAAATCGTGACTCTGTTTTGTGACATGGCACATCAAATACAACTGACAAAATATTTTCTTTGTACTGACATAAAACGCGTTTCATAATAACACTGCGAAAGTGAGTCAGAATGCCGAGCATTGCACTCCATTCCTTTCAAGAAATTGGATTTATTTTTTCTTAGGACAAAAGTATTGTACCCTCTAAAATTATTTTTTTAATATTAGTAAGAAATTAGGACACGCAACATTTAAATTTTTTCAAGGGATGAGATTTGATTTATTATTTTTCTTTTTTTAAATATCAAAACAAACGTTTTTTGACGAGTTAAAATTCTGAAACTAAGATATATGGATGTTAACTCTTAACTTCTATTTACGACTATTTTCAGTGTTTTAGGTATTGCAATTTTTTTTTCTTTTATCCAAACCTCAAAACATTTTTTTTTTGTTGTTGGCCACACAAACATATTCATGATGAAACCTCTCAGGAATCGCGACAAAGGTGGGGATGGAACTTCTTCTCTACTTCCGTGAAACTTCTTTTCCACCGAAATGGAAAGAATTCTGATTTACAATAATGAATCGATGGGGTCGATGAGATTGATGTTTCATTGAATTTTCCAGCCGACAAGTTCTTGATTTTATGAGTTTTTGATGAAATTGAATGTTGACTAATTAATGATACAAAGAAGAGCCCATCGTCAAGTCTTTGGCATAAAGCGTGATATAGAACAGGTCTATCAATGAAAATGTATTTGTAATATATCATCGAATTTTATCATGATGCACGCTGATTACACTTTGGAAGAAAATAAAATATCTACACCTAGTCACCTACTATAAAGCTGATTTATGTACATAATCAAACGATGCAAAAAAATAAACTCCTTGATCGGCAAGCCGCAACTTCCGATAGCGAGCCATGCATGGCACTGGATTGCTAATTTGGTTTGCTCCGGCCTGACTTGACCCGTTATTAGGAGTCGTATATTGTGAATTTGTGAGGACGAACTGATCAAATTCTTAATATTAGATTGAATCCATGGTAAAATGTATATGTTTCAACAAATATTCACACCTTTGGAGATTTAAAGTTAGCCATAAGCCTACACATTTTCTTGAATTATTAACATTTAAATAAATATTCACCTCCCCAATCAAAATCCATGAATTATTTGTTGTGCATAAAACAACAGGCCATACGCAGATAAAATTAAAATTAAAAAAAATATATGTACAGAAGCAAATTCAAATTATGAATACTCGTGGTTGAATAAGGTTTACAAGACATATAGGGTGTTTTGTACTCTTAAAAAGACATCAAGTGATCTTTACAAAAAATCCAACTCAATTTCTGGTCCGGTTGAGCTAGCCCAATTTTTTTTAATTTTGGCCCGTATTTAAGGGTAAAAGATCGAATTCGGCCCTTAATATCAAATTTGGATCAGCATTCAGCCTTATATGCCCTTACCCAACCTGACCTGAATACTTAAAAAAGAAAAAAATCACACACACGAATTACACACTCACGCACGTGACACATCTCACACTCTCAAGACACAAACCCTAACACATCACACGTCACATGCTCAAGACTCAGCATCACATGCTCGACTGCTGGGGTTGGCGATTTGGACGCCATTATTAGTGACTTTGTTGTGTGAAGCGAGGATCATCAACCCAATCCCGGACTGTGTCTTTAATGACCTTAAAGCTGCCAATATTCCAACAAGAGTACCGTTGATTGGAGCATTGATGTGTCTACTTTGCACCCCGCCGTACTGTATGATAGCTTCACTAACTTTTGATGAATTAAATAAATAAGAAAGAACCAACTTTTTGCTTACCAGAAGAAATGGATCCAAGAAACCATAAACGAACCCAGCCGCAACAGAGTTAGAGATGAGACTTGAGAGATTGAGAGAGGAACGAGAGATTGAGAGATGAATCAAGTCATGAGGACTGAAAACTGAGGAACGAGTCACGGCTCACGGGTGAGAGTGATTGAGAGAGGAACGGATTACGGATGAGACTTGAGAGATTGAGAGGAGAAATTACAGATTTACAGTAGAGTTCAGTTGAAGGAGAAATTTCGAGAGAGGAACAAGAGAGATTGAGAGCTAGGGTTCACTTTTGCTTTTTTTTTTCTATTTATATTTACAGATTTGTGGATAAAATTTAATATTAAAATAAATAATATCCGGGTCCGGGTTCCGGATTTGTGGGTTCACCTGAAACCGAATTCGGACCCGAAAATATGTGGGTTGTCAAAAATTGATCCAGATTCTGGATAAAAATTACTCTGGTGCGGGTTGAACCCGGACTGGATTTTCCGGGTTTGGTTGCCATCCCTAGTAAGGTTGGATGATTTTGGGCTGATATTCGCGTATGCAGGACGCGCGAGCGCACGTGAGTTCAACTAAATTGGTCTTGGATTTTCCCCCCCCCTGCGTGTGAGAGCTATCCTTATAATTTACTCACGTGGTTGCTGTTATATATAAATACTAATCCTTCTTTTTTCCTGGGATAGTTCCATTTCCTTTCAAGTTTCCAACGAGGTGATCTTTGAGACAATTTTTCATTCACTCAAGACCATTTGAGAAAATAAAATTACACTTTTGATAATTAAATCCAACCTCATGATTTCACTTTTATTAAGTGGGACCCACTCAAAATGTGCCCTCAAGATAGCATATAGACATGCTCTTTTTTCAACAGTATATATATCACTATATTATGGGCTGTAATATGATAGAATTGATTTAGATTAGTCTAAATGGATCCTTGATTGTAAATATTGGTGTAAAATATTAGTAAAACTCTGATTGTATTAAAAGAAGTTACAAATGTGGAGGAAAAAAAAAGAAGAGTTAGATAAAAATTGTGGTTAAAATCGTTAGCTAAGACTAATAAAATACTATAAGGCATGGTTTTAGGTGTAAAACATGAGGAACGCCATTTAATATGGTAGATTTGGTTGAATTAGATGAAACTAAACGGGATTGGATATGATTAATACTTACTTATGGTTAGTTATTTCATCAGCCATCACTTGCTTTAGAAAATGTACAGTCAAGAAGTAATTGGAAATATGTTAAAATTTGAAGTTGCGGTTCAACCACAACTTTTAAAGGAACCCAAAACTCAAAATTATACAAGACAGTACCAGCTGGATCTAGGATCTGGAACCTCATATGGCCTGGTCTTTCTGGCGTATAAAATTAAACAAGTGCCTCTGCAAAATTCCTAGCTAGGACCAATTAAAGAGACATCAAATTAAGATTTGGTTTATTTAATTAATGAACGCTTCATTGAACTTGCTTAAAAATAAACCAAGGGTTTAGATTACATCAGTGAATACAACAAAGGATGACAAACTCATAGTATACTTTCGTCTTCATTTTAATTCCTTTCGTGACTCACGTCCTTATCTTGCAGTGTTCTCGGTTGTTCTACGCCAAAACCTTGCAGAGGCTCTCGTATCAACCATATGATTGAGAGCACTTCTGATCGGCACAAGGGAACCATCTGATTTGCACAAAATTTTCAATTATGGCTTCCCCGCCAAAATCATTTCATTGGCGCATTCTGTAGAGCACCTGTGAACACGTATCAACACCTTATTTTTTTACTGTGACTGAAGTTGTGTATGATACAATAAACGTGGCAAACACATACCTCAAATTGACATTTTATTTCTAATTTTCTATCATTACTACAACCACAAGAGTGCCTCAAAATTGAAACAGAGCCTGTCGTTTATTTAAATAAGCAACAACTGTAAATAAAATGTGTACAAAATTGAGAAGAAGCATGCGAAATAACTACAACCATCTTGATTCATGTCTCCAATGCCATGATCACTGCAGATGCTCCCATATTCAATAACTGTGCGTTTGTAAACAGTGCTTGCACAAAGGTTAGTGGAAGCAGGAAAGCAGCAGCGAGAAAGGAGAAGATTGCTCATGGAGTATTGGGATTATAAATGTGCCTCAACTTGGCCTTCCACTTATTACGACGCCCAATGCAATGCAAACTTTATTGATAACTGATTAGGAGATGATCTTCATTACCCCGTTTTCGAACTTTATATCAAACAAGGAACCATCCTTAAGGACGTCAACCTTCTGGAGCTCGTAACGAAGCGGGAACTATAAACGAACAAAGTTCTGAATTAAAATTGTTTATTGATCAAGAGTTGTAGACATTCTAAGGTTTCGCTCCTTTAATACATAGAATGCAAAATTACCAAAAGGGGCAAAACTAAACATAAAATAAAATTCTGATGTCTGAAAAAAAAAAAAAAATGCGTGCAATTCAAGGGCATCCGGAAAGCCAGATATCCGGATCCGGTTAATTTTATATTAAAATAATATATAATATAAATATATATATATTAACTTAATGTAAAAACCAATCTAACCTAATCCCTAACCCTATCTCATTCACACACACGCTCACAAAACTTCTCCAGCCACTGCAACCCACAAATCCCCAACACCCAAATCCCCCAATGCCGTAAGGATGTCGCCGTCTGCCTCACGGCCTCGCCTAAGTCTCGTGTCCAAGCCTCGATCTGAGTCAGCTGCTGTCGCTACACGCCTCGCCGTCATCGAATCCTCGCCTTCGTCGAATCATTCCAGTCGTCGAAGCCTCGCCTGAGCGCACCGCAGTCGCTGTCGTCGACGACTCGCCTGATGGGATCTTACTTTTGTTTCCATTTTTCCGGTCATCGAAGCCTTGCCACACCGCTGTCGCTGTCGTCCAAGGCTTGCCTGAATGGGTCTTTTTTATGTTTCCATTTTTCTGGTATTATTAATTACATGGCTTTTTTTTTAACCAGTTAATGATTTGGTATTTTGCTTGATTGTTTGATTGTAATTAACGAGTTCAATCTAATGTAACATGTTTAAGCTTCAAAATTTCACTGGCTCAATTTAATTTTCTTTGCTGATTCAATTTAGTTTAATTTTGAATAATTTTCATTGCTGATTCATTTAATCAATTTAATTAAATGCATTAATTTTCAAAATAATGTAAATGTTTAATAGGTTTTGGGATTAGGTTTTTTAATTAGGTTTTGAGTTTAGGTTTTAATAAATTGTTGAATTTTTAAATTATTTTTTTAATTAGTAAATTTAATTTTTTGCGGATCCGGATATCCGGGATATCCGCCCGTAATCCGGACGGATATTACCCGCATCAGGATCCGCAAAAAAATTTAATTACGGAATGATCTGGGGTGACTTGGCCCATTAGCATTAGCTGCGGTATAGGGTTCCATTTTTTCAATAGATGTGATAAAACTGTCTTCTGCCGAGAGGGAGGGTTCACTCGATCTGATTCGGGCTGACTTGGCCCATTAGCATTAACTGCAGTGTAGGGTTCCATCTTTTTGAATAAATGTGAAAAAACTCACTTCGCCGACGGGGTTCACTGGGTTTTTATCCGGGCTGAGTTGGGCCGTCAGCATGAGCATTAGCTGCAGCCATTTGCTAATTTTGTGATTGGGACTCTTGGTAGGGTTCCATCCTCTGTGAATGTTTTTCTTCAGTTTCATCAAATGGTAGTGCAGGAACACGATGCTCTTTCTGAGGAATAGTATAGAGAAGCATATTCTTCCCAGATTCTTCCTCAGGAATCTCTCTTTCCACCTATCTTCCAAACCATCTGCCATGTGATCACCATCGGCCTTAATTGCATTGGGCTCCAAGATTGTAATGTATGTGTTGACTAGACTTAATTCATGTTTTGTACCATGTACATGGCTAATAAATTAAACAAGGCCCTTTCATCAAGCTTATAAAGGGAGTAAGCCGAAACTATTACTTTGATGATGCGTCGTTGCAGTTGCTTGTTTGAATGCAATTTGCTTGCAAGTGATTTACTCTTGATTTTCTGATCTGCAGATTGATTCTATCGCTCCTCTTTCATTTTGATGAAACATAATGTTAACTAATGATAGAAGAATTTCATCTTATTGAAATTGTTAGACTTGAAATTCGAGACAGATGTAACGCGTCCAAACTATCCGCGATGTGATCACCATTGCCATGTAATATTTACATATTATTTAACCTGCATCTTCTATTTAGTAATGCATGCATTTGACATTGCACACTAACAAAATTTAACTCAGTACCTTGTTGTTTAGTGTCGAATAAGTCGTATTATATTTGACAAACCAAATA
Source organism: Citrus cavaleriei (assembly GCA_030448925.1). Taxonomy (NCBI): domain Eukaryota; kingdom Viridiplantae; phylum Streptophyta; class Magnoliopsida; order Sapindales; family Rutaceae; genus Citrus; species Citrus cavaleriei. Next base: position 287,730 of record JAUJEN010000343.1, read on the forward strand.
AGCAACAACTGTAAATAAAGTTTATACAAATTTAAGAAGAAGAATGGACAATCACTACATTTAACCATCTTGACTCATGTCTACAATACCACAGTAGCTACTGTATCTGCTTCTATATTCAATGGCTTTGCGCTTGTTGATAATAAGAAAGAACTGCAAACAGAGCTTGCTGCAACGTTAGGAGAAGTAGGAAAAGAGCAGCAAGAACGGAGATGATTGCCCATGGAGTGTTGAAATAATTGTGCCTCAACTTGGCCATCCACTTATTACGACGCCTACTGCAATGCAAAATCACTTTGTTGAAAACCTCACGGTAATAGAACTTCTCACCGAGTACGACGCCATCACAAAGCTTGTTCAATAAGGTTGCAATCACTTCATCATCTCCTAACAAATTCTCAATTATTCCACGACGGCGGAGTAATTCAGCATCCTTTGAAGAATTGATGAGGCAGTTCAGGAATTCGACATAATCGATTACATGCTTCAGATTTAAGTCTTGGGAACACTGCTCGTATGCAATGAAATTCTGTAAAATTGTTTCTGTAGCATCACCAATTTCCAAGGACGGCATCTTCATTACCCCATTTTCGAACTTAATATCGAACAAGGAATCATCTTTAAGGACCCCAACCTTCCGGAAGTGGATTCCAGCCTCTTGAATCTCTGTGGCAGAACCAATGAAGCTCCAGTAACTATTATTTGTGGCATTATTCCTATATGCTTCAACTCCTGCAGGTGAAGGAAGCCAATTTTCGTGTATTAAATGGACCAAATGTTTTATTTCATTTATGGGGTAAACATCAACTTGATAAACAATATCTCTTCGACAACCTTTCCCTGGTAATATGCCATTGAAAAAACGCAGGATCATGACAAGAAAGCTTTCGTTCCTTGAATCACTAGGCATGTCAGTCATGATAAACAACTTCCAAATAACAAAAAATGGAAGTTGATTCTCAAGCAAAATCATATCTCGTGCTATGGAAGGTAACATCCAACCTAGTTTAAAATTTGGGTCATCATCTCCTCTCAAATGTTTCAACCTAAACTTGCGAATAACCTCAACAATAAAGCAACCATCGAGAAGCATCATTTGCACAAACTCATCTCTGTTTAAACTTGTGGACCCTCCATAACACTTTCGAGCTCTTTCTTCCAATGCCCTCATGGCCATGACATAGTCTGACAAAGGTATACGAGTACGCTCTAGAAGTTTTTTAAGATAGCGAGTTTTGTGCTCTTCAAAGGCCAATAATTGTTCTTGCCCGTGATGATAAGGACCGATTGCAAGCATTTCTGGTTCGTAAGCCTTTTCGTTTAACTTTCGCAGTACATCAGGCACCTTGAAAATGTTGAACTGATCAGATGGCGTAGCAGTTAGACGACGAAGCTTTTCCCCAACAAGATCAAGCACTATGTCAGCTGGTTCACTTGCCATGACTTGGTCTGCATTTAAGTCACAATATCAAGCACTATCAAATTTCAAGAATGTTGAAATCTGCATTTCCATAAATTATCGACATCCATTGAAAACACAAGTACTTAAATTTTTCATAAAAGTTACCACGAATATCAAGAATTATGTCTGAATTTAAAAAATTCCGATGTGTACTAGCTAACAACTAGTGATTGATAATAGTTTCAACATCTAAGAAGTATAGTTACAGCACTACTTGTACAACAAGAGGGAGTAAAACAAATTCAACAATAATAACCCACCAATCGAATGATCATAAACAACTCAGAAAGTTATATATTTTTTCAATTTCAATTCTTTATATCCTTAGAAATAATTCCTACAGCAATGATCCAGATCACGGATCTCGCCTCTCACACGGCTAGAGAAACTAAGCAAAATTCATACAAAGTCGATTAATGCTTCAGAGTTATAAGATACATTATTCTAAACAATTTTGTGATAACTTACTTGTTTGAAGGCTATCGTTCCTATTGCTTGAGGAGATCGCAATCTTACCAGTGCAACGATTCTTGCTGGACGAGATCCCAATCTTACCAGTGTAAGGAACTCGATCCTTTGCTTTTTCTAATAATACAAAGGAGACTGCATGTGGAAAAAGGCTATGATGAATGATGACCCACCAAAGAAAATAAATTAAATTGTACGGCAAGTTTTTCTTTCTTTTATATTTTCAATTTCTTATCATTAGGCAAATAATAATAATAATAATAATAAAAGAAGGAAAAAGGCTTTATAACCCACGGGCAAATTTATGGAAATACTTTGCGCTTTTCAATTTCACCAAGCCATACTCTCACCAAAAGTCATACTCTCAACTTTCTTGTAAAGTTAACCAATTACGAAGTTTTAGTCCCACCCGCTGTCTGGATGCTCTGCTCACCGTCGCCCATTTTCCTGGCCATCTCCCGCCCATTTTCCTGGCCATCTCTCACCCATATCTTGTAATCCAACCACAAAGTCAACAATTTGCAGCCCACAACACACCAAGTACAACTTGCCGTTCAAATTTTCATTTTTTTTTCCAAATTGAGATTGAGTGAAAATGGCATCGAATAAAAAAAAACTAAAGGAAAACACTTTCAAAGACATTTAAGTCGCTTCGTGTGCCATGAACTTTAAACCTCTATTTCTTCCAAAATTATCAATTTCGTTGAGGCCCAATTCAAACTCTAACACTCTTCAATCGACAATAAATCCTCAACAATCAAGTCAAATGAATAATGTTAAAGTCGTGGGCAGTGGTGAGAGATGGGAGAAATGTGTGTTTTATTTTGCTTTTGTATTTTGGTTGATTAAGGGTAAATGTGTCAAAATGGCATGAAGTTGGTTATATTTATAAGAAATAAGGGAGAGACTTCTTTGATAAATTAAAAAGTGCAAAGTGGCCATGTCTATAAATTTCCCAAATTTCTTTAATTTTTTCTAATTAGGAAGTAGAACAAGACTGCCATTTTTTTCGTCAACGAGACTACCACTTTGAAAATTCTTTCATATGTTTACAAAGTTGGATTATCTCTAACCACTCTAACCACAACCCTCGGATCTTTACTTTATCACCAACCTTGAAAGTTGTGCAAATAATTAATAGGTGACAGGGTAAATAGGTTACAAATTTTATCAAATAAAAAATAAATTTCCTTTCTTTTCAAATGAATATATAACAATACACTTATCTTTTATTATTGAAAAAGTAATAACCTTTCAATATCACAATAATTTTTCAATATTACATTTACGAAAAATAATACCCACACTTTTAAGGTTTGAGAAAATAATCATGTATAGTGGTAAAGTTAGCTGCTTTCTAAAATTTTGAGAAACTTACAAAAATGTCATTATGCAAAATTTAAAAAATTGCCATTATTTTATTTACAATTGTACCACTCTTTTAATTTACAACTCTGTCATTTACATAAATAAATAAATAAAAATGAGCATTTATTTCATTCGGGATTCCCATATCGTGCTCTCTTTCTTGGCTTGTTCAGTTCTTCGTCTTCTTCTTGGTAAGAATAGATAGTAAATTTATTTTTAAATTCAATCATTTATGATATATTTATTAATTATAAGGTAGTAAATAATTTCATAAATAACTATTATATCTTTTGATTATAACAACCTAAATAAATACAAATATGGTAACACAATAAAAATAATAAATAATTATCATATAATACAAATAAAATATTATAATAAATATAATTAATAAAATAACATGTATAATGAATATTATTTTAATATTAAGTTATTATTAATCTATCTCGATGGGTTTTATTAATACAAAAATTTGTTAATCCAAAAATTGACTTTAAAATTTATACTAATATGGACATAATAAAAAAGATATTGTAAATAAAATAATATAAACTTTATAAATTACTGTGAATGTTAGGTATAATTATTTTAATATTATTAATATGCCAAATAGATTTTATTATTAATAAACGAATGTGACAGATTAATAATGTTAAAATAACTTTTCTAATATTCCAAATAACCTATAAAATTTATCTTATTGTATTTATTATATTATTTTTATTTTAATTATATTTATTATAGAAGTTTATTTAAAGTCAATTATTGGGTTGTTGTGATCAAGGATATAATAGTAAAAAAGGGATTTACGTGACCATTTATGAAATCAAGGGGGCTTGTATGACCATTTAAGTAAATCTTGAGGGTATGAGTGGCCTTTCCCCTTTAAAATAAGGAATCCACTATTAAATGAACAATAAACAACTCGACTATTACATTTTCATTTTTATTTCATTTCTTATTCTTTAATAATAATTCATATAACATTGAGCTTGATCCTGGATCTTGACTGTCGCATGATTAAGTAAATAAGCAAAATTCATTGGGTGCAAATACAGTGCAAGAGACATCAATTTAGTTGATTAATGCAATGAATTTTGAAAAAACAATCCTATTTTTTTATAGGATCAACTTACTATATAAATTAACTATTACCTAATTTAAAATTAAATATATATGACATATTTATGTGATTTTGTTTAAAAGAAAAAAATGTGCTTAGTTCACTTGCTTCTTTTCGAAATTGGATATGACTTGAATTTTATCTCTAACTTTTGACAATGCGAAATTCTAATTGTTATTATCATTATACATCAATAAATTATTCAATGTTAGTATTGCTTTGAGTGCTTCTTTATGCAAAGATGAGACTCTTTGTAAATGTCATTTTTAACATAGAAAAATAAAATATCTATAATAGTCTTATTACTACTAATGTAATGCAATTAGCTACTAAAGAATATCTTCATAAATTAAAAATATTTTAATATATCGATTAATTAATATTCACTAAATTATTGGATATTCTATGTTCCCATGGCTCTTAAATTATTGAAGTTCTAATGTATTACCTAAGCTTGGTCTAACTTTATTTTGTTGATCATCCGAATTCGAATAAAAAAGAGAAAGCTTAATTTCATGATTGTAATAAATTAAGATCAAAATAAAGGAAATCTTATCGTAAATTATTTAAAAAATAATTGTACCCAAGGTTTTTGTTGGATCAAGGGATTTGTTGCAACTTCCTAGCTAGCATGTCACTCTTCTCCACTTCTACATACTTAGCTACAAAAGTAAAGGCCGCTATATTGGTGCTCGTAGAATGAATATTAAACCATTTAACTTCATCTTCTATTGTCCTAAGGGTGTTTACTGGCCCCACGAATCCAACAATTCTTAAGATGACTTTTAATGTTAATAAAATAGGATTTTAAAAACATTGTAAATCTTTTGACGGAACTGTTTAATTTAGTCTACACCTCAAATAAATTCAAAATAAATTCAACCATTTAACAATTTTTAACCTTCAAATTACATGCACCATTTTCATTAATGGTTGGTTCTTTTCTCTTCAATTTCCAAAGCTCTCCATTCTTATTTATAACAAGTTTGTAATATCACAATCTTTATAACAATGGAATAGTAGATCGGAGCAGAAGGAAAAACACCTTATTAAATGAAAATCGAATAAATTGAGCGCATATTTGTCAGACGAGGTTGTAGCTTGTAACAAATATTTTCATCCAAAAATAAACCATTCTTATTTATTACAAAGTTTTTATTAATAAATAATTATTAATTATTTAATTATTTAATTCTTTTATTTTGGCTATAAACACCCAAAAGAATCATTAGTTTCGGGAGAATATTATACAAAAAGTTAAAAGCATATAAACCAAAAGCAAAAAACTCTCTTGCCTAATTACCAATAAAAAGCTTAATTACATTTTTTTGCTTCTAAAAAGCTTAATTACCAAAGCAAAAAACTTTCTTGCCCCGGCGCCCCTCGGAGACGGAATTAGGTTTGGCCCATTATCCATGTGATTGGTTGTAATTGTAATTGACATTTGCTATATATGCTACAGAAACCCTCAAAGACCTAGCAAAGAAGCAAACGTCCTCACGATGAAACCTCTCAGGAATCACAATGAATGTGGTGGTGGAACTTCTTCTCCATTTCCGTGAGACTTCGTTTCCATCGAAATTGAAAGAATTCTGATTTGTAATAATGAATTATCAGAATTCAAAAAATTCTTTTTGTAGAAGAGGAATGACCGATTTGACAAAAAAACAAAAAAATTCCGTTCATAGTTTTGTAAAACTCCAATGACTAGGGCCAATTTATGCAGATTGATTCTACCTCATTTTTTCTTTTTCGATGAAATCGATTGTTGACCAATGATCCAAGAAGTAAAGGTTGTTGGCTCTGCTTAATTTATAGAATAATATATCTTTTGTGCTGATAAACACAATTCAAATCACCTCTCCCTTTTGCCATTGCCATTCGCATCCAATTCCTCCCACACTCTTTTTGCATTCATTCGCTTATTTCTACTGTTTCTTCAGGAAACAGTTGTTGTTCATGATCATGTAAATGTACTATTTTAATATAGGAAAAATTGCATCTATATTCCCTTGATTTAATGAAATGTGTACTTAGAACTTAAGTTTTAAAAATGGTCATATAGACATCCTTTTACCTTATTACTCTATTAACTTAAAAAAATTTGACTCTAAATTTTATAATATATAAAAACATAATATTAAAATACCTATGGTAGATATGTGCATTTTAAATTAATTTCATATTAATAATTTGGGATAAATTTTATTATTAATATGTGTAAAAGCAAGATTTATTTTAAATTTTATAATTAAAAATATAATATTCAAATAAATAAAATTTTTTTTTTATTTTTTATTATTTTGAATATTTTAAAAAATATCTAAATGTTATTAATATGCCAATCAATTTTTGTTAATAGTAAAATTTATTTAACCCAATATTTTTTATAAATATATTTATAATAGATACAAGTGTAATACTAAAAGTAAATATAATAATTTTCATTTAAAAAATTTGAAATATTAAAACACTTATTTTAATATTATAGGTATATTAGAAAGATTTTATTATTAATGACATATTTCTATTTATTAAAAGACTTTAAAGTCAATTTTCTTAATTACTATATTGAAAGAGTATAATGATCACAAAGGGGTATGAAACCTTATAGATTTATGTGTGCATTTAAACAAATCATGCACTATTAGAAAAATGGTATTAGAATAGTGCCCATAATTATTTTCAATGTTACTTGTTAATTGTGTCAATAACCTAGCAGTCAGAACACGGTGATACTTATTTGTAGTGTCACCATAATGGTGTCAATGGTTATTATTAGTGTCACTATAATGGTGTCAGTGGTTATTATTACTATAATATCACCAATTTATGACACTATAGCATCAAATTATATCAATACTATATTAGTGTCATTGATTGCTATTACTATAGTGTCAATTTTTGATTTATTATTTTTTAAAAATTATAAGATGGCGTATTGGCTATTGATTTGTTGATTAAATTAAAATGTACCACCAAATAACAACAAAAATCAATTTATATTGCAAAACCTTTCATAACATGTAATTATTATTAGTTCATATTACACAATCCAAATACTTCAATACACAAGACATCTTATTCTTATAATTGAATAATCTCAAATACATTAAAATTGCTATTATCCAATCAAATTTCTTTTACTTGTAGCTGAATTTAGGGCTAAATTTAACAAATCTAAAAACTAAATTTAAAAGCATTATTATTTTTCACTCATTATCTAATTGTTGACATGACACATCTCTCATGACTAAATTTTTTTACCTTTATTCACTTTGTCAATAAGCGTTTTCTCTGTTGGCTTTGCTTGTGTCATTTGAATTTAAAGATTATTAAACTATTTTAAAATAGTGTTACCGTGCATATACTAACCGGTAATCAGAATGGGCTAAAATCAGAATGAGCTGAAATTGGAATGGGTTGGAATCGGAATCAAGAATGAGAATCAAAATAAGTTATTAACTTGAATTGTAGGAATCGTAATGAGATTCATTTCCATTGATGTGTTTACTTTGTCTTAAAATCAGAATGAACTATCATAATTTACTAAAATGCCCTTTGCTAATTATTGTCCATTGGTGGTGTTAACAACAACAACAACAATAATGACATTAACGAACAATAGTAATAATAATATTATTATTTATTAAAATATTATTATAATATAGTTTATAATAATTATTATTGTTATAATAAGTTATTGCTACTTCTACTATCATTTTATTTTTTCATTATTATTATTATTATTATATTATTTATTAATTTTGTTATTTTATTATGTTATTATTTATGAAAATAGTATTGTAATTAAAATTTATAATAATAATAATTATAATCATAAGTTATTATTATTTATTAAAATATTATTATAGTTATAATTTTTATTTTTATTTTTATCATTTATTAAAATATTTTAATAGTTATAATTTATTATTCATCATCATCATTATTATTATTAATTTCATTATTTTATTTTTAATTATTATTTAAATCAAGGATAAAATGGGTTTTAAAAAATTTAATCGGGGGTAAAAAAGTCATTTTTGAGAATGGAGATCTGATTCCCAAGTCTCCCTTAAGAATAAAAACTCTGGTAATCATTCTTAAATTTGTGGGCCCAATACTAAACACGTCATTGATTCTGATTGCAAAACACCCATTCCCATTACTTGTAAGTAAATATACCATTGCATAATTGCCCTTTCAAACACTTCAAGAACAATTTTTTATTATTATTAACATTTTCATAACTTGTGTGAAACGTTTTGCTCCAGATGCTCCTTTCCAGTTTCTGAGTAATTAAAAAAGCATCAAGTGATTTTCATTTTTTTTAAGATTTAAATGCATCTATTTCTCGAACAAAAATTAACCAAGAAGCTTCATATATTTATATTACAAGTTTACAACGGTGCAAATATGGCTAGAAATTTTTTTTAATAGTATTTAATAAAATTCAAGAATTACTAGAAGAAGCAGAATACTGAGACAACTCAATATAGGGGGATAAAAATATTAAATTATAAAGAGAAAAAAAAAGTGTACTATATGGGATCAAAAGTGCAGCTGAACTTTAAAACTGGCGAGAAGTAATTTAGATGGGTGGCCTTAGAAGTTCGTGTTTCCTTTTTTATGCCAGCTTTAGCCCAGTGGTGAACCATTACTCTCAAAATTAAGAAGGATTATGAGGGCAGTGGTTCGAGTCTCCATAGGTTCAACCTCCCTCAATTAAACAAAAAATTGTGTGGAGTTAATTTGTGAGTCTTTCTCCCTTGTGTGGTGAACCATTACTTTCAAAGTTAAGAAGGAATATAAGGGTAGTGGTTCGAGTCTCATAGGCTCAACCTCCCTTAATAAAACAAAAAATTGTGTTGATTTAATTTGTAAGTCTTTCTCAAATACGAATGAAAGAGGCATTCTCGCAAGCAGCAGGGCGTATACGTCTTTTCATGTAATTAATGTAATAAATGTAAGTTCAGAGTTATATATCTTATCAGTAAATATTAATGTAATGCTTAATAACGATTGTAAATATATATATACTGATAATCCCAATGTGTAGTATTAAAAAAAAAAAACCTTCATGGGCTTGGCCCATTTCCTAGCCACTTGATGAAAACTTATATATTCATTACTTTCGATTGAGAAATCAATTTTAAACTGATTTGAATTGTTCAAAGCTGAGCATATCTACATGTGAGGCCGTGGCTTTGTTTTAGCACCTTAGTTGCTTGATATCCGGTTTTTAAATCAGTTCATGCACTGATTCGTGACAAAAACCAAGGAGATGACTGTTGTAATTCAAGGCTATAAAAAGCCAGCTGCTGTGACTGATTTGTGTGTGCAAACGGAAAAAATAATTCTTATCATCCTCTCCATCTTCATTAAAACTACACACTTTACCTGGAAAATCAAATTAAATCAGCTGTTAGAATCAACTATATTTTGAAGTGCGCCATTACAGTTGGAATGCCATTGAATCCTGGAAGATCAGACTGTCTTTGACAACTTTACGCACCTGAAAAATTATCCGAGAAGGGGCAGAATCTGTTCTTCAAGGACATTGCTTCATTGGCACGCCTTGACTTTCTAATTTCATCACTTTCTGTGTTTGTGTTTATTAACTATTGTGTTGCAGCTTCTACATCTATTAATTGGATTGTTCGAAGTGAAGCTACGGAGGAAAAGTGAAGCTACTGGACAATTGAATTAAATTGGTTTGCTGCATATTATTGTCAAACTTGGTGGCTTGAATTTTTGAGTTAAATTTGGCATTTATTTATTGGTGGTGGGCCTTCCTTACAAAGTCACTTTCTTCAATCTTCTTTGTAGTTTTGTGGCTGTAGAAAGATTTCTTGGTGGCTGGAGAATTTAGCTTCTGGACTTTTTACATTTCTTGGTAGCCGGAGAATTTAGTTTCTGGACTTTTTACTTGCTGATATTTTACAACTATTAGAATTCATTGGTTTTACATAACAGTAACTATTTAATAAAGTATCAGTTCGCAAAAAAAAAAAAAAAGGAAGTCAAAGAAAATAAAAACAAATTTAATATAATTGTGATAATTGTTTGAGAAAGATGAAAAAGAAAAAAAGAAAAAGGAGAATTGGGTGATTGATTTTAGAGTTGCCGATAATATTAGATTTTTAGTCGGTAACGAAAACGTATTTAACAAAAAAAAGATTAGTGCTTTAAAGCTCTAGAAATACTTAAATGCTAACGTTAAAAAAAAAGGGATTAGTTAAGAAAATTAAGGAGAGATCCGAAACACTACAGACACAATGACTGATTATATAGAAAAATTGAGATTAAGAGAGATCCGAATCAGAAACTGAGACAATGACTGATTATATAGCGTAAAATAGCAGTGACTAGGAATTAACAACAACTTTTAATCACACAAACAAAAAAAGGAAAAAAGAAAAAGAGAAAGGAGACGTGAATTAATAGTAGTAGCGAATGCGTCAGTCGCTTCAGCTAGCACTGGTCTGAGAATAACATAAAATTGCTCAAATAAATAACACAGCTAGTAAACAACTAGAATTGAATAAACAACTCAGAAACTTATGTCCCGTGGGAGATTAGACTATCAATATTCATTGCCACTCTTTTGGTTACACTTTGTCACTAGATGTGAAAAAGCTTAATTACCAAGGCGTAAAAGCTTCTTGACCCGGCGCACCAGCCGCGAGGGAGGTTTCCCTCGCTTCGGATTTGATCCGCCGGGCTGTCTTGGCCCATTAGCATTAGGAGGAGGCGTTTGAATGTTGTTTTGCTCATTTTGTGATTGGGAGTACTCTGGGGGGTATGTAAACTTTTCCTCCATCCACTCTGACTTTTGTATAAATTCTAGGCCCGTCAGCAGAACCGGTTGACTTGGCCCATTAGCGCTAGCAGGAGCCGCTTGAATATTGTTTTGCTGATTTGGTGATTGGGAGTCCTCTGAGGAGGATGTAAAATTTTCCTCCATCCTCTCTGACTTTTCTTTAAAGGACCTAAGGCTACATTCAAAGAAGCTCCGGCGCACTCCCATTTTTTCCATTTCCTCCATATATTTTTGGGATTTTGCCCTGGCCTTTTCCAGCAGTTCTTCATCAGACTGGTTTGGCTTATAAACAACTGCATCAGGGCTTGTTATCCTGGGCTCCTCACTGGACTGGCCAGTGTGGGTGCGTTTGCGCTTGCGCTTTGATTCTGATTGTTGTGGCCGGCGTAATTGGCATTGGCTTTGTTGGTTTTGGTCTGGAGATCCATCCTTTGATTTTGGTGTATGAGTGGCTTGGATACGTGTGGTTCCTGTTTGGGTTTCATCAGGCTTCTGCTTAGGAGAAGGGTCTTTCTCAGGACTAGTACCACTCATGATTTGTTCTCAGTAAAATATTTGCTCGGTGTAAATGACTAGTTGGCTAATCTAATTGACGTTTGCTATTTAGACTTGATAGAGAAGCATTCATATTTATGATGGATGAAGGAGGGGTGACTACTTCTCTGTTTCGTCTCTATTTCCGTGAAACTTCCTCTCCATTTGTGGTGGGTCGGTGTGAGTGAGAGATATGGTGTGGGGGTGTTTGTGTCGGTGTGAGTGAGAGATCCGTGTGCTGCCAGGCATCTAGAAAGGCGAGAGAAGCACGAGAGATTCTGTTTTATTTATTATTTTTTATTAGACAAAGCTTATGTTACATCAACTGTAACAAACAGTCAGTATATTTGGGTGGTTGGATTTTGATATTTTTTAATTCAATGAATGAAAATAATTTTAACCTAAAACAAGAAGTATCGGTGTAATAGTTTTTTACAAAAAGTTTTATTTTGAGTCACATATTTGCTTATTTGTTCAAGTAAGTCCTTATTAAAACCATCTCTTCTACATTTAGTCTTAAATTTTTTTAAAGTTTTTATTATATTTTTATAAAGATCTAAATAATTATCATATTCATTAAAATTTACAAATTTTGAATATAGATTTGTATCTGCATTTATAATTTCTTATCTCTCCTAAGAATAAACTAGATTATATGTATGTATGTATATAAAATCTAAATTTAGCATCTTAAATTATAAGAGATATTATATGTAATAAATATGTTATGACTCTAATAAATTACTAGAAAGATGTTACAATGAACAATTCATTAAAACCTCTAATAATTTCACAAAATATATAAACTAATGAGTTACCACATTCTAACTACATACAAAGAGGATTTTCTTATGAAAGATTTTAATCCTTTGATCCGATCAATGATTCAGATATGCGGGAAAATAATCAATTAAATTGAATTTCACTATATTTATTAAATAAATTAGGAAACTCAAATTTATTTATAAATGATATAGAAAAAGCAAACGATACCACATTCTAGCTATATACAAAGAGGATTTTCTTATGAAAAAATTTAATCCTCTAATCCGATCAATGATTCGTACATGCAGGAAAATAATCAATTAAATTAAATTTCGCTATATTAATTAAAAAAATTAGGAAACCCAAATTTATTTATAAATGATATAGGAAAAGCAAACAAAATATTAGAAATTAATAAATTTAATGAAGAAAACATAAAACAAATTAAAAAGTTAGGAGATCAAATGAGTAAAAAATTTAATAAAGTTAAACAATTAATAAAAGACTTCACATTGAAGATCATGATATATTAAAGTAAGAAATTGTTTATATAATGAATAAAAACATAATAAATATAAGATTAAATAAGTTAGAGATTTAATTAGATAAAATAAAAACTTGGTATTGAATTTGCTATAAATATAAATAAAAAACTTGGTACTGGATTTACTATAAATATAAATAAAAAACTTTAAAAAATTAAAGTACTATTGCAGTGTAGTTTGGAGTTTAAAATAAAATTTTAAAACTTATTAACCTTTCATAATTATTAACTTTTTGAGGATTCAAAAATTTATAGCTGTAACGTACGGTTGATGTGCTGGAGTTTTCGGAGTCGTGTTTCTCTCGTCCTTCAAGATACCAAGCATTTTCCGTCTTTTATGTGCGTGCGCGCGTGTTGTGTGTGTGTGTATGTGTGTGTGTGTGGGAGAGAGAGAGATGGTGAGGGCCTGGGAGTGTGTGCTCTGTGCGTGTGTTGTGTGAGTGAGAGAGATGCTGAGGCTGTGTGTGTGAGAGAGAGATGGTGAGGCTGAGCGTGTCGGCTGGTGGCTGGTGTGCGAGCGAGAGAGATCGTGAGTGTGTTTTGTATGTTGTGTGGGTGTGAGATTTTAAGGTTTAGAATTATTTTATTTATTTATATTATTTATTGTAATTTTTTTATTTTAAATATGTTTATATAATAAAATTAAGGAAAATTATCCGTTGTCTATTCATTTTTTTAATTTTTTAAAAATACATAATTTTTTTTTGGAATTCACCTGAAATTATATTTATTTTTACTTTTTCCACTTCGGTTTGGAGATCGTTAAGAAAACTAACGGACTATTGTTTAAATGAATTTTTTATTTTCAAATATAAAAGATAAATTATCCACCGACCACCTTTTTTTTCGTATTTTTTCAAAAATACACAATTTTTATTTTTTACTGAACTCCACTTGAAATTATATTGTTTTACACATTTCCGACACTGCGTCATTGTGAAATGGTAATTTTACCCTTATAATGTCAGTAAAATTCTAATGGTGTTATAACGAGAGTGGACTAATAAAAATAATGTTAACTTTAGGTTGAGCCCTGCAAAAAAAAAAAAAAAGATTTGTGTATTTTTAAAAAAGGTAAAAAACAGATGGTCGATAGATAATTTTTCTTAAAATTAATTTAATTAAAATAAATTCTTTATCATATTAATTTTTAAAAATAATAATAATAATGATAAAAAATAAATTATAAATGAAACAGACAATTTTTTTTGTATAAATATTAACAAAAAAGATTATAATGTATATGAAAAAAAGACGAAAGTTTGTTTCATGCTTTGAATGTTCTATCTCATCTTTTGAGTTTAACAGTTTCATGCATTTCATTTTATATCTTATGTAATATATTTTAAATGCACTCAATTTTTTTTTCCTCCATTTCAAGTTGGCGTTCATATTTTGTATCTAACGTTTATAGTTATAGCGTTAGCGTTCTATGTTTCATGTTTAATAGTACTCATATTTGATGTTCATCATAGCATATTTTACATTAAGTATTACATATAGTCTATTCTTTGTTTGACGTATAAATGTCACGTTTCATATTACATATTAAGTTGCACCTTTGAAGTTCAACATTCATATTCTAAATGCCCTCCAACATTTAATTTTCTTTCCCTTAGTTTCATGTTTGATGTTTCTGTTTCATATGTAACGTTCATTGTTACAGATATGGAGTTAACTATTGCATATTCTAAATGCCCCTCAAAGATTTGCTTTTTTCACATGTTTCGTGTTTTACATTCCTATTTCAAATATAAAATTCATTGTTGCATGTGAAGAGTTCACTATTTCATGTTCTAAATATTTTCTTATAATGAATATATAAAATAATAAAAAGTACAAGGAAAATATCTTATTATTAATTTTTTTATATCGAAACATATATTTTTTATTTTTAGTACTTCATTATTTATTTTAATTTTAATTTATATGATTTATTTAATTTATAATAAATATGAATAAAAATGTATTTGAAAATAAATATAATAGTATAAAATTATGTTTGTAGAGTTATTAAATATTATAAAAATAATAAGAAAGTAAATGATATCTATTGATTGCAGTAGGAGTGAATTGACAAACTCCCTAATGAATAATCAAATTATTGTTTCACTGGATTTTCTTCCTGACTAGTTCTTGATTTTCTAATCTGCTGATTGATTCTACCTCCTCTCTCTCTCTCTCTCTCTCTCTCTTTTATGAAATTAAATGTTCACTAAGAGATGGCAAAAAATTCCGGCCCAAGCCGCATTTTGCAATGCAAGAGGAGCTCATTGTTGAGTCGATCGTATAAAGCATGGGCTCCAAAATTGTTTTGTGTGGGTTGACTAGTCTTGACTTCTTATTTTGCATATGATGGCTTTGGGCCTAGGCCCAGAAGTTCAATCCAAGTTATATGAATTTTGGCAAATTTAAGTTGCATGAATTGTTAGATTCCACTACTTCTTCTTGTTAGTTGTTACACCTGTCAATCTGTCAATCTTTGATCTCTCTGGCAGAACAAATGAAGCTCGGATCACTATTGTTTGAACCATTCTTCTCATATGCTTCAATTTGGAAGGAAGCCAATTATCGTGTACTAAATGGTCCAAATGTTTGATTTCATTTATGGGAAAAACACCAACTTTGATAGATTTGATAGCAAAAATGGTTTTGTGAAAAAGCATCTTTGATTTTCAAGATTAGCTTGCTTGCCATGCTTTTCATTTCACTTCTGTTCATTGGCCCATCACTTCCGAACAGCCGAATATTAGATGCTTTTCCTTCTACGAATGATATGACTTGAACATAGTTAGGTCTCTCACGTTCAAAGTTAGTTATAACTTTATATATATTTTCTTGAATTATTAACATTAAAACAAATATTCACCTGCCCAATTAAAATATTCAATTATCTGTACATACAATGAATGTATAAAATTAAACCGGAAAAAAATTTGTGCAGAAGCGAATTCAAATTAAGAGTAGCCTTGGTTGAATAAGGTTTAAAAGATATATAGTGCGGTTTTGTGCTCTTCAAAGACCATCAAGTGATCTTTATTGTGACAGTAAGGACCGATTGGTACCATTTTTGGCTCATATGAATTTTCATTTATTTTAAGTAGTTTATTACGCACTAGGAAAATGCTGAACTATGACGGTCTAGGTGCATACATGGCTACGAATTTTTTCTCCCACATAATCAAGTACCAAGTTAGCTGGTTCACCAACCATCACTTGCTCTTAGAAAATGTACAGGTTCCTCTGCTGATGCCAAGAAGTTACACATTTAGGATTGTGAACTTACCATTTTAAAAAAAGACAAACTTCAATTCATCCTCCACATAAAAAAACAATTTTTAATTTAGTCTCTTAAAAGTGTGGAAACTTTAATTCATCCCTCATTTTCATTTAGAAGACGAAGGCAGACAGGGCACATTGATCACCTTTTTATTTTATCTATTTAAATATAAGTAAATTGATATTTTTATATTTTAAGGGATGAATTTAAGATATTCTCTAAATAGGGGATAAATTAATGTTCTACTTTTTTGAAATCTTATTTAGAATTGAACGTTGTGGTAGTATTGGAGAGATAAGTACATAACAAAACTAAGAAATAAATGAAAATCTATTAAAATTTGACGTTGAGAATCAGTCACAATTTTTAAGGAACCCAAGTACCTGATACTTAAGAAGTCATTGACAGGTGGTGGATTTTCTATTGGCAATTTCTAAGCATCTTTAGCGAGCAGAGGAAAATATTTTATTTATTACAAAAGCATAAATAAAATGAAAAATTAAATAGGAAATTTAAGAAGTCATTGACAGGTGGTGGATTTTCTATGGACAATTCAATTGCGGTTTATGAACTGACATTCCTTTGGAGTGAGAATTTTTCCACAGACATTCTGCAAAACACAGCCACTCATTACAACCATCTTGATACATGTCTCCAATACCACAGTCACTACACCTGCTTTTAAACTCAATGACTTTGCAACCAACTGGCGCTAGAATGTAAAACCTTCTTGCCATTTGTGAGTGGCTCAGCAACGTAAAGTAGGGGTTTATTTTTTTTCTTAATTATTAAGTGAAGGTTGTTTCTTTCGCTTTGAAATATGAGGTGGAGTATTACCCCGAATAATAGAGAGGGTAAAATGCAAATCTTCATAAAATTCATGTAAATTAGGCACAATTGTCGATTGTAAATATTAGTTGTAAATCTCATTTAATATGAGTTGTAATCTGAGCATTAGTCTCATGTAATTAAAAAAAAAAAAAAAAAACTCAATGACTTTGCGCTTGTTGATAATAAGAAATAACTGCAATCAGAGCTTGCAGCAACGTTAGGAGAAGTAGGACAACAGCACCAACAAAGGATATGATTGCCAATCCAGTGCTGAAATAATTGTGCCTCAACCAGGCCCTCAAGTTTTCATGACGTCGCCTCAACTCGATTTCTAAATTATAGTAAGTCTATATGTTATACGAGAGTCTCAGTCTAAATATTTTTTCTATAAAACTATTTTTAATCAACAAATATTGTATGGTTAAATATAATTTTTAAATAATAATTTTGATAAAATTAATAAAATATTATATCATTTTATATTACAGGTGTCAAATTAAATTAATTTAATTTTTAAATTATAATAGTAAGTGTTTACCAAGTACAAGCTACAAATACCTAATCTCAATATCAAATAGAGCCGCGATTTTAATTGGAAGTAAAGTGCGGAGTGCTACAGGTATTTACTATTCTCGAAAGATTAACTCATTATCTAATTGTTGACTGTCTCATGACTAATTTTTTTTTTTTTTTTACCTTTATTCACTTTGTCAATAAGCGTTTTCTCTTTTGGCTTTGCATGTGTCATTTGAATTTAAAGATTACTCAACTATTTCAAAATAGTCTTATAGTGCATTTACTAATAAGTAATCGGAATGGACTAGAATTAAAATGGGTTAGAATGGGAATCAGAATAAATTATTTACTTGAGTTGTAGGAATCAGAACGAGATTCATTTCCATTGATGTGTTTATTTTGTCTTGAAATCGGAATGAATTATCATAATTTATTAAAATACCCTTTGTTAATTATTGTCAATTAGTGGTGGCAACAACAACAATAATAATATTATTTATTAAAATATTATAATATAATTTATAATTATTATTATTTATTAAAATATTTTTATAGTTATAATTTATTATTCATCATCATCATCATCATTATTATTAATTTTATTATTTTATTATTTTTAATTATTATTTAAATCAAGGATAATATGAGTTTTAAAAATTTAGTTGAGGCGAAAAGGTCGTTTTTTGGAATGTAGTTCTAATTGCCAAGTTCTATTTAGGAATCAAAACTCTAGTAATAATTCTCAAATTTGTGGGTCCAACACTATTTCAATTTCGATCCTAAGCCAAAATTTTGTACACAAACACGTCATTACTTCCGATTTCAAA
The DNA here is from genome assembly GCA_030448925.1 of Citrus cavaleriei. NCBI lineage: Eukaryota > Viridiplantae > Streptophyta > Magnoliopsida > Sapindales > Rutaceae > Citrus > Citrus cavaleriei. The sequence goes on from JAUJEN010000343.1 coordinate 306,274, forward strand.
ATCTTCATTTCCATTGCTGGTAAATAAACATACTATTATAGTTTTGCCCTTTCAAACACTTCAAGAACATTATTTTTTTTTTAAATCAGCATTTTCATAACTTGTGTGAAACATTTTGCTCCAGATGTTCCATTCCAGTTTCCAAGTAATTCAAAAAGCATAAAGTAATTTTAATTTTTTTCAAGATTTAAATGCATCTATTTCTCGAACAAAAATTAACCAAGAAGCTTCATATATTTATATTACAACGGTGCAAATATGGTTAGAAATTTTTTTTTTCTAATAGTGTTTAACAAAATTCAATAATTACTAGACGAAGCAGATTATTGAGACAACTCAATATGGGTGGATAAAAATATTAAATTATAGAGAAAAAAGAAAAGAAAAAGTGCACTAAATTCCAATAGATCGTAAAAGGAAACACGGGCGCATGGGTGATTCCAACCAACCGAGAGAGTAAATTGCAGTCGACACAGTTAAAATGCAATTCTGTTTCTGTTTCTGATTGGAGGTTTTTCTTTTCAACTTTAAAAGAAAAGAAAAAAAAAAGAAAAAGAAGAAGAAATATGCAAGCATTTGATGTGGTCAAAAAAGGCGCCGAAAGGTGACATTACTTTTAATAATATCCCAATGAAAAGGGCGGGGAAATGAAGCGGGCATTTCCCCTCCCCTCTTAATCATATATACTCAATTGAATTGGAAGATCGAAGAATTAAGAGTTTTTAATAAATACCGAGTGATTAGTGATGGAGAAATTGAAATTTAAATGGATTAAAGTTTGGATAGTGAGGTAAAATATTTTAATATTTATAAATTTATTTTATATAAATTTTTGTTTTTGTTTGTGATTGTATGTTAAAATTCTTATAACTTAAATTTTTTTAATCTCTCGTCTGATATTTATGTCTAAATTTTTTATTTTTTCTAAATTTTTTTAATTGTGTATTTACTTTACTCATTAATTTTTTAACATTTGAAAGATTATAATTTTTTCTTAATATGATTATGTATTGAATAAATAATTTAACTGTTGATTGATAGTTAATAATCTAAAAATAAAAAATTAAATTTTATCTGCATACTACCAGCAAAAAAATACATGAGAAAAATTTCAAGAATTCAATAAAATTCAGATGAGAATCCTGTTCCATATTTGTAACGGCAATATTTGTAAAACTAAGGCATGCATGTAACTATTTAAAACAATTATCTAATTTAAGTGAAATGGCACATCAAATACAGCTGACAAAATATTTTCTTTTTACTGACATAAAACGCGTGTCTCACAATAACATTGAGTCAGAACACTGAGCATGGCACTCCATTTGATGAGTTATAGCTTTCAAGAAATTGGATTAAATTTTTTTTAGGACAAAAGTATAGTACAGAGATATTTTGTTCACCTCTAATTTTTTTTAATATGGAAGAAATTAGAACCCTCGGCATTTAAATTTTTTCATGGGATAAGATTTGATTTTTTATTTTTCTTTTTTTAAATATCAAAACAAACGTTTTTTTATGAGTTAAAAATCTAAAACTAAGATATATGGATGTTAATTCTTAACGTCAATTTACGAATGTTTTCGGTGAGTCAGGTATTGTAATTTTTTTTTCCTTTATTCAAAACTCAAAACAAAGACTTCACCAAATTTAAATATTAAAAAAAATCAACAGATCAATTTTATTTTTTTTTAACTTTTATCATCTTTGGAAATGTTGATTCTCTCATTTCATATTCTCAAATTATTCTTCCTATATAGTTAAAAAAAGAGTAGTCACTCAACTTTTAACTAGGTGGTGGATCAATACGAGAGCAGCCGCAATTCGAGCTTTTCATAAAATTTAATGTAAAGTTGTAATTTTAATTATTTGTCTGGATAAGTATTTTATAAAATTTAATCAATTTGTTTGATTGTATGATGTAACTATTTGATAAAATATCAGTTCTAAAAAAAAAAAGGAAGTCAAAGAAAATCAAAACAAATTTAATATAATTGTGATAATTGTTTGAGAAAGATGAAAATGAAAAAAAGAAAAAGAAAAAGGGGAATTAGTTAAGAAAATTAAATTAAGGAGAGATCCAAACCAGTACAGACACAATGACTGATTATATACAAAAATTGAGATTAAGAGAGATCCGAATCAGAACTGAGACTGACTGATTATATAACGTAAAATAACAGTGACTAGGAATTAACAAAAACTTTTAATCACACAAAAAAAGGAAAAAAGAAAAAGAAAATGGTAACAGTACTAGCGAATGCGTTATGCGTCAGTCGCTTCTGATGGCACTGGTCTGAGAATAACATAAAGTTGCTCAAATAAATAACACAACTAGTAAAGTAAACTACTAGAATAGAATAAACAACACAGAAACTTATCTCCCGTGGGAGATTAGACGATGAATATTCATTGCCACTCTTTTGGTTACACTTTGTCACTAGATGTGAAAAAGCTTAATTACCAATGCATAAAAACCTCTTGACTCGGCTCCTCATCCGAGGGGGAGGGTTCCCTTGCACCGGATTTGATCCGCCAGGTTGACTTGGCCCATTAGCACCATCAGATTCAGGACCCGCTTGAATATTGTTTTGCTGATTTTGTGGTTGGGAGTACTCTGGGGGGTATGTAAACTTTTTCTCCATCCACTCTGACTTTTCTCTAAAGGGTAAACTTAGAAAGGATCTATTTATATAGGCTATCCGGGGGGACGCTGAGGGTCTCCGGGGCACTCCTATTTTTTCCATTTCCTCCATATATTTTTGGGATTTTGCCCTGGCTTTTTCCTGCAGTTCTTCATCAGACTGGTTTGGCTCATAAACAACTGCATCAGGACTTGTTATCCTGGGCTCTTCACTGGACTGGCTAGTGTGGGTCCGTTTGCGCTTGCGCTTGCGCTTTGATTCTGATTGTTGTGGCCGGCTTAATCGGCATTGGCTCTGTTGGTTTTGGTCTGGAGATTCATCCTTTGATTTTGGTGTGTGAGTGGCTTGGATGCGTGTGATTTCTGCTTGGGTTTCATCAGGCTTCTGCTTAGGAGAAGAGTCTTTCTCAGGACTAGTACCACTCATGATTTGTTCTCAGTAAAATATTTGAATGCTCAGTGTAATTGACTAGTTAGCTATATAGACTTGATAGAGAAGCATTCATATTCGTGATGGATGAAGGAGGGGTGAAACTTCTTCTCTGTTTCTTCTCTATTTCCGTGAAACTCCCTCTGTATTTCTTCTCTATTTCCGTGAAATAGATTTTATTTATATAATAAATCGTGAGTCTGTTTTTTGACATGGCACATCAAATACAACTGACAAAATATTTTCTTTTTACTGCCATAAAAACGCGTTTCATAATAACATTGCGAAAGTGAGTCAGAACGCCGAGCATTGCAGTCCATCTGATGAGTTCTACCTTTCAAAAAATTGGATTTATTTTTTCTTAGGACAAAAGTATAGTACCCTATAAAATTATTTTTTTAATATTGATAAGAAATTAAGACACGCAACATTTAAAGCATGTCAAGTCTTTGGCATAAAGCATGGGTTCCAAAATCTTCCTCATCAATGACCTTGGTGCCCAATCGCTAATAAAAGTACAAAACACAAATCTTTCTTACTTTGCAAGTTTCTTCGAAATGTTTCTACCACCGCAAACAAAGGCATGAATTTTATATTAGTTTGGAAAAAAGATATCTACAACCTCAAGATTTGAGAAAATAATTATTTACACCTCTAAATTTTTAAAGAGGAACATCAATACGCCTTGTGACTATTATACTCACTACTTTTGATATTCTAACAAATTGACTTTAGTATCTTTAGTAAATATAAATATCATATAAATAATGTAATCTATGCATTAGACTAAAAATATTAAAATATTTTAATATTTAATAAATTTTAATATGTAAATTATCATATTTATTTTAATAATATATTTTTATTTATTGTGGAGATTTTAAATAAATATTTGCAATAAATACATTCTACAATTAGAAACATTCTCACATATTGATACTGTTAAAATTATTATTTTACATAATATTCAAAATAATTTAAAATTTTAATATATTTATTTTAATATTATGATTCTATTTATCATAAAATTTACTTTAATATAATAAATATATCTAATAGATTATAAAATATTAAAATATTTTTTAAATATTGAAATTATTTTAAAATGTATATATTATTATATTTATTTTAATATTATATTTCTATTTATTATAAAATATTAGAGTCAATTTTTTGAGATAATAAAAATAAAGAGTATAATGATAGTGAAAAGGAAGTCTTGGTGTTCTTCTTTAAAAACTTTAGGAAGCGTTGATAATTATTTTCTCAAACTTTGGGGGTATAGATGTCTTCTTCTGTGCTATTGTTAATAGTGTGAATCAGTCCAAGTTGTCGGTTTGGGTCTAAGCCCAGAAGTTAAATCCAAGTTATATGAATTTTGGCAAATTTGTGTATACGAATTGTTAGATTCCACCACTTGTTACACCTGTCAATATTTGATATCTGCGGCGGAACAAATGAATCTCCAATCACTATTGTTTGTACCATTCGTCCCATATGCTTCAATCCGGTAGGAAAATAGTTGTAGTGTACTAAATGGTCCAAATGTTTGATTTTATTTATGGGTTAAACATCAACTTGAGAAACACCATCTCTTCGGAATCCTTTCCCTGATGCTATTCCATTTAAAGAACGCCATCACCAATTCACCATCATCCAGAATAGATACTTAAAAAGACTACTAATCACCATCATCCATCCATATGCCATACTAATGCAACAATCTTATAAAAGCATAAAAAACCGCAAGATCAAACTCAAGATACAGGGGCAAGTGTTAGAAACAATTCTTATAAGGATCCTCCTATCTTACATGCATGTAAGATACATCCCTTCACATGAACAGTGTGTGGGTACTGTTCATGTAAGGAGGATGTATCTTACATGTATGTAGGAAAGGGATTCTTATAAATACATACCTTCACATGAACAGTGCGTGCGTATTGTTCATGTGAGGAGGATGTATCTTACATGCATGTGAGAAAGAGATTATCTTCTTATAAATACATATATCACACATCATCTGTGATAAAGAACAGACTTCCCAATGAAAATGTATTTATGATATATCATCGAATTTTATCATGACATAGGCTGATTATACTTTGGAAGAAAATAAAATACGTACACATTCTATAAAGCTAATTCACGTACATAATCAAACGATGCAAAAAAAAAAAAAAAACTACCTGACTCGCAAGCCGCAGCCTCCGAGAGCGAGCCATGCATGGCACTGGATTGCTAATTTGGTTTGCTCCGAGCTGACGTGGCCTGTTATTAGGAGTCGTATATTGTGAATTTGTGAGGACGTGCTCAATGAATTAATGCTATGAAAATAACTTTTCATCATATTTTACTTTAGAGTGCGCCAATTTCACGGTAATAATCATTGAATGTACGAATGATCTAATTCGTAATATTAGATTGAATCCATTGCTTAATATTAGATTGAATCAATTGTAAAGTATATATATTTTAACAAATATTCACAGCTTTGGAGATTTAAAGTTAGCTATAAGCTTATATATTTTTTTGAATTATTAACATTAAAATAAATAGTCACCTGCCCAATTAAAATCATGAATGGTTTGTTGTGCACACACTACAAGAAAAAAGACTGGCAAAAACTATCATCTTAATGGTAAATGACGGTTGTCCTTACTGTCACTGTAATCAATGTCAAGCAAAGATGACAGACAAAAACTAATCACGAGTTGTGATAGATTTTACCTATCATAATTCTATCATACTATTTATAGGAGGAAAATTGATTTTTTAAAAACTTTTGATGGAAAAATTTAAATTTTATGAAATTAAAATTGTAATTTTTTTTTGGACAAAAGTTGTGTGTCATATGTTGACTGATATTTTCTATCACAATTTTAAAAAAAATTTGATTATTTATTAATTTAAAAATAAAAATTTATGCAATTTCAGCTGCTTCAATTTAAAATTTAAATTATTAAATTTATATGAGAGAAAATAAAGGCTCTGTCTACCGTGCCACTTGGGCACGGTACCCCCCATTTTCGTCGTGTAGTGATGTCGCCCTTGGATGGAAAAGGACGAGATCGTGCAGGTGTGAAGAGGCCACGTTGCAGGTCAAGGAAACCGGGAGTGCAGGTCATAGGACTGGAACTGTTGACGTTGCAAATTTCATGTTTAAGGAGACAAGAAAATGTTGGTTTCGATAAGAATAATAAAGTTAGCCAAAACAAGTATAAGTAGAAGCAAGTGTTTCGTAAGTCGGCTATATGACGTAGGCTAGTAACAATTTCATTGTTGAAGGAGGCATGTAATGGATGCAACAATAGGAACAGTAAAAGCGAAAGAATGGAAATGAAAGATAAAACGAACAAACAGTGAAAGACTAAGAAGTGGAGGCCGAAACTGTAATATCAAAACAAATAGGAAGGAGTAAAACAAATATATGAATGCATAAACAGTGAACTAGAAAGACTCTAAAACAAAATGTGGAGTGGGGAGAATTTCATAGTCGTATTCGGAAGATTGGTGGATTGCAGTGTGTGAAATTTGCGTCCAGTTTGAAGACATATGGAGTTAATTTAAGTTGAAGTTGAGCGATCCATGGTTATGACTTGAATGACTAGTGGAAATTGAAAAAAACCAAGAGCAAATAAGGAATGGTGTCGAAATGGGATAATAACTTCAAGGAACATCAGACATGGAATTAATGGCAGCTGGAAAACCGACGCATGTGGTAAAATATATGTATGACTAAACAGTCTGAACTGAGGGCTTGGAATAATATACATCTCTGAAATGGAGTAGCCGAGTAACACATGAAGGTCTATACGGCCAACAACTATGAGTTTGGTTCGTTGAATAGAAGATAACCTTAGTTGGAATGAAATAGATATAGACAAGTATATTTTATCAATGGAAGCATTTAGTTGAACTGTGTTTGAAGTGGAAGGAAGCATAAATGAAGTAAAAAGTGATGCAAAAGTAAATGAAAGGGAAAAATGGACAACAGCTTTGATCAATATACTTGAAACATATATGGAATATTGAAAAGATGCTCTAACTGCTGTTGCAGGTTGGCGATCTAAGAAATGTAAATGATTAAATTGATATAACAAAAATACGACATAAGTTCCAAACACAACGCCATAATTTGACAACATTATAGCATGTCCCAAAAGGCAATGAATGCCTAACAACACAAAGTTATAAGTCCATCATATTGTGAAATAAGAGTAAATACAGAGCACACATAATAGGTAAAAATATGGTGGTAGAAGTTTCTAGGACGGTGTTGGTTTAATTCGACCAAAGCGATGAATTTTGGTTGTAGTCATAGGAAGATCGAAGACATGGGCAATGTTGGAGGACATATCAGTTGGTTGCCATCGATAAGGCATATCCGCATAGGGTCACTTTTACAGGCCTACAAATTGAGGAAAAAAAAGTGAAAAATAAACAAGTAATTACAATATAATAAACTTAGTTATTGAAGAGTCATAAATAAAAAAGTAAGTGAAAATTAAACAATTAATTACAATAAAATAAACATAGTTATTGAAGCATAAAAAGAAAGAGTAAGTGAAAATTGAACAAAGAAATACAATATAACAAACTAACTCATTGAATCGTCATCACTGCTGCTTGATAGTAGTCGGAAGAAGTCATGTGCAGCAGTAGGAGTGTTGGCTAAATATTGAGTAGGCTGAATCTGTTATAAAATGGGAAAACATTGACTGATTAATTGAATTTCAGATTAATATCTAGTAAATGCATAGTATGGATAATAGAGACGATAAGAGACGTGGATAAATGACCTGTGCTGCAGGGGCAATATGGCACGACGTGTGTTGTAAAATAATGGTGTGTGCACATGGAGGAGGGAGCAAAATAGCAGAAGCATGGGACATCCATGGAAAATTTTTCTAATACAATCAATATAAGAGATCTACAACAAACAATAAGCATGTACCATTTCTACCATGGCAATATTTTTATGTTTCCGATTCACTTCGTTCCATTACTTTCTGCAGTTTCACTTTCCCTATTCCCAAATCACCTTACATGTTCACTGTCAAACTTAATCTTCATTGCAATACTTAGTAACACCCAAGCTACTCTTGCACTTTCGGCTGTACATTCCATTATTATTCTATGCACTTACAAAAATACAAAACAAATCAACTGAATAATCCATTTATTATTAGTCTTTTCTAAGTAATTATTATATAAATTACATAAAAATAAAAGGATTGAAAATTTAATTTTAAGGTGTTGCCTGCTTCTAAGAAGTTGAGGTTCAAAGCATAGTCATCATGAAAATAAAAGAAGAGACGGCAAACATCACTGACCCAATAAAATTACAGAGCAAAACCACAAGTTTCTCATCAATCCTAACGCAACAAACAGGTGTCCAATTGAACTGCTAGTAAACAATCCCAAAATCTTTTTGCAAATTAATGAACTAGACTCTACAATTTTCCCATTCTCTCTACTATATATAATTTCCCAGCACAAATATTATGAATTATGCATTATTCAAGTAAAAAATTTCAATTTCAGCTTCCAGTAACCTGCAGTTTTGTTGTCGCGACCCTTCTTTCTGTTTCCTTTGATGCTACCACATAGATGTTCAACTAGCCGCGATCCACTTCATTCATCCCACGTAACACACCGTCGCAACGCGCTTGACTGTTCTCCCTACCGTATATTTCTCGTCAACATCGGTTAAAAGCAAATCCAGCTGTGGTTTTCACCGCCCTAATACCAATAAAAATGGTGCACTACTACAATGGATTGAGATGGTAGCCCGACTTTAAGTCACTATTCCTTCCCAAAACCCCAACCGTTAGATTATACTCATTAAAATCTAACGGCTGGCCAGCATACCAACAAATAAAGGGGGTATGGTATCCCTCGGGCACCGTAGCTGGACTTGAAAATAAATTACTAAATGCAATCAAATCCAAAACTAATGAATCAAATTAGTTAACTTTATTATCCATAAAAATAACTAAAGTACAAAAGCATACAATTCAAGCTTTACAAATTACAATACATAAGTTAAACAATATTCCAAAGTTAAGCCAATAGAAAACAAAGGCCAATCCAAAACCAAGCAAAACCAATCCAAAACCAAGCAAAACACATAGCATTCAGCAACATCAGCACCAAAGCTATGCAAATGTAGTCCTTTTCCAGCAGCCCTAAGCCAAGTAAAATGTACTCTATTTCATCAATTAAAAATATCCAGAAAAATAAGTATTTACACATGAAAATAATAGAATATGAAAATATTCAGTGAAGAATAAGGCCAAGCCCTTTTTTTCTCTTCTCTAAAGTAAGGATTAAAAAGGATTGAAGAAATTTACGCAACAAAATAAATAAAAATATAAATTATATAGTACTATTAGTTGTGTATAACACCTACTACATAAACAAAGCATCCACAGCAGTCTCTGCGTTCTGCAGTTTCCTGTCATTAAGTAATGATATATAAATAGAATTAAAATCAATAGCTATAGTTGTAATTCTTAGGCCAAATCAAATGTTATGTACTTAAGTTCATGATTCTTTAAGTTTTGTTCTCTTTAGCATGCCTTCCTACCAGTAATCATCTCATGCCTTATTAAAGTTTAATACTGTTTTGAATTAGAATATTCCAAGAATTTTAGTGAATGCTAGAATTATAACTCTTTAAGATTAATGCATTGCATGCTCAGCCTTAGCAAACTTATCAATCAATGTTTGCATACCTGAAAAAGAGACTAAAGAGAAAAACAAGAATTAAAGAACAACTAATATAAGCAATTCCTTACTTGAAAAGCTTGATATCACATTTTAGAATAAAAATAAACACAACAAAGTTTCCTTACCCAAATTTACACGAACATCATCATCAACTTCGATACCACGGGAAAAGGGATTCCCCCACTTCCCCGAGCCCACTTACCTACAAAATTCTGCAACCCCCTTGGAAAAAGCAGTAGCAAAAATAGGTTTTTCTCTTGGCTGACAATTCCAAGTAGCCCTTTATATGTTCCTATTTGTATAGTCCCAACAAACAAATGAGAAGATTTATCAGAATTTTTGAAATATATTTTAAGACTAGCAGGATTGTGAATAAACACCAACAAGAGCACCAAAGGAACAAGAAAGAAACATCACCAGCCTTAAGAAGTCTCCATGCTTCCTTTGCTTCAATAGCTTTATCAGGAATTCCACCTGATGTTGCACTAGTGAAAAAATTATATTCAATGAATAAATAATCGGAAACTTCAAAGTCTGTAGTTAACTAAATTACTAATGACGATTAAGAGATTCTCTCCGTAAATTATTCAAGAAACTTTTGCAGATAATATTAATTATATTTTGCAGCAATTTTTCAATATTCTCCCACTGAAGGATCAAGCATTACGAGCCAAAATGCAAACACAGGGCATTACTTGAGTAGCAACTTAACCATTTGTCACAAGTTGTACAAGACTTTTCAATCCAAAAGAAGGCTAAATTGTAGAATAAAATCTAATTCTATCATTAAAGCCCAAAAGAACATTATTAACTAGATTTGTAAATTTCTTGAATCTTAAAATGGAAAAGTTCATTCGTATAAAGTTATCAGTTCTGGCCTTACTGTTCTACTCATCCTCATCTCGCTCAATTTAGTTGATTAAAAAAGTAGGCTTAAGGAATGTTTCTAAAATTTAATAAAATAGAAAATTCTATAATGAATTATTGTAATACTAAAACACAAGATTACCCAGAAATGTAATAGAACCTTTAACAAACACATGGAATGCAAAACCCATATCTAAAAAATATATCATTAATGAAAGAGTTGGAACAACATCCTATACTATATATAGATTTATAATCACAAATCCAGTAACAGAAACAATCAAACAAAACAATAATGCAAAAAAAAAAAAAAAATGAACCCACAAAAAAAAAAAAATCATACTTAGGGATTAAAAGAGATGAGAACTGTGAAGCTCGTGTCGAAGATAGTTAAGATAACGGCGAAGCTCACCATCACTTGCTAGAAATCGTGAGAAATGGGTAAAGCTTGCTTGCGAATGAGTGTGGGTTTCAGGAATTCTTGATGGCTAGGGTTTCGACTGTCGTCGACAGGTAAGGCTTTGGTTTCGATTTAGGTCTGAATTTGATTCCACCGTGGCAAAGAGAGACAGCGGCTAGCCAACGACAGTGAGGGTTGTCATTGTCAGTAGGGATGGCAAAAATCCCTACGGGGACGGGTTACCCTCGAGGATTTTCTCCATTCGGGAAGGATACAGGGATAATTTTATATCCAATTTTTTATTCGGGGAGGAGACGGGGATAATTTTTTACCCAATTTTTTATTCGGGGATGAGGTGAAATCCCCATCCCCTACCCATTTCCCCATTTTAATTTTTAATTTTATTTTTATTTTTAAAATTACTAATAAATAAATAAAAAAATTATAAATATTGTTAAAAATAATAAATATTAAAATAGTTATATTATTAAACTTTTAAACTTAATTAACTAATTAAAGTCTTAAATTTTTAATCCAAACCACAATGATATAGGAGAGAGCTGCCTAATTATAATTTACAACAGTTCTAATCCTAATTCGTATCCTACATTAGCTCGAATTGCCAGAGATATTTTGGCAATTCCAATTACAACAGTTGCTTCTGAATCAGCTTTTAGCACCGGTGGTAGAGTTGTGAGCCCACACCGTAACAAACTTCATCCAAGCACATCAGATGCCTTAATGTGCTGTCAAAGTTGGTTACAAGCTTACAATAGCAGTATGAGTTTATTTTACATTGTAATTATATTATACAGTTATTAATATTTGCTCTTATAAGTTACGTTACTTATATCATTTTCATTATTTTAGGTTTGAAATCTAAGGCTATCTCTCAATTTGCCACATTTCTCGAGGAGGAGCAGGACGAGCAGGAGGTAAATAGTTTTATTAAAAATATTAATTAAGTATCTACATTTATTTCATTTATTTTATTGCCGATATAAAAATAATTTTTTTTCTTTTTATTGTAGGATTATGAAGATTGAGTCATTGACAAAGATAATTATTTTAATAATTTATATTTTGAATGTGACTTTGTAATGGATCAATATTAATGCAAGATATATTTTGAACTTTATTTTTATTTGAATTTTTTATTTTAATATGATTAATTTAAAATCAAAAATAAAAAAAATGTATTAGACTATTAGTTATTCGGGGACCATCCCCTTATTATTCTATGGGGATGAGGATTCTCTTAATTTTACGGGGGGGGGAGGACATAACAAAATATCGGGGATGGATATGGGGAGATTGGTCCCCTCCCCTCCCCTCCCCATTGCCATCCCTAATTGTCAGTGAGGAGCAAGCTACATTCGAGAGAGAAGTTTTAGAGTAATGAGTGAGTGCGGTCTTAACACTTGGGGCAAAAAGAGGTTGAAAGACTAATAAAGGTGTGAAACAACAATGTTTCACTTTTTTCTTTGTTTTGATGTTGTTTTATTTTTATTTTTTATTATTTAGAATTTTTAAAATTTCGGTCAAATCTAAAGTTAAAATAAAATTCTATCATAATTTCTTGATAGAGAAAATATATATCATTAGTTGGTCATAAGTATTTGACGACAGTAAGTTCTATCACATTTTTATCAGTAAGTTCTATCACATTTTTATCATAAATTTTTTATAGAAAAAATTTATATCACATGTATGTTGTATTTATAGGATATAAAATTTTTTGGCCAAAAATTATCACAAAAGTAACTGTCATTATAGGTCATTTTTTTGTAGTGATAAAACAACAGTCCATGCACACAAAATTAAAATTAATATATATATGTGTGTGTGTGTGTGTACAGAACCAAATTCAAATTATGAATACTCTTGGTTGAATAAGGTTTACATGATATAACATAAAATTGCTCAAATAAATAACACAATTAGTAAACAACTAGAATAGAATAAACAACCAGAAACTTTTCTCCTGTGGGAGATTACACGATGAATATTGATTAGTGATTACCACTCTTTTGGTTACACTTTTTCGATAGATGCGAAAACGAAACCTCGTGACTCGACGCCCCAGCCGAGAGGGAGGGTTCCCTTGCACCTGATTAGATCCGCCGGCTTGATTTGGCCCATTAGCACCATCAGATTCAGGACCTGTTTGAGTATTGTTTTGTTGATTTGGTGATTAGGAGTCCTCTGAGGAGGATGTAAAATTTTCCTCCATCCTCTCTGACTTTTCTTTAAAGGACCTAAGGCTACATTCAAAGAAGCTCCGACTCCCATTTTTTTTTCCATTTCTCCATATATTTTTGGGATTTTGCTTTTCCTTTCTTCATCGGTTTGGCTTATAAACAACGCATTAGGGCTTGTTATCTGGCTCTTCACTGGCCCGTTGCTGATTCGATTGTTGTGGCATAATTGGCATTGGCTTTGTTGGTTTTGGTCTAGAGATTCATCCTTTGATTTTGGTGTATGAGTGGCTTGGATGTGGTTTCTTTCGGCTTAGTAGAGGCGGATGTAGTGTAGGACTAGTGGGGGCTCAAGCCCCCACTGAAAAAAAAAAAAAAAAACTCATTTTTGTTTAAAAGAAAAATTAATAAATTTTTAAATAATCCCTGTCATATTATTATATAGTCTAAGTTTTTCTAGTTTCTACAACTACAGTAGAGAGAACATTTTCAGCAATGAAATTTGTGAAGAATGAACTTCAGAATTGGATGTGAGATAAATGAATAAATAATAATTTGATTGTTCATGTAGAAAAGATATATTTAATAGTATTGATAATGAATATATTGCACAACATTTTCAGAATATGAAATCGCGTAGAGAACAATTGTAATTATGTTATCAAAAAATTTATATATTCAAGTTTCAATTTTTATATTTTGTTGTCATTTAATTTAGCTCCCGGTAAATTATTTTTCTAGATCCGCCACTGCTTAGGGGAAGGGTCTTTCTCAGGACTAGTACCACTCATGATTTGTTCTCAGCAAAATATTTGCTCAGTGTAAATGACTAGTTAGCTAATCTAATTGGCGTTTGCTACATAGACTTGATAGAGAAGCATTCATATTCATAATGGATGAAGGAGGGGTGAACCTTCTTCTCTATTTCTCTCTATTTCCCCACCGGAATTGAGAGAGATGGTGAGGGCGTGGTGTGTCGGTGTTAGTGAGAAAGATGGTGCGGGGGTGTTTGTGGCGGTATGAGATGGAGTGAGAAAGATGGTGAGGTTGTGTGTGTGAGAGAGATGGAGAGGGTGAGTGTGCATGAGTTTTTTGTGTGCATGTGTGAGTGTGTTATGTTCGTGCGCGTGTGTTGTGTGCGCGTGGGAGCGAGAGATGGTGAGGGTGAGTGTGTCGGCTGGTGGCTGCTGAGAAAGAGAGATAGAGATCGTGACTAGGGGTGGCAAAACGAATAAACGAATCGAATTCGAATCGAATCGTAAACGAATTGGGTTGAAATTCTACTGATTCGGATTCGATTCGTTTAATAAACGAATTGAAATATCAGGATTCGGATTCGATTCATTTATTAAACGAATATTCGGTTCGATTCGTTTAATTCGTTTAAGAAAATTAATAAACGAATCGAACTGAATCTGAATTCGTTAATTATTCGTTTATCCTCTGAATTCGTTTATTATTCGTTTATAAAAATATAATTAATAAATAAAAATTAAAAATCCCACATATTTAACATCTTACAAAACACAAATTAATCAAACCATATTCTGAGCCTAAAATACATAAACATCCAAACACCAAATTTAAAAATCTTAATAATACAAATAACAGTAATTAGAATCCAAATTACAAAAGCCAAGTGCTTTCTTTAGTTCTCTTCATTTTGTTCAATAGGAATCCTGCACATAAAAAGTAAATAAAATTAATACAATGTCAAGTTGGTTTATTCATATTAATTAGTTGTATGAAAAGGAATGGCAGTGATGGGAAAGGTCCTTAAACCTTCCCTTTTAAGTCAACAAAATTGCCGATCAACTATTGTAATAACATATTAACACGGCAAATCGGTGCAATATACATCTCATACCAACAAATTTGATTGAGAATATTATCATAGTTACTAATCTGGAACCGATAATTAAGTATTGGAATTTATAATCACCAACGAAAAAAAAAAGGAAACTCAATAGCTTAAAAATTTAAAAAGAAAAAAAACAAGATGAGAAGGGAATATGAGCTTACTGTGCGTTGGATGAAAGTGAGATGGTGGAGGCCAAAGCTTTGTTTCGTTAATTAAACAAAACAAGATCAAAGGGGAAGAGCGGCTGAGATGGTCCCTTGTTTTTGAGAGGACGCGAAGATCGATTGACGAAACGAAATGGCTGTGGTCGGCTGTGAACGGTGGAGACAAACTGGCGAAGGGAAGAGACGGCTGAGAGAAGGAAAAGAAGAGTGGAGTTGGAAATTGGAAATTAGGGCCGGCTATGCCCTAATTTTTGTTTCACTTTATATATTTTGTATTATTATTGTTTTAAATTACTATATTAACCTTAAAATTTGAAAAAATTTCAAAATAAGTTTGAGGAGAAATAAGTAATTTAATTAAACGAATAATAAACGAATGGATTGTATTCGATTCGTTTATAACCCATTTATTAAACGAATCCTAAACGAATAAACGAATTGATGTATTCAAACCCGTATTCGATTCGTTTAATTAACGAATCGAATCGAATTCACCCATTTATTAAACGAATCAATTTTTTTAAACCCAAACCCATTTAATTACCACCGAATCGAATCGAATAAACGAATCCTGACCCAAATTGCCACCCCTAATCGTGACTCGTGAGTCTGTTTTCTGTGTCGCGTGGGCGTGAGATTTTAAGGTTTTAGAATTATTTTTATTATTTTTTAAAATTTTTTTAGTTTAAGTATGTTTATACAATAAAATTAATTTAATTAAAATAAATAAATTCTTTATCATATTGATTTTTAAAAATAGTAATATTAATAATGATAATACTAAAAAGAAAAATAAATTATAAATGAAACAAATAATTTTTTTGTATAAATATTAAGAGAAAAAGATTATAAAGTATGTGAAAAAAATGACAAAAGTATGATTCATGTCTTGAATGTTCCGTCTCATGTTTGAGTTTAAGAGTTTCATGTATTTCATTTTATGTCTTATGTAATATATTTTAAATGCACTCAATTTTTTTTTCTCCATTTTATTACAAATTAAGTAGCATCTTTGAAGTTCAACGTTTCATATTCTAAATGCCCTCGAACATTTAATTTTTTTTTTTTCCTAGTTTCATGTTTGATGTTTTGTTTCATATACGACGTTCATCGTTACAAATATGGAGTTAACTGTTGCATATTCTAAATGCCCTTCAAAGATTTACCTTTTTCACATGTTTCGTGTTTCACATTCCTATTTCAAATATAAAATTCATTGTTGCATGTGAAGAGCTTACTATTTCGTGTAATGAATATTAGGGATGACAAAAAAACCTGAGCCGGCCCATTTCCATGGACTTTGGCTCGAGCCTCCCACATGACGGCCCTCGACAAGGGTTTAGGAAAAAAGTGTCTTGAGTCAGGCCCAAGCCCTCTAACTTAAAAAAAAAATGTATAAATTAAAATAATAAATTAAAATTTAAAAGTAATAGAAAAATAAAAAAGAAAGTTTAAATCCCTAATTCATATATCAATAATGAATAAAAAAACTTAAACTTATAATACTAAATTCTCTTTTAAGTGTTAATTAATTAAGATGGTGCTTGAATTACATAATCTAATATTAAAAAAATTAAATCTCCATACTTTTATTTGCTTCATTTTCCTTGTTTATTATTTTATTTTAAAATATTAATTTTCTTTTTTTTGTTCAAACCATCCTATCCATGACCACTACTGGATTCTAGGAAGGCGATTCTCCTCCCAACGTGGCAAGACTCGAATTGAGCAAACCCGAGTCGGGGTTCATTCAAAACTAACCAAATAAATATTAATTTTTTTTAATTCATTATTGATTATAACAACTTGATTATTATTAACTCATTTCAAGTTTACAATAATTTAAAAAAAAATAAAAAAATAAGTGAAAGTCCAAGACTAGCTCAAGCCAATACTGAACCCAACCCATGACTCACTCTCACAATTCCACTCTAATGGCCTTGCGCCTGAGCTTAAAAAGGCCTGGCCCAAGCCGCATTTTGCCGTCCTTACTAATGATACGAGAAGAGCTCATTGTTGAGTCCTGCGGATAAAGCACGGACTCCAAAATTGTTTTGTATGGGTTGACTAGACTTGACTTCTTATTTAGTATATGAATGGCTTTGGGCCTAGGCCCAGAAGTTCGATCCAAGTTATATGAGTTTTGGCAAATTTAAGTTGCATGAAGCCATGAATTGTTAGATTCCACTACTTCTTGTTGTTGGTTGTTACACCGGACAATCTGTCAATCTTTGATCTCTGTGGCAGAACAAATGAAGCTCCGATCACTATTGTTTGAACCATCCTTCTCATATGCTTCAATTCGGAAGGAAGCCAATTGTCGTATACTAAATGGTCCAAATGTTTGATTTCATTTATGGGAAAAACACCAACTTTGATAGATTTGAGAGCAAAAATGGTTTTGTGAAAAAAGCATCTTTGATTTTCAAGATTAGCTTGCTTGCCGTGCTAGTCATTTCTCTTCTGTTCATTGGCCCATCACTTCGAAAAAAGCCGAATATTAGATGCTTTCCCTTCTATTAATGATATGACTTGAACATGGATAGGTCTCTCAAATTCAAAGTTAGTTATAACTTTTTTTATATTTTCTTGAATTATTAACATTAAAACAAATATTCACCTGCCTAACTAAAATACACGAATTATCTGTTGTGCATACAACAGCAGCCGTGCACAGATAAAATTAAACCGGAAAAAAATATGTGCAGAAGCGAATTCAAATTAAGAGTACCCTTAGTTGAATAAGGTTTACAAGATATATGGCGCGGTTTTGTGCTCTTCAAAGACCATCAAATGATCTTTATTGTGACAGTAAGGTCCGATTGGTACCATTTTTGACTCATGAGAATTTTCATTTATTTTACGTAGTTTATTACGCACTAGGAAAATGCTAAACTATGAGGGTATAGGTGAACAGACAACTACAAATGTTTTCTCCGACACAATCAATTACCAAGTTAACTGGTTCACCAGCCATCACTTGCTCTTAGAAAGTGTACAGGTTCCTCTGGTGATGCCAAGAAGTTACATATTTAGGATTGTGAACTTACCATTTTTCAAAAAGACAAACTTTAATTCATCCTCCACATAAAAAGACAATTTTTAATTTACTCCCTTAAAAATGTGAAAACTTAAATATACCCCTCATTATTATTTAGAAGGCGAAGACAAACAGGAAAAAATGATCACCTTTTTAATCTTATCTACTTAAAAATTAAATATAAGTAAATTGATACTTTTATATTTTAAGGGATAAATTTAAGATACTTTCTAAATAAGGGATAAATTGATGTTTTACCATTTCTCAAATCTTATTTTGAATTGAACGTGGCGGTAAAATTAGAGAGATAAGTGCATAGCAAAATTAAGAAATAAATGAAAATTTATTAAAATTTGACGTTGAGAATCAGTCACAATTTTTAAGGAACCCAAGTACTTGATACTTAAGAAGTCATTGACAGGTGGTGGATTTTCTATTGGCAATTTTTAAGCATCTTTAGCGTGCAGAGGAAAATATTTTATTTATGACAAAAGCGTAAATAAAATGAAAAATTAAATAGGAAATTTAAGAAATCATTGACAGGTGGTGGATTTTATATTGGCAATTCAATTGCGGTTTATGAACTTACATTCCTTTGGAGTGAGAATTTTTCCAGACATTCTGCAAAACACAGCCACTCACTACAACCATCTTGATACATGTCTCCAATACCACAATCACTACACCTGCTTTTAAACTCAATGACTTTGCGCTTGTTGATAATAAGAAAGAACTGCAAACAGAGCTTGCAGCAACGTTAGGAGAAGTAGGACAACAGCACCAACAAAGGATATGATTGCCCATCGAGTGCTGAAATAATTCTGCCTCAACCAGGCCTGCCACTTTTCATTACGCCACCTCAACTCGGCCATCCACCGCCTCAACTCGGCCATCCACAGATTAAGAGGCCTATTGCAATAGGAATTCACTTTGTAAAAAATCTCACTGTAAGAGAACTGCCTATCGAGTACATTGTACAATGCCATCACAAAGCTTGTTCAATAAGGCTGCAATCACTTCATCATCTCCTAACGAATTAACGATTATTCCACGACAACAGAGTAATTCAGCCTCCTTTGAAGAGTTCATGAGGCATTTCAGGAATTGGACATAATCTGTTACATGCTTCAGATTTATGTCGTGGGAACACTGCTCGTATGCAATGAGATTCTGCAAAATAGCTTCCGTAGCATCATCAATTTCTAAGGATGGGATCTTCATCACCCCATTTTCGTACACAATATCGAACAAGGACCGGGGGGTCTCATTCTTCAGGAACTGGATTCCAGCCTCTTGAATCTTTGTGGCAGAACAAATGAACCTCCGGCCACTATCAACAGTACTATTACGAAGCTCATATGCTCTCATTCCTGCAGGTGATGGAAACCAGATATTGTGTATCAAATGGAGTAGATGTTCGATTTCATTTATGGGATAATCATCAACTCGATAAACATCATCTCTTGGAAAAACCCTCCCTGGTAATATGCCATAGAAAAAACGCAGGATCATGAAAAGAAAGCTTTCGTTTGTTGGATCATTAGGCATCTCAGTCATGATAAACAACTCCCAAAGAACAAAAAATGGAAGTTGATTCTCAAGCAAAATCATATCTCGTGCTATGGAAGGTAACATCCAACCTAGTTTAAAATTTGGGTCATCCTCTCCTCTCAAATGTTTCAACGCAAACTCATGAATAACCTCAACAATGAAACAACCATCAAAAAGCATCATTTGCACAAAGTCATCTTTGTCTAAAAAACTTATGGATCCTCCGTAACAATTTCGAGCTCTTTCTTCCAGTGCCCACATGGCCCTGACATAGTCTGGGTAAGGTCGACCCGTTCGATTTATAAGAGTTTGAAGATAGCTAATTTTGTACTTTTCAAAGGCTAGCAAGTGATCTTTATAGCGATGGTAAGGACCAATCGCTACCAATTTTGGTTCATAAGCTTTTTCATTTAACTTGCGCAGGAAATCAGGCACTCTGGAAATGCTGCTGAATAACTGAGATGGTGAACGAAGCTTTTCCCCAACACGTTGTATTACTATGTCAACTGGTTCACTACCCATGACTTGATCTGCATTTAAGTGGACGTAATTAAAGAAACAAACGTTGATTATAAAGTTTCACAAACGTTAAAATCTGTATTTCACTACATTAATTATTGACAATCACAAGTATTTGAATAAAAATTATCATGAATGACGAGAACTAAAAAGTCTAAATTTTACAAATTTCAAAGTGTGTACTAGGGAAAAAGTAGTGATTGATAAGTAAACCCCAACATCCAAGCATCTAAGAAAAATTGTTACTGTACTTGTACAATGCATACAACCCACTACTTAATGACCATAGTCATAAACAACTCAACAAATTTATATATTCGTTATATTTTCATTTCTTTTATATCCTCGGTAATAATCCATATACCACAGAGCCACCTCACGGATCGTGACTCTCACACTGCTAAAGAAACTAAGAAAAATTCATAGGGTACAACACAATGCAAGAGGGATCAGTTAAGTCGATTAATGCTTCAAAGTTATAAGATTACAAATTATATTAGACAATTTGTGATCATAACTTACTTTTTTGGAGGCTACCGTTCCAATTCCCTAACAATATTCCCTTCTTCCCTTCGTTTGCTTTCGATCAGAGTACAAAAAGAGACTGTTTGGTTTGCAGGTGCGTGGGGGCTCCAAAATGTTTAATTAACAATACAAGGAGACCTCATGTTCAAAAGTCGTCGGAATATAGCCTGGGCCCCATTAGTTTTCGCTGTATGTTGACCAGACTTTCACGGCTAATAAATCAGCTTGTGACGTGACTCTTTTACTAATTAAATATTGATGTATGTAGTTTGTCGCTTGCATGACTCACGTCGTAAACTCGTAATTGAATTATTGAAGGGTTTTCAGCTGCAGCTGTTTGGGTCCCTTGGTTGTCGCGGGCGTGACTCATGTTGTAATTCATCGAGAAATGATATCTGCCCTGCTTTAGTGCACTAGTGGATGCACCGTTGGATATAATGGGACCTAAATCCAGGGGTGAGTTAAAAGCCAAGCAAGAGATGAGTAGGCCGGAATTAAAGGTCATGATTAACAAAAGAACGGATCACCCAACTCCTAATCAAAAGTGAACTAAAAAATTAGGGGTTACTCATTACAATTTCTAATTTGATTACTTAACGATTTGATAGAGTAATTTTCAAACACTTTTCTTTTGTTAATAATCTGAATTTGAGTCCTAAGAAAATGACACTTAATTTTCATCCTAATCAATTTTTTTCTTCTTTTTTTATGATTAACAATTATCACTCAAAACCTCAACAGTCATACCATAAAGCTCAGATAATTTATTAAGTTTATTTATTTTTTTAACTTAAAAAAATTTTTAGTCATTAAGTTATTAAGTAAATTTTTTAACTTTTATTTATCTTAAAATCTTGAATAATATCTTTAAAAGTTATTCTTCAAAATATTTCTATCTAATTAATTAAGTTTCTTCTTTACCTACTTAATATTTAATATTAATATTATTAATCATCTTTATAACTTGTGATAATATAATAGTAGACTATTATTATTTTATCTAACATCATAAACTACAATAAAATTGATTAACATACAATAGTTTAGAATACTAAAGGTTATATTCTAAGCAATGGAATCTCATATCACTTAGGTCATTTTTGAAGTATAAATTTAAACGAGAGCGTATGCAAAGTTCCTAGCTAGGGCCAATCAAATTGACATCAAATTAAAAATTGCTTTGTAATTAATTAATTTATGCTTCGTTGAACTTACTTTAAACAAAAAATCAAGGGGTCTAGATTACATGAGTGAATACAGCAAAGGATAACAAATCTCACAGCATATTTTTGTGTTCATTTCCTTTGGTGATTCACATCCTTATCTTGCATTATTCTCGATTGTTCTTGCCCAAACCTTCTAGAGGCTCTCGTACTAATCTCATTTGCAGCAAATTTTTAATTATGTCTTCCCCGTCAAAACCACTTCATTGGGCTTTCTGTCGAACAACTACGGACATATATCAAACACCCTGCGTATGACACAATAAGCATGGCAACCAGAAATCTCAAATTGAAATTTATAATTTTCTAGAATTATTGAAACACAGCCTGTTATCTATTTAAAAGTTTGTTTACAACTGCTTCTATGTTCAATGGCTTTGCGCTTGTTGATAATAAGAAAGAACTGCAAACAGAGCTTGCAGCAACGTCAGGAGAAGTAGGACAACAGCAGCAAGAACGGAGATGATTGCCCATGGAGTGTTGAAATAATTGTGCCTCAACTTTGCCATCCACTTATTACGACGCCTACTGCAATGCAAAATCACTTTGTTGAAAACCTCACGGTAATAGAACTTCTCACCGAGTACAACGCCATCACAAAGCTTGTTCAATAAGGTTGCAATCACTTCGTCATCTCCTAACAAATTCTCAATTATTCCACGACGGCGGAGTAATTCAGCATCCTTTGAAGAATTGATGAGGCAGTTCAGGAATTCGACATAATCGATTACATGCTTCAGATTTAAGTCTTGAGAACACTGCTCGTATGCAATGAAATTCTGTAAAATTGTTTCTGCAGCATCACCAATTTCCAAGGACGGCATCTTCATTACCCCATTTTCAAACTTAATATCGAACAAGGAATCATCTTTAAGGACCTCAACCTTCCGGAAGTGGATTCCAGCCTCTTGAATCTCTGTGGCAGAACCAATGAAGCTCCAGTAACTATTATTTGTGGCATTATTCCTATATGCTTCAACTCCTGCAGGTGAAGGAAGCCAATTTTCGTGTATTAAATGGACCAAATGTTTTATTTCATTTATGGGATAAACATCAACTTGATAAACAATATCTCTTCGACAACCTTTCCCTGGTAATATGCCATTGAAAAAACGCAGGATCATGACAAGAAAGCTCTCGTTCCTTGAATCACTAGGCATGTCAGTCATGATAAACAGCTTCCAAATAACAAAAAATGGAAGTTGATTCTCAAGCAAAATCATAGCTCGTGCTATGGAAGGTAACATCCAACCTAGTTTAAAATTTGGGTCATCATCTCCTCTCAAATGTTTCAACCTAAACTTGCGAATAACCTCAACAATAAAGCAACCATCGAGAAGCATCATTTGCACAAACTCATCTCTGTTTAAACTTGTGGACCCTCCATAACACTTTCGAGCTCTTTCTTCCAATGCCCTCATGGCCATGACATAGTCTGACAAAGGTATACGAGTACGCTCTAGAAGTTTTTTAAGATAGCGAGTTTTGTGCTCTTCAAAGGCCAATAATTGTTCTTTGCCGTGATGATAAGGACCGATTGCTAGCATTTCTGGTTCATAAGCCTTTTCATTTAACTTTCGCAGTACATCAGGCACCTTGAAAATGTTGAACTGATCAGATGGCGTAGCTGTTAGACGACGAAGCTTTTCCCCAACAAGATCAAGCACTATGTCAGCTGGTTCACTTGCCATGACCTGGTCTGCATTTAAGTCACAATATCAAGCACTATCAAATTTCAAGAATGTTGAAATCTCCATTTCCATAAATTATTGACATCCACAGAAAACACGAGTACTTAAATTTTTCATAAAAGTTACCATGAATGCCAAGATTTATGTCTGAATTTCAAAAATTCCGATGTGTACTAGCTAACAACTACTGATTGATAATAGTTTCAACATCTAAGAATTTTAGTTACAGCACTACTTGTATAACAAGAGGGAAGCAAAATCAACAATAATAACCCACTAATCGAATGATCATAAACAACTCTTTATATCCTTAGAAATAATTCCTACATAAATGATCGCGATCACGGATATCGCCTCTCATACAGTCACACGGCTAGAGAAACTAAGCAAAATTCATACAAAGTCGATTAATGCTTCAGAGTTATAAGATACATTATTCTAAACAATTTTGTGATAACTTACTTGTTTGAAGGCTATCGTTCCTATTGCTTGAGGAGATCGCAATCTTACCAGTGCAACGATTCTTGCTTGACGAGATCCCAATCTTACCAGTGTAAGGAACTCGATCCTTTGCTTTTTCTAATAATACAAAGGAGACTGCATGTGGAAAAAGGCTATGATGAATGATGAACCACCAAAGAAAATAAATTAAATTGTACGGCAAGTTTTTCTTTCTTTTATATTTTCAATTTCTTATCATTAGGCAAATAATAATAATAAGAAGAAGAAGGAAAAAGGCTTTATAACCTACCAAAAACAAAAAAAATAGAAGTTCCTTGGAAAATTTATGGAAATACTGTTCGCTTTTCAATTTCACCAAGCCATACTCTCACCAAAAGTCATACTCAACTTTCTTGTAAAGTTAACCAATTGCGAAATTTTAGTCACATTTACCCTTGATGGACGCACGCCATCTGTCACCCGGGAAATGGCATAAAAAAAAAAGAAAAGGAAAACACTTTCAAAGACATTTAAGTCACTTCGTGTGCCATGAACTTTAAACCTCTATTTCTTCCAAAATTATCAATTTCGTTGAGGCCCACCCAATTCAAACACTATCACTCTTCAATCGACAATAAATCCTCAACAATCAAGTCAAATGAATAATGTTAAAGTCGTGAGCAGGGGTGAGAGATGGGAGAAATGTCTTTTATTTTGCGTTTGTGTTTTGGTTGATTAAGGGTAAATGTGTCAAAATGGCATGAAGTTGGTTATATTTATAAGAAATAAGGGAGAGACTTCTTTGATCAATTAAGAAGTGCAAAGTGGCCATGTCTATAAATTTCCCAAATTTCTTTAATTTTTTCTAATTAGGAAGTAGGACAAGACTGCCATTTTTTTCGTCAACGAGACTACCACTTTGAAAATTCTTTCATATGTTTACAAAGTTGGATTATTTCTAACTTAGAGCGAGCTAACCACAACCCTTCGATCCCTATTTGACTCTCAACCTTGAAGATTGTGCAGACAATTAATAGGTGACGGGGTAAATACGTTATAGATTTATCAAATAAAAAAATAAATTTCCTTTCTATTTAAATGAATATATACTAATACACTCTTTTTTTTTTTAATATAAAGTAAATATTTCATTTCTCAATAAACAACACAATTAATTAAATTATGCACTGCAGTGTCAACCCAGACATCAGTGGAAGAATTCCTTAGAACAAACTTTACTAAGGCATGGGCATAAGTATTACAGGTTCTAGGAATAAAAGAAAATTGGACATGCTGGAAATCCTTTCTTTCTCTATGAATATCAGATAATATCCAGTGAATTTATGTTCTACTGCCCTTAGTGTTGTTTAGAAGCGCTGCTACTTCTTTACAGTCAGTTTCTACTATCAAGCTAGATGAAGAAGCTTGTTTTGCCACCTGCAAACCCCAAAGGATTGCTTCTGCCTCTGCTAAACTGACTCTCTCCCTAAACTAAGCTTGCTTTATTCCTACAACTAGAATCTTTCCATCTGCATTTCAGATAATTGCTCCCAGGCCTGTCTTTTGGTCTTTGCTATTCACGGCTGCATCTACATTAAGTTTCAGAACATTTTTTGGGGGAGGCTTCCATCTCTTCTGATCAACTCCTCTAACCTTGGTCACATGAAAAGTTCTTGGCTTCCTTACTCTTTGGTAGGCCTTTAAAACTGATTCACTTTTTCGATATTCTTGATTTCTTCCTTCGAAAATGAATTTATTTCTTGACCATATCCCCGAAAACTACCATCGCTTCGCTTTTCAATGATCTGAACACATTTCTTGGATAGCAAAAAAATCTTGGTTGTGATCCTTTGAAAGTGAATCTGAGCTAGGTCCCAAATCTTCCTTGCTTTGCATTCTATCGAGCATGGCTTCGATTCTACTTGCATTTTTGACAGATCAGTTCTTGCAAGCTCTTTCTCTTCCAAAGATTTTCAGTCTCGGTAGGATATTTTTCAGAGCTCTCCACATAAATATTTTAACTTTCTCGGGTAAATCAAGCATCCAGGGGATTTTCCAGAGCCTAGAGTTGCTGTTTGAGCTTTCAGGCTCATTGGGAAAGTTTAGATTAAGAGCAAGCTGATACCCACTTTTAACCGAGTACTCCCCTTTTTTATCAAAATGCCATAACACCTCATCTTCTTCTTTCAAGAATTTTAAGGATAGCTTCAATATCTTCTTTCATAAAATGTTGCTCCAGCTTGTCTACTCGCCACCACCTGTTTTTCGAAACGATCAATTCAGCCACTGCAGTCTCAGGGGGAAGAGTTTTATGAGAAATTGGCCGGAACGTGACTGGTCTTGGGATCCAGTTGTCTTTGTATACTAGAACATTCTTCCCATCTCCTATTCTCCATCTCACCCCTTTCTTAATTACTTGACTTCCCCACAAGATGCTTCTCCAAATGAAGGAGGGATTATAACCTACTTTTACATTCCAAAATGTAGAGTTCTTGTAGTATCTGGCTTTCATTACCCTTGCCATTAAAGAGGTGGGATACCGAACTAATCTCCATCCTTGCTTGGCCACCAAAGCTTGGTTGAAACTAGTTGTTGTGCAAATTTTAATGTACTCGCAAGCGCACGAATCTATTGTAGTATAGATCAATGGTGACGAGTGTCGATCCCACGAGGAGGTGGATTTTAATTGTGTGTAGAATTAATTTTGTAAATGGGGGATTGGATTTGTGGTGGAAATGATTTGGATTATGCTAAAACTTAAATTAAAATGGCGAGAATAAATTCTAAAATTGGAATTGAAATGGCGAGAATAAATTGAAGAGAATTCTATTGAAATGACGTACTTGGGTATCTGGATCCGTATCAACATGCATCATGGGCTAAATATTCCTTATTAATACCAATTAAATCATGAGGGGGGAATCCACACCTCATGAACCACGCTCTAATCAATATGGTGCTAAGGGCTTATCGTGCCAAATAATAATAACCTTATACTAGAGAACCAAGTATCTAGACAAGATCAGTATTATTTGTCGACGATAAGTCAAATCATCCACAAAAACTATAGGGGAAAAGAAAATAAATTTACCAAATAAAGCCCATGACACATGTTGAGACTTCACCTTCAACCCAAGCTTGAAAGGAAATTAGCCACTCATAATTGAACTAGGGGCAAAATGGGAATTTATTAAAATACGTAGAAACTACAAGATGGAGAAGGAATTACAGAAAATGGATCCCAAAAATGGATTCAGAGCTATCAAATTAGGGGGGGAAGGCCCCCTTTTTATAGATAAATCATGGCCATCGGATTAAAAATTTGGGCCGCCATCAGTCAATACCACGGATGAATACGGTTTGACTTGGATGAACAGTAACGCGTTTGACTTGGATGAACCGCTTTAAAATAATCGCATGCATGACGCGAGATTTTTCATCCACGATATCGCCGCCACCATCAACAAGACATAAAATTTTAGCCCAACAGATCGTGACACCTCATCGCCACATCATCGGTCAATGCCACGTCATCGATCCGTCTATGTAAAACGAATATATACAGATCAGTATACATGAATAAGACATGTGAATAGTGTCATTTTTCTTTTTATGCTCCTCCTAAGGTTTTCGACCGTCCTGAGTTCAAAAGTGATGTCCGTTTTGCCGTCTGATCTCTCCTTTATTGTGAAATGACTATAATGCCCCTAAAATACATAAATTACTTAATTAAAATAAAACACACGTAATTAAATCACAAGAATGTTAAATACATAAAAGTAAGGGTTGTTAGTAAGACTTGAAATGTAAAATGACGGTTTTCTTCTTTATAAATATGCATTTTTTAACACTCAACACTAGTGAGGTCCCTGAACCCCAACCCTCCTCTGTTTTTTGCTTTGCTCATGCTGTCCCACCGCGCCCAGTGTATTTCGCGCTTGTCCTTCTTAGTTCCCCACCAGAATATTGCAATTTCTTTTTGGATGTCTTCACATAAGCCTTTGGGAAGCTTGAAAACACTCATGGCGTAAGCTGGAATTGCCTGAGCTGCTGCTTTGATGAGTATTTCTTTTCCTCCACTTGAAAAAAGCTTGTAATGCCAACTCGAGATCTTGCTGGTCACTCTAAGCTTAACCTCCTTAAAAAAACTCATCTTATTCCTGCCTAACATGGGAGGTAAGCTTAAGTACTTCTCATATTTGGGCACCACCTTCAGCTGAAATATACTTTTTATTGCTGAAATTTGCTCGTTTGTAGACTTGCCGTTAAAAAACATAGAGGATTTTTCGAAGTTGAAGATCTGTCCAGAAGCCTTTGCATAACAGTCAAAAATCCCCTTTAAGTACTTGCAATCTGCTACAGATGCTTTGTTGAAGACTAGGCTATCATCAGCAAAGAGTAAATGAGTTATTGTGATGTCTTGTGCAAATTTCATACCTCTGATTTTCTGCTCCCTTTCAGCTTGATGCAGCAAATTTGAGAAAGCTTCTGCACACAAAATAAAGAGATATGGGGATAGGGGGCATCCTTGTCTAAGACCCCTTTCCGGCTTGATTCCCACTAGATTCCCATTAATAATCACTGAAAAACAAGCCGTGGTAATGCAGCTCATGATCAAACTTATCCATTTGGCTGAGAAGCCCAAATTTGACATGGTTTGATCTAGGAAATTCCATTCAACTCTATCATAAGCTTTGCTTATGTCGAGTTTTAATGCCACCAAGCCATTCTTATGACCCTATGTCTAATCTTATGGAGGCATTCATAACCAATAATAACATTGTTCATAATGAGCCTATTGGGGATGAATGCGCTCTGATTTGGTGAGATAATGTGATTAAGTATCGGCTTTAGCCTATTCGCTATTGTCTTAGCTACAATTCTATACACCACATTACACAGACTAATGGGCCTAAATTCCATTACTTTCCTAGGCTTCTCAACCTTGGGGATAAGAGCAATAAAAGTATGATTTAGAGAGTTTAGGGTACCTTGCTCATTTAGAATGTGCAGACATGTTTTTGTCAATCCTTCGCCAACTATTTGCCAATGCTTTTGGAATAAGGCAGCCAACAGTCCATCTGGCCCCGGGGCTTTTGTCGGGCATATTTCGGAAAGAGCTCTTGTGATATCTTCCGGAGTGAAAGGCTCCTTCAAATGGGAATTCATTTCTTGGGAAACTTTTGGCAGCAATCCTTTGAGGGCTTCTGAAATCTAAATCTGACTTGGTTTGGAGGAAGTGAAAAGCTGCTGGAAATACCCACAAAATTCCCCTTCAATTCCTTCTGGATCATCAACCCAATTCCATTGATCATCTTCAACTCCCCAAATTTTGTTCTTCATTCTCCTGGCGGATGCTTTGGAGTGAAATAACTTTGTATATTTATCCCCTTCTTTTAGCCAATCTGCTCGCGATCTCTGCTTCCAATAGACTTCTTCATCGATCAGCATGTTACTAATTTGGTCTTCAAGCTTCCTGATTTCTTCCCCATCTATCGCTTGTGGAGGTTTTTGCTTTGCCATTTTGAGTCGGTCTATCAACTCGTTCTGCTTCTTTTTTCTACCTTCAAATTCCTCCTTGCTCTAGATCTTGAGGTGAGCTAAAGACCTTTTTGCAACCCTCTGAAAATTCTGCACTGGGCTTTCCCCCCTTTTTCCACCAAAGTTTTCCCATTCACTCCTCACTATGTTGCTGCAGGCTTCGTACGAACTCCACATATCTTTGTAATGGTCACGGGGGAAGAAATTTTTCTTGTAGTTTAGCTTTTTGCAATAATCTTTTACTTCAAACATGATTGGGCAATGATCCGAAACCCAATTCACTAAGTTTGTGGCCGGGAGATTTTGAAAGGTGCTGCTCCAATCTTTGCTGCAGAACACTCTATCAAGCCTTTCCTCTATAAAGTTAACCCCATATCTCCTATTTGACCACGTGTATTTGTGGCCCTTCTAACCCATATCCATTAAATTACAAGCTCGGATAGACTCTCTAAACTCTGACATCATGATACTGCTATGGTCATTTCCCCCTAATTTCTCATGAGAATAGAGAATTTCATTAAAGTCACCTAAGCAACACCAGGTATAGGAGTAGAGCTCTGCTAACCTTTTCAGCAATTCCCATGTGTGATATTTCTGACTTGCCTCAACATGGCCGTAGATCCTAGTGCATCTTCATATCTTGCCACTTTGGTTTTACACAATAGCATCTATATGGTGAGAGCTAAAGGATTTTATTGTGACATTAACATCCGAGCTCCAAAATAATGCTAGTCCACCTCCCATACCGTTTCTATCCACAAAAAACCGATTCTCAAAGTTAAAACTTCCACATATCGCAGCAACCTGCCTAGCCGTCATCTTTGTTTCACAACAAAAGAAAAGTTGGGGCTGGTGCAGGTGGAGAACTTTCTTTATTGCTAGGCGTGTTCGAGGCGTCCCCAGACCTCGAACTTTCTAACTTAAGACTCTCATGGCTGCTGGCAGGGTTGGCTACCAGCTCCCGCCAATATGTCTTCCCCCATTGCAGCTTCATCTTCCCCTTCAACTTGTTCTTCATCAACTAACTTCAGTTGGCGATTTATTGAAGAGAGGCTAAACTGGTTTTCGCCACTGAATTGTTTAAGAGGACTTAACAATCATTTTTTCTTGTTTTCGGGGCTGGGCCTTAAGATTTCGCTGCTAGGCCTTTTTGAGTTTTTTGGCTCACTGCTGCCCCTTTTCTCCATCTTTTGAACTCTCGCTCGTAGCTTCCATTTCCTTGGTTTAGGCTTCAGCTACTGTTTTTTCAACCCATTGTCCATTTCCTCCTCATCCGTTTTAGCATGGTCTTTGTTTGGGATTTTTTCATTTGCCTTCGGAATTTTAGTTTCCCCCCACATTTTACTTCCCGCCCTTTCATTTTCTTTTTTGCAATTTTTGTCACCGACCTGATTAATTTCTTCTCCTCTACTCTTCCCACTTTGTTGCAGGCTTTCCATCACCTCAGCACACTGCATTAATGGATTATCCCCAGTTGCTGGCTCATAGTTTTAACTCATCGGTCCATCTCTATCTCCCATTTCGGTACCCATTTTTTTCGTGAGTGACCCGTTTGCACTTATTGGACCGTGTTGAATATGGAAAGACTTTTGCGTATTGGCTCCTTCATCTCCTGTTTTTTTCTGAAAATGTTCCCAATTTCTTCTCTCCCTGCTTCGGTTTAGCTTCACCATTTCTTCTTGTGAGATGGCTCTCATCCAAGCACCATATGGCATCTCCTCTTTAGGCTATCCTTTATATTTGAAGCACTCTCTAAATTGATGACCGCTATGGGCACAACAAAAATAGAAATCTGGTAACTTTTCATATAAGACTGGCATTGGTATCTTTTCCCCCTCTTGTTGCAAATACACTACCTTTTTTAAAGGTTGTGTTATGTTTATGGATATTCTGACTCTAGCAAATTGACCTAAGCATTCTCCTGCTTCATCTGCTTCAATGTTTTCTACTATGCCTATCCTTTCCCCTAGCTTTTTTATGGTCTCTCTTGACATGCACATTATTGGGATATTGTGAATTTGCACCCAAAAGGATGTGTGCGTGAAGGATTGTTTTTTGATATCTCCTATGCCACTTGGTTCAGCCAGTACCAGGAGAGCCCTATCAAAAAGCCAAGGACCTCCCTTTAGAACTCTTCTCCTTTCTACTTCATTGGCGAATTTGAATAGAAAAACATTGTCCCCCATGCTCTTATTTTTTACTTCTTTAACTGTCCTCCATGCCTGTTGCATTGCGGCCTTCAAACCCTCCCTGTTTACTCCTCTGGTCAGCATGATCTTCCCAATCAAGCAATTTTTTCCCCCGCAGCCTTCATTCTTTCCATCAGCTTTACTGTGTCCTCCTCTTCTTCTTTTAAAACAATTGCTTGGCATTTTCTAATTAATTCCTCTGTATCCATAACCTCCTAAAGGTAGCAACTTTGGCAGCAAAATCCCACCCACTTGACAGACTTGAAAATAATGAGGTCTTATGAAACTATTATCGGGCAACTTTTAAGGCAACAAAGGATATTAATTGAGAAAAGGTTAGGTAAAAGACAATAGATGAAAACCGAAAGAAGGAATAGAAACACCCAACTTGTGAGTGGCTAAAATTCAAGCCATGATGGCTTAAAGATACTTTCATTCTTGTACTCTTTTAAGAGAAAAAAGTACTGTAGAAGAAAGAAAAAGTTTGAAGTTCCTTATACCAATACACTTATTATTGAAAAAGTAATAACATCTTTAGCACAATAACTTTTCAATATTACATTTAGGGAAAATAATACCCACACTCTTTGGTGGTGTTTGGTTTTAAGAAAGGAGAGGAGAGGAGAGGAGAAAAAAGGAGAGGAGTCGAAAGGTGATGAGAGGAGAAGACTCGAAAAATTAATTGTTATTGTTTGGTTTCACATTAAATTTGAAAGGAAAAGAAATTATATGTTTTTTATTTAGACATATATACCCAATATTTTTTATGTTAATATTGTTAACAAATAAAAAAATAATTAAACTATGAATTAATTTAATATAGAAAATAACTTAATAACAAAACATTTAATTTTATATTATATTTTTAATTAATTCATTATTATTTTATAACCAAAATAAGTAACATTGCATAGTTAGTTATATGTTTAATTTAGTTTCTAAATTTTTATAATTATTGAAAACAATAATAGGTTTTGCCTATTGAAATTACCTAATTAAATAGAGAATTTTATTTTTTAAGATAAAAATTACGCCGTCAGGACCTCCGCTGGCGTTGACCACCGATGTTGACCGCCATCTTCCCAAATATTTAAACAAGATTTGAGGTAAATAACAATGTATATTAGCATTTCTAACTCTATAGAGTTGTAGATTGGCTCATGAGGATTCCATTGGTACCCGTTTTGATGGTGAAATGCATCTCCGACGAAACTTCGGCGAGTCTTCGGTGACGACCTTAATGCTTTTTTTATAAGTAAATTATCCTATTAATTTAAGAAAATAAATATAAATTATTTTCACTTTAACTTATTTAAAACTAATTTTATTAGAGGATAATATTTGAATTTTTGTATTCCAATAGATGAGGAATTTGATAGAAATTAAATTTGAATGGAAATTCAATTCCATTGAATTTGGTCCAACCAAACAATGGAAAGTGAAAAAGAAATTAAATTCTTTTTCTCTTCTCACTCCTCTACCCCCAAGGAAATGTTGCCTTAAGGTTTGAGAAAAAAAATCATGTATACTAGCAAAGCTAACCGCTCCAGCCCTCCAAAATTTTGAGAAACTTACAAAAATGCCATTATGCAAAATTTAAAAAGTTATCACCGTTTTATTTACAATTGTACCACTTTTTTTATTTACAACTCTGCCATTCACATAAATAAATAAATAAAAAATGAGCATTTATTTCCTTCGGAATTCCATATCATGCTCTCTTTCTTGGCTTCTTCAGTTCTTCATCTTCTTCTTGGTAAGAATAGATTGTAAATTTATTTTTATTCAATCATTTACAATATATTTATTAATTATAAGGTAGTAAATAATTTCATAAATGACTATCTTTTAATCATAACAACCCAAATAAATATAAATATGGTAATACAATAAAAATAATAAATAAATATCATATGATACAAATAAAATATTGTAATAAGTATAATTAATAAAATAACATGTATAATGAATATTATTTTTAATATTAAGTTATTATTAATCTATCCTGATGGGTTTTATTAATACTAAAATTTGTTAATCCAAAAATTGACTTTAAAATTTATACTAATATAGACATAACGAAAAAGATATTGTAATAAAATAATATAAACTTTATAAATTACTGTGAATGTTAGGTATAATTATTTTAAGGGTTATTATTATTTCAAAAGATCATCCAAGTTTCATTTCCAACATTATGATATAAAAATGGTATCATTAATAAGACAGATTTGTAAGCCATTTATAAAAATAGAAACAAAATACCAACATAATTCTTTTTGTTGGAATTATGATATATGGATTACAAATTTATCTTATTAATGATTCTATTTTTATATCCTAATGTTGTAAATGAAACTTGGATGATCGAATAAATGTGGAAGAGTTGGTTTTGTAAATAAGCTTCAAGTAATTTTTTTTAATCATGAAGGGTAAAATTGGTATTTTATTAGTCAACTAACGAAAAAGTAGTAAAATGATATTTTTGTAACGGAAAAGTAGTAAAATAATATTTTTGTAAAGATATAGTAAGAAAATGATAGTAGACAATACTTATTGTGGTCATTTGATATTTTTCAATTTTTGAAGTAGTAAAATGATAATAACCCTTATATTAAAAGGGGATTTGTGTGACTATTTAAGCAAATCTTGAGGGTATGAGTGGCCTTTCTCCTTTAAAATAAGGAATCCACTATTGAATGAACAATAAACAACTCGACAATTATATTTTCATTTTAATTCAATTTCTTTTTTTATTTCTGTAAAACAAAGAACTGAGTTTATGAATGAAACTCTCATGTATCTTTTCCATTAACGTTGCTACATATATATAGATGTACAATCCTAAAGCTTTGATAAGAATAGAATCCTAAGTAGAAAAGCATTATAGATTCATAATATATATACAAATCTAATTGCCTTAAATACAAAACCGAATTCTATATGACTTCTATACGTTAATAATTTCTTATTCTTTGATAATAATTCATATAATATTGAGCCTTATCTCAGATCTTGACTCTCGCATGACTAAGTAAATAAGCAAAATTCATCGTAAATACAAATGAAAACACGATATTTAATATTTTAATGATTATAGATATCATAAAATTATGATAGAATTTTTAATCTATCATAGATTTATGACGAGCTTCTAATAAAAATATTTACTATCATGAATTTATGTTGGTTTTATAATAGGATTATTTTTTATCATGAAATTATGATAGAATTGTGATAGAAATTTATTCTATCAAAAAAGTATGATAGAAAAATGATTTTGACCATATTTGACCCAAATTTGATGTATTATTTTATTTAAAAAATAAAGGATGTGTTTTAATAATTAAAAAAAAAAATGCCACCAAAACGCTACCATTTTAGCAACTTAAAGCTTTCTTTCTTTTTTCTAAGTGTTAAACGTTATAACGCTACTTAGAAATCAAAATCCCTAAACGCTACTTCTCTTCCTCCTTCTCGCCATTCACAAACCCTCTGTCTAAAACCCTTATTCTTGCCGTCCTTCTACCATTCACAACTGTCGTTGCCATCATACTTGATTTCTTCTTGCTTAGTTTCACTTTGGCCTGTAATACGATCTGTCTCCTTCACTTTGTTTCACTCTATCTCCTTGGCTTTTAGATCAGAATGGACGTTGACTCCTCCCTCCTCCCTGCGACCACCACTGTCCGTTCCTCCTCCTCCTCCGGTGGTTGCATTGATATTCTTGGCCGGAGTAACACCCCTTCCTTCTCTTATTTCAAAGACTGAAAGTTTAATTACGGAGCCGATCTAAACGCCAAGGTGAGCCTTTTCCTTGTCATTTTCGTTTGGTTTGATTCATACCCTTTATGGGTTTTTGAAGATTAAATCTTTGATGGGTTTCTTTTTTGTTTTTGTATTTATTATATAGTAGACACATGATTTTGTTTTTGTTTTTTTTCCTTTTTGTTTTTCTTTGTCTGGCATAAGTTATTTTCCTAAATTTTTGGACGATTGTAATTAGTGGGTCTATTTCAGTTTTTGGATCTTGCTTCTTGAATATTCAAAGTTGCGTTTTCTTTCTTTTTTGTTTTGGTTGAAGAAATTTGATTATGTTTCACTTCTGTGATTAAGTTAAGTTTCTTCTATTAGCTTTATTTACTCCATAATTTCTTTTTTACTAAGTATTTGCAAATGAATATTCCATTTTACTTTCACTATTTTATTTTATTTTATTTTTGCTCTTTTTAACGTTTAGTCAATTATTCTCATCTATGGAGTTTTAAACGTTGGTATGTGCTTAAGCATTAAATGCAGATGTGGAATGGAAGTGTGCTGATTTACAACATATTTTAATGATATATCTCATACATGAAACATAATTTTCTAAGGAAATTCTTAAATTTACTTGTAGAATGAGTTATGATTCATAAATCTGGAGTACGTAGTAATTGATGTCCCTGAATGTAATGGAATTCAATAGAAATTATACTGCAGGCTGAGAAGTTTTTAAATCAGGCTGTGATCAATGACGTTACTCTGTTTTTTTTTCCCACTCAATAGAGAAATTTAGAATCTGTTTCTTTTGGATCATTTTAAATTTGCTAAATTTCAGGTATTGGCACCAATTCATGTACTCTTCCTATTGGTTTGACCTTGTCTAGATATGTATTACAACAAGCACTTTTGCTGGCCTTGAATAGACCATATGCAGGAAAGGTTATTGGTATTTCTAATTTTTTCCTTTTTGTGGAGGGGAAGGCTACCTCTCCTGCTGTATCCAAAGTCTTTGAGTCAATTTCGGTGAGATCTGCTTCCTCAATTGCTTGTAATAATTAGGACTTTTCACTTTATTTTTTCAAATATCCATAGCCATGAACTATAACTTATATGTTTGCAGGGGGTAAAGGTTGTTATATACAGAACAAGAGAACTAGAGGAACAACAAGTCAAAAGGTCAGTGTATACTGATATTCGATTTAAATGGTCAATGTTGATAGAGATTATATATTTTTATTTTTAATTATGCATAGTTTTATCCAATTTCTAATTGTTTCAACTAAGATGCAACACACTTTGTTTTGAGTTTCTTATGTGCATACACAGAGTTTTAAAACTGTGATGTAAATGTGAAGAGTTTATGACATTGGGTTGGGGGTGAGGGGTTTAAATTTTGTTGCAAGGTCATTCAGTTTTGTTTGTTTATTACCTGAGATAGCTACTGTAAGATGTACCTAGCAATATTGATATTGTAGTCTTCCTTAATTATGTGAGTGGATCAGTACTTATTACACGAATAAAATCCCATTATTATATTTTGGTGCAAAAAGAATTTCACATTCTTTATTTTGATGGTCCTTTTGCATTGTCACGTTGACATGAACGATAATCATGCAATATAATTTGTTTCAGGAGAGTAGCATTGAGTGAGATGATATCAGGGAGCCTTTCATTGAGGTAGGATCTCTCTTTTAGGTAAACAGATAAATCAATGTAATATCAGTCATTGTAGGCTTGTTTATTAAAGGCTTCACAAGTTTTTTCTAATATGATTATCATCTGGAACTTTTCTAGACACTCTTGGATGGTTGCATCTTAACACAAGCACACAACATTCCTAATTGTTGATTTATCACGTTGTCACATGTCTCGATGTTTAAGAAGAACTATGACCATCTTCGATGTTTAAGAAGAACTATGACCATCTTCCTAAAGATGTTTACTTTGAAAACTATAGGGAAGCAACCCGCAATAATCTGCAGTTGCAGCATAAAAACAGTACTGGGTATATGGCTGGAATTACAATGCTGTTGGAAGATGGTGGGTTGCTAGGTATGAGTTAGAGTGTTGATGGGTATGTGGTAGTTGGAGTATTGCCACTGGAAGAGGGTAGCATTGCTGCTGGAAGTCTTGCTATTGGAGTATTTCCATTAATCTTTGGGAGTTTTGCTGGGTAACTTGGCTTGGTGGCTGGAATTTGAATTCCTTTTCTTGGAGTTTAATTGGAATTTAACAATTGTTTTATATTTTTTGATGGTTCTTTTTAATTTGAGATGTTTTATTATGTATTGGTGGTGATGACATTGGATATACAATAGATGTATTTATTTTGAAATTAATTTGTTGGATTGAATGGATGTTAATTAATATTAATTTTTTTTAGTTTTTTTCGACAATATTCATTTTTATTAATTAATTAAATTTGTAAACAAGAATTCATAAATAAATTATAATCATAATATAATTTTTTTTTAAAATATATAGCTTTATGACGGGAAATACCCATCATAAAATCTGTCATAAAAAATGTCCTGCCAAAATTGAATAATAAATTTATAAATGACAATTTAATTTCCCACCAAAATTTAAAAAAAACGGGGTAAAAATTTGAAAAAAATTTAAATTTTGAATTAATTATTTTTTCACATTAAAATATTATGTGACTGATATATGACTATAAAATACCATCATGAATTCATGAAGGAAAATATTTTGTCATACATTAATGACAGTGACATAGATAACGGATGAATTGTCTGTCATACACCATCTTTTATGACAGTTATTTTCCGTCATCTATTGCTTGTTTTCTTATAGTGATTGCAAGAGAAATCAATTTAGTTTATTAATGCAATGATTTTTTTTTTAAAATCCTATTTTTATAGGATCCACTTACTATATAAATTAATTATTACCTAATTTGAAATTAAATATATATGATGTTTATGTGATTTTGGTTAAAGAAAAAAAAATGTGCTTAGTTCACCTGTTTCTTTTCGAAATTGGATATGACTTGAATCTTATCTCTAACTTTTAACTATGAGAAATTCTAATTGTTATTGTCATTATACATCAATAAATTATTCAATGTTAGTATTGCTCTGAGTGCTTCTTTATGCGAGATGAGACTCTTTGTAAATGTCATTTTTAACATAGAAAAATAAAATATCTATAATAGTCTTATTACTACTAATGTAATGCAACTAACTACTAAAGAATATCTTCATAAATTAAAAATATTTTAATATATCAATTAATTAATATTCAC
This sequence comes from Citrus cavaleriei, assembly GCA_030448925.1. Classification (NCBI taxonomy): domain Eukaryota; kingdom Viridiplantae; phylum Streptophyta; class Magnoliopsida; order Sapindales; family Rutaceae; genus Citrus; species Citrus cavaleriei. The sequence goes on from JAUJEN010000343.1 coordinate 345,323, forward strand.
TAAATTATTGGATTTTCTATGTTCCCATGGCTCTTAAATTATTGAAGTTCTAATGTATAAGCTTGGTCTAACTTTCTTTTGCTGATCATCCGATTTCGAATAAAAAGAAGTAAGGCTTAATTTCATGATTGTAATAAATTAAGATAAAAAAAAGGAAATATTATTGTAAATAATTTAAAAAATAATTGTACCCAAGGTTTTTGTTGGATCAAGGGATTTGTTGCAACTTCCTAGCTAGCATGTCACTCTTCTCCACTTCTATATACTTAGCTTTAAAAGTAAAGGCCACTATATTGGTGCTCATAGAATGAATATTAAACCATTTAACTTCATCTTCTATTATTCTAAGGGTGTTTACTGGCCCCATGAAGCCAACAATTCTTAAGATGACTTTTGATGTTAATGAAATAGGATTTAAAAAACATTGTAACTCTTTTGACGGAACTGGTTAATTTAGTCTACACGTCAAATAAGTTCAAAATTAATTCAACCATTTAACATTTTTTAACCTTCAAATTACATGCACCATTTTCGTTAATGGTTGGTTCTTTTCTCTTCAATTTCCAAAGCTCTACATTTTTATTTATAAGAAGTTTGTAATATCACAATCTTCACCTTATTAAATGAAAATCGAATAAATTGAACGCATATTTGTCAGAGGAGGTTGTAACTACTAATAAATATTTTCATCCAAAAATAAACCATTCTTGTTTATTACAAGGTTGTAATAAATATTTTCATTTGAAAAATAAAGATTTTAAATAGGCATCATTTCAAAGATCCATAAAATTAAAAAGTGAAATTACAAATCTATTTACTTATCTATTTACTTATTATACTAATTTCAAGCTTTTCAAATAACACAATTCTGATAAAACTGGAATAACAAGTACAACTCAAACTTTTTGAATAAAAAGTACTTACAATTATACTAAAAAAGCGTTTTTTTTTAAAATTTTTATTACTAATTCACGCACTCTTTGAAGTTCTAATTCAGAACCCGTGCCCTAAAGAGGCTACTCCTTCCCACTGATGATGTACCCGGCTTCTAAAAAGATTAATTACCAAAGCAAAAAACTCTCCCCCCCCGCCCCCGCCCCGGAGACGGAATTAGGTTTAGCTCATTAGCGTTAGCAGGAGCCGTTTGAATATTGTTTTGCCGGTTTTGTTGTGATTGAGAGGATTTATACAATTTTTTTCCATGCTCTCTGACTGTTGTTCAAAGGACTTACATGAAAGCTGAAAATTCATGTGATTGGTTGTAATTGTAATTGACATTTGCTATATATGCTACAAAAACCCTCAAAGACTTAACAATGAATGTGGTGGTCAGGTGGTGGAACTTCTCTATTTCCGTGAGACTTCGTTTCCACCGAAATTGAAAGAATTCTGATTTACAATAATGAATTATCAGAACTCAAAAAATTATTTTTGTAGAAGAGAAATGAGCCGATTCCTACTTAGTTTGACCAAAAAAAAAAAAAAAACAAATTTCCGCTTCATAGTTTTGTGAAATTCCAATGCCTAGGGCCAATTTATGCAGATTGATTCTACCTCCTTTTTCTTTTTGATGAAATTGAACGTTGACTAATGATCCCAAGAAGTAAATGTTGTTGGCTCTGCTTAATTTATAGAATAATATATCTTTTTGTGCTGATAAACACAATTCAAATCACCTCTCCCTTTTGCCATTGCCATTGGCATCCGATTCCACCCACACTTTTTTTTCCATTCATTCGCTTATTTCTACTGTTTCTTCAGGAAACAGTTGTTGTTCATGATCATTTAAATGTACTATTTTAATAAAGGAAAAATTGCATCTCTATTCCCTTGATTTAATGAAATGTACACTTTAGAACTTAAGTTTTAAAAATGTTCATATAGAGGTCCTTTTACCTTTTTACTTTATTAACTTAAAAAAATTGACTCTAAATTTTAAAATATATAAAAACATAATATTAAAATACCTATGGTAGATATGTACATTTTAAATTAATTTCATATTAATAATTTGGGATAAGTTTTATTATTAATATGTGTAAAAGCAAGATTTATTTTACATTTTATAATTTAAAAATATAATATTCAAATAAATATAAATATATTTTTTTATCATTTTGAATATTTAAAAAATATCTAAATGTTATTAATATGCCAATCAGTTTTTGTTAATAGTAAAATTTATTTAACCCAAGATTTTTTATAAATATATTTATAATAGATACAAGTGTTATATTGAAAGTAAATATAATAATTTTCATTTCAAAAATATTTGAAATATTAGAACACTTATTTTAATATTATAGGTATATTAGAAAGATTTAATTATTAATGGTATATTTCTATTTATTGAAAGACTTTAAAGTCAATTTTCTTAATTACTATATTGAAAGGGTATAATGATCAAAAAGGGGTACAAAACCTTAGAGATTTATGTGTACATTTAACCAAACCATGCACTATTAGAAAAATAGTATTTACTGACTTTAGAATAGTGTCAATAATTACTTTCAATAACACTTGTTAATTGTGTCAATAACATTACAGTCAAAACATAGTGATACTTATTTGTAGTGTCACCATAATGGTGTCAGTGGTTATTATTACTATAATATCACCAATGTTATGGCACTATAGCATCAAAATGTAGCAATACTATATTAGTGTCATTGATTGCTATTATTATAGTGTCAATTATTTATTTAATATTTTTAAAAAAATTATAAGATGGCATATTGACTATTGATTTGTTGATTAAATTAACCTTTCATAACATGTAAATATTATTAGTACATATTACACAATCCAAATACTTCAATACACAAGACATCTTATTCTTATAATTGAATAATCTCACATACATTAAAATTGCTATTATCCAGTCAATTTTCTTTTACTTGTAGCTGAATTTAGGGGCTAAATTTAACAAATCTAAAAGCTAAATTTAAAAGGATTATTATTTTTCACTCTTGGAACATAAGAAGTGCAATTGTGCATTATCACAAATAGCTTCTCCATTCAATGAATTTGAAGGGTTAGGGATAAAGGAGAAGTTGAGGAAAAAAAATACTTCAAACATATTAACCAAATCTGAAAACAAATATAAGAAAAAGGAAAAGAAATTGGTTAGCAAATTCCAACAATTGCAAAATTAATTAACAAGCAATAGAGAGACAATACTTAATAGAAATAAACATATTTTGGTCCAAAATAAAAATATTCATAAGCTATTAACAAATAAACTCAATTATTTTAAACAAAAATTAGAGAACAAGAAAGTTGTAGCTCATTTCATTAGAAATACTAAGGTAGAGTACATTTAACTAGAGATACAAAATAAAATAAAATAAAAAAGGTGATGATGAATTGATTCTCTTATATATATATATATATATAGTAGTTTTCTGGTCAGGAATTTTAAAGTGCGGGAAAGTTCGGGAAAGCTTTAAAACCGCATGGTTTTAAAGGTTTACAACTGTAAACCTTTAAAGCCGTGCGGTTTTAAAGTTTTACCGCACTTTCCCGCACTTTAAAATTCCGGACCGGAACATTTCTCTCTCTCTCTATATATATATATATATATATATGAATGAGAGAGAGTGAGAGTGCAAATTATAGCATTCAAGTTTTCAATTAACATCTAGTTTCAAGAAAGTGTGTATATTTCTCATTATATAAAAACTCACAAGTCAGTGATCTTCCAGCCACCAGAAACAAAAAAAAAATCATAATAAAATTTAATATCTAATACAACATAGTATATTGTTTAAAAAAAGGCTTGCAATTAGATGTCTTTTAGCCACCAAGCCTAGGTGTAAGAGTAACACACCACAACTAAGCCCAAAAGCAATACAAGCATAGAAAGTTAAAAATACAAGTCTTCTATTGTCACCCAAAGACACTTGACTCTTGATAATTACACCTTTTATGCATAATACAATTAGTCTTAACTCATTCCAAATTACTCCATTGTATTAATGGATCAAACACAAATCAGTTTCTGTTGGGAAAGGGACTAACACAAGCATTTGCAAATTAAGCATAAACAAAACTCATTCCCTCTTTGTGTGATTAAAATAGGATGTGCATCACAAATAAATAGGCAAAAAAATAAATCAATAAATCAAAAGCAAAAACCAATACAAGAGACACAGATTTTTACGTGGAAAACCCAAAGCGGGAAAAACCACGGGACCATAGTTCGATAAAGACTTCTACTATATTAATGGGATTACAGCACAAATTCTTCTCTAGATAATACTAGAGGCTACCAACATCAGAATCTCAATATTCTTAGCTTATAATAAGAGCTTAATAACTGTCTCTTTAACAAGTGTGTATCTCAAATAATAACCAAAGAGAGGATAAAATAAAAATCAAGATAGTAGGATTGTAGAGGGCGATGCCAGAAACTTACCCTCAAAATTTGAGAGAAAATAAAGTAAATTTTACCGTGGCCAATTAAAAATTGAAAATCTCGCCCCAAATTGTAATTGTCAGCCACGGTCTTCTTCTCTCTTTCCCCACTCGTCTTTTTGCGATGCACAAATTAGGACCGCCGCTTGCTTTTTGAAGGCAAATTTCATTGCACCCTTTAAGTTTTCATTAATTACTTAATTACCCAAACTTACTAACCTTTGGGCTTAGGCCACCTAAATGAGATGGACCCAACGGTTTCAAGAGCTCCTAATCTAGGATATTCACAGTTGAAACTTCTACTAAGTGTTTTTGAATGACGAGTGCTATTGGAAGGTCTAGCACCTAAACCAAAGTAATTAGTAGCCAGAAGAAACATGCAGTACAAAATAAATATAGAGTTCAAGGCAATTAAGAGATATTACCTCTTAAAGCTCTGCATATTCTTAATCTTTTTAAGGCAATCTTTAATTCTGATAATTCTGCCCACCTTTGAATTCACAAACCTAGGCTTCACAAGCAAATGCCTTATATCACTAATCTTAATACCATTTTACCAAAAATATCACCATATTCATAAATAAAAATCGCAAGTTAATGTTTTAACGTCATGTTGGGCTGTTTTGGTATGCACATGGCAGAGGAGTATAAGATAACGTGTAGATTTTCTTGAGACGAAAAAGGAACAGAAGTAAGGAAATGAAGCAAAGTAATTATTTAATAAGCTGCGAAATAATCAAATGTCATGTTTTATTTAAATTGATGATCATATTAGTCATAAAGTGGTAGAGGAATGTAAGATAATGCGTATATTTTGGTGAGAAAAAGAAGGAACAAAAATAGCGAAAGGAAGTCACGTCCACAAAAAAGTAAATGTTAAATAAACTGAGAAATAATCATATATCATGCACGTTTCATTGAAATTGATGAGCATATAGTTCATAAAACGAATTGACCTATATGGGTTACATAAGGATTTTAACGAAGATATTGACTTCTTGTAAATATTGCCTTAGCAATTTAAAGAAGATATTAGTTGAAATGTTTGGTAAATTTTGTGAAATGAGCTTATTTCATAATTTCTTTTTATTTTGTCAGCATATTTTAAAAGTAGGTAGGAGATTGCTTTTCATAAGCAATTTATTTAAGAAACTACCACACTTTTTTAAAATTTTGATTATAACCCTATATTTTAATAAAAAGACAATTGTATCTTACTTATCTATAAATCCTAATATATAAATCATTAGATATCATATTATCACCATTATTTAGTTACCACCATAACCACGTACGTTCTCTCCAGTTTTGATCTTGTAAGTTTATATTCTAATTTCATAACTATGGCTTTTAAAGTTTAATTTATATACATTTATATTTTTATTAATTAATTGTTTCAAATTCGTCGATAATCTATTTTCAAAAGAAAAATTCATTGTATTCTTTTTGTTTGTGCAAAATTTGGAACATGGAAGCCTGCCCCTGTGTCTCTTGTCGGGGAACTGAATATTCTTTTTTTTTTCATTCGCATTTTTTTTTGTCGTCAATATCAGAATCTTCAAGAAAAATCTGTTGTGCAATTCAGAAGAGGAGAAAAAAATTAATTAAGAGGAAGAAAACAAAGAAAAAGAATGGGTGCATTAATTCACCGTTCCCCAATTTATGCTTGCAAAATAAATCAAGTGCTTTAAAAGAATGGGTGAATTAATTCAATGGTCCCCTCGCCCCCTCTCTCTTTCTTTGTTTTACTGTGTTCTTCTTTTTCTTGCAAATATTAAAAGAACTAGAAAATATAACCGCGTTTCACGCGGCTTTAAAAAAAAAATTTAGTATTATCCTTTTTTCTTACTTTACATTTGATGAAACTAATAAAAAATATGAATTGATTTTTTTTTTTAAGATGAGGCAGCCTTATAAAAAAAAACTATTAGCCAGCAATACAAATAAAGAAGCAACGCAAGATAAAGTATAAAATGAGATAATATATTATAGAGTGATTTTATTCATTCCAATTGTGTGTGTACAAAACAAAAAGATGAGCTCTCCTTTTATAGTTACATAATCACTCCATGAAATTAATGAAAAATTATGGATCATAATTCCTTGTGAGATAGTGGGAGTTATAGAGAATGGGAGATAGTAGAGAGAGATATATGTTATGAACATCCACATTTATTTTAATAAATGTATAACACTTGGATGTTCATTACAAAAAATATGCCTCGTTAAAACATTTACATAATTGTTATTATGTAATAACAATTAAATTAATTATGAGAAGATAAAAAGTCAAATCTCAAAGAAAATTTCTCTATTTATTAGATAATAGAAAATATAAAAAGATGAGAAATAGTGATGCCATATCATCTCCTCAAGTCCCAACTTTATATATATATATATAGCTATTAGCTAGCAACAAAAATAAAGAAGAAACGCAAGATAAAGAATAAAATGAGAGAATATATTATAGAGTGATTTTATTCATTCCAATTGTGTGTGTACAAAACAAAAAGATGAGCTCTCCTTTTATAGTTAAATAATCACTCCATGAAATTAATGAAAAATTATGGATCATAATTCCTTGTGAGATAGTGGGAGTTATAGAGAAGCTAAAGGTTGCTAATGAGAGATAATGGGGAGACTAAGAGATATATGTTATGAACATCTACATTTATTTTAATAAATGTATAACACTCCCCCTTGAATGTTCATTACAAAGAATATGCCTCATTAAAACCTTTACATAATTGTTATTGTGTAATAACAATTAAATTAATTATGAGAAGATGAAAAGCCAAATCTAAAAGAAAATTTATCTATTTATTAGATAATAGAAAATATAAAAAGATGAGAAATAGTAATGCCACATCACCTCTTGTAGTCCCAGCTTTATATATATATATATAAGCTATTAGCTAGCAACAAAAATAAAGAAGAAACGCAAGATAAAGAATAAAATGAGAGATATATTATAGAGTGATTTTATTCATTCCAATTGTGTGTGTTCAAAACAAAAAGATGAGCTCTCATTTTATAGTTACATAATCACTCCATGAAATTAATGAAAAATTATGGATCATAATTCCTTGTGAGATAGTGGGAGTTATAGGAAAGCTAAAGGTTGCTAATGGGAGACTAAGAGATATATGTTATGAACATCTACATTTATTTTAATAAATTCATAACACTCCCCCTTGGATGTTCATTACAAAGAATATGTCTCATTAAAACATTTACATAATTATTATTGTGTAATAACAATCAAATTAATTATGAGAAGATGAAAAACCAAATCTAAAAGAAAATTTCTCTATTTATTAGATAATAGAGAATATACAAAGATGAGAAATGGTGATGCCACATCACCTCCTCAAGTCCCAGCTTTATATATATATATAGATAGATAGATATATAGATTATTATGTAATAACAATCAAATTAATTATGAGAAGATGAAAAGCCAAATCTAAAAGAAAATTTCTCTATTTATTAGATAATAGAGAATATACAAAGATGAGAAATGGTGATGCCACATCACCTTCTCAAGTCCCAGTTTTATATATATATATAGATAGATAGATTGGTGAATTAATTCAGTGGTTCCCTCGCCCCCTCTCTCTTTCTTCGTTTTACGTTGTTCTTTTTCTTGCAAATATGACAATGCATCTGTTCTTATAATTTAATTTAGGAAAAAAGACTGATACACCTTAAACATTTAGGAAAAGGAACATAAAAATGTCCAACGTTTTGAAAAAAATACTTAAACCTTAAATTATTAACATATACAGTTAATTTTAACATAAATTTCATTTTCAACTTATAATTACCATTATCTCCCTCTAACATATAAGTCAATATATTGACTTGGACATGTTATCAAAAAATTATTGATTGCCCAATTTGCCCATGGATCGTTAATAAAATTACAAACAGACCGTTATTTATAAGTGTTGGAATTTTGACCTAGAGTTCCAATTTAATTTTCTGTTTTCCAATTTAACCATTCACTGTTAAATTAAAATTATAAGAATATTGTTATTTAGAAGACCATTTAGAAGGAAATCAAAAGCTTCTAGTTACAACAAAATCATTAAATCTTAATACTACAAATTAGCACATCCAACTCACACGAAAAATCACAATTATCTGACTAGTTTTCATAGAAAACCATAATCTTTGAATTGGTACCACCATTCCAATAAACATAACAACAAATCATTATATCATAGTCCTATATCAAATTGGTACCCGTAAACATTACAACAATAACCATAATCTTTTTTTTGAAAAAAAAATATGTTCACAAAAAAAATAATCATAATAATAACTCAAATCCTAAAAAGTTATCATGATTCATACGCAAAAAAAAAAAGCTCATTGGAAAATAAATCAAAATGAGTTTACAAAAAAAAAAAATACCAAAATTTATTAAGCATAATTATTTTTAAGGAAAGTTCATCAACAGAATGTCACGAACTTTGCAAGATTTCAGGTGATCTATGATTTAGTAAAAACTCCTAACGAGATGTAACGCCAACAACTGCATAAAAAATGAAAAAAATTATTAGTATCTCAAAAACATATATAGACAATAAACAAAATAAACCATCTCGCCTGACATATATGTCTCATTCGCATATGTTTATTAAATGTAAATAAGGAAGATTTAGTTTTTACCTTGATCTGATATCAAATTGGAATCACATCCATCTTTAATGACGACTTGAATAGGGCTGTTTTTTACTCATGTTAGGCTGCTGTTGACTTGATGATGGGTGATATTGTTGCTGACTTGAATGCCAACTTGAGGAGGGGTTGTTGCTGATTTAAAGAAAAGTAATGCTGATGTTGAATTGGAGAAGGTTGATGGTGATGTTGACTTGAAGATAGCATATTACAGTTCGCAATTGATTGTAAGAGTGAAGCATTTCTTTTTGAAATGTTGTTTTGAATTGGCAAATTTGTATGGCAATTTTGGTTACTAGCTTGTTTATAGCTTCCGCTAATAGCTTGTGTGGTTATTGCTGCATTATCAATCACACATGTTAGTGTATAAAGACAACAACCATAAAGAAGAAAAAGATAGTTTTAGACTTACCTGATGGGTGTTGAAGGTATTCTAGTGTAGTTATGCTTTCTGCTACATTTCAATTTTTTTTCATGGTGACTTATGAGTGCAAAAGATAATGTAAATTATTGAGCAATGGATACTAAGCATTTTAGCTATTAAGTAGTGAATATTAAACATGCTTTTACAAGAAATAAGCAGGCACAAATGTAAATAACTCAGAACCTGTCTAGTGGCATCAAGAGGCACATTTTTGCATGCTCTTTTGTTATGGCCGAAAATGGTACAATTGTTACATCTTTGCTTGGTCTTTCTTTTCCCTTGTTGTTCCCCTGACTCTCTTCTCCTCACTGTTTTAGGTCTACCGACTCTTGCTTTGACATCTGGTGGTAAGATTTTTAAGTCTTCAACAGTAGGCCAAGTAGTTTGATCTGGAACTGGATGTATGATATTTGCATATGTGGCCAAATATGCTTCCATTGTTAGTTTTTTGTCCACATAATCAGCAGCATCATCATGTCTTCGAGTAAGACATGGCATGACATGTTTACATGGTATACCACAAATTTGATAGACACCACAATCACAAGTTTTATGCTGCAGATTAACTATAAATGTTTTGTTATTCTGATCTATTATCTCACATTCATACTCACTAGCCACAAGCACCCTTGTGAATCTTCCTTCTTGCCTAGAAACATTCAACTTTCTCCTCACGATTGTAGGTAGCTTCCCAATCCATTTTCTTGCGTTGGAATGCCTTTTGTTCAATTTTTTCATAACCATTTTCCCAATGAATTCTATAAGTGTCAACACAAGCTTGTCTCTGCATTCATTTAACCAGCTGTTCCATGACTCAGTTAAGTTGTTGGTTACATGATCAACTTTTACATCATGTGCAAATGCATGTCTGGCCTACTCTTTCTTGTCAATCTTGATCAAATAATCATAAGTAGTCTGTGTGTCTTTTTTAGTTGTTTTTATCTTCTTCATGTTGTCTTCCCATTTATCTTCACTAGTGGCTCTTGTTGCAGCCCAAAATAGATTCCTATAGATGATATCAGGATGATTACTTCTTAAGTTAGCAAATATATGCTTGGCACAATGCCTTACTGTCGCACCATGCTAATATATATGTTTTTTGCCTATCTGTCATAAATGTCACTTGACTCTGATTTCTTATATTCAGCCACTCACGCAATATTGCCAGAAACCATTTCCAACTATCAGCACATTCTGATTCACAAATACAAACTGTAATTGGAAAAATTCCATTGTTTGCATCTAATGCCACTACTCACAATAGCACACCTCTAAAAGGCCCTTTTAAATGACAACCGTCTAATCCTATAAACCATCTACATCCATTAATGAATCTATTCTTCAAAGCTGCAAAGCTTAACATAAACCTCTGAAACTTCAAAGCTGGCCTTCTATCTTTATCAAAACCAAACACGAATTTCATCTTTACTAACACATCAAGATTCCTTTGTCTAAGTATTTGGGAATAATCCCTTAGTCTCTAATAATAATTATGAATGATTTTTATAATTGTTTATAACGGCTTTTTATTTTAATTTTTTTTAAATTTTACTACATGTTTAGTGATACTTTTTGAATAATTGTTTACAGGTTTATTTTAGAAATGAATGCATCTGATGATAAGGTGTTCGACCAAATTGTACGTATCTCTGCATTTCTTATAGAAGACTACTATCTCAAATATATTTATAAACAACCATGTAAGAATTCTACACGAACTAGAAATATGTGGTTGAAGGAAGTATTAGAAGGAAATGATAATGGGTGCTACAGGATGTTTAGAATGGAAATGGCTATATTTTTTAAATTATGTGCTGATCTGGAAACAAATTATGGGCTAAAAGGTTTAAGAAGAATAGGCGGCGCTGAGATTTTAGGAATGTTTTTGCATACTTTGGGACATGGGGTTAGAAACAGATTAGCACAAGAACGATTTTAGCACTCAGGTGAAACTATCAGTAGATATTTTAGCCAAGCATTAGATGTTGTATGTCTAATGGCAATAGATATAATAAAGGCAGGAGATCCAAAGTTTAAGGAAATTCCAAAAGAAATACTGAGAGATTCAAGATACATGTCCCCCACTTCAAGGTAATTAAAAAAAATTGTATTTAATTTTTGTTTTACAAAGTTACAAATTAGTAATAAATATGTTTTCATGCTATTATCAGGATTGTATTGGTGCTATAGATGGTGTGCATGTTCCTGCCATCAAGTACCATATATTGGTAGAAATGGAATAACCACTCAAAATATATGGCTGCATGTAGTTTTGATATGCAATTTATTTTAGCACTTCGAGGTTGGGAAGGTAGTGCACATGATGCAAGGATTTTTCAAACAACTGTTAGAAATCCTACAATGAATATTTCAAAGCCTCCCAAAGGTGTTTTGCTTTTTTTTTTTTAATTTTCTTTCTTAAATATTTAATATTTTCTTTACAAAGTATTTAAGCTGAATTATAATTTAATCTTTAAAATATTATTAAACAAATTCACATGTTTTTTTTTCAACAGGAAAATATTACTTAGAGGATGCGAGGTACCCCCAAATTAGTAGTTTTTTAGGTCCATATAAAGGTGAAAGATATCACCTTCTAGAGTTTCGTCAAGGTAGTAAACCCTCATGTTATCAAGAAATATTTAATCATGCTCACTCATCGCTTAGAAGCATTATTGAACGCACATTTGGAGTATGGAAGAAATGATGGAAGATTTTAAGAGATATGACCAGTTATCCATTTGTCAAACAAGTGAAAATAGTCATTACAACCATGGCATTGCACAATTATATAAGGAGACATGTGCAACGTGATCTTCATTTTGACAACATTGAAAATTATCCTACTTCAATCTTTGATGAAGGAATAGAAAGAGACAGTCACACTCAAGAAGAGTCTCACAATACTAATGACTCTGGATCTCAAGGAATGGAAAATTTGAGGAACTTTATTGCAAAAAATTTATTGTGAATGTAATACATATTACTTTTTATTTTATTTAGATTATGTATAAGTATAAATTTTTATCATATTTTATGTAACAAATTATGAAGTTCTTTAGATTTTTTTTGATTGAGTTTTTTAAAATGTAATTTTACATATTTAAAAAAAAAGATATGTCTAAACAATTTATTAAACATACTCTAAAAATAACAAGCAATTAAAACATATGTCTATTTTGGTCATTATCTATTAAAACAACACTTTTGTAATAAAATTTATCAAACGCATGCACTCTACTTTTCAAACTCACAGCAACTGCAACAATACAGTTTACCAAACATCAAACTACTTTTTTAATCAGCAACTTATTTCATCTGTACAATACAAACAACTTATTTTTCATTAGCCTCCGCAATCCCAAATTGGCCCATTAACTTCTTGTAAATATTGCCTTAGCAATTTAATGTTTTCATATCATAATGCATATCCTACAAAACTAAATTTGATATTTTAAGGTACATTCATTAATTGATGAAATCTCATAGTGGATAAAAAAAATTAAAGATCAGTTTTGTTGGTAATAAACCTTAAGCTCACCATGACAAAAACCAATGCTTCCTTCTCCATCATAACTTTCCCAAGCACTACTAAAAAAAGGCTAAATAATTATGGTTTTTGACCGTCATACACCCTATTAGATGATAATGTCCAATCATGATTGAAGCTTATGTTAAGAAATTTCACATGAAGATTTATATATGTTATGAATTTTATAATATATTATTCATCATGAAATTGTCATGCACGTATGATAAATGTCTACCAAAATATTGCCCGTACATCACTAATATCTATCATATATAATTAAATACGTAATTAAAAACAATATTAAAATTAAATATTAAATTATTTAAATAATAAATATTTTTAATTTGGCAGGAATTCAAATAAATTTGGCAGATTTGATATTTATTTAAAAAAAAATTGATGGGATTTGAAATAATTATTTTTTTATTTGGTATAATTCAACAATGGAACAATTAATGCTAAAAAAATATGACTTTAATATTAATCAAATAAAAACTTATTGCAATTACACAAACATTTTCTGATTTATATTATTATACAAACTTTCCTAGCAAGTATTTACACCAATCCCATTTTCATATATTTCCACTTCTTCAAGTTTTCTACAAACTCAAAATCGCACATTACATAACGGTGAACTACGTTCTCGTGCAATTCCTTCAAACCGGCAAAAATTACCAGGTAGTTAGGGCTTCAATCCTATTATAGCTGCTCCTGCAAACCCTAACACTAAATGACCTTATTAAGTTCAGTCGTGCTTTATTAACTGCACCAAAAAAATTAACCATTATTGCACCGAAAACAACAAGCAGTCAATAAAAAAAGCCCTCGTTCAAGATCATATTTAACTATGGGATATTAAAACTTTGTGCCGCACCTGTTTAGAATTGTTGCTTATCTAAAAATTTTCTACACTAAATTACATCTTCCAACTCATTTCCTAATAAAATAATCAGAACATGGTAAAAGATTGAGACTAAAATAATACTCTAAAACCAACAACAGTCTTCGAGGCATATTAAAACTACACTGCTAAAAGTCATCAAACTCACCAGTGGAAAATCCTTTTTCATTATTTTAGCGAACAGATCAACTGGAGAAAAAGAAAGTTCTGAATAGATTTCTTGCCAAGGCTAACCACGCTCCTCCTCTATAACAGCCATTGCTACATGCATCATCTGGAAATGAAGGAACCTTCACATCATCAAATACAAATATAAGGTATTTGATTCTTTATAAGTAGTAGCTAAAATTAATGGATGCCAGATCAAGCAAAATCACACACAAATATCAAAGAAAGACACTTTTACTATTTAATTTTCGTCTGTCCAGCAATTGTTTGCTTTACGAAAGAAGAAAAAAAAAAGATAATGGTTTGCAATTGGTTTTTTAATAGTAACATTGTACTACTTAGGGCTTAAAAAATTCCTAGTATCTTTAATATATGAAGGTAAATAGATAAGGACAAAACAATTACAATCTACGGACAATTTTTCACAATCAAATATATGCTACTACTAATAAAAAAATCACTACAACAATTACAAACTACGGTAAAACAATATTTCTGTTTCAATTGACCAAGAATAGTAGAAATAGCAAGAATTTATTTGTAACATATTCACTTCAATTTTCTAATTAAGTGTATTATTTCATTTTTCTATCCGACATTAATTGTGGCTGTGGGTGATTAAATTTTGTGTGATTAATAAATGGGTTGTGTTTGAATTTGTTTAAACTCGTCATGACACGAATTAAGAAAACCCGAACACAACCATTAGCTTAATTTTCATTAAGCTTTTAAAAAAAAAAAAAAAAAAGAGATTGAGTCTATAAAACCCACCCGTTTGACCCAAAATCGACCTGGTTGGATCTTGCAATTTTAGCCACCTCACCAGCCAAGCAAGGTACTGATCGGAAGCTTGGAGACCGGCTGTCACTTTCTTGCCGTCGCCGCTTAAAACTGACTAGAAAGCCGGTGATTAAGCTTGAAAGACCGCGGCAAAACTCACCTCTTTTCGCCGTTGTTTTTGCTGGATTTTGGATACACCACCGCTTGGGTTTTGTTCCTTAGGTCACCCTCATCCTTTTCTGACCAGTCCCACCACCTCATCCTTTTCTGTCCTTGATCTCTATGTCAAATTCTTATAGTAATATAATCCACCTAATCAACCTTTGTTTGGCACTCTTGTTTGAAATCAAATACTTTATAACTGAGTGATCTGTATAAACAGTCATTTTGGTGCCAACTAAATAAGCTCTGAATTTATCAAATGCAAAAACAACTGCTAGTAACTCTTTTTTAGTGGTAGTGTAGTTAAGTTGTGCATCAACTAGGGTCTTGCTGGCATTATAAATGGAGTGAAAAATCTTGCCTTTTCTCTGGCCTAGCACTGCTCCAATAGGATGGTCGCTAGCATCACACATCAACTCAAAAGGCATACTCCAATCTGGTGCTACAACAACTGGTGCAGTAACAAGAGCTCTCTTTAACTCAACAAAATCCTTTAAGTAATTCTCATCAAAATTAAAGGGTCTGTCATGCTCTAGCAACATGAATAAATGTTTGGCTATTTTGGAAAAATATTTAATGAACCTTCTATCGAACCCAGCATGTCCTAAGAATCTCCTTATGCCTTTGACGTAAGTGGGTAGTGGATGTTTATCAATCACTTCCATTTTTGCTTTATCCACCTTTATTCATTTTCTAGAGACCGTCTACCTAGGACTATCTCTTCTTGCACCATGAAATGACACTTTTTCTAATTCAACACTAAATTTGTCTCTTTATATCTCTTAAGCACATTTTCTAGATTATGCAAACAGTCATCATATGATTTCCTAGAAACTGAAAAATCATCTATGAATACCTCAAGTGTTTGCTCGACCATATCTGAAAAAATAGACATTATAAACCTTTGGAAAGTTGTTGGAGCATTTCACAGGCCAAAGGACATCCTTCTGAAAGCAAATGTTCCATAGGGACAAGTGAATGTTGTCTTCTCCTGATCCTCTAGCGCTATAACAATCTGGTTGTAGTCCGAGTATCCATCCAAGAAACAAGAGTACTCTTTTCCATCAAGTTTGTCTAGCATTTGATCTATGAAATGTAAAGGAAAGTGATCATTCCTTGTGGCTTTGGTTAGCTTTCTATAATCCATGCAAACTCTCCATCTAGTTACTGTTCTTGTAGAAATGAGCTCACTCTTTTTATTTGCTACAACTGTTGCTCCACCTTTCTTTGAAACACATTGTACTGGGCTTACCCATGAGCTGTCTAATATTAGGTAAATGATTCCAGTATCAAGCCACTTGATGATCTTTTTTTTTTTCATAATTTTCTTCATGATGGGATTTAATATTCTCTGTTGCTCTATAGAATTGTTGTAACAATCCTCAAGCAAAATCTTGTGTATGCATATGGAGGGGCTAATTCCTTCGATATATGCCATGGTCCATTTGATGGCCTTCTTATATCTCCCCAATACATCCACCAAGCCATTCTCTTGATCTGCATTCAAAGAAGATGAAATGATTAAAGGAAATGTGTTATTGTCACTAATATAAACATACTTCAAATATGAAAGTAAAAGTTTTAATTCTAAAATAGGAGGAGACTCAATAGAGGGAACATAAAGTTTCACTTCTCTGTTTGATAGATGTATAGATTTAAAGTGCTTGTCAATTCTCACAGGTTGCTTATCTCCTAACCATGCTATGTCAGCTGTTTTAAGATCTTCATCTTCAAGTTCTTCAAATGTTACCGCCTTGATTTCTTTATTACTGTAGCAACTGTTTAATCTCTTTACTACAATAAGATCCACAATATTGATCAAATTATAGTCTTGAACTTCATCAAGACTCTTCATGGTATCTGACACATTGAATGTAACTTGTTGATCATTAACTCATATATTCAATTCTCCTTTTTGCACATCAATTAAAGTATTTCCAGTGGCTAAAAAAGGTTTTCCTAAAATGATTGGCACTTCTTTATCTGCCTCAAAATCCAGCACTATAAAATCTACTGAAAAAATAAATTTATCTACTATTACCAATACATCTTCAATCTTGCCTTCTGGATAAGCAGAAGATTTGTCAGCAAGTTGTAAAGTTACTGTTGTTGGTCAAACTTTTTCCAACTCCTAATTTCTTGAACACTAATAAAAGTATGAGATTGATACTAGCCCCCAGATCACAAAGTGTCTTATCATTGTATTTAGTTCCTATAAAGCATGGGATTGTAAAGCTTCTTAGATTCTTTGGCTTCTGAGGAATTTTGTTCTGAAGCATATAGCTGCATTCTTGTGTTAGAGTAATTACTTCAAACTCTTCAAGTCCTTTTTTCCTTGCTAAAATGTCCTTCAAGAACTTCATAATATTCGGTATTTGTTCTAGAGCTTCCACAAAAGGAATATTAATATATAACTACTTTAGCACTTCTAAGAATTTGCTAAATTGCTTGTCTTGCTTTTACTTCTAGAATTTTTGTGGAAAAGGTGGTGGGTGCCTAAACTGTTGTGCTGTAGTAGACTATAAAGACTGCTTCTCTTTTTCCACGTTCTGAGTTGATGTGAGTGGTGCTGCAACATCTTTATTAACAGGTGCTGGATCATCATTTTTTGAAGATGTTGTAGCTTGGTTGTTTACAACAGTGGGCAGGAAAAGTGGAAGGTTATGGCTCCTTGTTGAGTGTTAGAAAATGTATATTTATAAAGGAGAAAATCGTCATTTTACACTTCAAGTTTTACTAACACCCTTACTTTTATGTATTTAACCTTCTTTTGATTTAATTCCGTGTGTTTTATTTTAATTAAGTATTTTATATATTTTAGGGGCATCATAGTCATTTCATAATAAACGAGAGATCAGACGGCAAAACAGACATCACTTTTGAACTTAGGACAGTCGAAAACCTTAGGAGGAGTATAAAAGGAAAAATGGCATTGTTCACATGTACGGTATTATTCACGATATGCAGTCAGTTTCACAAGCGCATTGATGACGTGCATTGACCGATGATGTGGCATTGACTGATGAGGTGTCACGATCCTGTTGGACTAAAATTCTTATGTACTGTTGATGGTGACGTGGCAGCATATCAGTGGACCAAAAATCTCGCGTACGGTACATGCATCACACAGGATTATTTTCAACCAAACCGCGTCACTGTTCAACCCGGGTCAAACCGTGTTACTGTTCATCCGCGTGGTCATGATTTACTCTATGTATCTATAAAAAGGGGGCCTCCCCCCTTAATTTGATAGCTCTGAATCCATTTTTGGACTCCATTTTCTGTAATTCCTTCTCCATCTTGTATTTTCTACGTATTTTAATAAATTCCCATTTTGCCCCTAGTTCAATTATGAGTAGCTAATTTTCTTTCAAGCTTGGGTTGAAGGTGAAGTTTCAACATGTGTCATTGGCTTTATTTGGTAAATTTATTTTCTCATCCCCTCTAGTTTTTGTGGATGTTTTGACTTCTCGTTGACAAATAATAATAATCTTGTCTAGATACCGCCTTGGTTTCACCGGCTTTCTAGTACAAGGTTATTATTATTTGGCACGATAAGCCCTTAGCACCATATTGATTAGAGTGTGGTTCATGAGGTGTGGATTCCCCCCTCATGATTTAATTGGCACTAATAAGGAATATTTAGCCCATGGTGCATGTTGATACGGATCCAGATACCCAAGTACGTCAATTTAATAGATTTCCACTTCAATTTATTCTCGACATTTCAATTCCAATTTTAGGATAATCCAAATCAATTTCACCAGAAATCCAACCATCCATTTACAAAATTAATTCTACATATAATTAAAATCCACCTCCTCGTGGGATCGACACTCGTCACCATTGATCTATTCTACAATAGATTCGTGCACTTGCGAGTTCAATAAAATTTGCACAACACTCCTCTTCAACTTGAATTTCTTCTTGGTTTAAAAAGGGTTCAATTATCCTTTTTGGTACACCAACATGAACATGAACATCTTTTTTCCAGATATTAAATTAATCATTTTGCAATGCTCTTTTCCTCCCCTTCTTGGATCTTTTGTGTTGCTGTGTAAACTTTCCTAAGGTCTATTACTTAGTACTGTAATAAACTGTCCAATCTGGTTCTCTAGGATTCTTAAGGATACAACCTGACTTTGGACAACTGCTTTATTTTTCACAATAGACTTCTTAATCAAAGTTTAAGAGAATTGAGTAGATCATTGCTGGTTTTTCTTTGCCCTTGATTTTGCTAGTGAAATTTAGGTGGTTGAGCAGGCTTGTTTTGTCTATTGGATGCTACAGCATGTTGATTCTAATTACTCCATGAGAAGTTTGGGTGTTGTCTCCATCCAGGGTTATAAGTGTTTGAGTAAAGATTGTTCTAGTTATATCTGTTAAAGTTGCCCACATAGTTGACCGAAGCTGAATTTCCAAGACAATTATCAAATAGATGTCCTTCTCCACAATAAACACAATATACCTCAACAATTTAATTGACAGTTGCTGAAGTAATGCCTTCACCATATTTTTTAATGGGGTAACTTGGGCTGATAAAGCTGTCAAGGCGTCTATATTATGGATTCCTACTATTTCTTTTACTATAACTTGTCTGGCAGATGGTCACTGATAGTTGTTATTAGCTATTCTCTCTAAAATTTCATAAGCTTCATTATAAGACTTAAATAACAAGACTCCATTTGCTAAAGCATCCACCATCAATCTAGTGCTTGAATTAAAACTATTATAGAAAGTTTCTAACTGTATACAACAAGAAATACCACGATGAGGACATCTCTGAAATAACTCCTTAAAATTTTTCCATACATCACATAAGCTTTGATCTTCAAGTTGATGGAAGGATGTGATCTCATTCCTCAATTTTGCATTCTTGGTCGGTGGGAAGTACTTCATTAAAAATTTTGTTAGTCAAATCATTTCATGTAGTAATGGAGTCAGGTGGTAGAGAGTTCAACCATGCTCTTGCTCGACCCCTCAGGGAAATGGGAAAAGTCTAAGTCTCAATGCTTCATGTGATGCTCCAACTATCTTGAAAGCATCACTTACTTCCAGAAACAGCTTAAGGTGCAGATAAGGATTTTATGATGGCAGTCCATTAAATTGCCACACAGTTTGACGCATCCGAAATATCACTGGTTTGAGCTCAAAATAATTAGCTTGCACTTCAGGTTTAACTATTCCAGGGTTTATGATTTGAGGAGTCAACATTGCATAATCTCAAATGGCTTTGTCTTTATCATCTACCATGTAGATAATATTGTTGTTCCTTGGTTGCCCATGAATAATCTGCCCATTATGACATTCTTGACCTCCTTGTGCATTAATCGGTTCTATCACTCCACAAGGTTTCAAATTCCCAATGTCTTGCAAATCATTCATTTCTACACTAGCTTTTAAATTTCTATACTCTTTCGTCAATCTCCTTGTAGTTCTTTCTGTTAGCCTATATGGCTATAAATATTGATTTTGATGATAACAAACCACATGTATTTATTAAGCAAAGATTTATGAATTGTGCTTTTATAATAAGAAAATGATGTTATGGAATTAAAGCATTTTGGACTAAAATGAAAGTAAGTTTAGAACCTTTGATATTGTTTTAAATTTCGGATTTGGATCTATTTGAAACTATTTAAATATTTTGGGTCATTCTATAATTTCACATAGTTTGGGTGAAACCATAATTTCAGAAAGTTTTGGGATTGACAAAGTATTATTTAGAAATTAAATTGACCTATTTGTAAAGTTTCATGCGTTTTGGGTATGCTTTATAAAGTTTTGGGGTCAAACTGTAAACTTGGAAAATATTTCAACAGAGTAATCCGGATCGACAAACGGAAATCCTTGTTAAGAAGCTTCGAAGCATAAGGAAATCCAATCACAAACGGAAATTGATTGTTGGGTAGTAAGTCCGCATACGGATGTTCAAATTCAAAATTAATGTTAACAATTTGTTGATGTCCATAACCGGTAATCCGGTTACGACCAAAATGTGCATAACGGCTAGTTTTTGAGCTCAAACTATAAGAACTCAAAGCCAACTCATTTTCAAGTCCTCTTGCAAGCAAAAACAAAAAGCACACTTGATATCTTGAGCCTTGAAACTTGCGAAATACAAACATTGAATCTTTTCTTGTTCTTCATTTTTGAATATCTACTCATTGAGTGAGTTTCATTGTAATCTTAATTTATTCATCTCAATTGTAAGAGTTTGAGTGTGTGAGACACTTGAGTGAAGAGATTGGGAGATAATCTCTTAGTTGTAAAGGTTTATTGACACCTCGAAGTCAATTGTAATCGTTGAAGCCTTGGAAAGGCTTGGATAGTGAAATCCTCAAGCTTGATCGCTTGGGCGTGGGCGACCGAACCAATGAAAATTCGTGTTTGTTTCTCTTACTCCTTAATTATTGTGTTTTTAATTGAACTTATTGCTTTCAATTTTTATTAAGACATTAGATTGCTTGTTGTGTGAATTTGCTAGGATAAATTTTAAAATTCCAATTCACCCCCTTCTTGGGTTGCACACTCATATTTCATTTGGTGTCGAGCAAGGTGCTCTTATTTAGACTTAGCAGCTAAAGATCAATGGCAACTCAAAATGATTCCACATTTAGGGAAGGATACCACCACCGCTTACTTTGATGGAAACGACACCCATATTGGAAAACTAGGATGAGAATTTACTTTGCAAAGCCTTAGATTATGAAATTTGGGAAATCGTTAATGATGGTCCTTTCATGCCTTTGACTAAAAATGAAGTCGGAGAAGATATTCCAAAACCTTCACGAGATTGGAATGAATTCGAAAAGAGAAAAGCTTCTCTAATTTCCAAGGCCATGAATGCCTTGTTTTGTGCATTAGATAAGAAAGAGTTTCATAGAGTGTCTAGTTACGAAAGTGCTAATGAGATTTGGCACAAACTTGAAGTTGTCTATGAAGGCACAAACCAAGTGAAAGAATCTAAAATAAGTAGGTACACTCGACAATACGAATTGTTCCAAATGGAACAAAATGAAAATGTGTACTCTATGTATACTAGATTTACGGACATAGTGAACACTTTAGGAGCCCTAGGGAAAACTTTTTCAAATAGCGAGAAAGTCAAGAAAATCATTAGGTCACTTCCTAAGGAATGGAGACCAAAAAGGACTGCCATTGAGGAAGCCAAGGATTTAAATGTTTTACCTATTGATAATCTAATTGGTTCTCTCATTTCATATGAAGAAGATTTGGCAGCTGAAAAAGGGCATGAGGAAAAGAAGAAAAACATTGCTTTCAAGGCTTCAAAACGTGAGAGTGATGAGGAAAGCGAAATTGATGATGAAGAGCTGGCTATGTTGGCTAGAAGATTCAGAAAATTTTACAAAAAGAATAATGAGCAGAGAAAGTTCAGAGGCTACAAGAATAAAAAGGAGAAGAAGGAGACAATAACTTGTTATGAATGCAAAAGCTTGGACACATCTGAAAAATGTCCTCTTCTCAACAAACTAAAAAGAAAGCTATGGTGGCCATGGGATGATAGCGATGAGGAAACAAGTGATGATGATGAGCAACAAGAAATGACAAATTTAGCTCTCATGGCCGTTGGGGAAGAATCATGTGATGAACTTGATGAGGTAAGTGTTCTTTCTACATATGATGAATTGCATGATGCTTTTAAGGATTTGCATGATGAGCTAATGAAGATTGATAAGAAGAATATGTCTTAAAAAGAAGATGATAGAGCTTAAGAATGAAAATGATTCATTTAGTGCAAAGATTACATGCCTAGAATTAGAAAATAAAACATTGCATGATAGTATTGCATTATTTGAGAATTCTAGCACTTCACATGAGCACTTAGAGTCACACATGAATGACTTGAAAAATAAAAATGAAATGCTTAGAAAGAAGAGCAATGAACTAAATGAAATTGTGCTAAAATTCACAAATGGGCAAAAGATGTTGACAATTTGCTAAACTCACAAAATGTGTATTTGACAAAAGTGGCATAGGTTATAAACCGAATTTGAAACAAAATTTTACAAGAGTTATTTTGTGAAGAATACATCTATTAACAATAAAATTGTATGTCATTATTGCAATCAAGATGGTCATATGAAAAATAGATGTGCAGTGAAGAAAAATGCATATTATGGTGTGAAATGTGTTTGGGTTCCGAAAGGAACCATTGCTAACTCTCAAGGACCCAAAAAGGTTTGGGTACCTAAAACTTGAGATTTTTTTTTACAGGGCTCAAAGAAGAAGAAGAATAAGTGGTACTTGGACAACGGTTGTTCAAGACACATGACAGGGAATTATTCTTGGTTCTCAAGCTTTACTAAGATCGAAAATGGTGGAGATGTATTGTTTGGGGATAATTCAAAAGGAAAAATCATTGGAATTGGAAATGTCGGTAATGTATCCTCTACTCTCATTAAGAATGTGTGTTTGGTTGAAAACTTGAAACACAATTTGCTTAGTATTAGTCAATTATGTAATAAAGGATATAGAGTTATCTTTGATGAATCAAAATGTGTTATGGAGAATGCATGTGATGGGAAAGTCTTGTTTGTGGGAAATAGATGTGTTAATGTCTATACCATTAATATAGATTGTGCATCAATACATGATAAATGTCTCTCCGCATTGCATGATGATGGCTGGTTGTGGCATAGAAGATTAGGTCATGCAAGCATGGATTTGATTTCAAAAATCGTGAAAAATGATTTAGTTAAAGGTCTTCCAAAAATCAGTTTTCAAAAAGATAGAACTTGTGAAGCATGCCAATTTGGAAAACAAATCAAAACTTCCTTCAAAAGCAAGAATCATATCTCCACTTCAAAACCACTTCAATTGCTTCATATAGATTTATTTGGACCTTCTAGATATGCTAGTTTAAGTGGCAAATTTTATGCATTTGTAATTGTGGATGATTATTCTAGATACACATGGGTATTGTTCTTAGCTAATAAGGATGATGCCATTGATGCATTTCGAATTTTCTATAAAAAGGTTCAAAACGAAAAAGGTTATTCTATTACTTGTATTAGAAGTGATCATGGTGGAGAATTTAAAAATCATGCATTTGAAAATTTTTGTAATGACCTTGGCATTGAACATCAATTTTCATCACCTAGGACTCCACAACAAAATGGAGTAGTAGAGAGAAAGAATAGGTCTATTCAAGAAATGGCTAGGACCATGTTGAATGAAAACTCTTTGCCTAAGTATTTTTGGGCCGAAGCCGTCAACACCGCTTGTTATGTTTTAAATCGGGTGTTGATTAGACCTAATCTTAATAAAACTCCATATGAGCTTTGGAAAGATAGAAAACCCAACATTGGATATTTTAAAGTTTTTGGATGCAAATGTTTTGTTTTGAACACAAAAGATAATCTTGGTAAATTTGATCCAAAATCTGATGTTGGTATTTTTCTTGGTTATTCAAATTCAAGCAAAGCTTATAGAGTTTATAACAAAAGAACTTTAGTTGTGGAGAATCTATGCATGTCACATTTGATGAGTCTAACCCCTCCTCTACGGAGAAAGTCGTTGTTGATGATAATGCAGAAGAAGAACAACAAGAAGAAGCATCGAATGACAACCAAGAAGACGCACCACATGGAATACAAGAGGAACATCATGAAGAAACAAATGTAGAGCAAAATGAAGGTACTTCTCAAACACTCCCCAAGGAGTGGAGGTATGTTTCCTCTCACCCTAAGGATGTAATTTTAGGAGATCCCTCACGAGGTGTTATCACTAGATCATCTCTTAGAAACACATGCGAGCATGCTGCATTTATTTCTCAAATTGAACCAAAATCCTTTGCGGATGCGGAAAACGATGAATCTTGGATTATGGAAATGCAAGAGGAGTTGAATCAATTTGAGAGAAACAATGTGTGGGAGTTAGTTCCTAATCCGGAACATCAATCCATTATAGGTACTAAATGGGTATTTAGAAACAAAATGGATGAATCCGGTGTGGTTGTAAGAAATAAAGCTAGATTAGTGGCTCAAGGTTACAACCAAGAAGAAGGAATTGATTTTGATGAAACTTTTGCACCTGTAGCAAGGTTAGAATCCATTAGGATGTTGTTAGCATATGCATGTCATAAGAATTTTATTTTATATCAAATGGATGTCAAGAGTGCTTTCTTAAATGGATATATTATGGAGGAAGTTTATGTGAAACAACCACCTGGTTTTGAAAATGAAAAATTTCTAGATCATGTGTATAAGTTATCCAAGGCTTTGTATGGTTTAAAACAAGCACCTAGAGCATGGTATGATAGGCTTAAACATTTCTTGTTGGATAACGATTTTTCAATGGGAAAAGCGGACACAACTCTTTTTGTTAAGCATAAGAACCAATACATACTTATTGTTCAAATTTATGTTGATGATATTATTTTTTGTTCTACTAATGAGTTGTTGTGTAAAGATTTTTCATCATGTATGAGCCAAGAGTTTGAGATGAGTATGATGGGAGAGTTGAAGTACTTCCTTGGACTTCAAATCAAACAAAACGAGGAAGGAATTTTCATAAACCAAGCCAAGTACGTGAAAGATCTACTCAAAAGATTTAGCTATGATAATGGAACGGCGAAAAACACTCCTATGAGTACTACCATCAAAATCGGACAAAGATGAGAAAGGTAAGGAAGTTGATATCAAGACATATCGAGGTATGATCGGATCCTTACTCTACTTGACTGCTAGTAGGCCTGATATTATGTTTAGTGTTTGCTTGTGTGCTAGATTTCAATCTTGTCCTAAAGAGTCTCACATGCTTGCTGTCAAACGCATTTTTCGATATTTAATTGGCACTATTAATCTTGGCCTTTGGTATCCTAGAGGAACTCATTTTGATTTAACTTGTTATTCGGATGCCGATTTTGCTGGGTATAAGGTTGATAGAAAAAATACTAGTGGGACATGTCACTTCCTAGGTCATTCTCTTGTCTCTTGGTTTAGTAAGAAACAAAACTCGGTTGCGCTTTCAACCACCGAGGCAGAATATATTGCCGCAGGTAGTTGTTGTGCACAAATTCTATGGATGAAACAAACCCTTAGAGACCATGGTATTAAGCTTGATCAAATTCCTATTTATGTGACAATACTAGTGCAATAAATCTTTCTAAGAATCCTATTCAACATTCTAGGACTAAGCATATAGAAATTAGACATCATTTCCTTAGAGATCATGTTCAAAAAGGAGATGTCGTAATTAAATTTGTTTCCACTGAAAATCAGCTTGCGGATATCTTTACAAAACCTCTTAGCGAAGAGCATTTTATAAAGATAAGACATGAGCTTGGAATGATAAATGTTGCATCTTGATTTATGCTTTACTACATGGCTTGATATGTTTGTTATCATATGGTTTTATACTTCATGAATTAGATAGCATGATATGCTTGTAAATTTATGATTTTATGATTTTGTGTTTCATGCATTAAATGGCTTATTGAAAAAATTTTAAATCTCAAAATGATTTAAAATTAATCAATTTTTAAGGCCGGAAATAAAATGGTGTGTGTAGAACAAGTATAAGAGCTAGCAAATATTCCATTTCCACTCATCCGGAAAACCGGATTAGTGTTGGTTGCTCTCGGGACAACATTCGGATAACCGGATTTTCAATCCGGAAAACCGGATTTGCTAAGCCTCCTCTCTACCTCAAAACCAAATAACCGGTTCTTAAAATCCGAAAAACCGAATTCAAGAGGCAACTTTCTGCCTCAAACCGGACTACCGGTTATCAAAACCGAAAAGCCGGTTTCGCGTGGAACCTTGCTGGAGCAAACCGGATTTCCGGTTCATCTCATCCGGCAAGCCGGTTTCGGGTTTCAAGCTTCTGGTCACAACCGGCTATCCGGTTAGTGCAAACCGAAAATCCGGTTTCGGAAGCTATTTCAACTGTTCTTCTTCCCTCTTCAAACGGAAATCCGGTTCTTGCTCTCTCTCTAAAAACCGATTTCTCTCTCTCATTTGTCACTCCAAAATCCACCATTTCTACTCGGTTTTGATGCAAATCAATCCATAAATCTTGATCCCCATCCGTTCTTATACCTAAAATCACACTCAAAACTCATTCTCAACCTCCAAATCCCTAGATCCGAATTTCAACCTAGGTTTTGGGCCGATTTTTCTCTCTCTAGATTTCTCACTCTCAAGCTGTTTTTGATCCAATTTGTTTCTCCAAATCACTTTCAATCTTCATCATCTTCATTCTCCTTATCCTTTTCAACCCCAAATCAACCAAATCACAATGTCAAGCTCTCGGCCGGTTCGAAGAAAAGGCAAAGAACCGGTTCAACAAACCGACCGACCACGGGAAGCAAGGGGCATCACCAATCAATCCAATTTCGAGTCCACACATTTTCAGAACAAGAAACATCTAGCCAAACGTTTTCATCAACAGTTCATGACTCGTGAGGTACTCCAAACCTTTTTTGTTTTACCGGATTGTTTGAATCATCTTAGTATTAGCAATAGAACTTTATTGCAATTGTTGGAAGATGTTGGTTGGCTTAATGCACTTGTTGTTGAGGAAAATGTATATCCTGACTTGGTGAGAGTGTTTTACTCGAATATGGATTGTTCCGCAGAGAAAGAGAATCGAGTAATCACCACAGTTGGAGGAGTTTTGATTGAGTTTGATGATTCGGAGTTGAACTCCATCCTAGGATCTTCCGATGATGGCCTAGAAATGTTTTCACCTAGAAAACCTCCTGACATTGATGACTATGTTTATATTGATGCTGTTAAGAATATATGTCGTCGTGTCGACCTTTCCGATGAAGATTGTACTATCCATTTTCGCAACCTATGTCTTTGTCTTCAATCTCGGATATTACTTCGTTTTATTCAGAGCATTGTCCTTGCTAGATTAGGCCATTTGGATGAGGTCTCTCATATGGATGTCGCCTTGATTGATTGTATTCTTAGACACCGTCTAGTTGACTTAGGATATACCATTTTCCGAAACATGCTCAGTATACCTAAGTTGATTACCCGCTTCCTTCCATATGGTCATTTCATTACCCGAATCCTGAAATTTTTTGATGTACCGATTAAAGAACCGTCGTGTAGACCGTCTAAGGGTATCGAGGATGATGCCATTGTCGGCTTAGGCTTTGAGGGGAAAAATGGCACTTGGGTCAAATACTCTGAAAACAAGTTTACCTTCCTTGCTCCAAGTGATGATCGGTCACTTAATCTTTGTGTTCCACCATCACCCATTTTCTCACTCATTTCGGGGCAAGAGACGCAGATCCTCCGTGATAACCGATGTCTCTGCATCCGTTTCATCACCTCCACGACATCCTACCTATGGAGATGTTACTCTTCAGCAGCTTATGGATGAGGTGCGGACACTTTCGTGAAGTTTCAAGCAGGCGCTCCTTCATGGACGCTTCTTTGAAAGACATTCCATATCCGTATCCACCTCCTTCACCTCCATCCTCACCACCTGAGTAGTATCTTATGCTTGTATTTGGACACACCTACATTTCATTTACTGCATTGTGTGTTCTTTTATTTTCGACTCTATGGATGGTTATTATGATTTTCGGTTTATGGTTTTGTTGTTGGATGATATGGATTTGTTGTGACTATTTATGTTGGATGTTATGGATTTGTTTTGATTGATCATTATGGATTATATGGATTTTCTTATGCTTATGGATATTTGTTTTACTAATGTGCTTATGTTGCGATTTTGATGATTGATAGGGGGAGCTTTTATTCTTTTTGATGATGAAGGGGGAGAATGATTTAATATGTGTTATGAAAATATGCATGTATCTAGGGGGAGCATGTATGCAGGGGGAGTTTTTGTTAAACAATTTTCAAATCATTTTTTAACTTGCATTGATTAAGGGGGAGCTTTTTCATAACAAGATTAAAGTTTTTAATGTGTTTTGTCATCATCAAAAAGGGGGAGATTGTTAGCCTATATGGCTATAAATATTGATTTTGATGATAACAAACCACATGTATTTATTAAGCAAAGATTTATGAATTGTGCTTTTATAATAAGAAAATGATGTTATGGAATTAAAGCATTTTGGACTAAAATGAAAGTAAGTTTAGAACCTTTGATATTGTTTTAAATTTCGGATTTGGATCTATTTGAAACTATTTAAATATTTTGGGTCATTCTATAATTTCACATAGTTTGGGTGAAACCATAATTTCAGAAAGTTTTGGGATTGACAAAGTATTATTTAGAAATTCTGAAATTAGACCTATTTGTAAAGTTTCATAACGTTTTGGGCCATAACACAGTTTTATAAAGTTTTGGGGTCAAACTGTAAACTTGGAAAATATTTCACTGTAGCAAGCGGAAATCCGGATCCTGACAAACGGAAATCCGGTTGTTGGGCAGTAAGCTTCTGAGCATAAGCGGAAATCCGAATCCTGACAAACGGAAATTCGGTTGTTGGGTAGTAAGCTTCTGAGCATAAGCGGAAATCCGGATTTGGCAAAGCCGCATACCGGATGTTCAGAAATTCAAAATTGTGGCTGTAACGGTAACATTAAGCGGAATTCTGGATGTCCATAACCGGTAATCCGGTTACGACCAAAATGTGCATAACGGCTAGTTTTTGAGCTCAAACTATAAGAACTCAAAGCCAACTCATTTTCAAGTCCTCTTGCAAGCAAAAACAAAAAGCACACTTGATATCTTGAGCCTTGAAACTTGCGAAATACAAACATTGAATCTTTTCTTGTTCTTCATTTTTGAATATCTACTCATTGAGTGAGTTTCATTGTAATCTTAATTTATTCATCTCAATTGTAAGAGTTTGAGTGTGTGAGACACTTGAGTGAAGAGATTGGGAGATAATCTCTTAGTTGTAAAGGTTTATTGACACCTCGAAGTCAATTGTAATCGTTGAAGCCTTGGAAAGGCTTGGATAGTGAAATCCTCAAGCTTGGATCGCTTGGAGGCGTGGACGTAGGCGGGGATTGCCGAACCACGTAAAAATTCGTGTGTTTGTTTCTCTTCTCCCTTACTCCTTAATTATTGTGTTTTTAATTGAACTTATTGCTTTCAATTTTTATTAAGACATTAGATTGCTTGTTGTGTGAATTTGCTAGGATAAATTTTAAAATTCCAATTCACCCCCTTCTTGGGTTGCACACTCATATTTCATTTGGTGTCAGAGCAAGGTGCTCTTATTTAGACTTAACCGTCTAGAGCTAAAGATCAATGGCAACTCAAAATGATTCCACATTTAGGGAAGGACAGTCCACCACTAGACCACCTTACTTTGATGGAAACGATTACCCATATTGGAAAACTAGGATGAGAATTTACTTGCAAGCCTTAGATTATGAAATTTGGGAAATCGTTAATGATGGTCCTTTCATGCCTTTGACTAAAAATGAAGTCGGAGAAGATATTCCAAAACCTTCACGAGATTGGAATGAATTCGAAAAGAGAAAAGCTTCTCTAATTTCCAAGGCCATGAATGCCTTGTTTTGTGCATTAGATAAGAAAGAGTTTCATAGAGTGTCTAGTTACGAAAGTGCTAATGAGATTTGGCACAAACTTGAAGTTGTCTATGAAGGCACAAACCAAGTGAAAGAATCTAAAATAAGTAGGTACACTCGACAATACGAATTGTTCCAAATGGAACAAAATGAAAATGTGTACTCTATGTATACTAGATTTACGGACATAGTGAACACTTTAGGAGCCCTAGGGAAAACTTTTTCAAATAGCGAGAAAGTCAAGAAAATCATTAGGTCACTTCCTAAGGAATGGAGACCAAAAAGGACTGCCAAGGATTTAAATGTTTTACCTATTGATAATCTAATTGGTTCTCTCATTTCATATGAAGAAGATTTGGCAGCTGAAAAAGGGCATGAGGAAAAGAAGAAAAACATTGCTTTCAAGGCTTCAAAACGTGAGAGTGATGAGGAAAGCGAAATTGATGATGAAGAGCTGGCTATGTTGGCTAGAAGATTCAGAAAATTTTACAAAAAGAATAATGAGCAGAGAAAGTTCAGAGGCTACAAGAATAAAAAGGAGAAGAAGGAGACAATAACTTGTTATGAATGCAAGAAGCCCGGACACATACGACCGAAATGTCCTCTTCTCAACAAACTAAAAAAGAAAGCTATGGTGGCCACATGGGATGATAGCGATGAGGAAACAAGTGATGATGATGAGCAACAAGAAATGACAAATTTAGCTCTCATGGCCGTTGGGGAAGAATCATGTGATGAACTTGATGAGGTAAGTGTTCTTTCTACATATGATGAATTGCATGATGCTTTTAAGGATTTGCATGATGAGCTAATGAAGATTGATAAGAAGAATATGTCTTAAAAAGAAGATGATAGAGCTTAAGAATGAAAATGATTCATTTAGTGCAAAGATTACATGCCTAGAATTAGAAAATAAAACATTGCATGATAGTATTGCATTATTTGAGAATTCTAGCACTTCACATGAGCACTTAGAGTCACACATGAGTGACTTGAAAAATGAGAATGAAATGCTTAGAAAGAAGAGCAATGAACTAAATGAAATTGTGCTAAAATTCACAAATGGGCAAAAGATGTTGGACAATTTGCTAAACTCACAAAAATGTGTATTTGACAAAAGTGGCATAGGTTATAAACCGAATTTGAAACAAAAATTTTACAAGAGTTATTTTGTGAAGAATACATCTATTAACAATAAAATTGTATGTCATTATTGCAATCAAGATGGTCATATGAAAAATAGATGTGCAGTGAAGAAAAATGCATATTATGGTGTGAAATGTGTTTGGGTTCCGAAAGGAACCATTGCTAACTCTCAAGGACCCAAAAAGGTTTGGGTACCTAAAACTTGAGATTTTTTTTTACAGGGCTCAAAGAAGAAGAAGAATAAGTGGTACTTGGACAACGGTTGTTCAAGACACATGACAGGGAATTATTCTTGGTTCTCAAGCTTTACTAAGATCGAAAATGGTGGAGATGTATTGTTTGGGGATAATTCAAAAGG
Organism: Citrus cavaleriei; assembly: GCA_030448925.1. Lineage (NCBI taxonomy): Eukaryota > Viridiplantae > Streptophyta > Magnoliopsida > Sapindales > Rutaceae > Citrus > Citrus cavaleriei. The sequence continues at coordinate 377,396 of JAUJEN010000343.1, forward strand.
AAAAATCATTGGAATTGGAAATGTCGGTAATGTATCCTCTACTCTCATTAAGAATGTGTGTTTGGTTGAAAACTTGAAACACAATTTGCTTAGTATTAGTCAATTATGTAATAAAGGATATAGAGTTATCTTTGATGAATCAAAATGTGTTATGGAGAATGCATGTGATGGGAAAGTCTTGTTTGTGGGAAATAGATGTGTTAATGTCTATACCATTAATATAGATTGTGCATCAATACATGATAAATGTCTCTCCGCATTGCATGATGATGGCTGGTTGTGGCATAGAAGATTAGGTCATGCAAGCATGGATTTGATTTCAAAAATCGTGAAAAATGATTTAGTTAAAGGTCTTCCAAAAATCAGTTTTCAAAAAGATAGAACTTGTGAAGCATGCCAATTTGGAAAACAAATCAAAACTTCCTTCAAAAGCAAGAATCATATCTCCACTTCAAAACCACTTCAATTGCTTTATATAGATTTATTTGGACCTTCTAGATATGCTAGTTTAAGTGGCAAATTTTATGCATTTGTAATTGTGGATGATTATTCTAGATACACATGGGTATTGTTCTTAGCTAATAAGGATGATGCCATTGATGCATTTCGAATTTTCTATAAAAAGGTTCAAAACGAAAAAGGTTATTCTATTACTTGTATTAAGTGATCATGTGGAGAATTTAAAATCATGCATTTGAAAATTTTGTAATGACCTTGGCATTGAACATCAATTTTCATCACCTAGACTCCACAACAAAATGGAGTAGAGAGAAAGAATAGGTCTATTCAAGAAATGGCTAGACCATGTTGAATGAAAACTCTTTGCCTAAGTATTTTGGGTCAAGCAACACCGCTTGTTATGTTTTAAATCGGTGTTGATTAGACCTAATCTTAATAAAACTCCATATGAGCTTGGAAAGATAGAAAACCCAACATTGGCTATTTTAAAGTTTTTGGATGCAAATGTTTTGTTTTGAACACAAAAGATAATCTTGGTAAATTTGATCCAAAATCTGATGTTGGTATTTTTCTTGGTTATTCAAATTCAAGCAAAGCTTATAGAGTTTATAACAAAAGAACTTTAGTTGTGGAGAATCTATGCATGTCACATTTGATGAGTCTAACCCCTCCTCTACGGAGAAAGTCGTTGTTGATGATAATGCAGAAGAAGAACAACAAGAAGAAGCATCGAATGACAACCAAGAAGACGCACCACATGGAATTCAAGAGGAACATCATGAAGAAACAAATGTAGAGCAAAATGAAGGTACTTCTCAAACACTCCCCAAGGAGTGGAGGTATGTTTCCTCTCACCCTAAGGATGTAATTTTAGGAGATCCCTCACGAGGTGTTATCACTAGATCATCTCTTAGAAACACATGCGAGCATGCTGCATTTATTTCTCAAATTGAACCAAAATCCTTTGCGGATGCGGAAAACGATGAATCTTGGATTATGGAAATGCAAGAGGAGTCAATTTGATAGAAACAATGTGTGTTAGTTAGTTACTTATCCGTAACATCAATCAATTATAGTTACTAAATGGTTATTTAGATACTAAATGGATGTATCAGGTGTGTTTGTAAGAAATTAAGCTATATTAGTGGATCAAGGTTACAACCAAGAAGAAGGAATTGATTTTGATGAAACTTTTGCACCTGTAGGTTAGAATCCATTAGGATGTTGTTAGCATATATGTCATAAGAATTTTATTTTATATCAAATGGATGTCAAGAGTGCTTTCTTAAATGGATATATTATGGAGGAAGTTTATGTGAAACAACCTCCTGGTTTTGAAAATGAAAAATTTCTAGATCATGTGTATAAGTTATCCAAGGCTTTGTATGGTTTAAAACAAGCACCTAGAGCATGGTATGATAGGCTTAAACATTTCTTGTTGGATAACGATTTTTCAATGGGAAAAGCGGACACAACTCTTTTTGTTAAGCATAAGAACCAATACATACTTATTGTTCAAATTTATGTTGATGATATTATTTTTTGTTCTACTAATGAGTTGTTGTGTAAAGATTTTTCATCATGTATGAGCCAAGAGTTTGAGATGAGTATGATGGGAGAGTTGAAGTACTTCCTTGGACTTCAAATCAAACAAAACGAGGAAGGAATTTTCATAAACCAAGCCAAGTACGTGAAAGATCTACTCAAAAGATTTAGCTATGATAATGGAACGGCAAAAAACACTCCTATGAGTACTACCATCAAGCTGGACAAAGATGAGAAAGGTAAGGAAGTTGATATCAAGACATATCGAGGTATGATCGGATCCTTACTCTACTTGACTGCTAGTAGGCCTGATATTATGTTTAGTGTTTGCTTGTGTGCTAGATTTCAATCTTGTCCTAAAGAGTCTCACATGCTTGCTGTCAAACGCATTTTTCGATATTTAATTGGCACTATTAATCTTGGCCTTTGGTATCCTAGAGGAACTCATTTTGATTTAACTTGTTATTCGGATGCCGATTTTGCTGGGTATAAGGTTGATAGAAAAAATACTAGTGGGACATGTCACTTCCTAGGTCATTCTCTTGTCTCTTGGTTTAGTAAGAAACAAAACTCGGTTGCGCTTTCAACCACCGAGGCAGAATATATTGCCGCAGGTAGTTGTTGTGCACAAATTCTATGGATGAAACAAACCCTTAGAGACTATGGTATTAAGCTTGATCAAATTCCTATTTATGTGACAATACTAGTGCAATAAATCTTTCTAAGAATCCTATTCAACATACTAGGACTAAGCATATAGAAATTAGACATCATTTCCTTAGAGATCATGTTCAAAAAGGAGATGTCGTAATTAAATTTGTTTCCACTGAAAATCAGCTTGCGGATATCTTTACAAAACCTCTTAGCGAAGAGCATTTTATAAAGATAAGACATGAGCTTGGAATGATAAATGTTGCATCTTGATTCATGCTTTACTACATGGCTTGATATGTTTGTTATCATATGGTTTTATACTTCATGAATTAGATAGCATGATATGCTTGTAAATTTATGATTTTATGATTTTGTGTTTCATGCATTAAATGGCTTATTGAAAAAATTTTAAATCTCAAAATGATTTAAAATTAATCAATTTTTAAGGCCGGAAATAAAATGGTGTGTGTAGAACAAGTATAAGAGCTAGCAAATATTCCATTTCCACTCATCCGGTAAGCCGGATTAGCTTTGGTTACTCTCGGGTCATCATTCGGATAATCGGTTTTATCAATCCGGAAAATCGGATTTGCTAAGCCTCCTCTCTACCTCAAAACCAGATAACCGATTCTTAAAATCCGGAAAACCGAATTCAAGAGGCAACTTTCTGCCTCAAACCAGACTACCGGTTAGCAAAACCGGAACGCCGGTTTCGCGTGGAACCTTGCTGGAGCAAACCGGATTTTCGGTTCATCTCATCCTAAGCTTTCAAGCTTCTGGTCACAACCGGCTATCCGGTTAGTGCAAACCGAAAATCCGGTTTCGGAAGCTATTTCAACTGTTCTTCTTCCCTCTTCAAACGGAAATCCGGTTCTTGCTCTCTCTCTAAAAACCGATTTCTCTCTCTCATTTTTCACTCCAAAATCCACCATTTCTACTCGGTTTTGATGCAAATCAATCCATAAATCTTGATCCCCATCCGTTCTTATACCTAAAATCACACTCAAAACTCATTCTCAACCTCCAAATCCCTAGATCCGAATTTCAACCTAGGTTTTGGGCCGATTTTTCTCTCTCTAGATTTCTCACTCTCAAGCTGTTTTTGATCCAATTTGTTTCTCCAAATCACTTTCAATCTTCATCATCTTCATTCTCCTTATCATTTTCAACCCCAAATCAACCAAATCACAATGTCAAACTCTCGGCCGGTTCGAAGAAAAGGCAAAGAACCGGTTCAACAAACCGACCGGCCACGGGAAGCAAGGGGCATCACCAATCAATCCAATTTCGAGTCCACACATTTTCAGAACAAGAAACATCTAGCCAAACGCTTTTCATCAACCATGACTCGTGAGGTACTCCAAACCTTTTTGTTTTACCGGATTGTTCAATCATCTTAGTATTAGCAATAGAACTTTATTGCAAATTGTTGAAGATGTCATGGCTTAATGCACTTGTTGTTGAGGAAAATGTATATCCCGACTTGGTGAGAGTGTTTTACCAATATGGATTGTTCCGAGAAAGAGAATCGAGTAATCACCATTGGAGGAGTTTTGATCGAGTTTGATGATTCGGAGTCGAACTCCATCCTAGGATCTTCCGATGATGGCCTAGAAATGTTTTCACCTAGAAAACCTCCGACATTGATGACTATGTTTATATCGATGTCATAAGAATATATGTCGTCGTGTCGACCTTTCCGATGAAGATTGTACTATCCATTTTCGCAACCTATGTCTTTGTCTTCAATCTCGGATATTACTTCGTTTTATTCAGAGTATTGTCCTTGCTAGATTAGGACATTTGGATGAGGTCTCTCATATGGATGTCGCCTTGATTGATTGTATTCTTAGACACCGTCTAGTTGACTTAGGATATACCATTTTCCGAAACATGCTCAGTATACCTAAGTTGATTACCCGCTTCCTTCCATATGGTCATTTCATTACCCGAATCCTGAAATTTTTTGATGTACCGATTAAAGAACCGTCGTGTAGATCGTCTAAGGGTATCGGGGATGATGCCATTGTCGGCTTAGGCTTTGAGTGGAAAAATGGCACTTGGGTCAAATACTCTGAAAACAAGTTTACCTTCCTTGCTCCAAGTGATGATCGGTCACTTAATGCTGTGGTTCCAGCCGATCAGCTACCCATTTTCTCACTCTCATTTCGGGGGCAGCGTAGACGCCGAGATCCTCCCGTGATAGCTTCAGCTCCTGATGTCTCTGCATCCGTTTCATCACCTCCACGACATCCTACCTATGGAGATGTTACTCTTCAGCAGCTTATGGATGAGGTGCGGACACTTTCTAAGCAGATCGAAGTTTCAGAGAGCAGCCTTCATGGATGTTTCTCTTCGAAAGACTTTATTCCATATCCAGATTCACCTCCTTCACCTCCATCCTCACCACGAGTAGTATCTTATGCTTGTATTTCGACACACCTACATTTCATTTATCGCATTGTGTTCTTTATTTTCGACTCTATGGATGGTTATTATGATTTTCAGTTTATGGTTTTGTTGTTGGATGATATGGATTTGTTGTGACTATTTATGTTGGATGTTATGGATTTGTTTTGATTGATCATTATGGATTATATGGATTTTCTTATGCTTATGGATATTTGTTTTACTAATGTGCTTATGCATTTCGATGATCGATGGGAGCTTTTTATTCTTTTCAGGGGGAGAATGATTTAATATGTGTTATGAAAATATGCATGTATCTAGGGGGAGCATGTATGCAGGGGGAGTTTTTTGTTAAACAATTTTCAAATCATTTTTTTAACTTGCATTGATTAAGGGGAGCTTTTTCATAACAAGATTAAAGTTTTTAATGTTTCATCATCAAAAAGATCATAAATTTATACTTATAAATATCGATTTCACGATAACAAACCACATGTATTTATTAAGCAAAGATTTATGAATTGTGCTTTTATAATAAGAAAATGATGTTATGGAATTAAAGCATTTTGGACTAAAATGAAAGTAAGTTTAGAACCTTTGATATTGTTTTAAATTTCGGATTTGGATCTATTTGAAACTATTTAAATATGTTGGGTCATTCTATAATTTCACATAGTTTGGGTGAAATCATAATTTCAAAAAGTTTTGGGATTGACAAAGTATTATTTAGAAATTCTTAAATTGGACCTATTTGTAAAGTTTCATAACGTTTTGGGCCATAATACAGTTTAATAAAGTTTTGGGGTCAAACTGTAAACTTGGAAAATATTTCACTGTAGCAGATACTGTAGCAAGCGGAAATCCGGATCCTGACAAACGGAAATTCGGTTGTTGGACAGTAAGCTTCTGAGCATAAGCGGAAATCCGGATCCTGACAAACGGAAATCCGGTTGTCAAGAAGTTTTCGAAAGCATGCGAACCGGATTTGGCAAAACGGCATACCGGATGTTTAGAAATTCAAAATTGTGGCTGTAACGGTAACATTAAGCGGAATTCCGGATGTCCATAACCGGTAATCCGGTTACCACCAAAATGTGCATAACGGCTAGTTTTTGAGCTCAAACTATAAGAACTCAAATCCAACTCATTTTCAAGTCCTCTAACAAGCAAAAACAAAAAGAACACGTGATATCTTGAGCCTTCAAACTTGCGAAATACAAACATTGAATCTTTTCTTTGTTCTTCATTTTTGAATATCTACTCATTGAGTGAGTTTCATTGTAATCTTAATTTATTCATCTCAATTGTAAGAGTTTGAGAGACACTGAGAAGAGACGAGATAATCTCTTAGTTGTAAAGGTTTATTGACACCTCGAAGTCAATTGTAATAGTTGAAGCCTTGGAAAGGCTTGGATAGTGAAATCCTCAAGCTTGGATCGCTTGGAGGCGTGGACGTAGGCGGGGATTGCCGAACCACGTAAAAATTTGTGTTTGTTTCTCTTCTCCCTTACTCTTTAATTATTGTGTTTTTAATTGAACTTATTGCTTTCAATTTTTATTAAGACATTAGATTGCTTATTGTGTGGATTTGCTAGGATAAATTTTAAAATTCCAATTCACCCCCCTCTTGGGTTGCACACTCATATTTCACTTTCAATTTCTGGATAAAACTGGAATTCAACAGTTTTGTATTTGCACATGCAAGGGTTGTTAGAGCACTTCGTCAACAAAGTAAATAAATTAAAATAAAACTAAAAATTAGCACCAACGAAAATTGATTTCACAAATCACAATAAACAATCAATTGTCGACAACGGCACTAAAAACTTGTTAGGTGTTTTCTAGTACTATAGATGTCAATGTGCAAGTGTACACAACAAGTAATTTATTGATGAGTATTCAGATCATCTCCATAGGGATTGATGTTACCGGATTTGCTACAACAATCTTAACAGTGCAATTTCTAAATTAAAAAAATAATTGATGAAATAAATGAATTAACTAAAGAACAATAATGCAAATAACAAAATCCAATAAGGAAAATTCTCAAGCCAAACACAAGGATGTAACCAATAGGAAAGGAGTAGTTGAGCGATTATACACACGTAATGGTATTGACTATTTTTCCAATTAAGATTCTGTTGTTACAACATCTACTGCAGCATTGGACAGAATCCTTCATGCATTCTTAGATGTCACCTGTTGGATATTTTACTTGTAAATGCAACCTAACAGTGACTAATTATTACGCTAACATTAGATATAGCATTATACGTTTTAGGTTCTAATTACCCTACAAGGTGAATTTATTTGTCTAGATCTTCACTAATTTTAGATCAAATATTTCCTTATTCAAATTAAGATTAACTCAACATGGGAAACCAAGTCTTGCCTTAACTTATTTCACTAAGTCAGGCATTTTTGAACATCTTTTTTAACTAGTATCCACTAAATGGGTGGTCAACCGAAATAGAAAATTGCAATAAGTAAAAGCAAGACAAAATACTACAGCAGATTCTGCACAACACACATATCAATCAAATAACTAACAAGATTGTTTATCACTCAACCACAACAAATTTTAGTTCATGATTTGCGATAAAACAGTAAATAGAATCTGTTTAGCCATAAAATACATTCCCATAAAGAAATAACAATAAGAAAACAATATGAGGAAGTGATCTCTACTTGTTTTCCATCCTTAAAACTTTAGCATTTTGGTTCCCTACAATCATGTACGTAATCAGAGCACAAACCAATCTAAAACAAAATTAATTTATTAAAAATAAACTAAAATAGATGCTCATTGCAAAATGTAACTAGAAATGCAATAAAAACACATCATTTACTCTCTAAGTAATATTGCTTTAAGTCTAAAAATGCTATGATAACTCTCATTTCATAGAGTTATCACTAACACAAATATCAAGTCTCTCTAATCTTCGTTTGGAGATATGACCTAATCACTTATACTATAACACAGCCGAATTCTCATCGGTCAAATTTCTCTGTATACCTCGTATACTTAATTGGAGGGATTCATTAAATGAAGCAATCATATTTATTAAATGAAGCAATCATATCAATCAAATAAATATTATCATAACCTGATAAAATCATGTACTTTATTGGTTTGTTTCCCTTTAAAATAGTTAACAAAAATATCAAAATCTGTAAAATCTAAGAGGTCAAGAATTCTCATTTTGATATAGTTAACACTATATCAAAATCTTGATATAGTTAACACAAATATCAAGTCTCTTTAATCTCTATTTGGAGATATGACCTAATCTCTTGTACTATAACGCAACAGAGTTCTCATTGGTTAGTTGTCTCTTTATACCTCGTGTACTTAATTGTAGGGATTCATTAAATGAAGCAATCATGTCAATCAAATAAAGGTTATCATAACCTGATAAAGAACTAGAACCAACTAATTTTGAATCATGAAGCAAATTAAATTTTCCATTCCCAAATAAACAAAACCAAAGTTGTATAAAGAAGAAATGGAAATCAAATTTCGTTTAAAAGACAGAACAATAAATGTTTCATCAACATCCAAATAAAATTCAGTCTTTAATAAAAATCTAAGTTTTCCAATTACTTCAACTTCAAGCTTCTTACCATCGTCCACATAGATGTATCTTTCACCATCATTGGGCTTTCGGCAATTTAGGCAATTCTGCATAGATAACTAATGTGAGTGGTTGCATCAGAATCTATCCACCACATGTGTGTTGGTATTAAAGTTAAATTAATCTCATAATAAACCAAATCATACCCTTCAGCCTCGTAAAAGAAAAAACGAGTACCTTTCGAATCATTCGATTTCTTTTGTTGTTTCCTTCGAGGTGCTGTATCTGCAGCTTCCTTATCATTTTTCTTTTTCTTACCCTTGTCTTTGCCCTTACACCTTACTGAAATTAGATTTGTCAAGAGCGTATCACTTTCAGCCTTTTTGTTCTTGACAAACCTCTGTTCAATTTCTGCAAGAAATTCCTTAGTCGTAGATACCTTTTCAGACATAGAGCCTCTAAATGCTTCCGAAATGACCCTTTTCATGATCATCATACACATGCGATTGGATTTTTTCCACCTTTCCATATCCCTTTTGCCATCAAGGGTACTTGCATCTGTAAGAGGTGGGGGAGAATCAACTTTTAACGTAAGGTCGAGATCTAGGACTGTGAGAACTATTCTTACCATGACTTGAAGTTAGAGCCATTTAGCATGAATAGAGTTGATGTTGGCAATAATATTAGTAGGAGTCATAACTGAATAGAGAACATATAAGTCTTAAAACAAAAAATAAATTTAAAAAAGGAAACCCTATCTTAAGATATCGGACATTCCATTAATATTTTATCTTTGGACAAAATATTATTTTGTAAGTAACATCTTGGTGTAGTAACAAAAAATTGATAATAAGAACATGTCAAATAAGAAACCTTCCTTTGAGCCAATTTATTATTCACATGCAAAACCGAATAATCATCACGTGTTTATTACCACAGGTGCACATGCAACTCTGTTAAATATGGACCTTCCTTTGGGCCGATTGATGTCCACATAAATTACATACACGTTGTCATTTATATGCCAAAACAAATTAATTTCCACAAGAGAGGTCACTTTGGTGACATATTGGTTCAATTAATTCATCTCAATATATATATAAGCATACTAATATTTGAATTTAAAATTGTATCAAAATTACCTTAAACATACGAAAAATAAAAGATTTAGGTCAAAGTTCGGTGAACGAATGACTATTGACCGGTCATTCGTTGACCGAGTCAGGCTGGACTAGGTCAACTCGAATATTAAAATCGAATATTTAAAACTGATTTTTTTAATTTTTTAATTAATCAAAAAAATTAATTAAAAAAACCACAAACTTGTTCTCAAACTCAATAATATCATAATTATTAGATTTAAAAAGCCCAAAAACTTAATCAATAATTGAAAATAAATTTGATTCTCTATAATTCAACATGAAGAGGCTTTGATACCACTTGTTACAACAATAAATATTTGTTAAAAACCATCACCTATAATCCAGAAACATTAATGTTGTATCACAAGAATCAATAGTAAAATATGTGGAAGCGTACCTAAATTCATAATGCAATTGCTTTCTAGAGTCGTGTGATTTGTCTTCCAAATCAACACGTTCTCATAGAGAATGCTTTAAATTTCTCTGTATTCTCTCTGATGATGGAATGTCAGTAGAAAATAAAATGACACTTGTGACATGGGGACCATAACCACTTATATAGACAACTTTTCTTATTATCTTTAGATATTCCTATTTTAGCCCATCACATAAATAGAAATTATCCTTAAGTCTCTACACATTAAAGGGCTATACTTTATTAGATACATTAAAGTCCAAATTACTGAATGCCTTAATGGACCACTTTTAGTTAGGCTTAACCTTATATGACAGTCCGTAACATATAATTATTCACATATAAGCTAAATTTTAGATTAAGAATTAAAAAATGCTGGATTAAGAAATCCAACACAAATGTCATGTGAAATAGCATTTTTCATAATATAATTGTCAAATAAAAGACTTGGAAGCGGAGTGGCTGAAACATTTTTCTATTATGAAGGTTAATATGCTGCAAGAATCTAGGATGGTAAGAATGATATTTGGATGATTGTTAGACGAAAATCTAGACAAGCTTAAAGCAAGAATGATATTTTGTTTTATTGAGAAAGCTTGTTTTCAATTGATTTCGATAAGGATGCTGGACTAATGAAAATCCCTACATTGACAATAGATGATGACACCGAATCCTTTTTCCGAAACATCTCTGTTTATGAGAAGTTTTTCTCAATTGGTGCGAATGGTCGTTTCATCAATTATTTGAAATTCATGAACTGTCTCATCAATACTGCAAAGGATGTGGAATTGCTTTGTGAGAACAAAATTCTTCATAATTGTTTAGGTGATGAAGAAGTGGTTGCCAATATGTTCAATGGGCTGAGAGACTCTATCGCGCTGCCACCTAACTTTTACGGAGACATATTCCACAATGTGAATGAGTACTGGGATAGGCCTCGGAACAGATGGATGACCAACCTCGGGCAAAACTATTTCAACGGCTGCACATTTTCCGCTTATACTTACCCTGCTGACACAAAACTTGTTTTCAGTTCTAGCTTATCTCCAGTAGTCATCATCATAATGGCCTCATAACTTGCTTATTAAGTAGCATCTCTGTCATATCACTGATATGATCATGTCACTGTGACTTTCATGTATTGCACCGCATCAACTCCCTTTTCTAGATGTTGAATTGCTTTACCGCTTTATAAATATCCTATTTCATTTTATCTGTATATTTTGCCGAAATTTTTCAAGAGAAGAAAGTAAGCCAATGTTGTAAGGGCTTATTTTTAATTATGTTATTAGAGCCAAAACTTAGGCTCTACGTTACTTTTCACGTTAGAATGATTAGACAAAAGGATTGGCCTACATGCGACATCAGCTTAGAGTAGTTCTGGTATTTAGTTTTATTAAGAGCTTGGAGTTCAGTTAATTTCAAGAAGAGTTTGTTTTGATGTCCCTTGAGCGACTAAGTGCGTAGGCAGAGGATTCAGCTCTCTCATCAACGATCCCCACTTTGTTAGAGAATGTGCATCAATCATCAATTGTGGGGAAGTTAAGAAATATCAGGGCCTTGTTCTCTCAAGTCTTGCACCCGGCGGCATCAATTTTTTTTTCCCTGTGGTCACAAAAGATGATGATGATGCTGGGGATTGCATAAAACTACTAGTTAATTAAAACCCTGATATTTCCAGGGAATTTTAACTCTCATACTGTCAGAAACTTCATTGGGTATTTGTAATATATTTGGTTCATTGTTGCTTTGCAGGTGGTGCGGGCGGTGCAGGGGTACGGTCTATGTAGTAAGTAAATCATGGATCAAAGTACATGCTCGCAATTCCGCATTTGATAGTGCATATATATGTCATTATAATGAAAATTACAGTTACTTGTACCTTTTTGGAACACTAAGAATAGAAAATCGATCAGAGATTTCAACTTGTTGAGAGTCTAGTTTCTCCAGACGGTGGCTACCATTGTAAATTTGTAATGAATATATGTTCTTGTTCACCCGATTTGTTCATGCACATTTTGGTTCTGTTTGGGAGAGGTGATTTGTCTATTGCTACAAAATCAACCTTTTGATGAATGTGATGATACAAACTCGTTGATAACATCAAATGCGTTCTTGTTCACTAATTTGTTCTTGGCTTTTGAAAGGCAAGAAGTACAATAGAGTTTAATTGAAGTCAAATTCAATAATCATCTCCTTTATATCACTAATATACCATGTCAGTGTGACTTAATTTCATGTGTATTTCCCTCACAACTTGTTGATATAGAGAAAAAATATCGCTACTGAATTATCCTATTTTATTTTTTCTACCTATTCTGCTGAAATTGATCCAATCGATTAATAGATGTTAAAGGGTTTGTTTGTAATCTTGGTACGTGAGTAAGCCAACTTGGCTACACCACGTTTTCACATGGGGATGATCAGGTAGAAAGATTGGCCTATTGTGAGTGTTATAAAATTAAATCTATACTGGCTCAGATTTGTTCTGCAATTAAGTATACGAGTTATCTTAACTTTGCACACGAGTAATGACGAATTTACTATTTTTTTACAAGTATCATTATTCTATAAAAAATAGACAGCACTGTTGAAACCGGGGAGGTAGATAGTGGACTTGAATGGTTAAACATAAAGTATTTGATCATTAAGAGAGTCTGGCAAAAGCTTTAAAACGTTGTAGGCATGGGTAAGAAATTATAAATTGTGCGTACAATCGTTAGATAACGTCTCGGTGCCAAGGGATGTAGAAACTACAGGCCCCATGTGTTTAATTGTAGAACATGAAGTCCAAAAGATATATTCAATTAGTAAAATCGATAATACATATCCAGAGGAAATTCAAAACACTTAAGATAAGTTAAAGTCGACTTTAGTTAAAACGATACCTTCTTTTTGCTCTTTTTTGTGTTTTTTAGGTAGAAAAGTCGAAAAATCTAAACTAATCTTTTAACCCCCTACCTTCTTCAGATTTCGAAGAGAGTGGCAAACCAAACGAAGTTATTTGAAAATCACTCGGTTTGCCTCTAATAAAAAAGAAATAATAATATTAAAATTATGGTTTTACATAATATTTAAATTTTACTTTAATAAAATAAAATATGTCTATCAAGCTTCAAAATATGAAAATATTTTTCTAAATATTGAAATTATCTTTATATATATAATTACATTTATTTTAATACTATATTTCTTTTTAATTATAAAACATTGGAATTAATTTCTTTGGGTTAATAGAGCTAAGGGTATTATGGTCCAAAGGGCGTTTGGAGTCCGTTGTTAAAAACTTGGGGGTTTTTGTGATCATTTCCCATAATCTTGGAGGTATAGGTGTCATTTTTCCTTCATAAATTATATTTATTTTAATATTTTATTTGTAGTTATATGATTTTTTATTTAATATTTTTTTATCTTAGTATTGTATTTGTATTTGTCATAAAAAGTTTTGACTATAATTAAAAGGAATAATCGTAAGAAAAGGGTTTGTTTGATCATTTATGGAATCAAAAGGGTCTATGTGACCATTTAAGGAAATCCTAGGAGTGTAGTGAATTTTTCCATTTTTAACGTTATCTTCTAAGAATAAATTTGCTCTTATTCTAAATAAAATAAAATCATAAACTTAAAAATATAGGGTGGGGCTATCTGAACCCACCATTTTTCTCTCTACACTCTCTTTTTAATTGGAAATTTTATTATCAAAATAATTTTTGATAAAATTATTTAATTATCCATTTTTGCTCTTCTCCCTTCTCAATTCCTCAATTCTCATCAAGTCCTTCAAATATTTTCTTTTTAATGCAAATAATTGGTTTCGTTAGAGACTATTATAAATTAAGAGGAATAGAACCCATCATTAAAAAATGAGCATCAACCAGAAAATGAAATATGGGATACATTCCATTCTTTTAATGGTATGCATTCTATTTATATTTAGTTGAAAGTATAACCAGCTCCTTACCTGAAGGTAGATGAAGAGGAATAATTGTTACCAGTGAAAGTCGATGAATATCAATAAATTAATTTTTACCAACCACAAAAGCTAATGAATATCAAGAAAAAATTTCTTATTTATAGGAACTATAAAATAAGTAATATGATCTACTAAGAAAAGAAAAAAATGAATCCAAAAGGAAGTAAAATTGATAGTTTAGTTTGTAAAGTATGAGAGTAGAGAGAGAATATACAATTGTGAGATAGAGAGAGAAAGAGATTAGTGAAGGATACTTATGAGATTTTTAAATTCTACAATTTTGATAATAAATTTAGTTTTTAAGTAAGTGTAGTGAGGAATTTAGTGGGTTTAAATAGCCCACCTTCAAACATATTGCTGCCATTTTTTTTCTTTTTTTCAAAAAGGTAACCAAATTGCTGCTAATAACCAAAACGGTGTTCCATTTTGTTAAATTATACATGGACTTTAAGTCTGTAAAGGTGTAGATAAGTAATGTTTCCTTAAAAAAAATGTAACATTTTAGTAAACACGCATGTTGTATAATATCAATATTTAATATTATTTAGATATATTAAAGAGTGCAATTTATATAAAATGGGTGTACAATTTTCTGTAAATCATGTTAAATATGTATTATGAGTCTTAATGGATTGTGTGCTATTAGGTAATATGATTACTGATTATTAAATGAGTCATGTGGTGTCACCTAGTTATTTTTGTGTTAGATATGAGTTTCTATAATTTAACGTTATTTTTTGTATCATATTTGTGTTAGACATGAGTCGGATTTATGTCCATCTAAGTTTGATATGACAGGAAACTACCAGGTAATAGCCAGTTTTAAATATGTAGTATAAGAGTTAATGGATTGTGTAGTGTTAGGTAATATGATTAATGATTATTAAATGAGCCATGTGGTGTCACCTATTTATTTTTTGTGTTAGATATGAGTTTCTATAATTTAACGTTATTTTTTGTATCATATTTCTATCATACATGAGTTGGATTTATGTCAATCTAAGTTTGATATGACAGGAAGCTACCCGACAATAGCCAGTTTTAAATATGTATTATGAGAGAGCAAATGCTAAGTTACAATTATCTATTCATGTAAAACCACATTCCATAATTTTGCCATACGGTAAGTTACTACGATCAGAATTTGGTAACGAGAGTTGATGGATTGTGTTGTGTTAGGTAATATGATAACTGATTATTAAATGAGCCGTATTGTATTACCTATTTATTTTTGTGTTAAATCTGAGTTTTTATAATTTAACGTTATTTTTATGTCAAATTTGTGTCAGACATGAGTCGGATTTATGTCAATCTAAGATTGATATGACAAGAAGCTACCGGACAATGGCCAGTTTTAACACCTCTAATTGTCGTTGTAATATTTATTGGACCTAGCAACCAACGTTGACTAACGATTTTTAATGGCAATTTCTAACTCCTTCCCCCCAATATGCTACTTGGCCCCTTTGTACAGGATAGCTACCGCACATTTTATCGATGCTGTCCATGATCTATTGCTTTCGCACAGATCTCCAATGGTCTTGAGGGAGACAGCTATGTTCGATTTAAGGTTTGAAAACGGATTAATGAAATTTCCAAGATTTAATATGGGTTATTTTTAACTAGTATCCAAATGTTTTAATATATTTTATCCCGCACCACTTATTTTGAAAATTATCACTGCACACCCGTTCAATTACTTTTTGTCGTTAAATATAACAACATTGCACTTATAAATTAAAAAGAGTAAAATGCCTCTAAATTGAATTGAAATAGTTGTGCAGATACTAAAATACCCATTATAATTTGTAAATTTACAATAGAAATACAAATCTAAGAGTATAATATAATTTAAACTAAACAATAAACAATTCACCTATAATTTTATTCAATTCAATATCTCCATACAAATCTTATTTTCAAGCGACGACAAAGCAAAATTTACGATAAAGATTGTACTTCAATATATTTATTATACCAAATAACTAACCACAAAAAAAAAAAAAATACAAACCTTAAAATTTTAGATTTTATGATTTTTGTTTTCCTGCCGCCAACCACCATCTCCACAATCTCAACACCACCAAGGGTTATGATTTTTGCAGTCGCCAACGGCCATCCCCAACATCGTGACACCACCATCTGCATCGCCACCGTGTCGCCGCTACTAGCATCACACGACTCCTGTGTGCCGCCTGTTTTCGCAGCCAAATTGCTTCCGCTTGCCCCGACCATGCAGCAGCTTTGTGAAACTTAAGACAGCAGAGGAGAACAAAGGCGAGCAAAATTTTAGCGTTTTGGGCCCACTGTGATCTTTGTCAAAATAAGTGGGTGTATAGTAAAATATGTTGAAACATTTAGGTACTGGTTAAAAATAACCCATTTAATATTGATGATGACATTAATTAAACATTTCTTGAGAAATCTCAAAGTCTATGAGCAGTTCTCTTCCTCGGAGAAAACCCCAAATTATGTGAAGGATTATCTGAAACTCATAGAATGCCTCCCATTGACTCTGGAAAAGAGATGTGGAATTTTAAGTAACTTCATAGGTGATGATTGCCATTATTTTAAATACAATTAGTCCGATTCAACTTTTTCTAGCTGTATATGGCTCTCGATTATCCTTGTTCAAAGTTCAGCTTGATATAATTTTTTAAATACAGTTTATTCAAATAGATCTTCTATTAATAGAGTTTTTATAAATATAGTTTTGCCAAAAGGTTTGTAGTTGTTTGGTTGTCAATGTTCATTTTTATTAAAAATTATAAAACTATTTTAATAGACAATTTTTTTATAGTTATGAAAGAAATAAATATAATAGCGAAATAAATAAATGTTATTTTAGATAATTTAATATTTTAAAAAATTTTATAACCTTTACTCTTAAAAGCTCAAAATTTATGCTTTCGTTGACAAAATAGTTTATTAAATCGCTAGAAACTTTACTCAAAATACAATTAAACAATATCAAAAATTTTAGAAATAAATTTTTAAAATTAAAAAATAAACACTTTTGATCATTGAACAGCCATACCAAACATTTACTAATGTAAGAGGTTGACTGAAAGTATAATAAAAGAAAAGTCGAAGTATTTTTAAGTTTTTTTTTCTTTTTCAAAAGTATTTGTAGATTTGACACTGAACTTGTTAATTTTTAAGTTTTTTCTTTTTCAAAAGTATTTGTAGGTTTGAAACTGAACTTGTTATATCAAGATCTTAATTTTTCAAATATTGTGTAATGTCGAAATTATCCTTGGTTGCTGGCTCCGACCGATTGTGACTTCGACTGAAATCGGAGCACCAGAAAAAGGCTCTTCGATTATCAATCAATTGTTTGTAGAGAGCTTAATGAATGAAGATGCGTTTTTTTAATAAATTATTAAAACTATCAATGAAAATACGTAATAAAAAAATGGGTGGGGCTATTTGAACTCACTAAGATACTCTCTAAAACTATTTACTTTTTAAACCCATCATTAAAATTTAAAAATTGGAATTTCACTCTACATACCCATCCAAATACCAAATATATCCTTAACAAAACAAAACTTTTCCTAATGTACTTACTAAATATACCCATTAAAAATCATTAACATAGCTGGCTAGAGTTTTCAATTTAGCTTAATGAAAATGTGCAAATAAAATTTAATCTAAATCACTCAAACAAAATTTAAGTTGCCTATCTTTTAGGCCAAACGAATATTGCAGTTAAATCAAACATTTGGGATTGAATTTAATCAATTAATTATACAAACAAATATACATATAATAGAAAATTTAAACAAATCAAATAAATTTTTTGAAGAAATAGCTTTTTTTCTCTAGATTTCTTTCTCTAGCCCCCATTTCCAGAGCTATCTCTACCCAAAAAGCAAAATCAAAATCAGAATTGAAGTCATCATTTTAAACAACTTAATCTCATCATTGGCTATATATATAACCTAGATTAATTGCATGTAATCAAAATCCATTGACGTTTGTTGGAGGCTTGAAGCCATCCCGCGGGTTTGTAAATCAGCCATACAATATGAATTTCCTTACTCTTAAAAATTAAGACTCTCATTCAATTCGAAAATCAAAGATTTTACAAACATAAAATTCTCATTTCAAGAGTTGGCTTTATTTGTAATGTGAAGACACATCTATATCTATATCTATATATATATATAAAGCTAGGACTTGAGGAGATGATGTGGCATCACCATTTTGCTTCTTTGTATATTCTCTATTATCTAATAAATAGAGTTTTTTTTTTAGATTTGCCTTTTCATCTTCTCATAATTAATTTGATTGTATTTAACTCATTTAATAAATAATAAATTTATTAATATATATCATTCCTCATCTTTTTATATTTTCTATTATCTAAAATATCTAAAATATTGGTGGATATTCTTTGTAATTTTTTTCTCTTTCTATTTAAATTCAACAATATGTAATCATTAATAATATTAATTATAAGTCTTTTGAAACATTTATTTATTTTATTATGCTAGCAATTAAACTTTAGTGGCATAAAAGACATGAATTAATCTATATATATATATATATAAAGTTGGGACTACAAGAGGTGATGTGGCATCACCATTTCTCATCATTTCATATTCTCTATTATCTAATAAATAGGTTGAAATTAAAAAATAATTACATTACAAAATATTAAAATAGAAAATAGAAAATAATTATTATATTATAAATGATTACATGTCTTTTCCTCTTTCTATTTAAATTCAACAATATGTAACCATTAATAATAATTAATTATAAGTCTTGAAACATTCATTTATTTTATTATGCCAACAATTAAATTTTTGTGGCTTAAAATACATTAATTACTTAATATAGGAAGGAAGGTTCCTTCATATTCCCTCAACAATGTCATTAGAGCCTAATTTTAATGTCATAATCTCATATTTAATTATTCAATCTTTTGTTTAGTGGCTTTTGGCTTCTTCAAACTCCATAAACATTAAATATTTAAGATTTGTGGCATCATTATTTCTCATCTTTTTTTATTCTCTATTATCTAATATATTGGTTGAGATTAAAAAATAATTACATTACAAAATATTAAAAATATAAAATAATTAATAGATTACAAAAGATTACATGTCTCTTCCTCTTTCTATTTAAATTCAACAATATATAACCATTAATAATAAATTAATTATAAGTTTTGAAACATTCATTTATTTTATTAAGCCAACAAATAAACTTTAGTGGTTTAAAATACATCAACTAATTAATATAGGAAGGAATGTTCCTTCCTCTTCCCTCACCAATGCCCTATGACCTAATTTTAATGTCATAATCCTATATTAATTATGCAACCTTTTATTTAGTATCTTTTGGCTTCTTCAAGCTTTATAAATATTAAGCATTTAAGATTTGTTATGTTTGAGTTTTTTTTATTATTTAACCAATATTCTCTTTAGAAATGTTTTTTTGTTTTTATTTTTTGACTTATTTAAATTTTTAGTATTGTATGCTTCATGGAGTACTATTTTCTTCATGAGTTAAACAATGATAAAGATAGTTGGATAATAAAGGTTAGACTTTGTAAGATGTGAGAGTCTGTTAATACTAAGAAAAATGGAGAGTTGATTAGTGTGAACATAATTTTTATTGATGAAAAGGTTGTGTACACTTAATTATACACATTAACATATATTTTTAATGTTAACAAAAAATAATTAACTTTCATAAATAACATTAGTTTTATAAGATTGCGTCATTTTTAAAAAAATAATTCATATTTTTTATTAGTTTCATCAATTGCAAAGTAATAAAAAAATAATACTAATTTTTTTAAAGCCGCGCGAAGTGCGGTTCTATTTCCTAGTTCGTAAATATATTGGAGAACTTCATTGAATTCTAGGGTTTAAGGGATGAGGATGGATGACAAAGAAAAAAGGGTTTTGAGATAGGTGTAGAGAGTACATTATTTCATTTAATTGCATAATTTTATCCTTAAAAGTAAATTCATTAATGGACAATATGGTAATAAACATTTCCATGAAAATATGGTTTTGTAGAGTATTTTGGTGGGTTCAAATAGCCCCACCGTAAATTTTTTTTTTTGTCATTTCAATATACACATGCAGTTCTTTTACGAGTAATTCACCCGTGTTAGATAGAAAAGTTTTTGACAAGTGATTCTGTAAGAATTTAAATTTGCCAAACACTATATTAAAAGACACTTATTAAAAATATTATTAAAAATAAGAATTGATTTCTTAAAAGCTAATGCAATCCCAAACATACACTAAACATTAAAAAAAAAAAAGTTTAATCTAAAATCTAAATCAACCAAATATATTATTATGTGCAGCTCGTTTCACCAAACAAAATAATAGGAGTTAAGTTATTATTAACAAAAATAAAGAATTTGGATTGAACTAATTGTTCAAACAAATAAAATTCAAATAATATTTAAAAAAAATGGAGGATTTCTCTTTGTCTTTGTCTATCTTAGCCCACTCTTCCACCTAAAGAGCAAAACCGGTACTCTAAATTATTAAAACCATTATTTAAGCTTTAGATGAACTTTCACTTATTTATCTCATAAAATCAAGAAGAATAGAAATCAAACACCACTATTTGTTTAAATGCAACAACTTCAGGGAGTATGTTCGAGTCGCAACCTTAAGTCGGGATTCGTATTCCCCTCCCAAATAAGTCAAGGCAGATAATTCCTTCCATAAATGTTGGCAGAGTAGATATATCCCCTGAGGATTAGTGGAGAAGATATATTTTAGTATAAGATCATAAATTTGGGTTTATATAATAGAATTAATTAAGGTTAATCTCAAAAAATTTTAAATTATAAATACATGTGGACTAATATCAATACTAAACAAAAGGTAATAAAAGAAAAACATGGAAATCTTAATTGTAGGCCGTTTTAAAGACATTATGTTTATAATTTTTTTTTTACAACTATTTTGATACGTACAAATAGTAAAAGCCACAATCAGATTATGTTCGGAAATGTCTCCTTTTGTTCTATAAGGATTTCCTAAGATATTTTATTTTTCTTTAGGAGGATTCCTAAGGAATAAATAATTTCTCCTTTATGACTTAACCTATTCAAGGAGGAACGCAACTTGTATAAGGAAATAAATACTTCTCGTACAAGGATAATAAAAAAATATAAGGAGGTTGAATTTACTTGTGTATAACACGACACTCATTTTTCTCTACAAGTAGATAGTTGTTAGTGTGAGAGAAACAGTAGGTCTATTAAAAGATTTAGAATTTTGAGATTTTAGGTGTGAGGAATAATTTTTCACATAGTACATTTTTCTTTGGTATAGGAGTTATCCATGTGTTGTGTGATTGGTTTTTTCTTCAACTTTATTTTCTATTTATTATTTATTTGATATTTTTACTTGCAGGAGTTTGGGTGGGATTAAAATTTCCTAAGAAGTGGTATTAGAGCTATGGTTATTCTTAAAAGCAATTATGTCTGCAAACAAATTTTTAAATCCTATAAGGATGTAGGTTGAAAAGTTTGATGGAATAATCAATTTTGACTTGTAACAAATTCAAGTCTGGATGTATTGATTCATTAAGGTTACACAAGAAAAAAAAAGGGTAATCTAAATCCTATTGTACTAGTAGAAACTTTTGACAAATGATCTTCACTATGGTCTTCAAAAAATAAGAGCTACCATATTCAAGGGAAATTGAAGATTAAATGAAAGAACAATGTGCTGAAATTCACCCGAGCAAAGAAAAATCTAAAGATTCTGACGATCTAAAGGATGATGATATCAAGCATGATGAGGCGCAAAGTCCTTGAAAAATAGGTCTTCACTAGAGCCTTATTGAAGATAAAGAGCCAAGTGAACCAGATCTAAAAGAGTGAGAAAGCAAAATCTCAGTTATGCTAATGTAGTGGTTGCAGAAGAAGAAAAAATAAAGAATCTGAGACATTTATAGAAGCAGTAGAGAATTCTAATTGGATGAAGGCGATGAAGGAAGAAATCGTCGCGCTAAAACAGAATCAGACTTGGGATCTAGTTCTAAAACCAAAGGATGTAAAACCAATATCTTGCAAATGAGTGTATAAGATTAAGAAGTGCCCAGATAGTTCAATTGAAAGGTGTAAGGCTTGATTGGTTGCTTGAGAACTTTTCTAACAATATGGGTTAGACTACGATAAAATGTTTAGTCCGGTGGCAAAGCTCACAATATTTAGAGTCCTACTAGCATCGTAGCTAATAAGGAATGGAAATTATGGCAAATGGATGTAAAAAATACTTTTCTACACGAACAACTAGACCAAGATATCAACATGAACCAACCGAGAGGATGTGAGAATAAAGCTTATTTGGAGTATGTATGCAGGCTGAGAAAGGCACTTCACAGTTTAAAGCAAGCACCAAAGGCATGATATGGTAAGATTGCTTAATTTCTGACTCAGAGTGGTCATTTAATAGCACATGCATATTCTAGTTTCATCAAAGCTAGTGAAGCAAAGTAAGCAACTGTATTGGTGTACGTGGATGATTTGATTCTTACTAGTGATGATGAAGAAGAGATTCGACGAACAAGAAAGGTTTTCAGTTCACTTTCAAATGAAAGAGCTTGGTTAGCTTAATCACTTCCTTGATTAGAAGTTGATTGAACAAAAGAGGGAATATTTCTTTGCCAACAAAAATATGTCAAAGACTTGCTGAAAAAGTTTGGAATGTTAGAATGAAGCTAATCTTAACTCCAATGGAAGTCAATACAAAAATTAGTAGATAGTTTAATCTACCTAATGCTGACTCAACCAGACATTTCATATGTAGTGGGTGTAATGAGGCGGTACGTGCAAAATCTGAAAAAACCTCACTTAGAAGTGGTTCGAAGAATACTAAGATATGTGAAAAGTCCAATCGACTATGGTCTATTGTACAAGAAAGCTGAAAATTGCAAGTTGATTGGTTATTGTGACGTTGACTACACCGGAGATCATGATACAAGAAGATCAACTTCTAGGGCATGTTTCCAAAATTGGGTCTGAAGTAGTACTCTTGGTGTAGTAAGAGACAATCGACTCTATCATTATCAACTATCGAAGTAAAGTATATAGCAACAATAACGATAGCTCAAGAAAGCACTTGGTCGATGTAGTTAATGAAGGATCTACACCAACCAGTAGATTACGCAGTACCATTGTATTACGATAATCAATCGGTGATCAGCTTGGTGGAAAATCCAGTTTTTCATACAAGAACTAAACATATGGAGGTGCCCTATCACTTCATCAGGGAAAAGTTCTTGCAAGATGAAATTGAAATATAGTATGCCAAGATGAACGATTAAGTTGTGGATTTGTTCACAAAAGTCTTAGTACCTCAAAGTTTAAAGAGTTTCGTCAGTAGCTCAATACAGATCGAAGGATAAAAGTTGGTGTTGAGGGGGAGTGTTAAAAGTCCAACGCTGATTTCATGGTTCAATCTAATTGTATTTGTTCAAGCCCAAGTTCGAAGCCCAATCTGTGGAAGATTCAAGATTTGTATAGAGAATGGAAGATGTCTCTAATCTATAAATATCCAATAGTGGTGAAAATATCTAGGTGTAGAAATCTCTTGAACATTTAGAGATATTTGTAAATTGTGGTTAATTTTTTCTAATTTAATAATTGTGTGGTTTGTATTAGTTCTAAATTACTATAAATAGTTCTAAGCTCTTTGTTGTTGGCACCAAGTGAGAAGTGAAGAATTAGAAGGAGAAAGAAGAGTGAGCCATGAGTATTGTAATATCTCTTTTGCAAAATATCAATAAAACCCTTCAATTTACCAGGATTCTTCTATTGCCTAAATAGTTTCAATTTTTTGCATTTTAGTCCTCCTCAGTTTTCAACACGTACATGTTATAATATCATTTATTTATTATATGGCTAACATGATGTCTTAGAGTTATTTTAAAATGTTTACACGTGATGAGCTGGAGACAAGTTATGAAATTTCTTTAATGTTGGGCGTATATACTGCTAACTAATTCAATTAATTACAACGTGAGTCACGAACATACCTATAACTAACTAAATCAATTAATTACAACGTGGGTCATGAGACAATCACAGTCTTAACTACTGGACATATCTATATATATATATATATATATATAAAGCTAGGACTTGAGGAGGTGATGTGGCATCACCATTTTGCTTCTTTGTATATTCTCTATTATCTAATAAATAGAGAATTTTTTTTTAGATTTGGCTTTTCATCTTCTCATAATTAATTTGATTGTATTTAACTCATTTAATAAATAGTAACTTTATTAATATATATCATTCCTCATCTTTTTATATTTTCTATTATATAAAATATCTAAAATATTGGTGGATATTCTTTGTACTTTTTTTTTCTCTTTCTATTTAAATTCAACAATATGTAATCATTAATAATAATTAATTATAAGTCTTTTGAAACATTTATTTATTTTATTATGTGAAATTAAACTTTACTGGCATACAATACATGAATTAATCTATCTATCTATCTATACATATATATAAAGTTGGGACTACAAGAGGTGATGTGGCATCACCATTTCTCATCATTTCATATTGTCTATTATTTAATAAATTGGTTGAAATTAAAAAATAATTACATTACAAAATATTAAAATAGAAAATAATTATTAGATTATAAATGATTAAATGTCTTTTCCTCTTTCTATTTAAATTCAACAATATGCAACCATTAATAATAATTAATTATAAGTCTTGAAACATTCATTTATTTTATTATGCCAACAATTAAATTTTAGTGGCTTAAAATACATCAATTAATTAATATAGGAAGGAAGGTTCCTTCATCTTCCCTCAACAATGCCATTAGAGCCTAATTTTAATGTCATAATCTCATATTTAATTATTCAATCTTTGTTTAGTACCTTTTGGTTTCTTCAAACTCCATAAACATTAAATATTTAAGATTTGTGGTATCATTATTTCTCATCTTTTTTTATTCTCTATTATCTAATATATTGGTTGAGATTAAAAATAATTACATTACAAAATATTAAAAATCTATATCTATCTATATATATATATATAAAGTTGGGACTAGAGAAGGTGATGTGACATCATTATTTCTCATCTTCTTGTATTCTCTATTATCTAATAAATTGGTTGATATTAAAAAAATAATTACATTACAAAATATTAAAAATAAAAAATAATTATTAGATTATAAAAGATTACATGTCTCTTCCTCTTTCTATTTAAATTCAATAATATGTAACCATTAATAATAATTAATTATAAATCTTGAAACATTTATTTATTTTATTATGCCAACAATTAAATTTTAGTGGATTAAATATATCAATTAATTAATATAGAAAGGAATGTTCCTTCATCTTTCCTCAACAATGTCATTAGGGTCTAATTTTAATGTTCTAATCTCATATTTAATTATGCAACCTTTTGTTTAGTACCTTTTGACTTCTTCAAACTCTATAAATATTAAGTAGTTAAGATTTGTGACATTATTATTTCTCATCTTTTTATATTTTCTATTATGTAATATATTGGTTGAGATTAAAAAATAATTACATTACAAAATATTAAAAATATAAAATAATTAATAGATTACAAAAGATTACATGTATCTTCCTCTTTCTATTTAAATTCAACAATATATAACCATTAATAATAAATTAATTATAAGTTTTGAAACATTCATTTATTTTATTAAGCCAACAACTAAACTTTAGTGGTTTAAAATACATCAACTAATTAATATAGGAAGGAATGTTCTTTCATCTTCCCTCACCAATACCCTATGACCTAATTTTAATGTCATAATCCAATATTTAATTATGCAACATTTTATTTAGTATCTTTTGGCTTCTTCAAGCTCTATAAATATTAAGCATTTAAGATTTATTATGTTTGAGTTTTTTTTATTATTTAACCAACATTCTCTTTAGAAATGTTCTTGTGTTTTTATTTTTTGACTTATTTAAATTTTTAGTATTGTATGCTTCATGGAGTACTATTTTCTTTATGAGTTAAACAATGATAAAGATAGTTGGATGATAAATGTTAGGCTTTGTAAGATGTGAGAGTCTGTTAATACCAAGAAAAATGGAGAGTTGATTAGTGTGAACATAATTTTTATTGATGAAAAGGTTGTATACACTTAACTATACACATTAATATATATTTTTAATGTTAACAAAAAATAATTAACTTTCATAAATAACATTAGTTTTATAAGACTGCGTCATCTTTAAAAAAAATAATTCATATTTTTTTATCAATTTCATCAATTACAAAGTAATAAAAAAATAATACTATTTTTTTTTTTAAACCGCACGAAGTGCGGTTCTATTTCCTAGTAACTATATAAGTAGGGGCCATTGGCTCCCGAAATTTTCATTCCATAAAGCAATTAGAAAGCTAGCAGTGCAAAGAAGATAAGATTCACGAGTAAACGGACGAGCCTTTATTATTAGGAAGTAAGTTCTACAACTTGCTCATATACTTATATACATTGCTCTTATTCCAGTAATCAATAGTGATACTTCTTCTCTGATTTCAGATTTGGGTAAATTTATATCTGAATTTTTGAAATTTTTATTTATTATTTACTGATCCTATGAATGTTCAATTCCTTCAAGGGAAGGAATAAAAAAGGAAAGAGATGTTGATTCCGTTATATATATGTGCTTTTATTGTCGATTATTGGACTATTAAGTAGTTAAGTGATTTTTGTGTCCACATTTTTAGGGCATCAATTATTCTTTAAGCAAAAGTTAATAGAATTGTAAAATGAAAAACTTGAAAGCAGAAGAACCTATTCTTTAAGCAAAAGCTAAAAGGGATTTAATTTCTTTAATTTAGGTATTAACTAATTCTTTGCTCCTTTTATCTTTCAATAAACTCCTCGCTTGACGAGGCCAATTTAAGTTAAAAAAAATTCAATAATTCAATTACCACGTACCAGGAACGAGACAATTTATACAGTTGTAGTAAGTATGGGCCATTGGTTTCCGAAGTTTTCATTCCATAAGAAAATTATTAAGAAGCTAGCTAGCACCCCAAAAGAGATATGCACATAAGATTAAGAAAGCGAGTAAAGGCGCTCTTTAACAAGTAAGTTTCACTATCAATTCATATATACTTTCTTGTTACATATTGCTTTAATATATTCTGGTGATCAATAGTGGTGATACTGTTGGGAAAATATGCTCTTTAAAAGCATATGTGTTTATTTAATTGTAATAAACATTTTTTCTGATTAATAAAATTAATGAGGTATTTTATTCAAATATCTTAATTGCATTAATATTTTTATTAAAGTCCATTTAATCATATTATATGTATTTATGTGATCACCATGTGGATTCACAGAAGACATAAATACAAGTTATCTTATGATTAAATAAATTTAGTTCGCAGTTGATAAATAAAGTTGGGCACTTTATTTAGGTATAGACTGTAATAAAGTTGGGCACTTTATTTAATTAACTTTGTAATAACTGTCAGACTTATTAAATCTCATAGGCATTGATTTTACTGTAATCTTAATCTTGAGTTAATTATGATTTCATGATTGTAATTGTTATTCCATTTGAGTTACCAATGGGCATGACACATACTTGTAGTCTAGATTACCCGGTATCTTGGTGGGAGCATTTATGAGTATTGGAGTTATAGATTAACAATATAGAATTTGTACAACACATCTCTTGATGGGTTTTCAGATCATAATTCTTGTGTCAACCTTTTAGTATGTTGAAAATGATCATTAGAGAAAACCAGGTAAGTATCAAGGAATAAGATGTTATTAAATTGATTGGGCATTGAGATATCAATTTAATTAACGACGTGGTAAAAGTTATGCGATGAAAGAAATCAATGTGGCTTTATTATTCGAGCATTATGGAAGTCGGTTCCAATCTTTTAGTGGAGTAGATTTGGAATTAAATAATTGGGCTAGTTTAATTGAGCCTAATTATTATAGCCACTATTATGTTCCCCAAATGATCCGGGTTAGCTCATTTAATTGGTATCGCACTACTAATAAGTAAGATAACTATTATTTGGGTCAAAAGCCTAAATATATCATTTAGTGGGAGGCTCCATTTAATTAAATTTGTGTAAGTTATGTTATTTTACAAGGTGGGTCCCCTATAGAAAAAGCAAGTAACGTAAGTTTTGTTTTTTATTATTTGGGCTGGGTTTCAAGGGAGATATATAAGAACTTATTTTCTAAAGAAAAGAGAAACTTTATACGATCAGAGAATAAGATTTTTCTCTATTGTTGAGAAAAAATTTTCTCAATTCTTTAGTAGTGATAAAGGCGCCATCGTCAAGAGATCGAACCGGAAGATCATTGGTGACAGTTCGTGATCTAACAAGCGTGGTGGTGACGGATCGTGATCTAACAGGAGTGGTGGTGGCGGATCGTGATCTAGGAGCCTAAATCACTTTAGCGGAAAAAACCAACTCAAATTTTCAAGGTACGATTTCTAGAATACAAATTCTTATATATTATATGAGAGCGATCTTCAAAAGGTTTTATAAAAATTTAAAAAACCTAATTTTTCCCTACAATTGGTATCATAGCCATCTCATATTAATATATAAGAATTTCGTATGAAATTAATCGAGCAGCAAGTTGCACGCGAGAGTTTGGTGCGTTTCCGGCGACGCGGCGGCGGGTGGTTCGGCGTTGGAGGTCGGCTGGCGTCTGAACAGTGGCGGAGGTTTTTGGAGATGGTGGCTGGGGAAGAGAGGAAGAAAAAAATGGATTTAGGGTTTCATGGTTTTTATCATGGAGGTCCCTATGGTTCCATAATGTTTCATTTGGGCAGAAAATTTTTTAATTTTTTGCAACTAAATCCAAAAACAGTTTTGGGTTTAATGAATCCTAGTTTTAAGCCCAATTTCAATTGGGCTTAATGGATTAAAATGCATAGACAAAATTAAATACATTAAATTTATTTTTGGTCCAAAAGTTTTATTTTAATAAAAAAATTTAATTATTTATTTATTTCCTTACAAAATTAAAATTGGACCAATTATAAATTTAAAAGCCCAATTTTCCCTAGTCCATTAACAAAAACAATTATGGAAGATGGACATTGACAAGAAGTCCAATGAAGATTAGGCTTAGGGTTAATGTATTTTTCATTATTAGGAAAGCCATGAATTAAGATTATTTAATTGTTTTTCTATATGTTATGTTTTGGATGATAACATGCCATGATAACATGTCATATAGAATAGGTAGTGCCACTCTATGCATAATGATACATGTCATTCATTAATAATGAATTTCATTATATTGTTTGAAATTTGCGTATGCTTAATAATATTTGATATCATCTAGATAATATTATAGGAAGCATGCAATTAACAATATGTATGTTTTAAAAAGAAAAAACCAAATTTAAAATATTGAGTGGAAGAGGGAAAATTCAAGATAATTTTCCCATGGGCTCCATTGTTAGTTCAATAATAAAATTATATATATACCTTGACTTCATAATACGGTGATGCTCATATATATATTAGATATTTTATTTTATGAACTTATTCAAAGATAAAATTGAAATATTTTTCAATCGAATTGTTCATGACTATTGATATGAAAAATACGTGAAAACAATAGTTATACAACTAAAATTTGTTATTAATCTTCCCAAAAGCTTTGTTAACAAATTTAAAAAGGATAACGATAATTATTTATCATGTCCCTACATGAAAGTAAATAATCAATGGGTAATTGGGTCTAGTAAGACATGACTTCCGGATAGCTTGTCAAAGCGGAACTAGATTATCGTTACTATAAATTAAAATGCATTTATGGTTTTATGCATTTTTGTCATTTATTGTGAATATTATTTCAAAGTATTTATGCATGGATGTTTTATTTTTCAGAAAATGTCTTCCGAGCCACTACTATTATTACGAGTCAAACAAACTTCTTTGGAGAGAACTATATAGATTGGAAAGAAATCTATTCATTGTCCTGACGGCTGAAAATTATAAATATGTCTTAACCCAGCCATGCCCTCCAGTTCCAGCGGATGATGCTCATAGAAATCAAAGGAGGCTTTATGAGAAATGGCAAAAGGCCAATGAAATGGCAAAAAGCCAATGAAATGGCAAAGTGCTACATTTTAGCCTCGATTTCAATATTAGACGAACATCGAACTTGAAGCGCCCTTTGAAATAATGGATAGTCTCCAGGATGTTGGCAGAGTACTGCTCTGAGACAAGAAAGGAATTATGAACAGTAAAATGGGGAAGGGCACAAGAGTTCATGATCATGTCCTGAAAATGATGGACTATTTGAATGAGACTGAGATTTAGGGTGCGCAAATCAATGGTAATTCAAAGATTGACATGGTGCTAGAATCTGCCAGAAACATTCAAGGAGTTTAAGGCCAATTATAACATGAACAAAAAGAAACATGACCTTAAGAATTGATGAGCGAACTCTATTCTGAAGAGATCTATCGTCTTTGAGAAATCTCTGGGAAGCATAAATATTCGAAAAAAGTTCATCTTACGGGCCTAAAAAAGGTAAGAAGAAATGGGAAAAAGAAATCTACCAAGCAAGATGGCAAGGCAAATGCTTTAAGTGATGAAGGTCAAAAAAAGGATTGCCCTAAGATTGTGAAATCAGGTATGGGAAATCTTTTGTAATTGAGGCCTGTTTAGTTCAGAATCCTATTGACACTTGGGTGTTGGATTCAGGAGCAACTAATCATATTTGTAATTCACTTTATTGGTTTCAGGAAACCGGAAAATAAAAGAAGCGTCAAAGCTTAGGGAGACGGACGTTGAAAAGACTAGATTTGTTTTATTATCTTTTAATAATGAGACTTTAGTTTTGAATAATTGTATTTATGTTCCAGACATTAAGATGAATTTAATTTCAGTAGCTTGTTTGTCAAAGCAAGGGTACACTGTAAATTTTGGATCATCTGTTTCTATTTTTTATAATAAGAGACTTATTTGTTCTGGTACATTAGAAGATAATTTATATCATTTAAGTCCAATGATCCATTATATGCATGACAAAGTGATCAATAACGACGAGCATACACATTAATCTAAGAAAAGAAATATTTCTTCCAACCAATGTTACCTCTGGCATTTACGTTTGGGTCATATCAATCAAAATATGATACAGAGAATGATCAAAGATGGGCTCTTGGGTCTATTAGAAAATGAATCATTACCACTATGTGAATCCTGTTTAGAAGGAAAAATGACCAAAATGCCATTCTCGACCAAAGGAGTACGTGCAATTACCAAATTGGTACATGTATGTGGACCAATCAATGTACAAGCTCGAGGAGGTTATGAGTATTTCATCACTTTCAGATGATTACTCGAAGATCGGTTATGTTTATCGATCGTCCACAAGTCTGAAGCTCTTGAGAAATTCAAAGAGTATAGAAGAGAAAAAGCAATTAGATAAGAACATAAAGAAACTTCGATCTGATCGGTGGTGAATTTCTCGGGGAGATTTCAAAGAGTATCGGTTGAAAATGGGATTATATCTCAGGTTGATACAGGAACACCAAACAAAATGAGGTAGGTGAAAGAAGAAATAGAACTCTTTTGGATATGGTGAGATCTATGCTTACTTATTCATTACCAATCTCTTTTTTGGGGACTAAAGCTGGTTTACCTCTTGAACTTAGTTCCATCCAAAAACCCGATAGAATTATGGTCGAAACCAAGTTTCGACATGTCCGTATTAGGGATCACCAAGACATGTCTTTGAAACCAAAGCGAACAAAATGGATTCACGTTCTTAGGTTTGTATGTTTGTGGGGTATCCCAAAGGAACAAGGGGAGGTTTATTTTATAGTCCTCAAGGATAGGAAAGTGATCGTGAGCACACATTTCACTTCCCTCGAGGAAGACTATATGAATAACTTCAAACCTAAGAGTAAGGTAATACTTGAAGAATCGGTGATCGGGTTGATGCTTTTCAGCAGGAAGAACACCAACAACCAGATGATCAACACAGGATTAACCCTGAACAACCATCACTTTTAGAACCTCATCGTAGTGGGAGGGTAACTAGGTTACCTGCGAGATACATGCTTTTGGGAGAAACCTATACGGCTATCTCAGATGAACATGTACAAGATCCCAGCTGAATTCTAATAGATAGAGATGTTGAATTTTGGAAAAAGGCCATGAATCAAGAAATGGAATCTATGTATTCCAATAAAGTCTGGGAACTTGTAGAGGCACCAAATGGGGTAAAACCTATAGGGTACAAGTGGATCTACAAGAGAAAAACAGGAGTAGACGGAAGGGTGGAAACATTTAAAGCAAGATTAGTAGCCAAAGGGTTTACTCAGAAAGAGGGAATCGATTATGAGGAAACCTTTTCTCCGGTTGCTATGCTTAAATCCATCAGGATTCTGCTCTCAGTCTTAGATTATGAAATTTGGCAAATGGATGTCAAGGCGCCTTTTCTTAATCTTGAAGAAAACATCTACATGCAGCAACCAAATGGATTTATATAAAAAGGCCAAGAACACATGGTATGTAAGTTGCAGAGATCCATTTATGGATTGAAGCAAGCATCCCGGTCATGGAACATCAGATTTGATCAAGCGATTAAATCGTTTGGATTCATTCAGAACATTGATGAACCATGTGTGTACAAGAAAATTCAAGAAAAATCTGTATCTTTCCTAATTCTTTATGTAGACGATATTCTCCTAATTGGAAACGATATAGGAGTATTGACTACAATAAAGAGTTGGTTAGCAAAACAATTTGATATGAAAGACCTGGGAGAGGCAAGTTATATTCTTGGTATCAAGTTACTACGAGACCGGAAGAATAAAACTTTAGCCTTGTCTCAAGCGGTCTATATCGATAAGATATTGGCTAGATTTAGCATGGAAAATTCCAAGACTGGTTTATTACCATTCAGACATGGAATTACATTCTCTAAGGATCAATCACCTAAAACATCTGAAGAGATAGAGAGAATGAGACGAGTTCCCTATGCAGAAGCTGTGGGAAGTCTCATGTATGCCATGCTTTGCACTAGGCCAGACATCTGTTTTGCGGTAGGGATGGTTAGTAGATATCAATCTAATCCTGGACCTGAACACTGGACTGCGGTCAAGCATATAATGAAGTATCTGAAAAGAACTAAAAATTATATGCTTGTGTATTCTGGTGATGAACTCATTCCAGTGGGTTATACTGATTCTGACTTTATGTCAGATAAAGATTCCAGAAAATCAACTTCCGGCTATGTGTTTACATTGGGAAGTGGAGCTATTAGTTGGAGGAGTGTGAAACAATCTTGTATCGCAGACTCCACAACTGAAGCTGAATATGTGGCTGCATCCGAAGCTGCAAAAGAAGCTGTATGGCTTCGCAAGTTCCTACAAGATCTTGAGGTGGTACCTACTGTAACTGCACCCTTTAAACTATTTTGTGATAATAGTGGTGCGGTAGCTCAATCTAAGGAACCAAGGAACCACAAGAAACAAAAATATATTGAGAGGAACTATCATCTTATAAGGGATATAGTGCAGAGAGGTGATGTGGAGGTTACTCAGATTGCGTCACAGCAAAACTTGGCAGATCCTTTTACTAAGGCCATACCTGGGAAACCTTTTAACTTGCACTTGGAATCCATGGGCATGCGTGAGATGCCAAATATGCTTTGAGAGCTAGTGGGAGATTGTTGGGAAAATATGCTCTTTAAAAGCATATGTGTTTATTTAATTGTAATAAACATTTTTTCTGATTAATAAAATTAATGAGGTATTTTATTCAAATATCTTAATTGCATTAATATTTTTATTAAAGTCCATTTAATCATAGTATATGTATTTATGTGATCACCATGTGGATTCATAGAAGACATAAATACAAGTTATCTTATGATTAAATAAATTTAGTTCGCAGTTGATAAATAAAGTTGGGCACTTTATTTAGGTATAGACTGTAATAAATTCATTGAATGATTTGTCTTAATCATGTATGAATTTATTGATGTAATCTGACTTCGTTGAAACGAGGATCATATGAGATTTAATTAACTTTGTAATAACTGTCAGACTTATTAAATCTCATAGGCATTGATTTTACTGTAATCTTAATCTTTAGTTAATTATGATTTCATGATTGTAATTGTTATTCCATTTGAGTTACCAATGGGCATGACACATACTTGTAGTCTAGATTACCCGATATCTTGGTGGGAGCATTTATGAGTATTGGAGTTATAGATTAACAATATAGAATTTGTACAACACATCTCTTGATGGGTTTTCGGCACTTGATCATAGAATTCTCTAACCAGAGTGTGTCAACATTTTAGTATGTTGAAAATGATCATTAGAGAAAACCAGTAAGTATCAAGGAATAAGATGTTATTAAATTGATTGGACAGTTGAGATATCAATTTAATTAACGATGTGGTACAAAGGATTGTGCAGTAAAGAAATCAATGTGGCTTGGGACGAATTATTATTCGAGCATACAATTATGGAAGTCAGTTCCAATTTTTAGTGGAGTAGATTTGGAATTAAATAATTAGGCTAGTTTAATTACAGGCCTAATTATTATAGCCACTATTGTATGTTCCCAAATGATCCCCGGGTTAGCTCATTTAATTGACTGCACCACTACTGGACTAATAAGTAAGATAACTAGCTATTTGGGTCAAAAGCCTAAATATATCATTTAGTGGGAGGCTCCATTTAATTAGCTTGTGTGTAAGGGGCCTTATGTTATTTTACAAGGTGGGTCCCCTATAGAAAAAGCAAGTAACGTAAGTTTTGTTTTTTGATTATTTGGAGCCTAGGGTTTTCACTAA
This sequence comes from Citrus cavaleriei, assembly GCA_030448925.1. Taxonomy (NCBI): domain Eukaryota; kingdom Viridiplantae; phylum Streptophyta; class Magnoliopsida; order Sapindales; family Rutaceae; genus Citrus; species Citrus cavaleriei. The sequence goes on from JAUJEN010000343.1 coordinate 412,408, forward strand.
AGGGAGATATATAAGGCTTATTTTCTCTAAAGAAAAAGAGAGAAGCCACTTTATACAGATCAGAGAATAAGATTTTTCTCTCTATTGTTGAGAGAAAAATTTTCTCGTGCTAGTTGCTTTGGTAGTGATAAAGGCGCCCACACGTCAAGTGCAGATCGAACCTGAGTCATAACTTGTAAGATCATTGATGGCAGTTCGTGATCTAACAAGCGTGGTGGTGACGAATCGTGATCTAACAGGAGTGGTGGTGGCGGATCGTGATCTAGGAGCCTAAATCACTTCAGCGGAAAAAGCCAACTCGGATTTTCAAGGTACGATTTATAGAATACAAATTCTTATATATTATATGAGAGCGATCTTCAAAAGGTTTTATAAAAATTTAAAAAACCTAATTTTTCCCTACAGATACTTCCTCTCGGATTTGAAATAACTGGATAATCATATGCATTATTGCTCTAGTCAAAAGTAATATGAGTCCCCTATATCCCTCATTTTAATAAAATAAAATCATGTTGAAATTAAAAAGATAGAAAATATAAACTTTCGGAAAATTCATCAATATCGTGATAAACATAGATTTTGTAAATTACACATAAGACTAGTAAATTGATATAAGAGTGGTAAATTGATGTTTTAAAATTGCAAACAAAACAAATATTTATAAAAATAACATAAAACTTGTAAATCAACATTAAACTTTAATTAAAAAATAGTTATTCATTTAATTTAATTACGCAAAGAAAAAAACTATTTATCAATTGAAAACAAAAATTTGTATTGAAAACAATTGGAATAAGTTTTATTGAATTGGTTTAACCATTATTCTATATTCATGCTAGTACATTTATAAACTTTTTTTCTTCTATCATAATCTTTGTTTATTGCACATGTTAATTAAGCAAAATTATTTTTCTTGATGTGGATTAAGGCAATATATATATATATATATATATATATATATATATATATATATATATATATTGGGTGTGCTTTCTTTAGAATTCAAAATTTTAAACTTGCAATAAACAATGGATTGAAATGGATCGGCTTTGTCCAAATTTTAAAATAAATTACCAACTTTGAATTAAGTAAATTGCTTTATAACGCGGTTGATCAGATTTTAGATAGGTACGTGGCGTTGTATCTAGATCGATCGAGCAGATCTGCTTTGGATCCAGAATCAATATGCGCGTTCTAGTTTCCAGCCTATATACCGAATGATTACCAAATAAATATTAAGTTCTTTATCAAGCCTAGCAACACATACATCTAAAGGCTTGGGTGCATACACAGTACCAGATCCGGTTCCCGGAAATAGTGCTATGAAGGAATGGAGGGAGAAGAGAAGATTTACAACTGAGGATCGAGATCAGGTCTCTTTGCCTCAGAGGAACGTATAATTTATATAGCAGATCTGATACAGATCAGTCTGCAAGCATGCTTTGAAATTTAAATTACGGAAATTTAAATGCTGTAAAGTAAATTGCGGAATTTAAATGCTTTGAAATTAAATTACAATGCTTTAATTTAAATGACTGAATCATAAATCATACATCTTGCTTTGAAGCTTTGTGCTTGATACAATTTTATAGATCTGTCTTTGGACGAAAGATTTGAAAGACGGGAAGATTACAAGACAGGAAACCTCCTTGATGTCTTGATCATTTACAAGACAAGATAGTTGTCCTGGGTGTCTTGATCCAAACTTCCCTGAGAGAGAGAGATCTTTAGAGAGAAGGAAGAGAAGAAGAGAGAGAAGTAACAACTAAAAAAATGAAAATCTGAGGAGTCTAAGTCTTCCTCATTGATTATATACAAAAATTTTAAAACTGTTCACTGTAGCGGAGCTTTGAGTGCACAGTAATTTTTGGAAATTGGCACTGTTCACTGTAGCGGAGTTTTGAGTGCACAGTAATCTTTGGAAATTGGCACTGTTCATTGAAGCTTTATAACTTGTGCCGAACAGAAAACACTGCAGCTGGTATGCCGAGCAGGAACTTTTGGATGGTACCTTTGAAGATTTTGTAACACGGGTGAAGAGACATGTGCGCTCTCACTTGTGTCCTAAGGACCACCCGAAGAATCAAAATACGTAAAGAAATGAGAATACTCTTTTTTTTTTTTTTGAATAGTTACATGAACTATTTACAATGCTTTAAAGGAGAGAAAATTCCAAAACAATCATCTTCATTTTCATCTCCGAGAGAAACGGTTGGCTCGTCATCATCGTCGTCTTCATCTTCAATGGAATCTGCTACTGAGGACTTGGACAGAGAGGCGTATTCTTTCTTGGCACTTGCCAAAAGAGAATGGGCTTTGGATTTTTGGGTAAGGAAAGTTTGCTGGGCTTTGGAGTCTTTGATGGTAGGTTGTAGATGGCCTCTAGAGGAGAGCCATTTTTCAATTTCACTAGTAGTCAATTTGGACTGTTCATCGAATTTTGACCACCATTTGACTTTGAAGGTTCTTTGAAGGATAAATTGGGAATCTTGAGGATGAAGTCGGAGACTCCACATCCAAACCCAAGGGAGAAAGAAATTTGTACAAAAACAGAGAAAATGAGGAAATCTTTTCTCAGACTCAGAAGGCTTGTAATGGGCTTTGAAAAGGTTTAAACAGTTTAAGGCGTTAGGGGTAAGAATATCTGGACTAGGCCCAAAATGATTCCACCAGTGTTGGAACCAATTTGGTAGACTTTGAACGGTTATTTTTGAATTGAAGAAAAATAACCAAGAGTGGGATTTTTTAGGATTTTGGATAAAAAAGGTGTTATACCAGGCTTGTTGGTAATCCCAGTAGGAAAAAGTCCGACAATGTGGTAAACGGGTCTCAAAATTTAAAGGGAAAGTTTTGAAATTGTGGAGTAGGTCACCCCACTGGTTTGGGCTCAATACTTTTAGGATTGTGGCTGTGGAATAGGCCGGCTCAGAATGAGAATTGCTGAGAAAGAAATGTTTGAATTTAACTGACTCAGTAATTTCTAAAATGCTTTGATAATAAGACTGGGGTTTTGTTAAATCCCATGGTTTGAAAAACCAGCCTTTGGGGAAAAACTTTGAAATGCTTTGAAAAGGATCAGTATGGTAAAATCCATCTTCCATAGAAAGAATGTTTTGAAAATGGGTTTTATCAAACCAATCGGAGGTTTTCTTTGAAAGTGTTGGCTGAGAAAGCACAATTTGAGAGGATGAGCTTTCACAGGACACAACAACATTTTGGGAAGAAGGCTTTGAAATTTCTTTGGAAATGGGCTTTTCTTTTTCTTCTATTTTAGGAGAAGATTGGCTTTGAGAAAGGTTTTGTAAGGCGATCATGAGCTCAGGGGATTTTGTAATGGAACTCATCCACTGCTTTACTTGGTCATCAGAAGAAATAGATTTGTATTGGGCTTCATGTTCCTCAACCATTTCAATCCAGGATTTAATGGGCAAGGCAGAAGAAAGAAGTTTTTCTTTAGAAGGAGTTGATTGAGGTTCTTTAGAAGGTTCTTGAGATCCAGTTTCTTTAAGAACTGCTTTACCTTTGTCTCTTCTTTTTGGCGCCATTATCTGTTTTGAAGAAATTCTCTGGTTAGAAAATCAAGAACAGAATTTTTGTCACCTTTAATAAATTCAATATCAAAATCAAAAACACTTAAAATAGCTTGCCATCGTGCAAAAATCTGTTTGGATGCAATGTTTTGAACATCTTTTTCTAAAACATGTTTTGCAGCTTTGCAATCAATTCTAAGTAAAAATTTTTGATTTAATAAATCACTTTGGAATTTAGATATGCATAAAACAATGGAAAGAATTTCTTTTTTGATAGTAGAATAATTTTTCTGGCAATCATTCCAATGAGCAGAAACATATTGTACTATCTGTTCTTTATCATTTTCCTTTTGTTTCAAAATACCTCCATATATATGCATCGGTTTTAACAATCTTAGGTAATGAGTTTGCAAGAAATAAGCATGGGATGTTTTCACTTTTATTAATCTATGACTTTAGTATGTTACGACCATGCAACAAGATTCTTTTCAACCTATCATGCAAGGGTTTAGACATCTGATGTTAGGCGAAATCAAGAACATAATTTAAACTACCAAGAAATCTTTGTAATTGGGTTTTGTCGAATTTTGTGCAGGAATTTATCCATGAAAAAAGTGATCTTTCTATTGGGGTAATGGTTAAGCTGGAAATATGGTGAGCACCTGACTTTTGTTTGAAATAAGGAAATCTTTGAACTAGAGAGGGCTAACCCAGCCTTTCTAGTAGCAAGATAAAAAGTCTTTAAATGTTTGAAATGTTGATCAATGGTCTGAGAAAAAATCAACACGTCGTGATATAAACAATGCAAAACTTCGAATAGGGATTATAAATGTAGATTCATGATTCTTTGGAATTCTGAGGGTGCATTTTTCAAACCAAAAGGCATTACTGTCCATTCGTATTGACCAAGGGAGCGATAAAAATTTGTTTATACTTGGTCTTTAGGGTGAATCTGAATTTGCAAAAGCAGACTTATATCAAATTTTGAAAAAATGAAAATTTTGAGCGAGTTTTTGAAGCAAATCTTTTTGTTAGGTATAGGATACCTAATCCATTTTAAAACTTTATTCAAAGAAGTTTGTAATTTATCACAAGTCTAGAATACCTCTTTCAATTTGAATTTTATTAACGTAAAAAGCTACAAGACCATGGTGATCTGGATTTTACAATGAGACCTTTGGTTTCTAAATCTTTTATTTCACTTTTACAATGTTGTTCCAATTCCATATTCATTTGGATTGGACGAGCTTTAGTAGGTATTTGCTTTTCATCAAAAGAATTTTCATAAGGCAAATCAACCAAGTGTTGCTTTCTATTAAGCGAAGGTAAATCGTATTTCTTTTTCAATAAGAGCTTTAAAATTAGAGATTTTTCTTTGTATAAAATCATTTTGCAATTGACTTTCAATTCTTTGGAAACTTAAATCCTTTTGTAAACAAAATAGATCATCTTGTTTAGATTTAAGGATGGCATTGACTTTGTTTTGGTAGACAGAACAAGCTTTGACAATATTAAGATTCCTTGTCTTTGGTTTTTCAATAAATGAGAAAACAAGATCTTTGGATTTTGCTATGAAATATATACCATCATAATTGGGGTAATAGAGATTTATAAAAGGGGTTCAAAATGATAGCATGGTGTATATCATTTGTAGAACAAAAAGAGGTTTTAAATTGATTTATCGTTATAAATAGAAGCTTGACTTTGGAATTGACCTTTAGTTTTGAATTATTTGCGTGAAAGTCTTTCGTTTGTTTTCATGAAATCTTTTTGGAGCAATGTCCTCGCGAATGCAATTTAAATCAAAGTCGAAAAAAAGAGCAATGGCGTCCATTGCAAAATCTTTGGAAAAGATTAAAGTGATTTTCACCAAATATTTTCTGGTGGTGATTTGTTTTAAAACAAACAAAAAATCCTTTGGAACAGACTCAATGTTTTCAACCTTTTGATTAATTTCATCATCATCAGGAGTTGACTCGTTATGTTATCCTGTAAATGCTTTTGTAAAAGAAGTTGGATAGTATTAGAATCACTTTTTTGTTTTTCTTTCAAATCCTTTATCTCAAGTTTAATATCCTTGATCTCCTTTTGAAGATCTTGGATACTAGGGGTAGATTTCTTCGTTTTCTTTTTGTCTAAAATCTCAGTAAGATCATAAGAATTCTTTTTAACAATAGGAACTTTGGAAGTTTCTGCTTTGTTTGAATCCATGGTTTTCAAAAGTTTGTCAAGATATTCCTTTTGAAGATCTGGATCAGAAATATGCTTTACAAGTTCAAGGAAAATCTCTTGATCTTTAGTCAAAACATTAATTTTCTTTAAATAAGAATCCGAATCAGAATCACTACTGCTAGATGCAGAGGTATCCGAATCAAATAACTCATGAACCTGGAGGGGGTCACTATCTCCCGACATGGAAGACTCAGAGTCAAAAGACTCTACAAGAAGGGGGGCTATTTTGGAAATGATGTCCTCATTGAGGTCAAGCTCTTGGAGTCTCTTGTTCATTCTGTAAAATTTTACAGTATGACCTTTCATGCCACATTTAAAACATGTAGCATCTTTGAAATTGAATGGGGTTTTAGGTTTGGTTTTAAACTCTTTCTTTTTAGAGAAACTATGTTTCTTATAAGGCCTCGAAGGTTTCTTATAAGGAAGTTTTCTAAAATCATGAAAGGGTTTCCTATGGCTTTTAGACTTGTAATGTTTCTTGTAAGGTTTTGAAGAACACTTACCATTACAATCTTTAGAAGTAGAAGTTTTAAAGGGGTCATAATTGAATTGCTTACAGAAACCGCCTAATTCTTGCTTAGACTTCCTAAGCTCCCATTTTAGACGTCTCTGTAGTTTCAAATCTTGACAAATCTTTAAACCTTCTTTATTGACAAAAGCTAGTTCACCATGTAGGTGAGCTAAATCGTCGATTGTCATAAAGAGCTTTGATGGAATTTCTAACCTTTTCTCCCAAAAGGGTAGGTAAACCTGCAAGGAATTTTTCCTTCCAAGTTACATGATTTGCATCATCCCTTAGGAAGAGTCTGGTAAAGAAAGTTGTTTTGTATTCTTGGAATTCATTGAGCTTTCTACACCTCAAGTTGTGTAGTAACTCGGTGTTTTTGTCTCTAAGGTGAGAAGGGTCACCTATGAAATGAAGGGATATGGTTAAAATTAAGAATGCATCGCAGATTGGATTTTTGAGTTCGTCAAGAATGGGAGCCCAACTCTCGTCGGTTTGGATGGCATTCAAGATGTCTAATTGCTGCAATTTGGTGAGAAGATGATCCCACCACCCTTTAAGTTGACCAGTAAAACCAGCAATTAGGATTTCTGCAATGGCCTTGTCAGAAGTTCTCGATTGGGTTTTATAAGCATTGGCTGCCATGGTCATTTGCTGCAAAACACCTAGAATGTTGTACTCAGACATTCCATATATTCCAGAGAGGATGCATTATATCGAGCTTGATTTAATGCACTAGGCTTGTTGTCTATAGTCAAATCAGGTGGAGATTTGGAAGTAGGGAGGGCTAACTCCCAATGGATTTTATTGGCTTTAGGAACAGGTTCTTCGGTAAAGGCTTCTAGGTCAGAAGAGGCAATAGAAACCTGGTCAAGATTTAATACTCCAATCTTGCTAGATTGGGGAGTATCAGGGGCTATCCGAACTTTGCTAGATGAGGAAAAGCGACTATCTGTCTAGATTGTTCTCTAATAAACTTTTGAAAATTTGATTTTGACTAGTTTTCGAAACCTGAAAAGGTTTGAAAATAGGTTCTTTAAGCTTCTTGTCAGAATTAGATTTTGATGGAATAGGAGAAGTTGAAGAAACAGTAATGGTTGACTTTTGGAATTGGTTTTCTATCCTAGTCAACTGCTTTCCGATAGTATTTAAGTTAGTATTACAGAAATTATTCTGTTGGATAATACTACTTAAATTGGCTTCAGAATCATTTGGCTTAGGGATTTTGTAAGGAGAAGCTCTGATTTCGATAGGAGGTTCACCATGATCTATGGTTAAACTCCTGAAAGGTGGATGTTCAGATTCTATGGTTTTATTACTATCAGTAAGTTTCCATTCAGGAATTTTCTTCCTAATAGTAATAGGGTTTGACTCTTTGAAAGGATAAGAGATGTTGTTCTCAGAAGAATATATTTCGAACCAATCAAAAAACAATATATGAACTTGATGAAGATTCACAAATTCATAATAAGTTTGTTGGATTTCTTTTCTTTGATTTAGAAAATGCTCAAAAAACCAAAGTCTTTTTTCTTTATTGTTTTCTGAATAGAAATCATTATAAAGAAGAGTTTTATCTAAAACAAAATGCTTTTCAATAACATTTATAACGTTTTCTGTGACAGCAAAGAACGTAGGGGAAGTTGGAAGAGAAGGTTCGCCTCTTCATGTTATTTGCTAATATAAATGGGATGAGGTACTTTTGTGGTATAGTCAACAGAACGAATGGAGGAGCTAGGTAAATCCGAAGTGGAAAACCTAGGTTGGTTTTGAAAAGGAAGATTTATAACAGAAGGGATTTTTGTAAATTTCCTTTCCAATGAAGGAATACTTGAGCATGACTCTTTATCAGAAAATCTAGTTGAATTAGATCTCCTGAATGACAATTTGACGCACCATGAATCTTGAGTCACGTTTGCAACTCGTATTTGGCTCAATCTTAGAAGCTGGCGGTGGAAGCGATTCCTTGAGAATCCATTCCTACGGAAGATTGACATCTTTCCATTGGATTGGTTTTGGAATGATGTTTGCTTTAGACAAGTCGATCTGCAAGAGAAAGTCTCGTCTCTTTTTGGGAATTTATCTTCTAAGCGAGAGATCATATATATGAATTTTAAAGATTAAAGCTACTAGGGATCCCTCGATCATATTGTAATTATCGTTTTAATCAAAATCATGCTTTTAAAATATTTTTGTCTTTAAGAGAAAGTGTTATGTTTGGATATGATCGAAAAGAAATTGGACGCTTTCATGGGATTCGATCTTTACTTAGGAATCATCAAAGATGAACCGACCATCTCTGGGAATGAGGATAGAAGTATATCAAGCCTTCTTTGGTTAAAGGCTTTATTCCTGTTGGATTAAACTTTATGTGGATGTAATTAAAATTCTTTTCTTTTAACTTTTAAAGATTTTTCCGAAAACAAATGAATTGTTTCAAATGGTGAAGAAAAGAGTTATGTCTCTTTCTTGATTTTCATAATCACTCTTTAGAAATCAAACTTTTTGTTTTGTAAATTTGTTCTTTTGAAATCTTTTGGAAGTTCGACAATCAATTCTTTATCAAAGTTCTCAATATGAATTCTTGAACTCACAACATGCTTTGAATCAGTCTTCCGGAAGAAGAGCTGAAAAGGGCGATGTTCTCGATGTAGAGGATTCATGGATAGAACCCTATGGTCTATCTTTGGTTTGGTCAGAATGGCTACAGGTATGGTTTTACAGCCCTAAACGGAAAACTTATCCTTGGACGGGACTTACAACCAGTAAAAATTCACCACACAACAAAACTTCAAAATAAAACACAAGATTTTAAACACAAAATTCTAAAAGCTACAATCCTCCAGCTCGATGCGAAAAATATATATATATATATATATATATATATATATATATATATATATATATATATATATATGATCGAAGGATGGGTGTGCTTTCGTTGGAAGTCCAAATTAAGACATTCAATATAACAATGCTTGAGAGATGGATCGGCTTCGTCAGATTTTAAAATAAATTACCAGCTTTAGATTAAGTAGATTTGCTTTATAACGCGGTTGGTCAGATTTTAGGTAGGTACGTGGCGTTGTATCTAGATCGATCTGAGCAGTGCGCTCGACTTAGAGACGGATCAATATGCCGTTCTAGTTTCCGATACACGGATAATTAAATAATTATTAGGTTCTTTAAACATAGCATCTAGAGGCTTGGTGCATACGATACCAGATCCGGTTCCCGGAAATGGTGCTCTGAAGGAAAGGAGGGAGAAGAGAAGATTTACAACTGAGGATCGAGATCCGGTCTCTTTGCCTCAGAGGAATGTACAATTTATATGGCAGATCTGATAGAGATCAGTCTGCAAACATGCTTTAAAAATTAAATTGCAGAAATTTAAATTACATAAAGTAAATTGCGGAAATTAATTGCTTTGAAATTAAATTACAATGCTGTAATTTAAATGACTGAATCATAAATCATACATGTTGCTTTGAAGCTTTGTGCTTGATACAATTTTATAGATCTGTCTTTGGAAGACGGGAAGATTACAAGACAAGAAACCTCCTTGATGCCTTGATCATTTACAAGACAAGATAGTTTTCCTGGGTGTCTTGATCCAAACTTCCCAGAGAGAGAGAGAAATCTTTAGAGAGAAGTGAAAACTCTAAAAATGAAAAACCTGAGGAGTCTAAGTCTTCCTCTTAGGTTATATACAAAAATTTTAAAACTGTTCAAGCTTTGGTGCAATCTTTGAAATTAGCACTTTCATGGCGAGTGTTGAGTGCTGATGGGCTTTGGATCGTATGTAATAGTAATCTTTAGAGCGTACGTTGAAGTAGAAATACGGGTGAAGAGACATGTGCGCTCTCACTTTTGGAATTGGTTTTCTATCTTAGTCAACTGTTATGTCATTTGTTTTCATTTGTTTTCCAAAAGTTGACTAGGATAGAAAACCAATTCCAAAAGTCAACCATTACTATTCCTTCTACTTCTTCTATTCCATCAAAATCGGATTCTGACAAAAAGCTTAAAGAACCTATTTTCAAACCTTTTCAGGTTTCGAAAACTAGTCAAAAGCTTGTGCACGAGTCAAAATCAGATTTTGCTAAAGCCATTAGAGAACAACTAGATAGGATAGAAGGCTTTGTTCATATAATACTCCTCGATCTAGCAAGATTGAGTCTTTGGAACAAGACCGGGTTTCTATTGCCTCTTGACTTAGAAGCCTGAAGAACACATTCTAAAGCCATAAAATCCATTGGGGTTAGCCCTCCCGACTTTCAAATCTCCACCTGATTTGACTATAGACAACAGGCCTAGTGCATTAAATCAAGCTCGATATAATGCATCCTCTGTCTATGAGTGGAATATAGATGGAATGTCTGAGTACAACATTCTAGGTGTATTGCAGCAAATGACCATGGCAAATGCTATAAAACCAATCGGGAACTTGACAAGGCCGTGAAAATCCAATTGTTGGCTTCTTGGTCAACTTAAGGATGGTGGGATCATCTTCTCACCAAATTGTGCAATTAGACATCCTTAATGCCATCGAATCGATGAGAATGGTGCTCCCATTCTTGGCCAGGTTCAATAATCAATACGAGGATCTTTGTTCTTACGATTTGACCGTATCCCTTGGTGACCCTACCAGGGACAAAAACAAGTTACTACACAGGTGTAGAAAACTTCGATGATTTCAAGATTACAAAACAACTTTCTTTACCGGACTCTTCCAAGGATGATGCTAATCATGTAACTTGGAAGGAAAAATTCCTTGCAGGTTTACCTACCCTTTTGGGAGAAAAGGTTAGAAATTCCATCAAAGCTCTTTATGACAATCGTGTCCCCTATGACGAGCTCACCTATGGTGAACTTGTCAGTTTTGTCAATAAGGAAGGTTTAAAGATCTATCAAGATTTGAAATTACAGAGACGACTAAAATGGGAGCTTAGGAAATCTAAGCAAGAATTAGGCGATTTACGTAAGCAATTCATTTAAAACTTCTACTTCTAAAGATTGTAATGGTAAGTGTTCTTCAAAACCTTACAAGAAACATTACAAGTCTAAAAGCCATAGGAAACCCTTTCATGATTTTAGAAAACTTCCTTATAAGAAACCTTCGAGGCCTTATAAGAAACCGAGTTTCTCTAAAAAGAAAGAGTTTAGAACCAAACCTAAAACCCCATTCAATTTCAAAGAAGCCACATGTTTCAAATGTGGAATGAAGGGTCATACTGCAAAATTTTACAGAATGAACAAGAGACTCCAAGAGCTTGACATCAATGAAGACATCATTTCCAAAATAGCCCCCCTTCTTGTAGAGTCTTCCGACTCTGAGTCTTCCATGTCGGGAGATAGTGACCCCCTCCAGATTGATGAGCTACTTGATTCAGATACCTCTGCATCTAGCAGTAGTAATTCTGATTCAGACTCTTATTTAAAGAAAATCAATGTTTTGACTAAAGACCAAGAGATTTTCCTTGAACTTGTAAAGCATATTTCTGATCCAAATCTTCAAAAAGAATATCTTGATAAACTTTTAAAAACCATGGATTCCAACAAAAGTTCTATTGTTAAAAAAGAATTCTTACGATCTTCTTGAGATTTTGGACAAAAGAAAACAAAGCAGGTTCTAATATCAGGGACCTCTGAGAAAGAAATCAAAGAAATAAAACTTGAGATTAGGGAACTAAAAGACAAACAGAAAACTGATTCTGAAACTATTCAACTTCTCTTACAAAACCGGTTGCAAGATAATTCTGATAAGGAAGTTGAGTCTGACAATGAAGATGAACAAAAGGTTGAAAACATAAAGTCTATACCAAATGATTTCTTATTTGTTTTAAAACAGATCACCACCAGGAAGTATTTGATAAAAATTACTTTAATCTTTTCCAAAGATTTTGCAATGGATGCCATTGCTCTTTTTGACACTGGTGCTGATTTAAATTGCATCCGAGAGGACATTGTCCCAAAAAGATTTCATGAAAAGACTAATGAAAGACTTTCTGCTGCAAATAATTCAAAACTAAAGGTTAGTTCTAAAGTTGAAGCCTCGATTTATAATAATGAAATTGAATTTAAAACTTCTTTTGTTCTTACAAATGATATACACCATGCTATCATTTTAGGAACCCCTTTTATAAATCTCATAACCCCTTATGCTGTCAACTATGATGGTATATATTTTAAAGCAAAATCTAGAGACCTTGTTTTCTCGTTTATTGAAAGACCAAAGACTAGAAATCTAAACATTGTCAAGGCTTGTTCTGTTTACCAAAACAAAATTAATGCCATTCTTAAATCTAAACAAGATGATTTATTTTGTTTACAAAAAGATTTAAGTTTCCAAAGAATTGAAAGTCAATTACAAAATGATTTTGTACAAAGAAAAATCTCTGATTTCAAAAGCCTAATTGAAAAAGAAATATGTGTCGATTTACCATCTGCTTTTTGGAATAGAAAACAACATTTGGTAGATTTGCCTTATGAAAATTCTTTTGATGAAAAACAAATACCCACCAAAGCTCGTCCAATCCAAATGAATATGGAATTGGAACAACATTGTAAAAAAAAAATAAATGATCTTGAAACTAAAGGACTCATTGTAAAATCCAGATCACCTTGGTCTTGTGCCGCTTTTTATGTTAATAAAAATTCTGAAATCGAAAGAGGCATACCTAGACTTGTGATAAACTACAAACCCTTGAATAAAGCTTTAAAATGGATTAAAATACCTAATAAAAAGATTTGCTCCAAAAACTTTGTTCAGCTTTCATTTTTTCTAACTTTGATATGAAGTCTGGTTTTTTGCAAATACAAATTCACCCTAAAGCTCGTTATAAAACAGCCTTTCTTTTTCCGCTGGACAATCTGAATGGACAGTAATGCCTTTTGGTTTGAAAAATGCACCCTCAGAGTTTCAAAGAATCATGAACGATATTTATAATCCCTATTCTGAGTTTTGTATTGTTTATATTGATGACGTGTTGATTTTTTCTCAGACTATTGATCAACATTTCAAACATTTAAAGACTTTTTATCTTATTACTAGAAAGGCTGGGTTAGCCCTCTCTAGTTCAAAAATTTCATTATTTCAAACAAAAGTCAGGTTCCTCAGTCATCATATTTCCAAAGGAACCATCACCCCTATAGAAAGGTCACTTTTGTTTGCGGATAAATTCCCAGACAAAATCCTGGACAAAACCCAATTACAAAGATTTCTTGGTAGTTTAAATTATGTTCTCGACTTCTGCCCTAACATCAATAGAATGTCTAAACCTTTGCATGATAGGTTGAAAAAGAATCCTGTTGCATGGTCAGAAGAACATACTAAAGTTGTTAGATTAATAAGGCAATCTGTGAAAAATATCCCATGCTTATTTCTCGCAAATCCTGCATTACCTAAAATTGTTGAAACAGATGCATCTGATATAGGTTATGGAGGTATATTGAAACAAAAAGATAATGATAAAGAACAGATAGTACAATATGTTTCTGCACATTGGAATGATTGCCAGAAAAATTATTCTACTATCAAAAAAGAAATTCTTTCTATTGTTTTATGCATATCTAAATTCCAAAGTGATTTATTAAATCAAAAATTTTTACTTAGGATAGATTGCAAAGCTGCAAAACATGTTTTAGAAAAGAATGTTCAAAACATTGCATCAAAACAGATTTTTGCACGATGGCAAGCTATATTAAGTGTTTTTTATTTTGATATTGAGTTTATTAAAGGTGACAAAAACTACATTCACGATTTTCTAACGGAGAATTTCTTGATAATGCAAAAGGAAGAAGCAAAGGTAAAGCGATTCTTAAAGACCTTTGGATCTCAAGAACCTTAAAGAGCCTCAACAACCCTTCTAAAGAAAACTTCTTTCTTACGCTTACCCATCAAATCTGGATTGGCGGTGAAGAACATGAAGCACAAAACAAAACTAGTTCTTCTGATGACCAAGTAAAGCAATGGATGAGGTCCATTACAAAGTCACCTGAGCTTCGTATCGCTGAGCAAAATCTGTCTCAAAGCCAATCTTCTCAAAAAGAAAAAGCCCATTTCAAAGAAATTTCAAAGCCTTAAAATATTGTTGTGTCTGCGGCTCATCCCCAGTTGTGCTTTCACCAACACTTCGAAAACCTCCGATTGGTTTGATAAAACCCATTTTCAAAACATTCTTTCTATGGAAGATGGATTTTACGATACTGATCCTTTCCAAAGCATTTCAAAGTTTTTCCCCAAAGGCTGGTTTTTCAAACCATGGGATTTGACAAAACCTCAGTCTTATTATCAAAGCATTTTAGAAATTACTGAGTCAGTAAAATTCAAACATTTCTTTCTCGATTCCGTTCGAACAAAAAAGTACTAAGCCCAAACCAGTGGGGTGACCTCCTCCACAATTTCAAAACCTTCCCTTTAAATTTTGAGACCCGTTTACCACATTGTCGGACTTTTTCCTACTGGGATTACCAACAAGCCTGGTATAACACCTTTTTTATCCAAAACCCTAAAAAATCCCATTCTTGGTTATTTTTCTTCAATTCAAAAATAACCGTCCAAAGCCTACCAAATTGGTTTCATCATTGGTGGAATCATTTTGGGCCAAGCCCAGATATCCTTACCCCAAACGCCATACAATGTCTAAATCTTTTTAAAGCCCATTACAAACCTACTGAGTCTGAGAAAAGATTTCCTCATTTTCTCTGTTTTTGTACAAACTTCTTTCTCCCTTGGGTTTGGATGTGGAGTCTCCGACATCACACTCAAGATTCCCAATTAATCCTTCAAAGAACCTTTAAAGTCAAATGGTGGTCGAAATTCGATGAACAATCTAAATTGACTACTAGTGACATTGAAAAATGGCTTTCTTCTAAAGGCCATTTACAACCAGCCATCAAAGACATTAAAGCCCAAGGCACTTTCCTTTCTCAAAAATCCAAAGCCCAAGCCCTTTTAGCAAGTGCCAAGACTGAAGAAGAATACTTCAAAGCCATGGAGCAGCTCCTTGCCTCTCGCTCAAAGTCCTCAGCGGCAGATTCCTCTGAAGATGAAGATGAAGAAGATGAGCCAACCATCTCACTCGGAGACGAAAATGAAGATGATTGTTTTGGAATTTTCTCTCCTTTAAAGCATTGTAAATAGTTCATGTAACTATTCAAAAAAAAAAAAGGTTTTTCATTTTTAGAGTTTTCACTTCTCTCTCTTCTTCTCTTCCTTCTCTCTAAAGATTTCTCTCTCTCTCTGGGAAGTTTAGATCAAGACACCCAGGAAAACTATCCTGTCTTGTAAATGATCAAGGCATCAAGGAGGTTTCCTGTCTTGTAATCTTCCCGTCTTCCAAAGACAGATCTATAAAATTGTATCAAGCACAAAGCTTCAAAGCAACATGTATGATTTATGATTCAGTCATTTAAATTACAACATTGTAATTTAATTTCAAAGCAATTAATTTCCGCAATTTACTTTATGTAATTTAAATTTCTGCAATTTAATTTTTAAAGCATGTTTGCAGACTGATCTCTATCAGATCTGCCATATAAATTGTACATTCCTCTGAGGCAAAGAGACCGGATCTCGATCCTCAGTTGTAAATCTTCTCTTCTCCCTCCTTTCCTTCAGAGCACCATTTCGAACCGGATGCAGTATGCACCTCTAGATGTATGTGTTCTTAAAGAACTAATAATTATTTGGTAATTATACGGTATATCGGAAACTAGAGCGGCATATTGATGCACGTAAGTCGGATGCCAAAAGCGGACTGCATCGATCTAGATACAACGCCACGTACGCATCTAAAATTTGACCAATCGCGTTCCAAAGCAAATCTACCTAATTCAAAGCTGGTAATTAATTTAAAATCTGACGAAGCCGATCCTTCGCAAGCATTGTTTTATTTAATTTCTTAATTTTGAGTTCCAACGAAAGCACACCCATCCTTCGATCCTATTTCCTTATATATATATATATATATATATATATATATATATATATATATATATATTCTTATATTACTAGACACATGAAATATCAATAAAATTAGACTAAAATTAGACTAACTTTTAGTTTTATAAATACATTATGTAGTTTTAAACTTTACTTCTTACTTAACTATCATTTAGGGATGTTGTAGAGAAGATTTGGAAAGATGCAAAATCACTTAATTATCATACAAGCAGTTTTAAAAAATATGAAAAGAATATTTTAAAATTCAATTTAAGAATAGGTCTTATCCTTACTAAAGTTTCACACGTATCCTCACTTGTATTACGTAAACCCAAGAAACTTAGAAACAAGATTAGTAAGTATATAAGGTAATCATTATTATAATGAGTTTTTATTTTATATTTATAAGTTTTTTTTTTCAACAACTCTTATAGTAATTTACTTGTTTTACATTCTATTTACAAGCCTTCTGTTCATTCACATAATTTATATTTTATTTTATACTGAATGTTGATTTGCAAATGTTATGTTAAATCTGTAATTTTTTATTTTGTTTTTCAAAAGAATACATCATTTTTACTACTCTTATGTTAATTTACTTGTTTTACCTTCTATTTATAAGTTTTATTTTTTATTTACTTAATTTATGTTTTATTTTATACTTAATGTTGATTTAGAAGTTTTATGTTATATTGATAAGTTTTTGTTTTATTTACCAATGATATATTAATTTTTACTATTCTGAGCGTATTGATTTACTTGTTTTATGTTATATTGATTTACTTATTTTATCTTCCATTTATAAGTTTTATGTTTCAATTACTTAATCTATGTTTGGTTTTACACTCATTGTTGATTTATAAATTTTATGTCATATTTGTAAATTTTTGTTTTGTTTACCATTGGTACACCAGTTTACTAATCTTATGTTAATTTATTTATTTTACACAAGTCTTATGTTTCATTTACATCATTTATGTTTTATTTTACACTGAATGTAGATTTACAAGTTTTATATTATATCTATAAGTTTTTATTTTATTAACCAATAATACATTAATTTATCACTTTTATGTTGATTAACTTGTTTTACTTTCCATTTACAAATATTATATTCCATTTACGCAATTTATGTTTTCTTTTACATTTAATGTTGATTTACAAGTTTTATGATAAATTTACATGTCTTATGTTTCATTTAAACAATTTATATTTAATTACGGTAAATTACGTCATAATAGAATGACCCTTAAACTATATATATATATATATATATATATATATATAAGAGAGAGAGAAATATTCCAGTCCATAATTTTAAAGTGCGGGAACCTTTAAAACCGCATGGTTTTAAAGGCTTAAACTGTAAGCCTTTAAAGCCGTGCGGTTTTAAAGTTTTCCCAGACTTTCTCGCACTTTAAAATCCCGGACCAGAAAACTGCTATATATTTATATATAAATGTTCCAGTCTGGAATTTTAAAGTATAGAAAAGTGTGGGAAAGTTTTAAAACCGCATGGTTTTAAAGGCTTAAAACTATAAGCCTTTAAAGCTGTGCAATTTTAAGGCTTTCCCGGATTTTCCCGCACTCTAAAATCCCTCATCAGAAAACTACTAATATATATATATATGTGTGTGTGTGTGTGTGTGTGACAAAACGCAACGCATTGGAATGTGTAATATGGGTCCACAAAATTTTTTTCACTTTTCTTCTATTGCAAATATCTCTAGAAGTCTTAGGGTAAAATTTTTGTTCATTCTAAATTTTGAAAAAGGATTAAGGAAAATCCCTAGACAGATTATCGATGATGACATTAGTTTATTATTAAGAATTGAGATCTCGAGAGACTAACGCAATCTCGAACATATGCTGACAATGGAAAAAAAAAATGTTTAATCTAAAATCTAAATCAACCAAATATATTATTATGTGAAGCTCTTTATCACCAAAAAAAAAAAGTTAGTTTATTATTAATCAAAATGAAGCAAAATATTAAAATTCAAATATGTGTGTGTCTCTCTCTCTATATATATATAAATGGAGGCTTCTCTGTCTCTTTAATGTCTTAGCCCACCCTTCCAGAGCTTTCTCGGTCTAAATAACAAAACCAATATTCAAAATTAATGAAATCCATTATTTAAGCAATACTTGAACTTTCACATATTAATCCATAAAATCAAATACATGATTACTTTAAATGCAGCAACCTGAGGTCATAGGTTCAAGTCCAACTTTAAGTTGGGACTTTTATTCCCTCCTAATTAAATAGAGATAGATAATTAATTTCTTCCATAAATATTAGTAGAGTAAATATAACTTTCAAATATTGGCGGGTAGATATATTTTAACATAAGATCAGAAATTTGATTTGTACCATAATAAAAGGTTAATCTCAATAAGTTTTAAATAAGTATCTGTAGACTAATATAAGTACTAAAAAATAATGATAACAAAAAAGAAAAAAAAATTATGGTTATGAACTTTTTTACAAATATTTTGATATCTACTAAAAGATACAACGCATAATTAAATTACAATGGCAATCGGCGACAAACAATAAAAAAAAGCATCGATATTCAGCCAGTAAACTCCTGAAAGTTTACTAATTTAATTACAAACACAATAAACAGTCAACATAATTTTATTAGCTCAGTATTTCTAAATAGGGTGTGGGTAAGTTATATTACCTCCAATTTTAGAGTTGTATCCAATAACCTAACACATCAATCAAAAGTGTTGAGTTATTGAATGTGACTCTTAAATTGAATTAGAAATCTCGTAATTACAGCTAAATAGTTCAATTAAAACGTCAGTCATGAACGTGCATACAGCTAACTAATTCAATTGCAACGTGAGTCACGAGACACTTATAGAGTCTTATCTACTCGACGTTTAACAATATAAGTACGGGCCATTGGTAGCCATTGGTTACCGAAGTTATTCATTCCATAAGGAAATTATTAAGAAGTTAGCTAGCACTGCAAAGAATATAGGAGATTATATGAGCGAGTAAAGGCAGGCAGGCAGCCTTTAACAAGTAAGTTTCACAGCGTGTTCATACTTACGCATTGCTCTCATTTTAGTGATCAATAGTGATATACTTCATCTCTGATTAGAAATTAACAAGCATATTATTGATAAAAGGGATTTAATTTCTTTAATATATGTAGGAATTAACAAAGTTTCACTACCAGTTCATATATACTTTGTTTTTACACATTGCTCTTATTATAGTGATCTGTAGTGGACTAGCGGTGATACTTCATCTCTGATTTGGAATTTGGATAGACATATAACTTGCTCTTACTCTAGTGAACAGTGATATGAGTCCCCTAGATCTCTTATTTTAATAAAATAAAATTCTCTTTAAGTTAAACGATAGAAAATACAAACTCCAATGTATTATAGGACAAAGTACATTATATAAGAATTTCTATTTTCTTTCTTGTTTTTTAATCTGGTAAGCGGAGGGTGAGTGAAACGTCAAAAAAATAAATAACAATACAACAATACAGTACTAAAATTGCTAGGATCACATTAATTTATTCGAATAAAACTTATACTTCAACTTATATTTCAATGCTATTTCGATGGTTTTAAGAACAAAATCTCTAGCGAATAAGTTTCTGTTAGGCAAAAGATAAAAAAAAAAAAGTGAGCCTTAATATAATTAACACCAATTTCTTATTAATGTACGACTTTTAATTCTCTAATACTAATTTAATTACTGTCTTGTTATGACTTTTAATTCTCTAAAAATTCCAACATTAATTATTGATTAACAGTGCCAGACAAGAAGATAGGTCTTGAGGTCGATCAATTATCGATTAATATTGATGACTTACTTGAGAAGGTACCCGCTATATTATGTCTTCCTACAATCCCGAAAGTACCTAAGCATCTACGCAGTGTGAATGTAAAAGCCTATGAACCAGAAATGATAGCAATCGGTCCTTTTACCCACGATCTCCGCTCTAAAAATCACTTAAAAGGGATGGAAGAACACAAAAAGCGATTTCTGAAGGAGCTTCTTAAACGAAAAGGGGAAGAAAGTGCAGAATCCTATGTCAAGGCCATGAGAAAATTAGAAAAACTCGCTCGCAGTTGTTATTCAGAACCAGTAAGTCTTTGTTCAGACCAGTTTGCGGTAATGATGCTCCTTGATGCTTGCTTTATCGTTGAGCTACTTCGCTACAGATCACTAATGAAATGGCAGGACAATACAGACCCTATTTTATTGGTAAATTGGATCTTTATGAAACTGGGTCGTGATTTGTTGTTAGCTGATAATCAACTTCCCTTCTTCGTTCTTCGGGAATTTTATGACTTGACTAAGACTCCTGACGAAGAAGCAGAAAAAAATTTCCATGGTATGATTTCCCATTTTTTTAAGGATCTAGTTGCAAGAGAACTGTCGGGCGACGTACAAATTGACGAAAATGAAATAGAGCATCTACTCGGCTTCATACACAAATATCTCTCAGTATCTCCGAAGCCCACTAAGGAAGCACAGAAATGGAAGTTCATACGATGTGCCACAGAGCTCCAAGAGGCTGGAATCAAGTTCCAGAAAATGGAGGAGAATGAGACGGCAAACTTCTTTGATATAAAATTTGAGATGGGAATAATGAAAATCCCAGAGTTGACAATTGACGATGACACCGAATCTTTACTCCGAAATCTCATTGTCTATGAGCAGCACCAAATTCCAAAGTGTCGTCCTTTCACTAATTATGTGAACTTGATGGACTGTCTCATCAACACCGCAAAGGATGTAAAAATACTTTGTAAGAGGGGGATTCTTATTAATCTTTTAGGTGACGACGAAGTGGTTGCAAAAATGTTCAGTACGCTTGGGGATTCTGTCGAGCTCCCGAAGGTCAACCGTTACGAGGACAAATTCACGAGAGTGAACGACTACTGTAACACACGTTGCAACAGATGGATGGCGAACCTATGGCACAACTATTTCAACACTCCATGGGCAATCATTTCCTTCTTCGCCGCATTTTTACTGCTTATACTTACCGTGGCACAAACCGTGTTTTCAATTCTAGCTTATCTCGGGTAAGCACGCAGGACCGTGTCGGCAAATATGAATGAGCTCGTCTTCCAACAAATGAGACTAGTCTTATTAATTATCTCCGTTGTGTTGTGTTAAAATGTACTGCGAATGATGTATTGTAATGTATTGATACTAATATACTGCTAAATATGTATTTTGTCTTATATTTTTATATTACTATTATTATTCATACTAAAATCATATTATTTTCATTTATCAATAAACTTAATCATATAAGCTAGTTTTGTTTAGAATCCTCATCTCCAACACTACCCAACAACAGTACCAATATCACTGGAAGTCAAGAGTTATAAAATTACAAAACAAAAATAATAGGGACACTAAGAAGAGAATTCTGAAGGTACAAAAATTGGACATAAAAAACTCTAGTTTATTGCTTGTAGTCATAATAGGAATGAGCAAATGTCACGGAGCTTGTCTTCAAATAACTGACAGTGTGGAGTCTTGCAATAAGAGTGAATAGCTTGTTCGCCTTGTGCCGCGGAACTCTTGGAGGTTCAAGAAAAGCCCTTAAAGCTAGAGGTTCAAGTACTCAAACTACTCAAGATATATCATCTCACCTAAATCGAAATAAATCTAAATAAATAAAAAATTCTTATTGTTTATGGTGGGGTGATGGGGAAAATAAGAATCCCCATCCTGGGAATAAAAAAATAGTAAAATAAAAAGAAAGGTGAAACTTTCTAGTTTGTCTTGATTCCGTTTTCAAATTAAAAAAATAAAAAAGTCCTTTTTTATTTATTTTTATTTTCGAATTCAGTAGACAAATCAATTGGTTCAAAACATCACAAAAGGGAATGTTTACTTACTTTTTCGATTTTTCTAAATTATATCACTAATATGCCAATTTGATGTTCATGTACTGTCCATAACAACTCTTTTACGGATGTTGAATTGCTTTTTCACTTAAGAAATTCCCATGAATTTTTATTTTTCTCATTTTAAAAAAAAAAGATTTCTTACAAGCCAATCATTTGAATTTTATTTTTTGCAAATTATTTTATTTTTATAAAAGGGAAAGTAATAGCTATACTCCTAAGGTTTGGGAAAATTATCATGCAGACCCCCCAAGTTTTTAATAAGGGACACTGAGAATTTGTTTCGACCATAATACCTTTTGACTCTATTAACTCAAAAAAATTAACTCCTATAGTTTATAATAACTAGAAATATAATATTAAAATAAATGTATAATACATACATTTTAAAATAATTTCAATATTTAAAAAAGCATTTAAAATTTTACAAATCTATTTGACATGTTTTAGTAGATTAAAGTAAATTTTATAACAAATGGAAACATATTATTAAAATAAATATTTAAAAATTTAAATTATTTTTTATTTATGTAAATAATTTCATATTAATACTAAATGAGATATTATAAAATCTATTTAACCCAAAGATTTATTTAAAATCTTTATAATAAACACTATTATGTTATTAAATTAAATATTATAATTTACATATTTAAAAGTTATTTTAAATATTAAAATAATTTTAGTATTACTAATCTACTTGACAAATTAAATTATTTATATTATATTAGTATTTATTAGGAATTTTAAAATTAATAATGTTAGTTACTATATTCAAAGAATACTATGGTCAAAAAAAGATTTTAATGTCCCTTATTAAAAAATTGACCATTCCTGTAAATCTTGGGGGTACAGTTGTCCTTTTTCCTTATATAAATTTATTCTTATCATTTACTCATTATTGGAGTAAAATAAATAAAAGAAATTTAGTTAAGGGTGGCTTATTAAATCAGAAAAGGAGGTTTATAACAAGAGTACGTTGTAAAATTTTGTTAAAAATAAAAAATGATATGTTTAACATGTTTATTTAAGGAGTTTTAGCCCAAAAAAATGAAATTTAACTTGTGAGTTTAACTAAATATATAGTTTCTTTTGAATGTTATTTCAACAAAGGGTTGCTGTAAATTTTCTGAAGGGATTTTAAGAGGATTTTGAAGAGATGCAAATAGTCCGATTCATAATCATTTTTAGTTTGAGATAGTAACTAAAAAAAAAGTGGTAGATAAACATACGAATTGACAAAATTATTTAAAAAAATGATAGGGAGCGGAGAGTTCAGATTGAAGGTGCATGACAACTCCAAAAAAAGAATCACCTCGGTGAATGTTGCGAAAGAAAATGATAAGGATATTGTAGTAATTTTAAAATATATAAATTAAAATAATAATTTATAACTTCGAGAAGAGGAAAATTGTGGGTTTAAATAATCCTAATCAAGATTTTATCTCATTGTTCTTTTAACTGATTTTAGCTCTATTTATGAGTCTTGTGCTATGGCAGTAATTTAGGCTCTATTTAGGGAGAGATTCCAGAGTACATCAGAGGCATTACGCCCAATTAATACATGTATATCATGTGTGCATTTGTTTTGAAAAATCACCATATAATTGATAGTTACATTTATGTTGTGTTTACTTATTGGAAATGGGAATAGGAATCAAGGAATATGAATAAATGATGTGTTTAGTTGTTTAAATAAGATGTAGAATGGAAATCAAAGTGGCAGGTCCCACCTAAAATTAGGAATGATTACTAGAGTTTCCATTCTCATGGAGAGACTCAGGAATGGGAATCTCATTCCCTAAAATGATTATATTACCCCCACTTAAATCTTGAAATTCTCATTTTATTCTTCCTTATATAATAGTATTATTATTATTACAATGATGAAAAATTTATTGTTGATAATGATGATGATGATGATAATTATAATAATTATAATTATTATTAACAATAATTAATATTATTATAATGGTAATTGTTATCATTATTATTATAGTATTTTATTATTAATATTAATTATAATAATTAATAATTATAATAGTATTATTATTATTATTATTATTATAAATAATGACAATAATTAACTAAGGTCAGTTTAGTAATTTACAACAATCCATTCTAATTTCAAGATAAAGTAAATACATTAATGACAATACGGTCATTTCGATTCTGATTCCTACAGTTAAAGTAAAACAATTTACTTTGATTCCCATTCTCCATTCTGATTCCAGCACATTCCGATTACTGATTAGTAAACACATCATTAATTGAACCATACATGTCATTAATTGGATATAGTACCTTTGATGTACTGCAGAATTTCTTCTGTTTAGGACATTCTACCATAGTAAAACACTCCAAAACGCAGATGCAATTTTAAAACAATCTTGTTTTATAGCTACATATGCTTATCTATTTATTTATCACACATGCTTGATGAACTGTCTCCAGAATCCTCTAGTTTTAAAAATAAGAAAAGTACCTGAGCATTTGCGTAATGCTAATGAAAAAGCCTATGATCCAGAAATGATAGCAATTGGTCTAATTAACTACCTCCTCCATAGGAAAAGCATTTAACAGAGATGGAATAGTATAAAAACCACTTTATGAAAAACTTCTCTTGTGAAGTTGCGAAGATCATCATAACATAACAAGATATGTGATATGAGACAATTGGAAAGAAAGTTGATGTAGCAAGGTAGCGAAAGTTAATTAACCGAGAAGATGAACACAAGATATCGTTCTAGTACCAAAATAAGCCAACATGATCAATTTATACTCTAATCGTAGTCTAATTAGGTCTCATTCTAATACAAAAGACTCAATATAATGACTCAATATAATGCTATATAGTAAAATTAGATAACGCTTTAATCCAAATAATTTCACAAGAGAGATTTTGATAAATAATCCCAAAAAGAATCATAAATGAGGTTTTTATTTATTAAAAGTTTATACTAAATAAATGAAAATACCTCACCATTTATAATAGGGTAAACTTACTAGTTAACTTGAAAGGGAGATTAAATCACAAATATACTAAAAATAAAAAAACTAAGCACATACCATAATTGATTCCGACTAAAATAGAAAATAACAAAAGACCAAAAATAATTCATATCCTTAATCTTTTGCAATTATCCTACATCCCTCTTAAAAGAAACTCGTTCTCGAGTTTAGAGCATCAAATCATCTTATAACTCGAACTTACTCATCAATCTTTCTTGAAATTTTAAGAATCTATAGTTCATCAATTGATGATGATACATAATCCTTTTTTCTCAAACATCTCTGTTTTCGTGCAATTTTTCTCAATTGATGTGAATATGAACTGTCTCATCAACACGGAAAAAGATGTGGAATTGCTTTGTGAGAACAAAATTCTCCATAATTGTTTAGGTGATGATAAAGTGGTTGTAATTTGTAAATATGTTCAATAGGCTAAGAGATTCTGTCGCATTGCCGCCTAACAACTTTTACGGAGACATAATCTACAATGTGAATGAGTACTGTGACAAGCCTTGAAACAGATGGTTGGTCAGCCTTAGGCAAAACTATTTCAACACTACGTGGGTAATCATTTCTGTTTTCGCTGCACTTTTCCTACTTGTACTTATCCTGACACAAACCTTGTTTTTAGTTCTAGCTTATTTTCGGTAGTCATCATAATGGCCTCATAACTTGCTGATTAAGTAAAATCTCTGCTATATCTGATATGATCACGCCATTATGACTTTCATGTATTGCTCTTCATCAACTCCCTTTTCTAGATGTTGAATTCCCCGACGAGATTTCATATATGCGTTGAAAAAGCTGTAAAATAATTTGAAAATGGTGTCATGGAAAATATGCGTTGAAAATGCTGTAAAATAATTCCCCTTTTCTAGATGTTGAATTCCCCGACGAGATTTTATGCGTTGAAAATGTTGTAAAATAATTTCATTATCAATACAATCAAATACATCTTTTTCAATGTACACAATCAGATTATCGTTCAACCATTCATCTCCCATTCGACTTCGTAGTCAATTCTTCACATAATTCATAACTGAAAAAACTCTTTCAACAGTGGCAGTGGCAATTGGTAAAACTAATGCTAATGTGACTAATAAATAGACCAATGAAAACACCTTGTGCTTATTAGTCTCAACCATTTTTTGTGCAAGATCACCAATCCCATTTAATCTTGAAAACTCAACACTAGACTGCATATCCATTATGTAAACATCAAGTTGAGTATCTAGTGCCATGAGATCAATTGGAGAAAAATCTTTTGGATAAAATTGAGCAAGGGACAATAACTTTTCTTTATTGAAAGCTGCAAATTAATCTTTTGGACATAAACAAGCCAAGCACATAAGTAATTCAGTGTTTACCTCATTAAAACGACTGTTTAACTCTTGAAGTTGCATATCCAAAATAGCACAAAATAGGTCAATGCGATAATGATGCATATTTGTGATCTCTTGTGCTCTACGCCTTGATCTTCCAAGGGTTAGAAACATATTTTCCATGACAAGAACAATAGTAAAATGCTTCTCACAAAATGAAGAAACTTGACTAAGCAAAGAATTTCATCCATGTTCCCTCATCCTTTGTAGACCTAGTTTGCAAATGCTAACTAATTTCATGGAATTCACAATATCTTGATCTTTCCTTTGTAATGCTTGTGACAATTCATTTGCAAAACCAAGAATATTTTTCATCAAGTATAAAGTAAACACAAAATCAAATGTTTGTATGAACTTCAAGGTTGAATTTTCTTCAAATCTTTGCTCAGAGTTTGATGCATCATTTGCAATAATCTCAAGCACATCAATTATGGATGAGAACATGGTAATAATGCTTATTAATGTACCATAATGTGAGCTCCACCGTGTGTCGCCAGAACGCTTTAAAGCAATCTCTTGATTCATACCTTGTCTGCTTTCAAGCTCACCCGTTTTCAGTGCTTCAATAACTGCAATAACATGCTTCTCTCTAAGAATATCATATCGTTTAGATGAGACTGCTACAATCTTAATAACTTTAGCAACTAAACTGAACAAATCATTAACTTCTTGGTACTTTTTTGCCACAAAAACAAGGGCCAACTATAATTGATGGGCAAAACAATGAATGTAATAAGCATATTCATTCTCTTTCAGAATGAGTGTTTTCAAACCATTAAGTTCGCCTTGCATGTTACTAGCACCATCATATCCTTGCCCACGCAACCTAGACATACTTAATCTATGTCTAGCAAATAATGTGTCAAGTGATGCTTTAAGAGAGACAGCTTTGGTATCAATAACATGTTCAATACCAATAAAACGCTCAACCACATGTCCTCTT
The DNA here is from genome assembly GCA_030448925.1 of Citrus cavaleriei. Classification (NCBI taxonomy): domain Eukaryota; kingdom Viridiplantae; phylum Streptophyta; class Magnoliopsida; order Sapindales; family Rutaceae; genus Citrus; species Citrus cavaleriei. The sequence goes on from JAUJEN010000343.1 coordinate 439,859, forward strand.
TTATCCACATAACGCAACACAACTGCCATTTGCTCTTTTGTGGATATGTCACGAGATTCATCAATCATAACAGAAAATCAAGAGTCACCAATTTCTTTAATGATAGCTCTAGAAGTTTCAGCTAAACAAACACTTACAATTTGTTTCTGAATATTAGGGGATGTCATTTGGAGATTTGCTGGAGCATTGTTGAAAATAACACTTTTAATTTCCTCATTGTGATCAGCAAGAAATTGTAGAAGCTCAAGAAAGTTTCCTCTATTGTTTGAGCTTTGAGATTCATTATTCCCACGAAATGCAACGCCTTGTCTAAAAAAAAATCGAATGCAATCAATTACAACAGTTAAACAAACTCGGTACTCCCTTTTAATTTTTTTAGAATGGTTAGAGAAAAATGTAGCAATATGTGCCTTTTGATTCATCAATGATTCACAACGATGCCTTGCTATGTTATGAGCACTATTTACACCACCAACATGTTGTGTCAACATTTCTTTTTTTCCAATTTCTAAACCCTTCACCAGTAAATCATGGACCACCCCCTTGACTACCACTTTCTTCTCTGAAAACATAACAATAAAGACAAAAAGTTGCATCCTTTACTATGCTATATTCTAACCAATCAGGATAATTATCAAACCAACTCCGGACAAATCGTCGTGATTTTTCTCCTAACAACCTAATAGGAAAATCATGACTTTGAGGTTGAAAAGGACCCATTTCCAAGTATGCTCTCCTAACTTAAAGGACCCATTTGCAAGTATGCTCTCCTAACTTCATCTTAAATATTCGGATCTAACTTTGAAATTGCCGTTCGTAAACCGGGATCCCTTGGAAGATCATGCAAATTAAGACTAACTTTTTCTTTTGAATTACAACTCATTTTTCCTGATGAGGTTGCAATTGCAGAATTCTTTCTTAAATATTTATCCATGGCTGTTCAAAGAAATATATTTATTGAATAAGTATGATATTTATTGTTCAAAGAAAAATTTCAACATAAATAAAAATAATATACATGCAAATTACAGTTACAGGACTAGACAAAATATTATGGGTCTTCATTAAAAATTTTGTGTGTAGACACTAATCTTAATAACTTAATTTGTCCTTAAATCTTTTAATAATGGAAAAAAAATTCATATATGGCAACACAAAAATCAAACATGAGTATATAATAAAATTAGCAATTTTAAAATGGAAAAAATAATGAAATAAAAAAATTAGAATTAAAAAACTTACAATTTTAAAACATCAAACCATACAATACAAATGAAGAAAAGTGAGAAGAAATCACGCACATGGTGACGACCAGGGAGCACTGCAAATCGCCTAATCTGCTATGGAGTCCACCCACCACAATTTATTCCAAGGAAGAGACGAAAATGGAGTCCACCCACCACACTTTATTCCATGGAAGTTTGGAACTATGGAAGAGACGAGAGAAAGCGGAAAGCTAAGGGCCTGTTTGGTATTGTTTTTGAATTTGTATTTTCTGAGAATAAAAATGAAAATAAAAATGGTGTTTTGTAGTTGCTGTATTTTGAATTTAAATATGCATCTGGTATCATTTTCTATATCCTGTATTTTAAAACTGAAAACAGTAATATGCGTTTGATAGACAGTTGAAAATGATAAAAATAGAAAATATACGTTTGGTAATACTTTTTTCAAAAACAGTTTTTATTGAGCATTTACATTATATTTATTGTTATAAAATAATTATTTAGCTAATACATACATAAATACAACAAAATAATTTAAATAAATTTATTATGTATATCTCTTAAAATTATGCATAAAATTATGTAAAGCGCAACATGTAATTGGATTAAACGTTGTTTACGTAAACTATAATTATACATATCCCTTAAAATTAAAAATCGCGCTTTTAAAACACCAAAGCATCACTGCTCTTACATATACATAGATTATAAATTACACAAGTCAATTTAAATTAAGGTCGAGCTCTCATCAAAATTTTTTAACTCTTTTTTTTTCAGGGCACAATAAAAAAATGAGTTTTTATTTTTTGTTCTCATTTCTACAAGTTGCAGATTGAAGTGAATTTTCAGACAATATTTTCAAAGTGACAGACAATAAATTCAAATTGTGAATTCCATCCAAAGCAATAAATTGAAATTACAGATTGTTTAACTGAATTCTATCCAGGACAAAACTTGAAAAATCTCTATTTCTGTCAAATAACAAAAGCCCAATTAAAAGGCATAAGTGCTGCGATAACCGTGGTCAATGAGCTTCAATCTTTACATAGTAAGCAACACTCTACCAATCGGAGGAGGCGCAGCCAAGCGCTTGAAGGAGGCCCAAGCTCTTGAAACATCAAGAAGACGTGAAGAAATGATAGCTCTTGGTTCAAGTTTCCAATATGGAAGCTCAAGCTCCAGCAGATTACAGGCCCATCCACTAATGCAAACAACCCCATTTGAGCAACCGCAACCACCTTTACTAACTTTACAGAACCAGAAATATCTCAATACACACAAGACCCTTCGTTTCACCAAAGTTATATCCAGACACAGCTCCAATTGCACCAGCAGCAGCAATCTGCTGGGTCTAATTACTTGCAACAATCAAGCAGAACAGTCATTTTTATCATACATATCTTCAAAACAACCCTGGTTTGCTTCATGGGTTGGTGAACATGGGATCTAATTCATCTTCTGTGATTGACAATAATGGGATTAATCTACAATATCATCCTATTAAAAACAATTAAAATCACTCAAATAATTTCTCAAAAATTTACTTAAACAAAATAAATAACAGATCCGGGAGAGACACAGCGGCTGGGCAAGTGACAGATCCGGGAAAGCAAAGACAGAGCAGCAGCGGCTGGGCTGAGACGAGAGAGAAAGATGTTGCAACTGAGAAAGTGCAGATTTGCTGCAGATTTGAGAGTGCAGATTTTCTGGGCAGTGGATGAAGATAAGGGGAGGGAGAAAGTGCAGATTTGCTGCAACTGGATCAAGAAAGGTGAGGGGAAAGAGAGAACGGCAGTGAAGATGTAGCAACTGAGAGAGTGCAGATTTGCTGGGCAGTGGATGAAGATAAGGGGAGGGAGAGAGTGCAGATTTGCTGCAACTCGATCAAGAGAAAGGTGAGGGGAAAGAGAGAACGGCAGTGAAGAGAAAAAGAGGAGGATCACGATTTTCTTTTGTTTTTTAATTCATTTTTAGGTTTAGTTTGTAATATTTGCAGAACATGTTAAAGTTGTTTTCAGTTGATTAGTTATAATAATGAATCTGAAATTTTTGTATTGTAATTTGTTTTTTGAAATTAACTCACCAAACATGTATTATATGTGTATTATGAAAACGAAAATGAAAACGTAACTTGGAAAAGGGTACCAAACGGGCCCTAAGATTTCACTTATTTTAATTAATTTTTTAATGAATTTCACTTGATAAAGGTTCTCTCATTTGTCTTTATTGATTTTTATGAAATTATAATAGCTAACCAAATTATTTAGAATTAGACATTTAAGTTAGGGGCAACATGAAATGTTTTTAAAATTATGTGGGTACTTTCAAAGTTTTACAATTTATGTGCGGCATTTTGATAAATAATAAATAAAATATATTTTTTTAAGGGAACCATCAAAAAAATTTTTGAAAGCCAGCTGGGGCATGTCCCCCACCTGGTCCTATGCTAGCTCCGCCTCTGGTAGCGACGACTGTGGTGGTATAGTGGTTTTGAAGACTATGGTGGCAGAAAGGAGGGCTAAGGTATGGTCGATGGCTCTTACTAATTTGGGTGGTGACGGAGATCGATGAAAAAAATGATGATCGGCAATAGTAGCTGTGTGTGGCGGTTGTGATGGTGGCTTATGGTTTTGCTGTTTTTCATTTTTTTTTAACTATTTTTCAAATTCATGAAATCAGTAGATATAATGGATGATAAAGGATTGGTGTATGGAAGTGGTTGGTAGCTAGGAATGCTTTGCATGCGATGTTATTTTTTTTTTTATTTTTTTTAGGAGACTATTGCTCATGATATTTAAGACTGCCTTCACGCAAGTTTTAAGAAAGAAAATTTAAATTAACCATTAAAATCTTTACCTGCGATGTTATTTTTATTTTTTTAGGTGACTATTGCTCTTGATATTTAAAACTGTCTTCGTTTTAAGAAAGTAAAATTAAATTAACCCTTACAATCTTTGTCTGCGATGTTATTTTTATTTTTATTTTTTTTAGGAGACTATTGCTCTTGATATTTAAGACTGCCTTCACTCAAGTTTTGAGAAAGGAAATTTAAATTAATCCTTACAATTTTTGCCTGCGATGTTATTTTTATTTTTATTTTTTTAGAAGACTATTGTTCATGATATTTAAAATTGCTTTCACTCAAATTTTGAGTAAGAAAATTTAAATTAAACATTGATGTTAGATGTTCTTAAAATTAAAACATGAGAACTCTCACAAGAGAGAAAAATATCTCAATTGAAAAAATAGGCTGAATAATTATTTTTTTTTTGAACCAGCGTCTGCCAACTCTGGCTTTAAAAGTGATGACTTAAAGAGAGTCTTTTTGAAAAACTTTGATTAAATAAGCTGAATATTATTGATGAAGTTGTTAACAAGAAACAAGCATGACAAGTTTATTTATATTAGTTGTAATTGATTTTAATTTTAATGAAATATGACTTAAATAAGAAAATATAAAGTAAATCCTAATTAAACTAAAAAAAGAAATTAAACTTATGGTCCTCCACCAGTAGAGAGAAACGAGATGATTGCCCATGGATCTTTGAAATAATGGTGCTTCAACTTGGCCTTCCACTTACTACGACGCCTACTGCAATGGAAATTCACTTTGGTTAATACCCCACAGTAGTAGAACTGCTCACCGAGTACACCACCATCACCAAGCTTGTACAATAAGGTTGGAATCACTTCATCATCACCTAACCGGTTATCAATTATTCCACGGCGACGAAGTAATTCAGCATCCTTTGAAGAGTTAATGAGGCAGTGCAGGAATTTGCAGTAGTCTAAAATATGCTTTGGATTTATACCATGGGAACACTGCTCGCATACAATGAGATTCTGAAAAATAGTTTCTGTAGCATCACAAATTTCCAAGGTTGGGATCTTCATTACCCCATTTTTTAACCTTAATATCAAACAAGGAACCATCCCTATGGGCGTCAACCTTCTGGAACTTTATTCCAGCCTTTTGGATCTCTGAGGCAGAGCAGATGAAGCTCCAGTTACTACTGCTTTTACCATTATTCGCATATGCTTCAATTCCTGAAGGTGAAGGAAGCCACTTATCGTGTATCAAATTGACCAGATGTTTGATTTCATTTATCGGATAATCATTAACCCGATCAACACCATCTTTTCGAAATCCTTTCCCCGGTAATATTCCGTAGAAAAAACGCAAAATTGTGACAATAAAGCTTTCGTTCCTTGGAATATTAGGCCTCTCAGACATTATAAACAACTTCCAAACAACAAAAAATGGAAGTTGATTCTCAAGCAAAATCATATCTCGTGCTATGTGAGGTAACATCCAACCCTGTTTAAAAATGGGGTCATCGTCTCCTCTCAAATGTGGCAATCCAAACTTACGAATAACCTCAACAATGAAACAACCATCGAAAATCATCATTTGGACAAACTCATTCTTGCCTAAACTTATGGATCCTCCGTATCAGTTTCGAGCTCTTTCTTCCAGTGCCCACATGGCCCTCACATAGTCTGGGTAAGGTATACCCGTCCACTCTATAAGAGTTTGAAGATAGCTGATTTTGTGCCCTTCAAATGCCGATAAGTTATCTTTTCTGTGATGGTAAGGACCGATTGCTAGTAATTCTGGTTCATAAGCCTTTTCATTTAATTTGCGCAGTACATCAGGGACTCTGAAAATGCTGAATTGAGAAGGAGTGGGGGTCAGACGATGAAGCTTTTCTCCAACAAGATCAAGTACTATGTTAGGTGGTTCACGTGCCATGACTTGATCTGTATTTAAGTAGACACAAAGGCAGGACAACAGAATACGTCGGTGAGTTGCAGATCGCGATGGCTTCACGCGGTTGCATTAGTTGCGTTAGATCACCTTCGCGCGGTTGCATCAGTTGTGTTAGATCACGTCAGGGCTGCTTTACTGTCGTGCTGCCTATGTCTGTCGTGCTATGTTTGGTGAGTGCTATCAATCGCCGCTGCATATGTGGCTGCGTGTGGTACGCTGCCGTTGTGTTGTGTGTGTGAAGAGAAAGAGTGAAAGACCATGATGTTTGGTTGTTTGTAAGATGTAATGTTGAATCAGGTTAGGTTCTGTTTTTTTTTTTTTTTTAACAAGAGGCCAACCTGATCGGATTTTCAAATCAGTTAAGGTTTAATCCGATTCGATCATGATCCGATCGTGTTGGTTGAAATCCATCCGATCGAACTAGGCAAATAATCTGATCCGATCCTAATTCAAATTATTTTGGATCGGGTTAGATTAAGTTGGGTTGGGTCGAGTCGAATTATTTGCTCACCCATAGATATTGTATCTTTTAAGACACAACTACTATTAAAAAAATTGTAATTATAAAATAAAATATGATAATTTGTAGTAAATATAAATTTTAAATAATAATTTAGATAAAAATGATAAATATATTATAGGTTTTTATCATGCTAGTGCCAGAATAAATCAAATAGCTTCCAAATCACAACATCATTTAAATGTTTGGTTAAGTACCATCTATGGTAACCATCAAGCATTGTAGCGTAATAAGAGAACTTGCATGGACAATTGTGATGGAACAGTTATTGATGCTAAGATTTTATTCTCCTACCATTAAAAGGTAGAGATAGATATCTCTCCCACAAATATGGGTAGAGCTCATATATGCCCAGATGTTAGTGGGGTATATATATCACTATATTATGGGCTGTAATATGATAGAATTGATTTAGATTAGTCTAAATGGATCCTTGATTGTAAATGTTGGTGTAAAATATTAGTAAAACTCTGATTGTATTAAAAGAAGTTACATATGTGGAGGAAAAAAAAGAAGAGTTGGATAAAAATTGTGGTTAAAGTCGTTAGTCATGTCGATGCTAAGACTAATAAAATACTATAAGGCATGCTTTTATGTGTAAAACATGAGGAACGCCATTTAAAATGGTAGATTTGGTTGAAGTAGATGAAACTAAACGGGATTGGATATGATTAATACTTACTTATGGTCAGTTATTTCATCAGCCATCACTTGCTTTTAGAAAATGTACAGTGAAGAAGTAATTGGAAATATGTTAAAATTTGAACTTGCGGTTCAGCCACAACTTTTAAAGGAACCCAAAACTCAAAATTATACAAGACAGTACCAGCTGGATCTAGGATCTGGAACCTCATATGGCCTGGTCTTTCTGACGTATAAAATTAAACAAGTGCCTCTGCAAAATTCCTAGCTAGGACCAATTAAAGAGACATCAAATTAAGATTTGGTTTATTTAATTAATGAACGCTTCATTGAACTTGCTTAAAAATAAACCAAGGGTTTAGATTACATCAGTGAATACAACAAAGGATGACAAACTCATAGTATACTTTTGTCTTCATTTTAATTCCTTTGGTGACTCGCATCCTTATCTTGCAGTGTTTTCGGTTGTTCTACGCCAAAACCTTGCAGAGGCTCCCGTATCAACCATATGATTGAGAGCACTTCTGATCGGAGACAAGGGAACCATCTGATTTGCAGAAAATTTTCAATTATGGCTTCCCCGCCAAAATCATTTCATTGGCGCATTCTGTAGAACACCTGCGAACGTGTATCAACACCTTATTTTTTTACTGTCACTGAAGTTGTGTATGATACAATAAACGTGGCAACCACATACCTCAAATTGACATTTTATTTCTAATTTTCTATCATTACGACAACCACAAGAGTGCCTCAAAATTGAAACAGAGCCTGTCATTTATTTAAAGAAGCAACAACTGTAAATAAAATCTGTACAAAATTGAGAAGAAGCATGCGAAATAACTACAACCATCTTGATTCATGTCACCAATGCCATGATCACTGCAGATGTTCCCATATTCAATAACTGTGCGTTTGTAAACAGTGCTTGCACAAAGGTTAGTGGAAGCAGGAAAGCAGCAGCGAGAAAGGAGAAGATTGCTCATGGAGTATTGGGATTATAAATGTGCCTCAACTTGGCCTTCCACTTATTACGACGCCCAATGCAATGCAAACTTTATTGATAACTGATTAGGAGACGATCTTCATTACCCCGTTTTCGAACTTTATATCAAACAAGGAACCATCCTTAAGGACGTCAACCTTCTGGAGCTCGTAACGAAGCGGGAACTATAAACGAACAAAGTTCTGAATTAAAATTGTTTATTGATCAAGAGTTGTAGACATTCTAAGGTTTCGCTCCTTTAATACATAGAATGCAAAATTACCAAAAGGGGCAAAACTAAACATAAAATAAAGTTCTGATGTCTGAAATAAAAAAAAAAAAATGCGTGCAATTCAAGGGCATCCGGAAAGCCGGATATCCGGATCCGGTTAATTTTATATTAAAATAATATATAATATAAATATATATATATTAACTTAATGTAAAAACCAATCTAACCTAATCCCTAAACCCTATCTCATTCACACACACGCTCACAAAACTTCTCCGGCCACCGCAACCCACAAATCCCCAACACCCAAATCCCCCAATGCCGTAAGGATGTCGCCGTCTGCCTCACGGCCTCGCCTAAGTCTCGTGTCCAAGCCTCGATCTGAGTCAGCTGCTGTCGCTACACGCCTCGCCGTCGTCGAATCCTCGCCTTCGTCGAATCATTCCAGTCGTCGAAGCCTCGCCTGAGCGCACCGCTGTCGCTGTCGTCGACGACTCGCCTGATGGGATTTTACTTTTGTTTCCATTTTTCCGGTCATCGAAGCCTTGCCACACCGCTGTCGCTGTCGTCCAAGGCTTGCCTGAATGGGTCTTTTTTATGTTTCCATTTTTCTGGTATTATTAATTACATGGCTTTTTTTTAACCAGTTAATAATTTGGTATTTTGGTTGATTGTTTGATTGTAATTAACGAGTTCAATCTAATGTAACATGTTTAAGCTTCAAAATTTTCTTTGCTGATTCAATTTAGTTTAATTTTGAATAATTTTCATTGCTGATTCATTTAATCAATTTAATTAAATGCATTAATTTTCAATATAATGTAAATGTTTAATAGGTTTTGGGATTAGGTTTTTTAATTAGGTTTTGAGTTTAGGTTTTAATAAATTGTTGAATTTTTAAATTATTTTTTTAATTAGTAAATTTAATTTTTACGGATCCGGATATCCGGGATATCCGCCCGTAATCTGGACAGATATTACCTGCATCAGGATCCGCAAAAAAATTTAATTACGGAATGATCTGGGGTGACTTGGCCCATTAGCATTAGCAGCAGTATAGGGTTCCATTTTTTCAATGGGCAATTTTCAGAAACCTCCCCTGAGGTTTGATATAATTTCACTTAGATGGCGAGTTTGATTGTATTCTCATCCCCTGCCGTTAGTATACATACGGTTTGACCGTTAGTTGACGAGGGTAAATATGTAAAAGACAAGGTGAAATTATAAAAAAATCAAATAACAATAAAAAAAATAGTTTAAAATTTATTGGACAATCAGATTGATTAAAATATCCAATTTGTAAAAAGTCATTTCTCTTCTCTTTCCCTAGCACAAAAAAGCAATGGCTGTCAATCTTTCACCATTTTCACTCCACTCACCTACTCTCATCTGCTGGAACAAAAAGAAATACACATCAAGAGCATAAGAAGAAAAAACATAGGTGGTCGGAGAAGGCCACCGATCGGTGACGATCAACGGCGACCGGAAGATGCCACTGTTATTGGAGTTTGTAAGAGGTTAGTTACTTTATGAAAGTCTAAAATTTATAAATACCTTTGGTTTTCTTGTTTTTGGAGTTTTATAAGTGGTTGTTGGTTGTGTTTCATTTGTCTTGTTCATGGGTTGGTGGTGGAAAAATTGATTAAAAGGAGAATGAGTTTAGCCATATGTATGAGTTGAAAAAATTTAATTATTAGTTATTTTATGTTTGTGATTTACACCATACATAGTGTAATAAGGCTATAAAGCCAAAATTTGTTATTGTTATACAAATGGGTGTGTAAAATAGAAGTAGTCTTAGAAATTTTTATTTTTCCAAAGTTTGCTTAAGTTGATATGTTTATGAATTTGCAGTGTTTGTGTGTGTCAAAACACGCTTTACGTGTTTTGGGTGACAAGTTTGTCTCCGTACAAAGACCTTGTCGCACTAATACAGACTGAGTTTTTGGATGACATTGCTGTAATCAAAAGCTATATCGAGCAAAAAACAAAGCATTAGAACTGTTGGGACAAGACTATAAAGCAAGCTACACCAAACTATTCAGGTATATGCATGCCATACTTGCTTCGAATCCTGGATCCACTGTATCATTAGATGAAGATTGGTTAGGGGGTGGCGTGGATCCTTATTTTAGGAGATTCTTTGTGTTCTTTGATGCAAGCATGTCAGTAGCACAAATGTCTTATTTTTTGTAAAGATAGCAGCACCCGAACTCATCCCATACAATACATTCTTTTGAGGGATCTGATGATACAACACCTTTTCAGTACGAGCAAGGCAATTGAGATGTCGTATCATCTTTTTGTACTTAGTCATAGGCACAAGATTGAGTTTTTGTATATTTTGTATAAATATTATACTAACATAGTGACAATGCCATGTATAGAGTATAACTCAACTATCTATCATGGCACACTGTTACTGTAGTTATTATTTTTGTATATATGAGCGACTGCTAGATGTATAGGCTGATGAAATTCAGTCAAATTGTGATTGTGATCAACTGTAAGCTGCGGAAATGCACATGTTGCTGTTATTTAATTAACTGATATTAATGTTTTTTAAGTTTCGGCATAAATTAAAATGTTTGTTATTTGTATCGTCGGTTGGGTGACAAACAACTTGATGGAGAGTATAGTCTATTGCTGAGATAAGTAAATTATGTTTTTGTAGTTTCTTATTTCACCTCCAGGCAAAAATTCTGAATTTTGGGGAGATAAAATGTCGCACGGGAGACAACATCTTGTCTCCCCAAATTGCAGAATGCTTGTTTCGATATTGCAAAAACAAGCATTCTGAAATTTGGGGAGACATCTTGTCGCACGGGAGACAACAACTTGTCTCCCCAAATTTCAGAATGCTTGTTTCGATATTGCAAAAACGAGCATTCTGAAATTTGAGGAGACAAGTCTCCCGTCTTGTCTCCCAATTTGAATGCTTGTTTTTATCGAAACAAGCATTTTGAAATTTGGGAGACAAGTCTCCGTCGACAAGTTGTGTCCCCAAATTTCAGAATGCTTGTTTTTGCAATATCGAAACAAGCATTCTGAAATTTGGGGAGACAAGCTGTGGTCTCCCGTGCGACAAGTTGTCTCCCCAAATTTCAGAATGCTTGTATCCAAAAGTTGGAGCGACGGCTGCTCGTCTCCCGGGAGATAAATATTGTCTCCCTAAATTATAGGATGTTTGCTTGGAGGTGAAATTAAAAACAATAAAAACATAATTTACTTCTCTCAGGAACAGACTATACCAGTCTCCACCAGCAAAGGATTCAATTTTGCTACAAAGACCAAACCACCAATATTTGACACAAGCTGCTATCAACCTATAACAGAACACAGATTCTCACCAACCAACATCTCAACAATCAACTCATTAACACAAGGTATCAAAACAGATATAATAGCAATCTTAAATATATGAATTTTCAGTTCGGTTGACACAAGATTCAATAATTAATATAAAAGAGCAATATATCATTTATAACATAATATCACCGTTAAATATGTCAATGACAATCTTGCTCCTAAAATAATGTCCATGCCAACTGTCAAAATTAAATTGTAGCTTGAACATTAAGTACATCGTAAACATTAACATAAACACCCCACAATCGCCGCTTCCGGGCTGTTGTTGAGACACATCATCAACGCTCACCAGTTTCCAGGGTTCCGCACTATGTAAGTTTGGCCGGATGTCGTAAAACCCAACATCTTCGAGCCATTGGGGAAAGATAACTTGAAGTGGCTTCAAAAGCTGACCATACGTTTTGTCCTCGCGAAACTCCTTCACTGAGTCATAGATAGAGATCTGCTTGCGCCGGAAGTCTACCCGGGCTACAACCCAATGGTTGTCTTCCAAGTTAATTGGAATTAAAACCTGTAGATGGCCATAAGAATTCGTATCCAATGTGAAGAAATCATAAAATCAACTAATTATTATTATCAGAATTAATTATTATTATCAGAACTAATTATTATTATCGCACGGGAGACAAGAACTTGTCGCTTAACATTACAGACCAATTTCATGGGACAAATAAAAATACTACCAATAAAAGCCATCACCGCATGTTCCTTGAGAAGAAACTTAAATAAAAAATTAAAAATAAATGGCTGCATGTCACGCGGGCAATGGCAACATAAAATGGGGCACGCGGGACAGCAAAGCAAAGCGCGCCCAATGGACGTTTGTCGCGCGCGTGAAAGGGACCATTCGCGCGATGGGCGTCATGACGAGTGCTTGTCGTGTACGCGTTCCTGTGCCCGTCGCGCGCACGACAATGCTGCAAACTTTGTAAATGTGTTTTTGTCTCGTTTTTCGCAGATTTGTTGTGCTGCATGATGAGCTTACAAATTTTGTCTTCCCATCAATGTGCCATTCTACTTAATTTACTTAAAATGAGACAAACAAACTGTAATAGACATTTTGTCGAACACCTCATGTGCCATTTTTTACCTACCAATTTAATTAAACCGTTTTTTATATTTACACAAGGGTTATTTTTACATACCTCCCCTGAGGTTTCACCTAATTTCAGTTTAATAGAAAGTATCTCTGTATTTTTACATACCTCCCCTGCTGTTAGTATTTCTGTCAGTATAATATCAGTATATAAGGTTACAATTGTAAAAGCGCATTTAAAATTTAAAAAACTTAAAAAGTTAGCTGTAGTGGCATTGGTAAGTGCGAAATACCATTGCATCAGTCCATTTTCATTACCCAAAAGAAAACTCTCTTCACGAAAGTGTAAATCTTACGAAAATCTCATCACTCACACAAACATTCACCCCTCAGCAGCTTAAGTGTGAAAACAAGCGAGTGTTATTGAGTTTGAGGATCAAGAATCATCACCATTTTGAACTTACCCATGAAGAAGACAAGCTTCGATGCTAATAGAAGACTGTTGAGGAGCGAGTTTCCGCGGCTTTTCACGGCTCCAATACCAGTCGAGGCTGCGTTTTTCCTCTCTCCCCGTGAGCCGAGAAGATGCTGATAGAAGACTGCCGACGAGCGCAGTCCGTGGCCAATCGAGGAGGCGTTTCCGCGGCTTCTCACGGCTTCGATCGGTGGCTTTCCGGACGCTTTCCGACGGCAAAGACGGCATGGAGATGACCAGCGGCTCAAGGGCTTCCGATCGGTACCAAGCTCGACTGAAACGGTGGCCCGAAATGGGAGATCCGACCGGATCACGGTCGCGGGTCGGGTTGGATCCGATTCTTTTTCCTCTCTCTCCCCGTGAGCTTCTCTCTTTTCTTTTTCTTTTTTTCTCTCTATATAAATGGCTGGGCAAAAGTCAAAGAAAATATGGTGTGGGTGTTTGTATTCAAAATTTATTTGTAATCATGTCCGAATGATTAGAAAAATTGGTGTTGTCATGTTGTGGATGTTTGTTGTAAAAAATTAATGGGTTTCAATGTATGTTGAATTTGTAGAAAAATTATTTTTATATTAATTGATTTAATTTTATTCCATGACTTATGCACTCTTATTCTCCTGTGCAATGGAAAAGAAATTTTTTTTGACCCCAAATCTCCAACATCTAAGCACCGAGAAATTTATGTTTGATTTCAATATTTTCGGCTTTTGAATATGCTTGCACTGTCAACTTTGCTGGGAAATTGTACCTGTCAGCCTTTAAAGGATATTTTCGTCCTTTTGTTAGTCCACTAACAGTCAACTGACGAAAATACTAACTGCAGGGGAGGGGAATAAAAATACGGAGATACTTTCTATTAAACTGAAATTAGGTGAAACCTCAGGGGAGGTATGTAAAAATAACCCATTTACACAACAATCAATCCTAATACTCATCTATAGTCAATCTTACACTCATCTAGCTATCAATATCATTTCATTTCATTTCGATATAAATAAATATGGTTAAAAAAGAAAAAAATGATTTATATAAAAGGAAGAAGGAGATGGGTTGAATCCAACTTTTTAGCCTAAATATTGAGTACTTACAGTAGTAATGAATTAAAAGACCAGTTGGGCTTGAGAAAATGTTTGTTCCTTTCCTGTAAAATTAAAAGATAAAATAAAAAATATATAAATTAATTGATTAATGGAGGATGGGGGGAAGCAAGTATTGTGTAGTGTGTGTAGAATATATAGATGGAGGAGAGTCATAGTACCAAGAGCTGCAACTTTCTGAAAAATTCGGCCAAAATGGGGAGAGCAAACCTAAGTTCAATTTGGAGAGAAGATGAGGTAACTGTATATCACCCTATTTTTGTCCATCAACACACTCATTGATAAAAGAATCCGTATAAAGTTGTTGGCGCCAAATCCTAGGCTTGCTTTTAAGTGGTTTGGATATTTTAGTAATTTTATAAGTCAACTAACGGTCAAACCGTATGTATACTAACGGCAGGTGAGGTAAGTAAAAATACAATCAAATTCGCCATCTAAGTGAAATTATATCAAACCTCAGGGGAGGTTTCTGAAAATTACCCTTTTTTCAATAGATGGAAAAAACTGCCTTCTGCCGAGAGGGAGGGTTCACTAGATCTGATTCGGGCTGACTTGGCCCATTAGCATTAACTGCAGTGTAGGGTTCCATCTTTTTGAATAAATGTGAAAAAACTCACTTCGCCGACGGGGTTCACTGGGTTTGATCCGGGCTGAGTTGGGCCGTCAGCATGAGCATTAGCTGCAGCCATTTGCTAATTTTGTGATTGGGACTCTTGGTAGGGTTCCATCCTCTGTGAATGTTTTTCTTCAGTTTCATCAAATGGTAGTGCAGGAACACGATGCTCTCTCTGAGGAATAGTATAGAGAAGCATATTCTTCCCAGATTCTTCCTCAGGAATCTCTCTTTCCACCTATCTTCCAAACCATCTGCCATGTGATCACCATCGGCCTTAATTGCATTGGGCTCCAAGATTGTAATGTATGTGTTGACTAGACTTAATTCATGTTTTGTACCATGTACATGGCTAATAAATTAAACAAGGCCCTTTCATCAAGCTTATAAAGGGAGTAAGCCGAAACTATTACTTTGATGATGCGTCGTTGCAGTTGCTTGTTTGAATGCAATTTGCTTGCAAGTGATTTACTCTTGATTTTCTGATCTGCAGATTGATTCTGTCGCTCCTCTTTCATTTTGATGAAAGATAATGTTAACTAATGATAGAAGAATTTCATCTTATTGAAATTGTTAGACTTGAAATTCGAGACAGATATAACGCGTCCAAACTATCCGCGATGTGATCACCATTGCCATGAGTAATATTTACATATTATTTAACCCGCATCTTCTATTTAGTAATGCACGCATTTGACATTGCACACTAACAAAATTTAACTCAGTACCTTGTTGTTTAGTGTCGAATAAGTCGTATTATATTTGACAAACCTAATAAGCAACAACTGTAAATAAAGTTTATACAAATTTAAGAAGAAGAATGGACAATCACTACATTTAACCATCTTGACTCATGTCTACAATACCACAGTCACTACTGTATCTGCTTCTATATTCAATGGCTTTGCGCTTGTTGATAATAAGAAAGAACTGCAAACAGAGCTTGCTGCAACGTTAGGAGAAGTAGGAAAAGAGCAGCAAGAACGGAGATGATTGCCCATGGAGTGTTGAAATAATCGTGCCTCAACTTGGCCATCCACTTATTACGACGCCTATTGCAATGGTAAATCACTTTGTTAAAAACCTCCCGGTAATAGAACTTCTCACCGAGTACAACGCCATCACAAAGCTTCTTCAATAAGGTTACAATCGCTTCATCATCTCCCAACAAATTCTCAATTATTCCACAACGGCGGAGTAATTCAGCATCCTCTGAAGAATTGATGAGGCAGTTCAGGAATTCCACATAATCGATTACATGCTTCAGATTTAAGTCTTGAGAACACTGCTCGTATGCAATGAGATTCTGGAAAATAGTTTCTGTAGCATCACCAATTTCCAAGGACGGCATCTTCATTACCCCATTTTCGAACTTAATATCGAACAAGGAAGCATATGTAAGGACCTCAACCTTCCGGAAGTCGATTCCAGCCTCTTGAATCTCTGTGGCAGAATCAATGAAGCTCCAGTAACTATTATTTGTGGCATCATTCCTAAATGCTTCAATTCCTGCGGGTGAAGGAAGCCAATTTTCGTGTATTAAATGGACCAAATGTTTTATTTCATTTATGGGATAAACATCAACTTGATAAACAATATCTCTTCGACAACCTTTCCCTGGTAATATGCCATTGAAAAAACGCAGGATCATGACAAGAAAGCTTTCGTTCCTTGAATCACTAGGCATGTCAGTCATGATAAACAACTTCCAAATAACAAAAAATGGAAGTTGATTCTCAAGCAAAATCATATCTCGTGCTATGGAAGGTAACATCCAACCTAGTTTAAGAATTGGGTCATCATCTCCTCTCAAATGTTTCAACCTAAACTTGCGAATAACCTCAACAATAAAGCAACCATCGAGAAGCATCATTTGCACAAACTCAACTCTGTTTAAACTTGTGGACCCTCCATAACACTTTCGAGCTCTTTCTTCCAATGCCCTCATGGCCATGACAGTGTCTGACAAAGGTATACGTGTGCGCTCTAGAAGTTTTTTAAGATAGCGAGTTTTGTGCTCTTCAAAGGCCAATAATTGTTCTTTGCCGTGATGATAAGGACCGATTGCTAGCATTTCTGGTTCATAAGCCTTTTCATTTAACTTTCGCAGTACATCAGGCACCTTGAAAATGTTGAACTGATCAGATGGCGTAGCAGTTAGACGACGAAGCTTTTCCCCAACAAGATCAAGCACTATGTCAGCTGGTTCACTTGCCATGTCTAGGTCTGCATTTAAGTCACAATCTCAAGCACTATAAAATTTCAACAATGTTGAAATCTGCATTTCCATAAATTATTGACATCCACAGAAAACATAAGTACTTAAATTCAGATGTGTATTAGCCAACAACTAGTGATTGATAATAGTTTCAACATCTAAGAATTATAGTTACAGCACTACTTGTATAACAAGAGGGAATGAAACAAAATCAACAAAAATAACCGACTAATCGAATGACCATAAACAACTCAAAAAGTATTTTTTTTTTTTTAATTTCAATTCTTCATATCCTTAGCAATAATTCCTACAGCAATGAGCCAGATCACGGATATCGCCTCTCACACGGCTACAGAGACTAAGCAAAATTCATACGAAGTAGATTAATGCTTCGGAGTTATAAGATACATTATTCTAAACAATTGTGTGATAACTTACTTGCTTGAAGGCTACCGTTCCTATTGCTTGACGACATCGCAATCTCACCGGTGCAATGATTCTTGGTTCACGAGATCCTAATCTTAACATAGCAGGGAATTCGATCCTTTGCTTTCTTTTGATGAAATAAACTAAAATGCTTACTAATTATGCAAAGGAGACTGCACGTGGATGTGGGCTCCAATCCTACAACTTTAGTCGAAATGTTTCTCACTCAATATATGTTTTTTTTTTTATATTACAAATGATCTAACAAATTTTGGGTAATGATATTCAGATATATTACAAATGATTTAATAAATTTTTGGGTAATGATATTCAGCTAGATCCTTAGTGAAGCATGGCCTTTTAGACTCTTTTTCTTTTTCTCATCTTATTGCCTGCTTATTGAAGTGGGGTGCTAAGAACATGCTTAAAAAAAATTTATTCAAAAAATTATGGGATCCAATTATAAAGAACATGCTAATTCCCACTTAACGTTATAAAGTTGTATTTAAAAATTGAAAATAACATGAATGAAATACGAAAGAATAGACTACGTGGCTAGTGCGGCAGGCGATAGCTGTTCTGTGGGTGGCACTGCTATTGCTGGGGCATTAGAACTTAAAATTAGAAATAATCAATTATAAAGAAAATTAGTCAAGTATTTAGCAAAATTTTATTTTAAAATTATTTTAAGTTATAAAATTAGTTATATATTTGACAAATCTTATATATTTGGCAAATCTTTTTATTAAAATATTAAATTTCTATTCTTCTTTCTAAAGTATTTAGTTATTTCAATAATACAAATAAGAAGAAATTAATTTTCAACAAAATCACGTATAAAACAATATTCAACGAAATTACTTGCACAACTATAAACGCGTGTATATAATTTCTTTATTGTGTGTATGAAATAATTGGTGACTGAAGCAAAATTATATTTATACTTCATTAATGTCATTTCTTTTACTAAATAATAAGATATTAAGATTAAGGTTTAACTTCTCAACATTAATCACTTTTGAGACTGACATTAACAATCCCAAACGGATCCGTAGACACTTTATGACTTGCATGGCAAACTTTTTTATCTTCAAACTTATAAAATTGATCACAGCATACCATAAAAAAGGAATTTTGTGATAACTTACTCGTTTGAAGGCTACCGTTCCTATTGCTTGACGAGATCGCAATCTTACCAGTGCAATGATTCTTGCTTGACGAGTTCCCAATCTTACCATTGTAAGGAACCCGATCCTTTGTTCTCTTTTGATGAAATAAAGTAAAATGTTTACTAATAATACAAAGGAGATTGCATGTGGAAAAAGGCTATGACCCATTAAAGAACATAAATTAAATTTGTACAGTAAGGGTTAGTTTGGAAATGTTATAGTTTTTAAAATAATTATTGTTAGCTGTAAGGTAAAAATAATCAACTGTAAAGATAATTACTTAAGTGTTTTGTAAATTTTATTTTCAAAAATACTGTGAGCTTTGAAAACAGTTATGAATGTTTGTTAAAATTTTACTGTTAAACTGTTGTGAGAAATTAAATGAATAAAATGTACATAGTATATATATATATATATATATATATATATATATAAACCAATGGATGAAATCCATTTCAAAATCACCCGAGCTTATGCTTGCCCTACAAAGCTTTTCTCAAAGCCAAACACCTTCAAAAGACATTTCTGAAAAAGAAAGCCCAAAAGAAATTTCAAAATCCACTACCCAAAATATTGTTGTTTTCGGTGAAAGCTCATCGTCACAGATTGTTCTTTCACAACCAACACAGAAAACCTCGGTTTGGTTTGATAAAACCCATTTCCAAAACATTTTAACCATAGAAGATGGGTTTTACCATTCTGATCCATTTCAAACCCTTGCAAAGTTTTTCCCTAAAGGCTGGTTTTTTAAACCATGGGATTTAACAAAACCCCAGCCTTATTACCAAAGCATTTTGGAAGCCATTGAATCAGTTAAATTTAAACATTTTTACCTCAGTGACTCCTGTTGAGTGTTAGAAAATGCATATTTATAAAGGAGAAAACCATTATTTTACATTTCAAGTCTTACTAACAACTCTTACTTTTATGTATTTAACCTTCTTGTGATGTAATTACGTGTGTGTTATTTTAATTAAGTATTTTATGTATTTTAGGGGCATTATAGTCATTTCACAATAAAGGAGAGATCAGACGGCAAAACGGACATCACTTTTGAACTCAGGACGATCGAAAACCTTAGGAGGAGCATAAAAGGAAAAATGGCATTATTCACATGTACTTATTCACGCGATCAGATATCGTTCACTGTTATCGATGACGTGGCATTGACGATGAGGTGTCACGATCCACTAAAATTCTTATGTCATTGATGATGACGTGGCATATCGACGAAAAAATCTCGCGTGCATGCATCACACGATTATTTTCAACCAAACCATCTTGTTCATCCGGGTCAAACCGTGGACTGATGACGATGCGCAATCCTCGAAGGCCCAAATTATTTTTAATCCGATGGCCATGATTTACTCCATGTATCTATAAAAAGGGGGCCTTCCCCCCCTAATTTGATATCTCTGAATCCATTTTTGGGATCCATTTTCTGTAATTCCTTCTCCATCTTGTATTTTCTTCGTATTTTAATAAATTCCCATTTTGCCCCTAGTTCAATTATGAGTGGCTAATTTTCTTTCAAGCTTGGGTTGAAGGTGAAGTCTCAACATGTGTCATGGGCTTTATTTGGTAAATTTACTTTCTCTTCCCCTCTAATTTTTGTGGATGTTTTGACTTCTCGTCGACAAATAATACTAATCTTGTCTAGTACCGCCTTGGTTTCACCGGCCCTCTAGTACAAGGTTATTATTATTTGGCACGATAAGCCCTTAGCACCATATTGATTAGAGCGTGGTTCATGAGGTGTGGATTCCCCCCTCATGATTTAATTGGTATTAATAAGGAATATTTAGCCCATGATGCATGTTGATACGGATCCAGATACCCAAGTACGTCATTTCAATAGAATTCTCTTCAATTTATTCTCGCTATTTCAATTCCAATTTTAGAATTTATTCTCGCCATTTTAATTTAAGTTTTAGCATATTCCAAATCATTTCCACCACAAATCCAATCACCCATTTACAGAATTAATTCTACACACAATTAAAATCCACCTCCTCGTGGGATCGACACTCGTTACCATTGATCTATACTACAATAGATTCGTGCGCTTGCGAGTACATTAAAATTTGCACAACAAGTTTTTGATCCTCCCATGGTCTGAGTACATTAAGATCTCAAGTCAAACAAAAATGCTAGTCAACCTACTTTATTTATCTTTTTATTATTATTATTATTATTATTATTATTATGCATCACTACATCTTTTTAGCCCATATAACTAGCTTCTACTTCAAACTATGGTTCCCTAAAATCAAGAAGGACTTTTATTATGACGTAACGTAGGCTAGGGATATGGCTAACAAAGAAAGGAAATAAGGAAAATAAAGTGTATGTTTGAGAAAAATGCAGAGAAATTTTTTTTTTTTTTGAAGTTGCAAGGTGTATTTCACCTATTGTTGTTATTTTATTCTTTTGAAACAACAATTTTTTTTTTTAGCTTTTTTTTTTTGGCTTTTATTTGGCATAACTCCACTGAACAACATAATTATTTACATTTTCTCAAACATAAATAGGTGATGGAACTTATAAGATATCGGGTAATACTCCAAATCGGAGTGGGTCAAGATGATAAGTTGACAAAGAAAAGGTTTTTTTTTTTTTTTTTTTTTAAAGGCTCAAAAGGGGTAACTATGGATATTTAATAAAAGGGATGGCTAGAAAGGCTCAAACGGATAAAAAATGGCCTTTCCATCATCTTTTAGGGCTCTAAATAACCTTCCATATCTACTAGTTAGATGAGCCTCCAAATGTAGCAACACACATTTTTTTTTTCTTCTTTTTATTTATTTATTTATTTTTTTTAATTTCACCAAATTTTTTTAAGGATTAACTCAAAAGAAATCTAGAGATCGTGTATAAAATAATAAACTGCTAAGCTGTATAGAGAATGGGCAAAAGGGTTACTCTCCAAGAAAATGATAGGCTCAACAACTCACTTGGCACTTATTTATGACATGTTCATTCCTTCAAGCAACTCATATTTGTCTCCGACATCAACATGTAAAGTAGCAAACATCACTTAAGACCAAAGATAATACAAATACTAAAATTTGAAATTAATCATGTCATCCAATGTTAAAACAAATAACACAATTTTTTTTTTTTAAACAACATTCTACCCCTCAACCTATTCTAAACATGAAAGAAAAATATGCATGCAGAAATGTGAAAATGATGTAGAAAAATTAATTAGAAAAAGAAATTATTTTTTTTTTTTTAACTAAGAAGATGCGTTTCTAGAGGCACTACACTCCATATTCAGCCATCTTCGACTCAAAAATTTGAAAATATATATTTATAAAGGAGAAAAAGGAAGAAAACGGTTTTTTTTTTGTTTTTTTTAAACGATGAAGATGCGTTTCTAGAGTAACTACACTCCATATTCAGCCATCTTCAACACAAAACGTTAGCAACAGTTAGTTTCTACAACAAAAAATCAGTAAAAACTTAACCAAGATTCCACAATTGTCGACTAGTCCCTCCCGAAAAACATTGTCCTCAATGTTTTAACAGAAAAAAGTAGAGTTTAAAAGACATCACCTCGGTGGTGCAACACAGAAGAAAATATTTACAGGTGGAGAGTTAAATCTAATTTATACTTTTTACTCTGTTACCATCATTATTTGGTCGCCCAACACAAAAGTCCGTGGGGTTTATAAGCTTGTAACATATCAAGTAGCTCATTAGCGGTGAGCATAAATAAAGAGTTTTTCACATTAGAAGAATGAAATAGTTTTTATTGCATGGTTAAGAAATGCGATAAAGCCATCATAAAAGTTATTGACATTTAACAAACCGATGGGTTTCGGTGGATGTAGATGGGCCCAAGATGCTAGTGTGATAAGTGCCTCTAGTGTTGCAAGATCTCCGGAAGGAAAATAAAAGCATCGATGATTAAGCATTTCGCTTATTCTTTCTTACATACCGAGATGACTAACTCTTTCTCCATTGATGAGTCGACCGCAATGGTTTTGGACTGGGATGATGCTTAACACTTGACTTCCTCGATAAAAGAGACCATTTTTGATAACCCTCGGTTACCTCCTCCATACACCAAGTGTAATTTTCTCGCTGCTATGCTTCGACCAAGATCTATGGCTGCCTCAACGAACTCTTTATGTTTGCCATAGGTAAATCCAGAAAGCACACAAATGTTCTTGAATTGTCTATTGGGAGTAGCTGCCATTGGAATATTTCTCAAAAATAATTTGTGAGTGTTTGACAAAAGAAATCACATTTAAGAGTCTTGGTGACAGTGGGTCACAGCTGTGAGTGAGGTAACATGTCAGTGTCAAATAACGCGTGAAACACATGGCTCGCGAGTCAAAAATGAAACAGTAAAAAGGAAAAAGCAAACAGTAATAAAATTATTAAAGACAATAATGCAAACAATAAAACAACAGTGAAATGAAATAAAATAACAGTAAAGTAAAAGGATATTTACACGTAGTTGCGACTGTGGCTCACATCTTCCTCTGGTTTTACGTCCAGAAACGGCTTGAACGCCCTCTATGGGTCGAGGATGGGCTTCCCATCCAGTTTTCTTATAAACTGGCAAACATGGTCGTTTATAGTCAGATTCCCAAGACTATATCGTGCATGCTCTTTCTGGAATAATGGCCATAACTAGAGAATCGCTCCTTGCACATATCCACTGGGATGCGTTTCAAGAGACAGAAGGATATCATCCAATGACTCCTTATTCAAGCCATCCCTAATGAATTGAATCTTATCTTCTCTGTTATCAGACACCATTCCTAAAGAACATGGGTTTCTATCGCAACTCATTCTGGCACACTTGTGACAAGCAACAAAAATTCTTCGAGCTCGTTGTTTTTTTGCATAATTTCCTTTACCACAACCAGGCATGTATGCAATAAATTTAGGAGGTAACTCACCTGCCAATCGTACTTTAGCCTCGATTAACCAACGGATGTCTGCAGGTATGTTATTCCTCATGAGCAATCGCATGCGTTCAGACCGGGCTTTATAGATTGTAAGGAGGGCATTCTGAGGAAGTGAAGGGAATCGCTTGTGAAGCTTTGCTAGAATCTCGTTTCTATCCATACCTTCGCCTCAGAATATCAGTTATTATGGGAAACTGAAGTAACCGACTTGACTGTCACGGAGTACCGTTATCCGCCACTTTACCGGGGTAACAAACTAAAACACACCAAAAAGAAAAACAAATTAAAACACACAAGAAAATTAAAATCGTCCTCTTATTGAATTTACCTCAAGCTCCAACTGGATGTCGTAAACACTTCTCTCAATATCTCTGAGTTGGCTTTCTAAACCCTCAACATAGGCTACTAACTCTGGTGGTTGTAGAGCCTAAATACGATGTGTTTTACAAAATTGAATCTGCCTTATGAGATGAGTTTTGACACGTTGAAGTGGTTTAAGAATGTTCAGGAGGAACGGTCTAAGTATGGTACTCATGATTAACAATGATAAGAAAAAACTTAATGGAAAAACAAACACACTTATGCAAAAATAATTTCAATTAACAAATAAAAAGAAAGAAAGAAAAATCAAATCAACGAAAAGAAAAAAATCAATTCAAATCTGGTGGGTCACTCAAATTTATTTCGGTGTCTTCTCCATGTGGTTGGTATTCTAGATATGGCTTTAATCTTTGACCATTAACTTTAAATGTGACACCGTTCTTTGGGTCCTTAATTTCAATTGCCCCATGTGGAAAAACAATATGAACAATAAAGGGACCGTCGTAACTTACACCGGGAATAGGTAAACGAGAATTGAATAAAAGCACTTTCGACACGGTGAACGATTTTCTCATAATGTGCTTGTCATGAAAGACTTTCATTCGTTGCTTTGTAAATTTTGGCATTTTCATATGCATCATTGAATTTCTTCAAGTTCGCTTGTAATCTTCTTTCGAAATGGCATGTCAAAGTTGAATTTCTTGATGGCCCAATATGCACGATGTTCCACGTGGGTAGTGGCTTTTCCATACACTAGCCTATAGGGTGACATCCCAATCGGGGTCTTGAAAGCCGTTCTATATGCCCATAATGCATCATCAAGTCTTAATGACCAATCTTTTCTGTCTGGTCTCACCGTCTTTTCTAATATGTGCTTGATTTCTCGATTGGAGATCTCAACTTGGCCACTGGTTTGCGAATGATACGGGGTCGCCACTTTGTGTGTGATTGAATACTTTGTCAAAAGAGCTTTGAATGCTTTGTTACAAAAGTGGGCACCACCATCACTGATTATCGCTCGAGGGAATCCAAAGCGCGAAACAATGTTGCTTTTCAAAAATCCTATCACCACTTTGTGATCATTGGTTCTACATGGAATTGCTTCTACCCATTTTGAGACGTAGTCAACACCAACCAATATGTATTGATGGACAAAAGAAGGGGGAAAGGGTCCCATAAAGTCGATACCCCATACATCAAAAATCTCAACCACTAAAATTGGATTTAGTGGCATCATGTTCCTTTGTGTAATAGTCCCCATTCGTTGACACCTATCACATGAAGAACAGAAAGTGTAAGTGTCTCGAAATATAGTTGGTCAATAAAAACCACATTGTAAAACTTTAGTTGCCGTTTTCTTAGCACTGAAATGGCCTCCACAAGCTTGTTCATGGCAGAATGAAAGAATATTCTGAATTTCATTTTCTGGGACACATCGCTCAACAATTTGGTCTGCTATACTTGAACAAATCAATCCCAAAAGAAATTCTTTATTTCGCAAAGAATTTAGCCTTGTCTTGGTCCAATGCTCTAAGTTTACCTAACAAGATAATTAACTATATCGATACCAAGGTAATACATCCACATTCATCAATTGTTCATCTTGGACTGACTCAATTAATGGTAATGGCTCTGTAATAGTGACAAAATAGAGACGAGAGAGATGGTCCGCCACAACATTTTCTGTCCCTTTCTTATCTTTGAATTCCAAGTCAAATTCCTGCAAAAGTAACACCCAACGAATTAGTCTAGCTTTTGCATCTTTCTTTGTGAGAAGATATTTAAGAGCAGCATGATCTGTGAATATAATTATTTTACAACCAATGAGATAAGATCGAAATTTCTCCAATGCAAACACTACTGCTAGCATTTCTTTTTCAGTAGTTGAATAGTTCAACTGTGCATCATTCAATGTCATACTAGCATAGTAAATGACATGGGGAATTCGATCAACTCTTTGTCCTAATACTGCTCCTACTGCATAATCAGATGCATCACACATGAGCTCAAATGGTAAGCTCCAGTTTGGGGCCTGAATGATGGGTGATGATGTCAACAACTGCTTTAATTTTTCAAACGCCATGAGACATGAATCATTAAAGATAAAAGGTACATCCTTAGCAAGTAGATTGCATAAGGGTCTAGAAACTTTGCTAAAATCTTTAATGAAACGTCTATAGAAACCAGCATGTCCAAGGAAAGATCTTACTTCTCTGACTGTTTTAGGTGGAGGAAGATTAGAAATGAGATCCACCTTGGCTTTGTCAACCTCAATACCTTTGCTCGAAATGATGTGACCGAGAACAATACCTTGTTTTACCATAAAATGGCACTTCTCCCAATTTAAGACTAAGCTCTTCTCGGTACATCTCTGCAGAACTAGCGTTAGATGATGTAAACATTGATCAAACGAGTCACCAAAGACAGAAAAATCATCCATAAAGACTTCAAGGAATCGTTCAACCATATCAGAAAAAATGCTTAACATGCATCGTTGAAACGTAGCAGGTGCATTACATAATCCAAATGGCATTCTCCTATATGCAAAAGTGCCAAAAGGGCAAGTGAAAGTAGTTTTCTCCTGATCTTTTGGTGCTATGGGAATCTGATTATATCCTGAGTAGCCATCTAGAAAGCAATAAAATTCATGGCCTGCTAATCTATCAAGCATTTGATCGATAAATGGTAAAGGAAAATGGTCTTTACGTGTGACAGAATTCAACTTTCTATAATCAATGCATACACGCCATCCTGTAGTTACTCTAGTTGGTATCAATTCATTATCAGCATTGGTAACTACTGTGACTCCTGACTTTTTGGGGACAACTTGTACAGGACTGACCCATGAACTATCAGAAATTGGGTAAATGATACCTGCGTCTAATAGCTTAAGGACTTCTGTTCTAACAACTTCTTTCATATTAGGATTTAACCGACGTTGCATTTCCCTAGTAGATTTAGCATTTTCATCAAGGTGAATGTAATGCATGCAATCTGCAGGGTTTATACCTTTTATGTCTGCTATGGTCCATCCTAATGCCCCTTTGTGCTCTTTCAAAACATCCAACAACTTACCTTTTTGTTCGTCATTAAGGGATGATGAGATGATTACCGGTAGAGTACTTTCTTCCCCCAAAAATGCATATTCCAATGTGTTGGGTAATGGTTTGAGCTCGAGTTTCGGTGGTGATTCTGATGATGGAATGAGTTTCTTCTCTGATGGTGCTAGTTGTTCAACTCTTGACTTCCATTTATTAGTGTCCATGGATGGTGCTGAGTCAAGTAGGGCGTTGACCTCATCGACCGATCTGTCAATATCAAAATCCAAACCAAAGTGAGTTAAACATGTTTGTAAAGGATCATCACTAAGGTTTGAAACAAAAGTATCATCAACTAATGCTTCAATTAAATCCACATCAACAATTCCATCATCTGCACTGTGAGGTTGTTTGGCAATGTTGAAAATGTTTAGCTCCATAGTCATGTTGCCAAAGGACAACTGCATATTTCCAGTCCTGCATTGAATATGAGCATCCGCCAAAAAGCGCCTAGAATAATGGGGATGTGCTTCCTTGAATCCTGTATTGGTTAAGTGTCAATTACAATGAAATCAACAGGAAAATAAAACTTGTCTACCTGGATAAGCACGTCCTCCACAATACCACGAGGTATTTTCGTAGACCGATCTGCAAACTGTAACACCACTGGAGTTGGGTGTAATTCTCCCAGTCCAAGTTTCATAAATACAGAGTAAGGCAACAAATTTACACTAGCTCCTAAATCCAACAAAGCATTCTCAATTGTGTGGTTCCCTATACTACATGAGATAGTGGGGAGCACAGGTCTTTGCATTTTAAAGGAATTTTATGTTGGAGTATAGAACTAACGTTTTCTGTTAAAAATGCCTTCTTTTGAACATGCATATTTCTCTTTTTAGTACAAAGGTCTTTAAGAAACTTGGCATAAGATGGAACTTGTTTTATAGCATCAAGTAAAGGGATGTTAACACTTACATGTTTGAAGATTTCGAGAATCTCACCTGTGGATCTTCCCTTCTTTCCTTTAGCTAACCTCTGAGGAAATGGAGCTTTAGGAACATATTCTCGTGGGTTGGTTTCTTCTTTTTCCTCCGATGGTGAGTCGTCAACATTCACAAGTACAATTTGATTTTCTTTTGTCACCAGCATCTCCACTTTGTTGTCGACTTCCTTTCCTTTTCGCAAGGTCATGACTGCTTTGACCTCTCCATGCTTCATGTACTCCTTTAGGATTAGGCACTGGTTGACTTGGAAATTTGCCTTTCTCAACAGTCATTGCCAAGGTCTGAACTGAAGAAGCGAGTTGTCCCACCATCTTCTCGAGGCTTGAAACTGATTGGGCTTGTGAGTTGAAGCCCGCTCTCAACTCATTTCGTAGTCCATCAATGGTGCGGTTCTGTTGCTCAATCGTGGAGTGAGTAACATTCTTGAAATTCTGGAATGAATCCTCCCATGGTCTGGGTTGAGAGTAGTTTTGGTTCTGATTCTGATTGTATGGTCTGAATGGTGGCTGAGAAGCTTGAGGAATTTGAGAAATTTGTTGCATTGGTGGAGCTGGAGCCGCTGGTCCATTCTGTTGGAATCCTTGAGACCATGAAAAATTGGGGTGGTCTCTCCATCCAGGATTATATGTGTTGGAGTATGGGTTGTAATTTGATGGCTTTCTCATTACACCTATGGCATTGGCTTGATCGGAGTATGAGTCATGGTCATGTGATTCTGTTGATTTAGCAGTCGATAACAATGCTATTTGTCGAGCAAGACCTTCAACCATCTCCTTGATTCTCGAAGTTGACTCGCCAATTTGAACCTCATTTACTCCCTTAATTCTTTTAGTATTCCTGACTGATCGACTCTGTTGTTGGGAATTATCCACTTGTCACTGGAAGAAATCCCAAATCTCTGATGCACTTTTTGACATTAGCTTCCTCCACTTGTTGCCATTAGCCATTCTTGCACATTCGCAATAATCCTCCAAAAGTATTGGCATTGATGCCATTTTTCGTACCCATGATGTGGACACTTCAAGAGTAGCCCATTGAATCGCTCCCACGTTTCGAAAAATTGCTCGTCATCTCTTTGGGTAAACTCTGAAATTTCCCTGCGAATAGCATTGGTTTTATGCACTGGGAAATATTTATTCAAAAATTTCGTTACCATTTGTTCCCATGATGAAATGCTATTAGCAGGTAAAGTATTTAACCATGAACGAGCTCTATCCTTTAAAGAAAATGGGAATAATCTGAGTTTAACATCATCGTCTGAAAAATTTTCATATTTAAAAGTTTGACAAATGGCATGAAAATCATTCAGATGATTATATGGATCCTCATTTTCTAGGCCATAAAATGTGGGGAGACAATTTAGCACACTAGGTTTTAGTTCAAAACTCCTAGCAGCTACATTTGGGTATCTTATGCATGATGTGCTCAAATTAGCTAAAGGACTAAAATAATCCTTAAATGGCCTCTCCTGTGGTGCTTGTAAATCCATTTCAAATTTATTTTTAACGTGCCTGTGTGTGCGAAGTGTTTTCTCAAGTTCAAGGTCTATAGGTTCAAGATTAGGTAATAAAGACCTACGACCATGCATACAAGGAACACAAAGATAAATGGGAACAAAACGAATAAAAATAAAGAAAAAGGAGAAATTACGATACTAACCTTATTGCGCTGTTACAACTTTTCTATAAAAACACACTAAAACAAATACGTGAAATAAATTAACTAAAAATTAAATTAATAAGATAAACAAAAATTACAAAGAAAAATAAATTGAAAATTAAATTACATAAATTTAAAGAAGAGAAAAAGAAAAGAAATACTAACCTTTAAATGTAGATTCACTTTTTTTTTTTTAATAAAAAAAAATTACAAAAAACAATTAAAAGAAATTAATCACAAAAATTAATTCTACGAATTAAAATAACTTACCTCCCCGGCAACGGCGCCAAAAACTTGTTGTGCAAATTTTAATGTACTTTCATAATCTATTGTAGTATAGATCAATGGTGATGTCGATCCCACGAGGAGGTGGATTTTAATTGTGTGTAGAATTAATTCTGTAAATGGGTGATTGGATTTGTGGTGGAAATGATTTGGAATATGCTAAAACTTAAATTAAAATGGCGAGAATAAATTCTAAAATTGGAATTGAAATAGCGAGAATAAATTGAAGAGAATTCTATTGAAATGACGTACTTAGGTATCCGGATCAACATGCATCATGGGCTAAATATTCCTTATTAATACCAATTAAATCATGAGGGGAATCCACACCACGCCTAATCAATATGGTGCTAAGATCGTAAATAATAATAACCTTGTAGAGGGGTGAAACCAAGACAAGATTAATATTATTTGTCGACGAGAAGTCAAAACATCCATAAAAACTAGAGGGGAAGAGAAAATAAATTTACCAAATAAAGCCCATAACACATGTTGAGACTTCACCTTCAACCCAAGTTTGAAAGAAAATTAGCCACTCATAATTGAACTAGGGGCAAAATGAGAATTTATTAAAATATGAAGAAAATACAAGATAGAGAAGGAATTACAGAAAATGGATCCCAAAAATGGATTCAGAGCTATCAAATTAGGGGGGAGAGGCCCCTTTTTTATAGATACATGGAGTAAATCATGGACATCGGATTAAAAAATTTGGGCTTTCGTCATCAATCACGGTTTGACCACGGATGAAGAATGTCTGATTTGACCGGATAAACGATACGCGGTTTGGTTGAAAATAATCATGTGTGATGCACCGTCGCGAGATTTTTCCATATCTTTGCCACGCCACCATCAACGATATGAATTTTAGTCCAAGATCGTGACACTCATCATCGGTCAATGCCACGTCATCGATCCGTCTATATGAACAGTAACGTATACAGTACCGTACATATGAATAGTGCCATTTTTCCTTTTATGCTCCTCTTAAGGTTTTCGATCGTCCTGAGTTCAAAAGTGATGTCCGTTTTGCCGTCTGATCTCTCCTTTATTGTGAAATGACTATAATGCCCCTAAAATACATAAAATACTTAATTAAAATAACACACACGTAATTACATCACAAGAAGGTTAAATACATAAAAGTAAGAGTTGTTAGTAAGACTTGAAATGTAAAATGATGGTTTTCTCCTTTATAAATATGCATTTTCTAACACTCAACAACTCCCATTCTGAGCCAGCCTATTCAACAGCCACAATATTAAAAGTTTTGAGCCCAAAACAATGGGGTGATCTACTCCATAATCAAAAAAGATTTCCCTCCAATTTTCAAATGCGTTTACCTCATTGTTTGACTTTTTCCTACTGGGACTATTAACAAACCTGGTATAACACATTCTTCTTACAAAACCCTAAAAAGACCCATTCATGGTTATTTTTCTTTAATTCAAAAATAACCGTACAAAGCCTTCCCAATTGGTTTAAACAATGGTGGAACTATTTTGGCCCAATCCCTTATATCCTAACACCAAACACCATCCACTGTTTAAATCTATTCAAAGCCCATTATACTCCCTCTGAATCCGAGAAAGGTTTCCCCCATTTCTCTGTTTTTGTACAAATTTCTTCCTCCCATGGGTCTGGATGTGGAACCTCAGATATCACACCTAAGAAGCCCAACTTGTCCTACAAAGATCCTTTAATGGTGGTCAAAATTTGACGAACAGTCAAAAATGACTGACAACTTGATCCGAAATTGGCTCTGTGCCAAAGGATTTCTTCAACCAACTATTAAACACTCCAAAGCCCAACAAACCTTTTTGACCTAAAAATCTAAAGCCCAATCTCTCCTAGCCAGTGCCAAGACTGAAGAAGAATACTTTAATGTTATGCAACAACTTCTTGCCACAAGGTCTGAGACATCTATTGCAAGTTCTTCTTCGAGTACTTCAGGGGATGAAGAACCTTTTATTTCCCTCGGAGATGAAAACGAAGACGACTGCTTCGGCATTTTTTCTCCAATAAAGCATTAAACCTATGTATGAAAAAAAAAAGTAATTTTACATTCCTGCAATATAAGTGAAAAATTTTCAGAAGTTATTTTATCTTTCTGTAATTTACGATTTATCCCTGTATTTTTTGGGTGGTCCTCTGGACACAAGTGAGAGCGCACATGTCTCTTCACCCGTATTTTTCATGTATTTCAAAGTCTGTAAAGATTACTTACAGACTGATCTTGAGTTCCAAAGATTATCTGCTACAGTTTAAAACTCACTTTGTATATAAATCTGGAGGAAGACTTAGACTCCTCAGATTTTTTCGAACCCCTCTCTCTCTCTCTCTCTATTTTCATTCTCTCTCTGGGAATCAGGAATCCGAAGGCACTAAGGAAATTTTTCTGTTTTCAGACTAGTTCCTTGTCTTCAGATTAATTTCCCATTTCTTCTATAAAACTTTTTTTTAAAGAAGACACCCAAATGTAAGATTTGCAATTCCTTTTAAAGATTGTAAAGATTGTTTTAAGTTTCCGTATGTTTAAATTTCTGCAATTTAAGTTAAAGCAATTTAATTTTCGCAATTTATTTTAAAGCATTTAAATTCCATGCATGCTTTGCAGACTGGTCTATATCAGATCTGCCATACAACTGTTACTTTCCTCTGAGGCAACGAGACCAGATCTCAATCCTCAGTTGTATCTTTCTCTTCTCCTCCATTCGGGATCCGGATGCATGTATGAGCCATTAGATGTATGTTGTTGCTAGGCTTGCAAAACAAACCTAATTTATATCTGGTAAAATAATTCTAAAATCAACCAACCGCGTATAAAGAATCTAATCATTATCCGGTAACGCATAAATTAATTTGGTATATCGGCTGGAATACCTGAACATGCGGAATATTGATGCAAGTCGGTCTGCATTGATTAGGTTTAACAACGCCACGTATCAATTTAATTACTATAAAAAGAACCAACCGCGATTCCAACAATTTATCTTATTAAAGCAATCAATATAGATTCATTTGTTTTTGAAAACACATCCATCCTTCGATCCTATTTCCTTTTGGTATATATATATATATTAATTATAAAAACTTTATATACAATATTTTTAATTGTGTATTATAATAATTTTAACTAAAAATAAAATTTATACTATATTAATTTTTTTGTTTTATTTTTTTTTATCTTAAAAGAGTTGATAATTAAAAAAAATCAACCACAATTATCATTAAAATAACATCAATCAAAGTATAATGAGGTACTCCAATAAATAAACATAAAAAAATGTAATGAACTACAAAAAATAAAAAAGAAAACCAATAACAGAACAAGAAATAGGGTAAAAATGAATGTGTAAATTATAATAACAATTATTAAATTATTGATTTTATTTCCAATTTAAATAAGGATAATTTTGGGTTTATATAATAATTGTAAAGATATTTATGGAATTATATTATAGGATAAAATTGATTTTCAAAATTAGAATCTAAAAGGTATTATTTCTTTGTTTTTCAAAATCAGCTGCAAGAGGAGTTGATTTTGACAAAAATAATTTTGATTTATTTTACCAAACACTAAAATTAACTGTTAGATTTTTAAAATTACTTTAAACCTTTCAAAAACAGTCCTAAATGGGCCCATAAGTTTTTCTTTCTTTTATATTTTCAATTTCTTATCACTACCCAAACAATAATAATAAAAGAAGGAAAAAGGCTAGATAACGGATAACCCACCAAAAACAATAGAAGTTCCCTGGAAATTTATGGAAATACTTTTCACATTTCAATTTCACCAAAAGTCACACTCTCAACTTTCGTGTAAAGTTAACCAATTACGTAAGTTTTAGTCACATTTACCCCAAATGGACGCACGCCACCTGTCACTGAGAAATAGCATCGCTCAGGAGACTACACCCAACATTCATCACCTAGAAGATGACAGTGGTCACCCACCCGCTGTCTGGATGCTCACCGTCGCCCAGTTTTCTGGCCATCTCCCACCCATCTTGAAATCCAACGACAAAGTCAACAATTTGCAGCCCACGACAGACCAAGTAGGTTGCCATTCACCTTTTTTTTTTTTTAAATCAAATTGAGATTTGAGTGAAAATGGCATCGAACAAAACAAAACAAAAAAAGGAAAAAAAAAATTTCAAAGACATTTAAGTCACTTGATGTGCCATGAACTTTAACCTCTATTTCTTCCAAAATTATCAATTTTTTGCGGCCCAATTCAAACACTAACATTCTTCAATCCACAATAAACCCTCAACAATCAAGTCAAATGAATAATGTTAAATCGTGGGCTGTGGTGAGAGATGGGAGAGATTGGATGTTTTCTTTTTCTTTTGTATTTTGGTTGATTAAGGGTAAGTGTGTCAAAATGGCATGAAGTTGGTTATATTTGTAAGAACTATGGGAGAGACTTCTTTGATAAATTAAAGGATAGAAAGTGGTCATTTCTGTAGATCTCCTAAAATTCTTTTAATTTTTTTCTAATTAATTAGGCAGTAGAACAAGACTGCCATTTTTTTTTTCTTTTAAATCAAGGGGACTACCACTTTGAAAATTTATTTATATGTTTACTAGGTTGGACTATCTCAAGCTTAGTGCTAACTAACGTCCACAACCCTTGAATCCTTGATATATATATATATATTTTTTATCAATGTTTTAGATTGTGTGGACACTTAAAGGGTGACCGGGTAAATAGATTACAAATTTAGCAAATAAAAAATAGCACATTTTGGTGCAGAAGATTGATAGCATTTTTTTATTCAAATCAATATATACCAGTAGCATTTATCCCTAATTATTTTTGTAATACCCAATAACTTCTTTGGCATCATAACTTTACAATATTATATTTATTTTTAAATATAATTTTATTATTTTTTAATAAATTGAATAAATCATCGAATTAGTTATTAACGCCTTCCAAAAGAAGAATAATGATTTTTTTTGAAAATATAAAATGTAAAAGTTGATCCCTTGAATTTTTTTTTTTTAAGTAAAGGTTGTCGGCTCTGCTTAATTTAGAATAATATGTCTTTTCATGGTGAGAAACGCAATTCAAATCACCTTTCCCTTTTGCCATTGCCATTGGCATCCGATTCTATCCACACTCTTTGCATTCAGGAAGTAGTTGTTCATGATCATGAAAGTGTTTTATTTTAAGTTAGGGAAAATGGCACTTTTATCCCCTCAGTTTGATGAAATGTGCACTTAGACATCAAATTTTTTTAAATGGTTGTATAAATTTCCTTTTGATGATTTTATCCTTTTACTCTATTAATTTAAAAAATTGACTCTAAATTTTATAATATATAAAAATATAAAAATATTATTAATACGCCAATCAAATTTTGCTAATAGTAAAATTTATTTAACCCAAAGATTGTTTTATAAAAATATATATAGCAGATGAAATATAATATTAAAAGTAAATAATAATTTTCATTTTGAAAATATTTGAAATATTAAAAGATTTATTTTAATATTATAGATATGTTAGAAAGTTTTATTATTAATGGTTTATTTCCATTTGGTAAAAGACTTTAAAGTTAATATTCTTAGCTACTATATTAAAAGGCTATAATGGTAAAAAAGAGGTACGTGGGATAGCGTGAGCATTTATGAAACCTTAGAGATCTACGTGTTTATTTGAGTAAACCATCGGAGTATAGGTGCCCTTTATCCTTTAATAAACTATCAAAATTTAGCTATAATATCGTGTGCATATCACAATATGATATCAATTTATTTATGCGAGGTAAATGCTCATTTAGTTCCTATAATTTGACTTAAATATTCGTTTTAGTCCCTGCATTTTAAAAAATACATCAAGACAACCTTACTGTTAGACATGCTATACTCCTGCCCTTTTTTTTTTTTCCTTCTATAATAATAACTATGTAATGATATTCTTGGAGATATTAATTAAAAAATAATGATTAATCAAATTCACCTTAAAAGTAATATTAAAATTTACACAACTTTTATATTATTATTTTAATTTTAGGATTAATTCGGTCAATTAATTTTTTTATAAAATAATTATTCGTAAGATTGTTGTGAATAAATTAAATATTTCTTTATGTTGGTTGATATTAATTAATTTATAAATAACTATTACTATAATTGTTACATAGGTACAAAAATACTAGTTCTTTCGTAATAATATTTATTGGACAATTTGCTAATAGATAATTATTAGTTAATTTGCTAATTAACTTTTTATAGATAGATTAATTAATGTCAAGAATATTGTTGGAAGGATATTATTGTAAAAGGGACGAAAAAGTAAGGGTAAGAATGTAATATATTTAATTACAGAAGTGTTTTGAAGTTTTTTTTTTTTAAATATAGTGACTAAACAAACACTTAAGTCAAGATATAGGAACTAAATGAACATTTACCATCTTATGTGCCTGTCATTGTTTCTTGGTGACAAAGTCAAAGATAAATTGAAGTTATACAAAGAAGTCACTTTGGTTCAAAATATCTATTTTAAGAATTTAAAGTCCTACGGTTTTATTTCTTATTATTTGTATTGTTATTGACGTTTAGAACTTTGAAGTTTAGATACTGGGTAGGGCTATTTGCACTCTAAAAATTACTTTGAACACTCTATTACTTTGTACACTCATATACTAATTTTAAAAAAATGAATTTTTACTTTGTGCACTCTTTAAAATTCCAAAAAAATCCTTATTCAAACTATTTAAATTATTTAACATTATTACTTAAAATATCAACAAAATTATTCACTATACCTAATTTTAAAAATTTAACATATATTTATAACAATATATTAAAGTCAAGTTGTAAACAAATTATTTAAGTCAATTTTAGTTGTTAATTTTTTACTTATTTATGTTCAATAATTTGATATTGGGAAGGACCTTGACGAGAAGGATTATGATGATTACGATTGTTGATAATTGCTCATATGGTGCACAATTTGGAGGAGGAGGATGAGGTGTGTTTCAGTTGCAGTGATTTCATTATTTGTCTCAATTAATGAGTTTTTGGGACTCAAAAAGAATTGTTTTTATTTTGGTGATGACCTAATATTTCAAAAGAATATTTCTGATGGTGGAGACCGCCACAATTTCCAGGCTATGCTAAAGTTTTTCGGTCACCACCAACTTGGCTGAAGAGTCGAGATATTGATTTCAAAGATATTGATTTCATCACTGCTCATCTAAGTATTGATTAACAATTTAACATGTTAGAAATAAAAGTTTTAGATTGAAGGTATAAAAATTATACATTGAATAATGAATGTGCTATATAGGTGTTCAAAGTAATTATATAATGCTAACTTATAATAAATTGTCCTTAATAGTAATTCATATTATGGGTATTTTTGTAATAATTTTTTTATTAAAATTAGAGTGTTCAGAGCAATTTTTAGAGTGCAAATAGCCCCACCCTTAGATATTTGAAACCTCGGATATTTTCAGGATCATAAATTTGTAATATTTTATTTTGTTTAATTTTTTATGTTTATCAATTATTTATAGGGGAAAGCCACCCACACCCCTAACTTGCTTAAATGGTCACACAGATCTCTTTAGTTTTATAAATAAACTATTATATCATTGATTACAATAGCCCAATAATTAGCTTTAAATAAACTTTTATAATAAATAAAAATAAAATAAAAATAATATAATATATAAAATAAGATGAAATTTATAAAATATTTTGAATATTAGAAAATTTATTTTAATATTATTAATCTGTCATATTGTTTTAATAATAATAAAATCTATTCGATATATTAATAATATTAAAATAATTATACTTAAAATTCACAGTAATTTATAAAATTTATATTTACTTTATTTACAATATCTTTTTAATTAGGTCTATATTAGTATATATCTTAGAGTCAATTTTTTATTAATAGATTTTAGTATTAATAAAATCCATGAGGATAGATTAATAATAACTAAATATTAAATATAATTTCCATTAAATATGTTATTTTATTAATTGTACTCATTGTAATATTTTATTTGTGTCATATGATATTTATTTATTATTTTTATGTTATCAGTATATTAATTTATATTGATTTGAGTTGTTATGATCAAAGTATATAATAGTTATTTTTAAAATTAAGGTGGTCATGTGTGTTCATTTATGAAACTAAGGGGGTATATGCGACCATTTAAACAAATTTTGGGGGTACGAGTAACTTTTTCTCTTATTTATATAAAATATTAGAATCATAGATGAAGAAATTTAAATAACTCCAAATTTTTAATTGATTCATTTATTAATTTTGTTAAATAAATTAAAATAAATATTCATTTAATAAATAAATCAAATCCAAATTCGAAACCAATACTGGTTAGTAATGACTATCCTACGGGGAATTAGATAAAGAGTATTATTACCACTCTTTTGGTTAAAACTTTTTCAACGGATGTGAAAAAGCTTAATAATAAAGGCAAACAAACTTTTGGTTTGCGGCACCAACGACTGCAAAGGCACCTATGATCTGAACTGACTTGATCCATTAGGAGGCCTTTTGAGTAATATTTGATTTGTTGCGCATGGGAGGACTTAATCTTACTTTCCAACTTCATTGAATGTTCTTCAAAGGGGAAAAAAATGATCTTGCGTAGATTTTATTTTTTCTTGATGGCTTTGTTCAGTAGATTAATTAATTATTGAATTTGCTCTTCAGTTTTAGTACTTTTTAAGTCTTTGCAGCTAATTGACGTTTGCTACGTAATTAACAATAAATTAAACTACTTAACAGGGAAGCATGTAGTAACTGTTCACGTCTTCCTCAGAAATCAGAATAAATAAATTATGGAGGTGTAGAACTTCTACGCAATTTCCATCCATCTTTTTCTTAATCAATAATCACAATCGACCATGAATCTAGTACAAAATCTGGGGATAAAACATTATAAGAATTCTCTCTGCATCCTTATTCTTCATAACAAAAACACTTTGTTAAATCAAAGGAAAAAAAAATAAATAAAAGCACATTTGTCAAATGATCAAGATTGTAACAATAAAATAAGATTAAAGAGGCATTAATACCAAGATTCGTAAAATTAAACATCTCTCTTTTCGGGACTTTTGGGAGGATTTAAACATTTTTTTCCATCTCCTCTGACTTTTCTTGTCAGGCAATCATTCGAAATGTGCGAAGTTCTTGTGTTGGTTCATCATTGGTGTATGAGTGGCTTGGATACGTGTGGTTTCTGTTTGGATTTCATCATGCTTCTGTTTAGGAGAAGGGTCTTTCTGAGGACTCTGTGTAAATGACGTTTTACAAAAAGACTGAGAAAGTTAACAGAGAAGCAAAACCCTATTTACGAAACCTCTCATAAATCACAATCAAAGGAATTGCCTTCCATCTTTCTCATAATAAAATAATACCGATGAAGGAAAATTTGCGAGTCGGATAATTCAATAATCACGATCAGTCAAGAATAATGATAATACAATTATATTGAATTATTTGAATCGCAAATTCACCTTTATCAGCATTATTTGCGAATCGAATAATTCAACAATCAAAATTTTATATGTCTCTCATCTTTTGGTAAATGTTGAACATGATAAATAGAAAGTGTATGCAATACATATGATAGAATATGAAAATTCTAGAAAATAATGGTTTGAAGTTTTTTTTTTTTAGAATAGAATAATGGTTTGAAGTTAAATCCTCTGGTTTTGGTTTTAAAATTTTAGAAAATGATCTTGCTGCAAAGGTAATGGTGGGAAATTGACTTAAGGAACGAGAGTGGCACTTCAAACTCTTAAACTTATTCAATTGAGTGAAAACTTCCCTAAGAGCGTTCTTTTATATGGGCCAACACCTAGTGGGAGACATTGTTAGCAAGAACAGATATATATAATCCATTAATTTTAATTTTCTTAAGGTTTCAAATGAAATAAATGATTTTATGTATGGAATAAATGGCATTGGTGGACACTTTTGTGATGAACTGAAAATTCCAATAAGAATGGAGGATAAAATTGTAGTTTCAGCTAAAAAATTATAAAATGGCCACCACCAATTCATCATACGGTTCCTGGTTCAGCTTATTGGAAGTTTGGTGAGATTCGAGAAGGTAACTCTGAATTCAAAGGACTCTGCTTTATAACGACCAACTAGTATTTTTTAGCCTTTGGACCATATTATTACATGGCCTTCAATATACATTACCCACGCATGAATTATGTGATTGTGATTCACTTATATTTTGTGTATCACACAATACTAATTATTAGCTTATACTCAATTTTTGTAACAACATCATATCTAACCCTAGGTCAAGGGAGTCAGTGTAAATCTGGACCTAAAAGTCCACGTATACGTGAGTTGAACATAGTTGAGGGGAGTACAATGAAAATTACCTTTCGGGAAAATGATTCTCCTAGCTCCAAATTGATTATTGAAAGCCTACGGGCTCTTATTTTTGAAACCGCCTTCATAAGAACCTCTACCGACCTGAGGAAAGTATATTATTTGAACATCAATTTTCATGGGAGTGGTTAAGTTGAATAATAATGTAAATTACATCCATTCAAGAGTTGTTGTCAAAATCTCAAGAGTATTTGGCAATTAAACCATACTTAAGCTATTGAGAATAATTATTGTGTGAATGCAATGACGGACTCAAGCAGTGACCATAGGGGCTGGAGTCCCCGCTAATTTCATCCTAAATTCAATTATTTATTGGGTAGGGATATTTCTACCTCACTATTTTTATCCATCTAACCCATTTTTAATAAATAATTACAAAGGATTCCTAATATATATATTTTTTAAATATAAATTAATAAAAATTTTGTATAGTTAATCAATTAAATCCTCCTATTAATCTTCTCCTAGGTTTCATTGAACATCTTTGTTCATAAACTTTAATATAAGTTTTATTTTAATATTTTATTATTATGATGTAAAACGACCAAATTACCCAATAAATATGAGTTATTGTATCTAATAATATAGATATTTAATTATATGACTTATAATCTAATATTTTAAATAAAATCTAATTATTATTTTCACTATCTTATGTGTAAATGACATAAATTTTACAGCTCAATAATTTACATGAGTATTGTGCCATAAAAACACTATGTTAGTTTAATTAAAGTTTAATAATCATACTAATAAAGTAGTATTGGAAACAATAATTTTGGTATAAAATTTTGTGTTTTCTAACAAAAATATTCAGGGGTATTTTTGTCAATTTGTTGCTTTTATAATTATAATAAATTCAGGGTTATTCATAAATTCTTGGTTAAAACTATTATTTAACAATTTAAGAGCATAACATGATTTTTTATCTATTAATTGATACTTCTATTTGTGTATTTTACCGTAAAAAATAAAATTGGTATTTTACTAGTCAACTAACTGGTTAATCAATGGTTTAAAAAGAAAAATAGTAAATGAACGATTTTGTAAAGTTATAGTAGTAAAATGATAGGGAACAATATTTTTTGTAGTCATTTGATATTTTACAATTCTTAAAGTAGTGAAATGATAATAACCTTTAAAATAATTATGATTCTATTAACAACTCAATTGGCATTAAAAAAGAACATTTCCAATACCATTAAAAGATGAAGAATATTATATATTGATAATTGATAATATACAATTAATAATGTTAAAGAAAAACAATATTAAACACATTATAGCTAAATAATTGGAGGATTGGAATCTCAAGATAAATCCCAATCTCAACCTAAATTAGCTATTGGGATCAATTTCTTTTTCAAATCCCGATGCTTTTAAAATTAATCCTAATAATGTGGACCAATCCCGTCTTGATCAATATTAAGGATGACAATGGGGCAGATATGGGTTGGATCTACTCTGCTCCAGATCCAAATCCATAATAAAAATCAAGATCCGTATCTGCTCCAGATCCGTTATGAATCCATATTTTTCGCTCCATATCCAGATCCAAAAAAGAAATAAATATCTATATCTGCTCCAAATCCAAAAAAAAATTAAAATCCAAATCTACTCTAGTCCGTCATGAATTCTAAAATTCAGTAATAAAAAAGTAATAATTTTTTAGATTGAAAATTGAAGGCTAAAATGTATTGATAACAAATAAATTATATAATTTTTCTCAAAAATATAATA
This sequence comes from Citrus cavaleriei, assembly GCA_030448925.1. Taxonomy (NCBI): domain Eukaryota; kingdom Viridiplantae; phylum Streptophyta; class Magnoliopsida; order Sapindales; family Rutaceae; genus Citrus; species Citrus cavaleriei. The sequence continues at coordinate 482,018 of JAUJEN010000343.1, forward strand.
AACATTGTAGCTTATACTTTTACACCAAAACAACAAATAAGAAAGATAATAAAATATCATTCAAAAGTAATTGCAGGAGTTAGATCAATATAATATTCTATTGTCTCCTTCATCATTCTAATATTCACGATACACCTACCTTCATTCCTACAACATTAGATAATGACATATAAATTAAATATGATTTATATTCAGTCCTTTATTATTTTTATTATGACCATATTTGACTAAATATATGAATAACTATATTCCTTAAAAATTATTTGGCCAATATAATAAAATAAATTGCCAGGTTATATTACTTGGCTTGCAATTTGAATATTGTATGCACATGCTTTGGGGCTGGTTGACCTTTAAATTTACAAAACTAACCTTTAAGTTTTAAGAGTTTAAATGCATGGTAAATACTACTAATATGCTATGAATAAAATTTATTATCAATATAATTTCACAATTGTTAAGAAACTTTTAAAATAAAATAAAATTAAAAGATGAGTGGATATGGATATGGATTTAGATATTAAGATAGATCTAGATCTTAGATCCGCATCGATATCCAAATCCATTTTAAACCGATCCAAATCCGATCAGATTGGATTTGGATCATGTGGATCTTGGATCAGATCCAATCCATTGCCATCCCTAATCAATATGGGATCCTGAATCCCTATTGGGATTTAAGATTTTTTGTCATTCCTAAATGATAGTACTACAAATTCTTGTACAAACTGATATAACATAATCTAATGAGTAAATATTAAGCTATAAATTAATACTTGTTTTGTACATACTGATATGACATAATTTAATTGGTTGGATTAAATAATCTCAAAGAAGGTTGTAATAAATATTTTCATTGAAAAAGGACAAGACTAAAAAAACATTCATTCAAAGATTCCTAAACTAAAAATGTAAAATAACAAATCTATTTATACTAACTCAACTAAGTTAAAACTACTTAAATAACACAATTCTAGTAAAATTAGAATAACAACTCAGAAAACATGTTATAGAGTTTTGTCCTTCACATTTTGTCCTAAAAAAAGTGATGTTCATGGAGTTTAAGATTTCTTAGGAAAGGTTCAATGTCATCATCAATATTCAGTCTTTGGGATTTTCATTGATCCGTTTCCAAACTTTAAATCGCACGAGTTGCCCCCTCAGACTTCTAGAATTCTACATAATTAAAACATTAAGAATAAATTGGACAGGTAAAATGTGTGGTAAACATGGTGGTGTACAAATTAGACCTCAATTATTGTAATGAAAAATCTAGCTACATTTTATGGTGATGAAGTTACTGTTTGGTATTGGAATACTTAGCGGTGGGCAAAATCGAGTTTGGATCGCGTTCGGATCAACCTGATCTGAACTCAATCCTATTTTTAGATCGGATTGGACTAGACCCGATTCAAATATATTCGGATCGGATCGGTTTCGGGTAAATCGGGTCAGTTCAGGTCAATCGAATGATTATTTAAATTTTGCCTAATATATCATATCAAGTTTTGTCGATCGTAGAAAACAATAGTTGGAGCAAAATTAAACTAAAATCCAATTGAAGTCCAAATATATATGATCCAAGAAGAGATTAATAAAAAATCTCAGGACAAATTAAATACAAGACAAACCATTCAGGGTCAAGGTGGGGGGCAGCAATATTGTAGTGTATGTGGATCAAATAGTGGCAATAGCAGTCGCGATGCAGGACAACAGAACACATCAGTGAGTTGCAGATCACAATGGCTTCAAACGGGTGCATCAGTTGCGTTAGATCACCTTCGCGCGGTTGCATCAGTTGTGTTAGATCACGTCGCTTTCTTGTCGTCTTTGCCTATATGGTGCTATGTTTGGTGAGTGCTATCAATCGCCGCTGCATATGTGGCTGCGTGTGGTACGCTGCCGTTGTGTTGTGTGTGTGAAGAGAAAGAGTGAAAGACCATGATGTTTGATTGTTTGTAAGATGCAATGTTGAATTAGGTTAGATTATGTTTTTTTTTTTTTTTAACAAGAGGCCAACCTGATCAGATTTTCAAATCAGTTCAGGTTTAATCTGATTCGATCACGATCCGATCATGTTGGTTGAAATCCATCCGATCGAACTATATGGTTAAGATAAATCAAATAACTTCTAAATCACAACATCATTTAAATGTTTGGTTAAGTAACATATATAGTAACCATCAAGCATTGTAGCGTAATAAGAGAACTTGCATGGTCAATTGTGATGGAATAGTTATTGATGCTAAGATTTTATACTCCTACCATTAAAAGGTGGAGATAGATATCTCTCCCACAAATATGGGTAGAGCTCATATATGCCTAGATGTTAGTGGGGTATATGCCAGAAAATAAAAACAAACACAGTGAGTAAAACAAATAAACCCAGTAGGTAAATAAACTACAGCAACGTAAACAACAACTAGAAATCACAGTTGGAAAGCAGCAGGGGAAAGAAAAATTGAAACAGAAAATAAAACCAGTGCGAACATGAGGTTTCCTTAAAAGCAGATTCTACCTCTTGAAATGCTTTAGGTCTGGGTAGCAAGAGGGGAATTTCCGGTCAAGCCAGCGAGTGGCGAACCACAATGGTTAACTTTCGATCGACAAATGCTACGTGTCTTTGGTTTAAGCATGTGCAAAAACAGAAGAGAAATGCCTTTTCGAATTCAATATATGCAATTAAATAATTATAACATCCAATTCAATTCACTCAATTGATTTCAAAAACGTGCCATGCAAGGTTAGATGATTTTGGGCTGACATTTACGTACGCAGGACGCGCGGGCGCACACGAGTTCAACCAAATCAGTCTTGGATTTTGCACCCTCCTGCGCATGCGCATGTGGAGAGAGCCCCTATCCTTATAATTCTTATTCATGCATGGTTAAATGTTTATATATAAACACTAATCCCTTGGCTTTTTTTTTCTATGTGGGATAAGCCTCATTTCCTTTCAAATTTCCAACTTTAAGGGTGATATTTGAGAGATAATTTCTCATTCACCCAAGTACCATTTTGAGAAAATAAAATTACACTTTTGAAGTATTAACAGAATAGAATCCGAACCTCACAAGATTTCTCACTTTCGCTAAGTAGGACCCACTCAAAATGTGCCCTCAAAATAGCATATAGACATGATCTTTTTTCAACAGTATATATATCACTATATTATGGGTTGTAATATGATAGAATTGATTTAGATTAGTCTAAATGGATCCTTGATTGTAAATATTGGGGTAGAATATTAGTAAAACTCTTATTGTATTAAAAGAAGTTACATATGTGGAGGAAAAAAAAAGAAGAGTTAGATAAAAATTGTGGTTAAAATCGTTAGCTAAGACTAATAAAATACTATAAGGCATGCTTTTAGGTGTAAAACATGAGGAACGCCATTTAATATGGTAGATTTGGTTGAATTAGATGAAACTAAACAGGATTGGATATGATTAATACTTACTTATGGTCAGTTATTTCATCAGCCATCACTTGCTTTTAGAAAATGTACAGTCAAGAAGTAATTGGAAATATGTTAAAATTTGAAGTTGCGGTTCAGCCACAACTTTTAAAGGAACCCAAAACTCAAAATTATACAAGACAGTACCAGCTGGATCTAGGATCTGGAACCTCATATGGCCTGGTCTTTCTGACGTATAAAATTAAACAAGTGCCTCTGCAAAATTCCTAGCTAGGACCAATTAAAGAGACATCAAATTAAGATTTGGTTTATTTAATTAATGAACACTTCGTTGAACTTGCTTAAAAATAAACCAAGGGTTTAGATTACGTCAGTGAATACAACAAAGGATGACAAACTCATAGTATACTTTTGTCTTCATTTTAATTCCTTTGGTGACTCGCATCCTTATCTTCTCGGTTGTTCTAGGCCAAAACCTTGTAGAGGCTCCCGTATCAACCATATGATTGAGAGCACTTCTGATCGTCACAAGGGAACCATCTGATTTGCAGAAAATTTTCAATTATGGCTTCCCACTGAAAATCATTTCATTGGCGCATTCTGTAGAACACCTGCGAACACGTATCAACACCTTATTTTTTTACTGTGACTGAAGTTGTGTATGATACAATAAACGTGGCAAACACATACCTCAAATTGACATTTTATTTCTAATTTTCTATCATTACTACAACCACAAGAGTGCCTCAAAATTGAAACCGAGCCTGTCGTTTATTTAAATAAGCAACAACTGTTAAAAAAATGTGTACAAAATTGAGAAGAAGCATGCGAAATAACTACAACCATCTTGATTCATGTCTCCAATGCCATGATCACTGCAGATGCTCCCATATTCAATAACTGTGCGTTTGTAAACAGTGCTTGCACAAAGGTTAGTGGAAGCAGGAAAGCAGCAGCGAGCAAGGAGAAGATTGCTCATGGAGTATTGGGATTATAAATGTGCCTCAACTTGGCCTTCCACTTATTACGACGCCCAATGCAATGCAAACTTTATTGATAACTGATTAGGAGATGATCTTCATTACCCCGTTTTCGAACTTTATATCAAACAAGGAACCATCCTTAAGGACGTCAACCTTCTGGAGCTCGTAACGAAGCGGGAACTATAAACGAACAAAGTTCTGAATTAAAATTGTTTATTGATCAAGAGTTGTAGACATTCTAAGGTTTCGCTCCTTTAATACATAGAATTCAAAATTACCAAAAGGGGCAAAACTAAACATAAAATAAAGTTCTCATGTCTGAAATAATAAAAAACAAAATGCGTGCAATTAGAGATAATTTCCTATCGATCCGGAGGGCAATAAGCTTTGAAAAGAAGTTAGCTCCGTCTTTCCATATGCTTCAATATTGTATGTTATACGCACAAAATGGATACCTGTAGGTCAAATAACAATTTGGGAAGGTAAAGGTCATGTTCTACGTCAACCCGATTCCGCATCTTTGATCTTTATCGCAGAACAGACGAAGCTCAGTCACTATTCTTTATACCATATATTATTCTTATACGCTTCAATTCCTGCAGGGGAAGTGTTGAGACTGATTTGGTGTATAAGTACTAAACCAATCGCCCTAAGACCTAATCCTAGTTAAAGACTAATTAATGAACTTAAGAATGAAAGTTTAATCACACTTAAAGGAAAATAAGGATTAAGCCTTGTTGTTTGGAGAAACTAAGCAAAATCCCCTTCATGTTTTAAAATATATCTAAACCACTCTGATAGTTAAAACGGTGTCAACTTTATTTATTATTTTACTATCATATCCCTAGTCTTGATGTTTGTCATAAAATTTGAATATTTTGAGTATATGAATAAAGTAAAATGACTTATACACCCTTAATGATTAATTAATTTAATAATCAATTGTAAGTTATGGAGAAATATCAACTGATTTGTAAATGTAAGTTCTTTTATTTTTTATTTTTTATAATCATTTATAGTATTAAAATATGAACTTTCCTATTAAAAACTTATTTGAGTCTGTTATGTTTTTGATATATCGGTTTATGTGTATTAAAGTTTGAACTTTTTAGTTGTTCTTTTTTTTTTTTAATTATAATGTTTGTGGAAGGTTGCTAAATGAGGTCTGATTTTGTTGGTATAGTGATTTGGCCAAAAGAAAATTTTAAAACTTCTCTTCAAATTTATTTTCTTTGAGGTATTCTTGAAATAATGATAGTAATGTCTATTATTATTGTGCTTAGATGTCTAACGTGGATGTTTTATTAATTTTTATGGGAAGAAATTTGAATTAGGGGTATAATAATATAAAGTTAATATCATTATAACCGCAGGGGGTTTAGAACTATTTTAAAATATAAAGAGGGTTCACTTAGTTTCTCCAAACATAATCTTTTCTTCATTTGTATATGTTGACTAGACTTCATATTTTGTATAATAACCTTTGATGATGCTTTGTTGAACTTGTAAGTAACGTTTGCTTGGTAGTGACCTACTCTTGATTTTCTGATCTGCAGATTGCTTACGCTCTTCTTTATTTTTTATGACGCACAATATTAACTAGTGATACAAGAACCTCATCTTCAAGTCTTTAAAGTAAAGCTAGGAGCTCCAATAGATTAATAATAAATTCTTTTAAAACAATTCTTAATTTTTACAAGACCCACTTATTATATAAATTAATAATTATCTAATTTGAAATTAAATACATATGATATAATTATGTGATTTTTGTAAAAGATGTGCTCGGTTCGCTTTCTTCTTCTTGAAATTGTTCAACTTAAACAATCCTGCCTTTAGTTTATCTTTAGTAATTGATCAAGCACTCTAAAAATGCTCAACAAAGATGGTGTAGGAGATAGACTAGGAAGCCTTTTCAGAACACAGTCAACTTGTCAGGTACTAGGATGAGCACCCATAACGCCATAACTCTTAGAAATTATACGGGTTCCTCTGCTTATGCCAACAAGTTACATAAGAGGATGGTCAAGTTACCATTTCTCAAAGCTTATTTAGCATTGAATTTGATTGAAAATCATAGAGCTAAGTGTCGACTGATCTAAGATCTTGACTCTCAATATGGCTTAGTCTTACTTCATCTGCATAAAATCAAACAATAAGCCAAGCAAAATTCCTAGGGCCAGTTAATAAGGAATCAAACGAAAAGTTGATGTATGATTGATGTTTCATTGAACTTACTTGATTGAAGGTGACGAGTTCTTGATTTTCTCTGCAGAAATTGAATGTTAACTAATGATACAAGATCACATCTCTTACATGGCTAAAAAATATTATGCTGAGTTTTACATCAGTTTCAAAATTGTTGCTGTTGTTAAATCCCCCAGTGAACCTTTTACGCTCAAACACGACAATTCATGTGAATTAAGAATTATTCTGAGCTAGCAAGCAACTCAAGTTATGTATGATACAATAAACATGGCTACCACTACTCTCAAATTGACATTTCTATCACTATTAGCACCACAAGTCTGCCTCCTTGTTGAATCAGAACTTGTCATTTATCAACTTCAACAATTTAAAATAAGCAGAAGAAGGTAGAAGCAGAAGAATCAGCAGCCGAAAAAGAGATGAATGTATATGTGTCTCAAGTTGGCCCAGATATTATGCTGAATAGTCATTACCACCATTTTCAATAGAGGATAATAGCTTCAACTTCTAATTAGAGTTATAGTGACAGTACTTGTATAACAAGGGAAGTGAGACAAATCAACAGGTAGTGAAAGCAAATCATCAGTTATAACACACTAATTGAATGACAATAATCATAAACAAAACTAAATTTTATATTCGTTTCAATTTCAATTCTTTTATATTCTTAGTAATATTTGATACAGAACTGAGCCAGCTCACTGATCTTGGATCTCACATGCGCGGCTAAAGAAACTGAGCAAAATTCTTAGGGTATACAATACAATTCACTATAAATCAATTCAAAGATAAAAAAATACATTATATTAAAACAAGTTATTTATGATAACTTACAGATGACTTTCCGGTTGCAAGACGAGATACCAATCTTCCCAGTGCAATGATTTTCCTTCGTTTCCTTTTTGACGAAAGTAAAATGTTTGGTTTGGTTTGGTTTGCAGGTGCAAAAAGGCTCCAGTACCACAACCTTTTTTTGGTGCGAGTAACGAAGGATGAAATTAAACCTACAGGCTGAGGGATGGTAGAAATTTCATGGGATGGGACTCGGGGATTTTTCCCATTCAGGGAAGGTATGGGGATAACTTTTTACTTAATTTCTTATTCGGGGAAGAAACGGAGATAATTTTTTACCCAGTTTTTTATTTGGGGAAGGGATTAAGATGCGGTGGAATCGTCATCCCCTCCCCATTTCTTGATTTTAATTTTTAATTTTTTAAAATTATTAATAAATAAATAATAAAATGTAAATTATAAATATTAAATATTAGTATAAATAACAAATATCAAAATAATTATATTATTAAACTTTTGGACCTAATTGAGTATATTAATATTTGGATGAGAAAGTTATGCCACAGATGAAAGATTTTAATATTTTGAGTTGGTGGAAAACAAATGCTTGTGGGTATCCTCTATTGACACGAATTGTTAGAGATATTTTGGCAATTTCAGTTACAACTGTTGCTTTCGAATTAGCTTTTAGCACCAGTGGTATCGTAACACGCTTCACTCAAGCACATTGGAGGCTTTAATGTGTTGTCAAAGTTGGCTACAAGCTTACAAGTTACAATGACAGTATGAGTTTATTTTACATTGTAATTATATTATATAATTATTAATATTTTCACTTAGAAGTTACATTACTTATATTATTTTTATTGTTTAAAATTTGAAACCAGAGGCTATCTTTTAATTTGCCACATTCCCCAAGGAAGAACAAGAGGAGCAGGAGATGCAAGAGGTAAATACTTTTAATAGAAATATTGATTAAGTATCTATATTCATTTCATTTATCTCATTGTTGATATAAAAGTAATTTCTTTTTTTTTTATTGTAGAATTATGAAGATTGACGAAGATAATTATTATGGTGATTTATAATTTGTAATGTGACTTTTGTAATGGATTAATGTTAATGTAAGATATATCATCAAATTTTTTTATTTCATTTTTTATTTTAATATGATTAAATTAAAATTGAAAACTAAAAACATATCAATTATTCAGGGATTAGGGACCCTCGAAGATCCCCTATTATTATTCGGGGAGGGGAGGGGATAGGGATTCCCTAAAGTAATTTTGTTGGGGATGGGGAGGGGACAGATATATATGCAGAATATCGAGGATCGGTACGGGGAGGTCGTTTCTTAGTGGATTTCTGAGCCATCTGTTGTTGCTACTCTTATAGTTGATTTTCTCAGGGGTTATTGGCAGATGGTGCTAGTCTATTTCAGCAGTCTGACTTTGATTTTGTACATTCTCTAGTGATTAAGGAGGATGATGTGGATTTGTATAGGGAGCTAGAAATAGATGAGGTTAGGCGGGTGGTTTTCTCTATTGGTCCTGACAGTGCTCCAAGGCCAAACGGGTTTAGTAGTCGATTTTAGCAGTCTTGTTGGAATATTATTAGTAGTGATTTATTAAAGGCTATCCTTGATTATTTCCGAGGTTCGGTTATGCCTAGAGGTTTTCAGAGTACGTTGTTGGTACTTCTTCCTGAGAAGCCCTCACCAACTTTTTGGGCAGAGTTTAGAACGATTAGTCTATGTAATGTGAATAACAAGGTTCTGACCAAGTTGCTTATGTTACGATTGGCCCTTCTATTGCCTCGTGTTATTTCGCTTTCTCATAGTGGTTTTGTTCTTGGCAGAGTTATCCACGATAATACACTTTTGGTTCAAGAGTTGGTTCATGATCCCAACTGCTATTCTTGGGGGAATAATGTGGTGCTGAAACTTGATATGGCTAAGGCTTATAACCGAATGTCTTGGTCTTTCATTATTTAGATGTTGTAGTGTTTTGGGTTTTCAGAGCGGTGGGTCACTTTGATTCAGTGAGCTACCTTTGGCCCTTGGTTCTTGGTGTTGGTAAATCATGGATATTTTTAGTCTCAGAGAGGTCTTAGGTAGGGCGATCATCTTTCCCTGAGTTTGTTTATTATTGCTTCTGAGCTTCTGTCTTAATATCTCTCTGTGTGGTATTATTCTGCTGCACTTATTACTATTTCTCATTTGAGCTTTACGAATGATGTTGTTAGCTTTGCAAATGGGAGTTAGATGGGTCTTCAGCGACTTATGGACTTTTCACATCATTGTAAGGCAGTTTTGGGGCAATTAATTTGTTAGGCCAATAGTAGTTTCTACATTGGCGACTTGGCTTCTGCCCTGTTCCAAGTTATTGTCCATTTTCTCACTAGTTTCCAGTGACATCAGCTTCCATTCATTTATCTTGTATGCTTGATCTTTACAGGGTGCCTTGAGATTTCTTATTTTGATGATATAATCCAAAAGGTCAGGGATCAGATCTTGGGTTGGGCCAATAGGTTGCTCTCATTCGGTGGGAATTCGGTTCTATTAAACATATTCTATCTTATATACCGCTTCATCTATTTTATATTCTTAAGCCTCTTTGTGGTTCAGAAGAGATTATTCACTGTTCTTATGCAATTATTACGAGATGACGAATTGATTCAGGTGTAATCATCTTTCCACGAGTTTGTTTATTATTCTTCTTAATTAATATCTCTACGTGTGGTATTGATACTTATTACCATTTCTCATTTGAGCTTTACGAATGATGTTGTTAGCTTTGCAAATGGGAGTTGGATGTGTCTTCAGTGACTTATGGACTTTTCACATCATTATAAGGCAGTTTTGGGTCAATTAATTAGTTAGTCCAATAGTAGTTTCTACATTTGAGACTTAGCTCTATACATTCCATTGTCCATTTTCTCACTAGTTTCGGTGACATCGACTTATTCATTTATCTTGTATGCTTGATCTTTACAGGGTGCCTTGAGATTTCTTATTTTGATGATATAATCCAAAAGGTCAGGGATCAGATCTCGGGTTGGGCCAATAGGTTGCTCTCATTCGGTGGGTATTCGGTTCTATTAAACATATTCTATCTTATATACCGCCATTTTATATTCTTAGCCTCTTAGGCGTGGTTAAAGAGATTATTCACCTAGTTCTTATGCAATTATTCTGAGATGACGGGTCAGATTCACTAGTGTAGATGGCCGACAGTTTGTTATCTAATTGAGAAGGGTGGCCTAGTTATGCAGTCTTTTGATAATATGGCTGAGGCTTTTCAGCTCAAGATTTGGTGGTGTTTTTGGGAGCAGAGTTCGTTATGAAGTCTAAGTATTGCAGAGCTACACATCTGAGTCTAATTCAGTTTCGATATCCTACCTCTCCTCTCTGGAGATGCCTCTGCTCGATTCAGTGTGTTGCTGGGTCTCATGTGCATTAGTTTGTTGGCCGTGTGGACCATAGTTTTTGGTATGATTGTCGGCTGGGCTATTGTCCTTTGGTCATTCATAGTCCTTTTGCGACTTCTATGGTACTAGTTTCCTTATATTGGCAGGGTACAGTCTAGGATAGGGGTAAGCTCTAAGATGTATTACTCTATTATATTGTTGAGTAGATTTTATTGGTTCTTATTTCTAGTAGAGAGTCAGATTTGATTCAATGAGATCTTGCATTTAATGGCATTTTTCATTTGCAGACAGCTTGGGAGCTTGTGCGTTGTTCTAAGCTGAGGGATGAGGTTTTTTCTATTATCTGGTAACAACATATCCCATCTCGGGTTTTCTTTTTTCTCTGGCTATTATTGCATAGGTTTTTGGCTACTGATGATAACTTGTGTACGAGAGGCTTTTGCATGGTCTCTCAGTGTGTTTGTGGTTAGGCTACTGAGATTTCTCGGCACTTATTTATTGATTGCCCGTGGGTTTGCCAAGTTTGGGTTCATTTTCAACGAATTTTGGATATGAGAGATGTTGCACCTTTGACCCCCAATGCTTTGCTTTTTCATTGGCGATGGTGTGCCCCTTTTCGAAGTCATCTTTGAGTCCTTCTGCCTTGCTTTATTTTATGGCAAGTGTTGAAGGCTTGTAATACTTTCAAGTTTGATTCGTAGTCTTTCTTTATTAAAGACGGCTATCTACCAAGTGATATCAGATCTCAGGCTTGCTAGTTCTGTTTTTTGCTTTAAGCCTTCCCAACTAAAAAGAGTTTTGGGTTCTCATATCACATAGGGTTTGTGGGTTATAGCTCCTCCTAAGAGGCTAATTCGATTAGTTTCTTGGATGAGGCCACCTCTTGGGGTTGCGAATCTGACAACGGCTGCTCTAAGGGCAATCTTGGGATGGCTGCTCTAAGAGCAATCCTGGGATGGCTACTTCTGGTGGTTTCCTCAGATTATCGAGTGCGGTTTTTACTTCGATATTTTCTTAGCCATTGGCTAATTATTTATCCTAAGCTTATGGCTATTTGTGAGGTTTGGAACTTTTTTTACTTTGTGCACAGTAAGTCGTACTCGATCCTTTCTTGGATTCATTCCTAGGGTCTCGTTCGCTGGGATTATGTTTATTCATTGCGTCGGATGTTGTGCAAATTTTATTGTACTCATAAACACAATAATCTATTGTAAAATAGATTTTATAGTGATGAGTGTCGATCTCACGAGGAGGTTGATTTAATTATGCATAGGGTTAATTTTCTAGGTGTAAATGTGAGTTGGTTGGAAGTGAATTTTTTTTTATCTTAAGATTTAAAATTAAAAGGCAGAAATGAATTAAAGATGAAAATAATGCAAATGAAATGCTTGAGTCTTTGGATTCACACTCAACATTTACCATAGGTTTAATATTTCTTTTTTAGTTCCGATTAATTCATGGGGGTGGTATTTTTGTTTCTTATAATCCTCATTCTAATAAATATGGTATCAATGGTTCAATGTGCCAGAGGTAATGATCTTCCACTATGTGTGGTGTCAAGAACACATTGTGCCAGATGATAATAATTCTTATGTCGATAATGTGTCAAGATCATCTACTAAATAACTTAGATACACTTTCTATCAACACTGAGTCAATAAGACCCACAAAATACTAGAGGGGAATATTCTCTCTAATCAATATGGTGCTAAACAACAATAGCGATCCTTCACTGGGAGCGATTACGATAAAAATCTAGACATGATACAGCATCGATAATGAGTTAAAACAACCACATAAATCAAAGAGGAAAAGAAAATAAACTTAAGCCCATGGATCATGTTTTGAAGCTTGAAACTAAACTAGCCACTCATAATTGTATTGGGGGTAAAATGGTAATTTTATTGAAATACGTAGAAAATACAAGATAGAGAAAGAATTACAGAAAATGGAGCTCAAAAATAGATTCAGAGATGTCAAATTAGGGGTGCCCTCTATTTATAGATACAATGGATAAATTATGGCCATCAGATGAAAACATTTCGAATACTCAAGATTACGTCACGTGGCAAGCTTTAATTGGTAGAAATACACCAGCGGTCAATACCACATTAGCATTTTGGTCCAATAAGATGGTTCCACATCATTGGTCAATGCCACATCAATATTTTTGTCCAATAGATCCTGCCACATCATCGGTCAACGTCGCATCATCAGACAACGTCATATAATTAGTCAATGCCACATTGTTGGTCCAATAGGATGCTGCCACGTCATCGGTCCGTATATGCAAACAGTACCGTATACGTGATCAGTACCAAATACTTTTTTATGCTCCTAAGGTTTTCGACCGTCCTAAGTAGAAATGTTAGGATCGGATTTTACGGATTAGACATCAATCCATATCCGATCCACAATTTTGCGGATTATAATTTTTCAATCTAATCCAATCCACGGATTGATTAAACTCAATCCAAATCAAATCCATACATTTGCGGATCGGATGCGGATTTGACTCAATCCATGTCTAATCCATACGTCTGTGGATCAGATGCGGATTTAACTTAATTCATATCCAATCCACCATTTTGTGCATTAGTTTCTGAATTAAAAATTTGAGTTCTCCCCAATCCATGAACTAATGAAATTTTAAAAAAAATCTAATATAAAAATAATTTTACTACCAATTAAATTTAAAATTGAATAAAATTTAAACAAATTAATTGTTTAAATAAAACTAAAATAATACATTCAAAGTTTCAAAATATAGCATATCGAGATTAATTGTTTAAATAAAGCTACAATAATATGTTTAAAGTTTCAAAATATAACACACTAAAATTAATTGTTCAAATAAAGTTACAATAATATATTAATATAACATCGAAATTAATTGTTCAAATAAAGCCACAATTAATTGAAATGACGAAGTTTCTAAAACCAAACACAGTTTGATCCTTCACCAGGGCTATTGCACTTGTCGAAAAGTGGTGATTATACAACCGTCAACGATGGGAACCAGGAGAAGTACGGGTGGCGATCTTGAAGGTTGTGATAGTGCAATTGTTTGGCTGGAACCAGTGATTGTGAAGTGGCTCGATGGACTCGGGGAAGAAGATGGCTTGTTCTTGCTAGAATCACGCGGCCAACGTCCTTCAAATCGGTGTCGAGAGTGTATCAAACCAGTATTAGGTGTTGCTAGTGCGTGTGATGGTAGAGAAGCTTAGGGTTTTTTATTTGCAAATTGTTGGTGACTTGGTATTATGTTATTTTGCTTTTGGCTGACTTTGCAAATTGTTAGTAACTTCGCGTTATGTTACTTTGCTTTTGCTAGTGCGTGTGATTTGCTTTTATTTTGTTTTACAATTTTTACAAGTTATATTTGTATATTTGATTATTTAATTATTTTTTATTTAATATTATTATTGGGTAATGGCTAAGATATGTAATAGTGCTTATGTAACTATGTAATGTCACATTTATAATATTCTTTAATTAAATTTATAATAATTTTTTTAACTAAATAAATATATATATTTTGCGGATTCACGGATTTTGAATTTAAAAATCCATATCAATCCATCATTGCGAATTTTTAAATTTTAATCCATATCAATCCATGATCTACGGATCCAATTTTCGGATCGAGGATTGGCGGATCGAATTGTATTCTAAACACCCTAGTCCTAAAAGCATACATCCATCCTAAGTTCAAAAATGTCATTCGTTTCACTATTCAACTTCTCGTTAGTTGTGAAATGGCCAAAATATCTGTAAAATATATAAAATACTTAAATTATAATAAAACACACATAATAGGATTTAAACACATAAAAGTGAAAATGTTAGTGAGACTTGGAGTATAAAATGACTATGCTTCGCGAGGCTACTTCTATTGCTGATTTTCTAGCCAATTAGGCCTGCACTTTATATTCTCAGGATCTTCTTGCAGGCTTATGTGGTATTCTTTATTTGGATGTGTAGGTTGTTCCTCAAGTTAGATGCTAGCATTGTTGGCTTTATTTTTCCTTTTGATAATTTTATTCTTCTTTTTTTATCCTTATATATTTACATTTATTTTTGGAGGTTTTAGTTTATATCTCTCTCCTTATGTTTTTGCTTCATTACTGATTTATATTACAGGTAGGGGTCCCGCCTAGTCCCCCCACCTCTTAGTAGTTTTTATCAAAAAAAAAAATTGTTCATCAAGCCCCTAGATGTAAGAATAAATGAAGAGCCATTTTTTTTACTTCACTTTTCGATACCTTCTTATTAAACAATTAGAAAAACTCATTATTATTAGTAAATTAATATATTTTATTACATATTGAACTTATCTACTGTATATTGAATAAGTCTTATGAAAACAAATTAACTACAAATTAAGAACAAGAGATTAAATTCATATTCACATTTATCATAAAATTTGATCTGCAATTAATACATGGTTTTATTTTATATTAAATTAATTAATTAATAAGAAAGAGTATTAATTTGAATATGTTAATTCAAATATAAGAATAAGTCATTTTATCAATGAAAATAACTAAATGTAAAAAAAATTAAAATATTATGGACTTATGTGTCAAAATTTTAAACTTTTTTATTGTGTTAATTTTGTAGCAAATAGTAGGGACTATATTGTTAACAACCCAATAGAAACATCTTAACTATTGAACTAGTTTTGGGTTAGATCTTTAATGGTGATTCAGAAAAGACAAAAAATGGGTTGTATTACCTCAGTAATAACATGGCTAGACCCTTTTTTTTTTAAAGAAACATTAGAGAAAGTTCGGATAAGATAATCTTTTACAAATTAAATATGTTTAATCTTAAAATTTTAATAGTCCATGAAGCATCGAGTAAAGTGTAATTTGAATAAACTAAAAGGGGTTTAAAGTATCAAGATTTCCTATAGAAAAGAGATTGTAACTATGTACCAAATCAAAGTTGATATTGAAGGGACTATGTTCTCTTTAAAGCATATCTATTTATTTATTTGTAATAAATACATTTTCTGATTAACAAAATATTTAAGATATTTTTTATATCTTCTAATTGCATAAGTATTTTAAATAAGATCTGTTTAATCATATTATATGTATTTATGTGATCATGATATGGATTCACAAAAGATATAAATACAAGTTATTTTATTATTAAATAAATTGAGTTCGCAGTTAATAAATAGAGTTAGGTGCTCTATTTATGTTTTGAATAATTTATCTTAATCTTATATGAATTTACTGACATAGTTTGACTACATTGAATTGGATTATATATGAGATTTAAATAACCTTGAAATGATTGACAAACTTATTAAATCTTACAAGTATTGATTTATTGTAATCTCAATCTTGAGTTAATTATAATTTCATATTTGTGATTGTTATTTCATTTGACTTACCAATGGGTGTGACATATATTTATAGTCAAGATTACCCGACATTTTGGTGGGAGCAATTATGATCAGTGAGATAATAGATTGACAATATAGAATTTGTTTAACACATCTCTAGCCATAGAATTATCGGTACTTGCTAATAGAATTCTCTAGCCGGAATGTGTCAACATAATTAGTATGTTGAAAATGATTATTAGAAAAAATCAGTAAGTGTCAATGAACAAAAGGTAATTAAATTAATTGGACAATTGAGGTATCAATTTAATTAACAATGTGGTACAAACGATTGCTCAGTAAAGAAATCAATGTGGCATGGGTTGAATTAGTATTTGAGAACACTACCCTATATAACATATAAATGCCAGTTTTAATTTTTTAGTAAACTAGATTTAGAATTAAATAATTGGACTAGTTTTATTATAGGACTAACTATTGTGGTCACTATTGTATATACCCAAATGATTCCTAAGTTAGCTCACTTAATTGACTACACTACTATTGGATTCATAAGTAAGATAACTAGATATTTGAGTAAAAAAATCCAAATATATTATTTGGTGACAGACTTCATTTGATATGGCTGTATATAAGCCTATAAGGGATATTTTGTTATTTTATAAATGTGTCCTATAACAAACACAAGTGATGCGACTTTATCTTATCTTTTAATTTAAATCAAATATTGTTGATTTAATAAAATTTTAAAAAAAGATGAAATAATGAGCTTATGGTTTCTACCAAAACGTGATAAAAACGCTTGTTTTCTGAAAAAGAACAAATGAGCCACACTATATTAAATAAAGGAAAAAAATTTCTTTCTAATTTTGAGGGAAAGAGATTTTATTGCTAGTTGTTTTCGATAATGATAAAGGCACTCATCAAATGTAGATTAAACTATGTCATAATCTGAAAGATCGTTAGTGACAGATCGTGATCCAACAAAATTGGTAGTGATGGATCATGAATTAGGAGCCTAAATTATTAATATGAAAAGACAAAGTTATGATTTCTAGATTATAGTAAACCTATATGATGTATGAGAATCTCAGTTTGAATATTTTCGCGGCAAGATCATTTTTAATCAACAAATATTGTATGGTTAAATATAATTTTTAAATAATAATTCTAATAAAATTAATAAAAATAATATATATATTTTTTAAAATACAAGTGTGAAATTAAATTAATTTAACTTTTAAGTTATAATACTTTTAAATTATTATACTAGGTGTTTACCAAATACAAGCTACAGATACAATCTCAATATCAAATAGAGCCATGATCTTAATTAGAAAGTAAGTGCAGAGTGCAACAAGCATTTACTATTTTTGAAAGATTAACTCATTATCTAATTGTTGACATGACACGAGTCTCATGACTAAAATGTTTTACCTTTATTCACTTTATTAATAAGCTAAGCGTTTTCACTTTTGGTTTTCCATGTGTCATTTGAATTTAAACATTACTCAATTATTTCAAAATAACATCCATACCATCTCAACTCTTTTTTTTTTATAAATTGATTTATTTATTAATTGTAGCTAGGTAGCACTTTTTTATTATTTAAATCCACTAGTGAGGTGGGGGATTAGGCGTGGACCCCTACTTGTAACATAGACCGGTAAATGATAAAATACATATAGAGGGGGACATATAGTAAAACCTCCAGTATAAAGAAACAATATAAGAGGTAAGAAAATCAACTAAGGCGAAACCTAACATCTAAAATACAATAAGCAATAGATAATTAGCGAGGTCCGCCAAAAAATTGTTTACAATACTTGCGACTAGTGAGTAATTTGAAGCCCTACCTAGATTGTTGCCCAGTAACACTAAAGTCGGGCCTTGGATCATGTCTCCCAGTGTCCTCTAGTGTAGACAAGAAGGAACCATCATCCGCCGAGTACTCATCTGAACCGTGATCTTCATAACTGTGAAACTTGCAGTTCATAAGATACCTAAAATGCTTGTTCTCATCCCCACTAATCTCTTCATCAGATTGAGTGGGAATATCAGTAGAGTGGGTTTTGAAGTCCACAACTATCGTGCTAAAATCATCTTATAAAGATCAGAAACCTGTAGATACTCGATTGACACAATTCAAAAGTGTTTAATTTACTCCCGAGTATAAGAGTGCTTAGGTATACTATAGTTCGGTGAGTTCGAGGTCGATCTACAAAGAAACGACTTAATTTGTTTATTTTAATTTACCTAAAAAAATGAAAATAAATTTAAATATATGCAACTTAATTTAAACAAAATTATGAAATCAGGTTATGGATCCACTCTTAGTAGTAAATACAATTTAATCAATTCTTTTTATTTGTGTTTTATTACCCAAAAGATTAATTGTATAAATTACAATTATTTTCCCATTAATTTTATTATGCATTAAGTACTTAGTGTGCCAAAATTTAACTTGTCTACAATAAGTCAATATACCATTTTACCATACTTTATACTAAGATATTAAGAATTCATTGTGCCAAACTCTCATGTTTCTCTACAATAAATCAAAATTTCAAAATATAAAATATGGATAAAATTAAATAGAAAACAATTTAATTTATATAATTAAAAATAAAATTTGATTGAATCATATTTTTTACTAAGAGTTTCACCTTACCTAACTATTAGTATTTAGCTAAACATAATTGAAATAAAAATAATTATTAAAATTGAAAAATACATAATTAAAAAAATCATATTTGAAAATTGAAAATAAAACTAATTTTATTTATTGAAAATATATTACAAAGAGAGATGAGAAGAAGACTTTGAGGGGAAATAAGTGAAGAAAAGGTGTATAGAGGTGTGTTCTCCTCCCCCATTTATACTAATACATGATTAATCCACACGACACACATAAATAAAGTTAATTACATCATAGCCATGCATTTGTCCCACTAACAAAATATAAACTTAACTTAATCCACTCAAGCAGACCCAACTCATTCCACTAACAATTACCACACTTAACATGGTAAAAATTTATAATTTCACAATTATCACATTTAACGTGGTAAAAACTTATAATTTAAAACAAAAGTTGCGAATCTTCTTCGACAATGACCTAACTTCTTGGTCTTTCCGAATCTAAATTTAACATCCGTACATTTGTTTGGAGCCTCAAATTGCGTGAAATTATTATTTTTACCTAATAATCACACAAAAATACAAAAATCAAATATTTAGAAAAATAATTAGAAATTCATAATATGTTACAAAATTACAAATGTAAATTATAATATAAGCACAAAATTACATTTTTACCCCTTAATGAACATACAGTTTTTAACACTAATCACTCGTGATCTAAAGTTCCAATGCTCTGCTGGGGAGATACACCATGATCATGGGGCTCAAATCGTGCTCGAGAATCCTAGGCCCTAATATCCTAGGAATTAGGGATCAGTTCTTGAGTGACAGTGGGGCCCATATCATAAGCCTCGTTCTCTACAGGTGAAATCATGGTGATTGGAGACCCAAGGTCCACGATTTGCGGGGCCAAGTTCGAATGCTCTGGGCTCGGGCCTGGAGTATGTTGTGAAGTGTTTGAAGGCAAAACCCTTTTTTCCTTACCATTTTCAATACTAATATATTGAGCCCTATTGGGCTGTTGAGGGCGAAGTCCTGGATTACCCAGATAACATGTCTCAACATCATGGCTAAAGTGCTTGCAGAAAGCAAAATATAGTGGAATTTTCTCGTACACTACACTCTGCCAAAATTCAGAATCGTTCACATCGATTCGAATCTATTGTAGCAGAGGTTGAGTGACATCGTATGAATAGACTATCTTGATGGGGACCGTTGGGGGCGTGGGCTTGTTCATAATTTAAACAAAGGATTTTTTTAATCAGCCTATTTTAATTTTGATTAGAAATGAAAGTCAAAACTGATGCGTATGTTGGGATGGAAGTGGGCTGATTTTGAGGTTGGTTGTGGGCTGGTGGATAAGAGGGATTATTGGTTTGGGTTTGATTCTGTACTTGTGGACTTATATTGGATGATTGGGCTGATGTGGTTTAATAGATTGAGATTGGCTTTGGGCTTGAAAATTTAAGTTGGATGTATGGATATTAGTGGGATGGGCTTCCAAGTGCATTTGAGCTTGTAGGTTTAATGTTGAATGGTTATGGTGGGTATCATTGCAAGTATTAGTGGGAGACAAATTTTTGTGGGAAGAAAAAGAAGCCGAAAGTTGTGCATTTGTTGGTGGAATTGAGGGGTTAGTGCTGATATTTACCTTGAGTCAAACCTCGGGTCAAACCCCGAAAATTAATAGAAACGACGTCGTTTTGATAATAATAATTATTTTTATTTGAGCACTTTCTTCTTCAATTATCGTTTCCTACTACAGAACCCCTTAACTTCAATTATCTTCCTTCTGGGCAAGTGGATTTAGCTTAAATAAATAAGAAAAAGGCAAAAGCAAAGCTTGAATAAAGATTTTATCTTCAACTTGCAGTGGCTGAATATTGTCCGTGAAAGATGAGTTTCAGCATTTAGAGTCGACATTTGGTTGGTTCTTGAAAGTTGAATTTTCAAAGCTTTGGTTGCAACGATCTGTTTGTCCAATTTGTCCCCCATTGATGAGAAAACAACTATGGTAAATTGTTTGTATCTTATGATTTATAAAAAATGAATTCAAGGAAAAGTATTTGTTTATTTAGTTGAGGAATAAAACGTAGATTTTATGGCACTAGATTGAAGCATTACCTCAGGTGTAGAAGTTGAACGGTGGTGGCTCTCACGATGGTACGTAGTGATGGCGGTGGAGGTAAGCGTGGCGCTTGTGAATTGTGGGCGATTTGGAAGAATTATGGTGGAGTTGGCGATGAAGGTGTTAGGAAATTGAGCTTCCTCCGATCACTCTAAACAATTTGTCAAGCAATAAATTAACAGAAAAATTAAATGGAGAATACACTATTCACAAAACAAAAGATTTAACTGGAAAAATCGAAATACTGAGAAAAACCACGGCTGTTGTCAAAAGACAACTAGAGCAAAAATATTCACTATATATAAAATTTTTACAACAACATTCTCAGAAATAATTTTCTCTAGCCCTAAATACACGATCTCAAGAAATATTTCTTAACAAAGCAAACATGTAATACTATTGAGGAATGCTTTAATATAACTACATACTTAAGAACATTTCTCTCTCTCAATTTCTCACCAAAACTTGGATGCCTAAATGAGGGGGAGAACCCCTCTGTTTATAGCCAAATTTTGGCTTCCTTTTCTTCCTCTTTTTCTTCTTTGCATGGGCGGCACCCACCCATTTTCATTGTTCAATGATGGTGGCTAGCTCAGCCACCCACCGTCTCTGAATTCAAAGATGGTGGCTCAACCACCCATCATTTTGACTTTTGTTTTTAATCACATTTTCAACAATCTCCACCATTATTTTAAAAAAAAAACTCATAACTACTACTACAAAGCATTGTCTTCACTTTAATTAATATGAAATTATCTCTTTCCAATAAAGAGTATCTTCTTAATCAACCATTCTAAGATTTTTCTCGTAAAAATATCCTGCTGAAATTTATGGTGCAACTTCCATGTTGGCTTTATTAGAAGTTTGTCGGCCATCGACATATCTTCCACCACACACCTTACATTAACGCCAGTCATGCCTTGTTTGCAAATTTTGTGGGCCCCGCTAACAGTAACATATTCTCTTTCATGGAAACTTGAAGATCTACATGCCAAGAGAACTAACCCAGTCTCTTAAAAAAAAAAAACTCACCATTTGTGAGAATATCAATATCTCATTTACTGATTCTGGTGCAATTTGCCAAGCCCGCTCCACCTTCTTGACAATTTCTTTAAGGTGCCAAATTGTCCACACCTTCAAATCCTTGTGCATACCAGATTGGATATACCTTTGACTTGAATTCTCCACAAGCCAAAAATCATTCTCCCATTAATTTTTGTTTTTTTATCAACAACATCAAACTCCACCAAGTTTGAAAAACACTATATATACTATTTTAGATCTGTCTTTACTCTTCACCACAAACTATTTGGATTAGCTCCCATGTTTCGTGAGCATCTGTATCGTGAACAATGTAACCAAAACTCCAATCAATGGCTCATACTTGTTAGGAAGCGAAACAAGATCACTCTAAACAATTTGTCAAGTAATAAATTAACGAGAAAAAATTAAATGGAGAATACGTGATCGCGCAAAGATTTACGTGAAAACTACGGAAAAACGAAAGTTCGTTGTCAAAAGACAACTAGAGAAAAATATTCACTATGTGGAAAATTTTTACAACCACATTCTCGAAATAATTTTCTCTCACCTAAATACACGATCCCATAAATATTTCTTAACAAAGCAAACTGTCGTATTGAGGAGTCAAATTCAATATAACTACATCTTAAGAACATTTCTCTCTCAATTTCTCACCAAAAGTTGAATGCCTAAATGAGGGAAGAACCCTCTATTTATAGCAAAATTTTGGCTTCCTTTTCTTCCTCTTTTTCTTCTTTGCATGGGCGGCACCCACCCATTTTCCTTGTTCAATGACGGTGGCTAGCTCAACAACCCATCATTTTGACTTTTTTTTTTAAATCACATTTTCAACATAAGGAAAGGAGAAAACATCAAACGGTGCATTTTTTTTGGCTAACAATGTCGTTTTGAATTCGAGTTGGCTGTTGTTTGTGATTGGCTTAAATAAAACAACGTCGTTTTATTTTCGGGGTTTAACTCGGGTAAATATCATTTTGGTTGAGGGGTTTGATTTTAAATGAGTGGAGACAAAAGCGGGTCCCCTGCACAATTTGGATGTTGGCTTTTTGTTGATGTCATAGGAAAAATGTAATGAGTGCATGTGTGTTGTGAGGCTACATGTTGATTTTTGGCTTGAGTGAGGCATATGAGGTAATTTTGGGAACTTTAATGCATGTGAGGGCTTTGAGATGTTGAGCTCCTGGGGAACAAGATTAATTGAGCGTGGCTGACTTTGTGGACTTTGTGGAAGAGAGTTATGGGCGTGATTGCCTGTGGTCAAAAGCTGTGAGGGGTTTTTGAGATTTTTGCATGTGAGTTGGGCCGAAGCTGGCTGTCTTGGCTGACTTTCGGTACATGCTGTTTGTGTACCAAAACGTGTGCAATCAAGGGGCTGCTCAGAAGGTTTATCTCGGCCATTAACGGTGGCAACAAAGTTAACAGCCGCGAGTTGTTTTTTAGCTTGTACAGGGGCTGTGATGGCTAGATCTTGCGATTCACCAAGTTTAACTTGTTCACGGTTGGAGGTGCAAACTTTGGTAGGCGATAAGGGGTTTTGGCCACGGCTTTCTTCCACTTCCTCTAGTGATTGACTTCGGTTTTTACTTTGATGTGGGAGTGACTTATTTGTTTCTTCACGGCGGTTTTTTTGGTCATCTTGACTGCCATGCATGCTATTTTGCACGCGTATGTTACGTCTGTGTTACGTGCATGTGGGGTTGCATGGAGGGATGATGGGGTGTCTTGGTCATGGTTTTCTTCCATTTCTTCTTGTTCATTCACAGTAATAGAGACCGTCGAAGGTTGCTGCGATTTGATAGGATAGAGACAGTGGATGTTGGTGGTGGTTCTGCATGGGGTTGGTTTACAGGGGTATATGGTAGATGTGTATGTGGATTGTTGGCGGTTTGCCGTTGGCTGAGCAATCCTTTTGAGCGTTGGCTTGGGTTGTGGTTGTGATGGCAGCTTCAGGTCAGGTGGTAGTTCATTGGTGAATTTTGGAGGCTTCCTAAAAGATTTCCTAGGTGGATCTAAGATCCTGAGGAACTCTTCTCCGGAATAGCAGGTAATGGCCGGTGATGACCGGTTGCCATCACCGACAGCCGAAGGGGCCATAAAGGGCGTTTAAGGATAATGAAGGAACAAATTCTTACTTGTAACTATCTTAACTCTATTTAGTCCTATAGTATTATCCTTTCAAACACTTTAAGAACAATTTTTTTTTTTATTAGTATCTTCATAACTTATGTGAAACATTTTGCTCTAGATGTTCCTTTCCAGTTTCCAGGTAATTAAAAAAGCATTAAGTAATTTTCTTGTTTTCTTTTAAGATTTAAATGCATCATTTCTCGAACAAAAATTAACCAAGAAGCTTTATATATTTATATTACAAGAATTTTTTTTTTCTAATAGTGTTTAATAAATTCAAGAGTTACTAGAAGAGGCAGACTACAAAGACAACTCAATATGGGTGGATAAAAATATTAAATTATAGAGAGAAAAAAAAGGTGTACTAAATTCCAACCTAGATCGCAAAAGGAAATACGGCTGCATGGGTGATTCCAACCAATCGTGTGTTTGGAATTGAGGTGCTGTAACTTTTAAGCTGCAGCTGTTATGGAAAAAAAGCTGTAACCATGAAACAAAAGTTAATAACATATAGTAAATATAAATTTTAAATAATAATTTTGACAAAATTATTAAAGATATAATAAATTCTCTATTATACAAGTGAAAAATCATATCAACATAACTTTATTCTGTAGTTAGTGTTTACCAAACATTTTATTGCTATAACTTTTAAGCTAGAACTATCCAACCTCAATCCCAAACGCACCCTTAGTAAATTGCAGCCGACACAGTTAAAGTGCAATTCTGTTTCTATTTATGATCCGAGGTTTTTCTTTTTATCTTGAAATAAAAAAAGTAATATGCATTGCATTTGATGTGGTCAAAAGTCACCAAGTGGCGTCGAAAGGTGACATTACTTTCAATAATAATAAAAAATATAATATTTATTATGATTATAAAAATAAAAAGAGAGAGGAAATGAAGCCTATAAACAGAGGGCTTCATTTCCCCTCCGCTTAATAATCCCATTCTCAATTGAATTGAGAGATTGAAGACAAAAGTAAGAGAATTAATGGTGTGTTTACTTGAGGGTTTAAGGAATGGAAATAAAGGAATGAGAATAAAATCCGTGTTCACTTGACAAAATGTAATTTGGGAATGAGAGTAAAATATGTGAATTCTACAAAATTGGGAATAAGGAATGAGAATCTTATTCCCATGGGAGGTTGGGAATTCGGATTCTCATAACTGACTTTTGTATCTCTCTAATTTTTTCATATTTCCCAAATTACCTTCGTTTAAATCACAATTAGTTTTATTATTTTAAATGTCATTATTATTGTTATTATTAAATTTTAATAATTTTATTATTTTAGTTATTATTAATTATTGTTATTATTATTTTATTAATATTATCATTATTAACATTTATTTTATTATTATTAATTTTTTTAATTAATATCATTTTTTTAATAATATTTATACATGTATCTAGTTAATGAAAATTATATTATTTAATACTATAGGTATTTTGGTAAATTGATTCTCATTCCCATTCCTCATTAGTCATTCCCATTTATTTTGACAAGTAAACACATCAATGACATTCTAGCATATTCTCATTCCCATATTTTTGTCAAGTAAACATTGAAATCTCATTCTCATTCTCAGCTCATTCTCATTCCATGAAATAAATGCACCATAAGAGTTTTTGTAAATATTGAGTTATTAGTGATAGAGCGATTGAGATTTGGGTGTATTGAAGTTTGGACAGTGAGATAAAATATTTAATACTTATAAGTTTATTTTATATAAATTTTATTTTTCTGTTTTTGTCTGTGATTGTATGCTAAAATACGAACAATTTTTCTATCTCTTGTTCGATATTCATATCTTAATTTTTTTAATTTTTTCTTAATTTTATTTTAATTGTATGTTTGCTTCACTCATCAATTATTTAACATTTGAAGGATTCGAATTTTTTTCTTAGTATGATTATGTATTGAGTAAATAATTTAACTATTGATTGATAATTAATAATTAAAAAGTTAAAAATTAAATTTTACATACATACTACTACTAAAAAAATACATGACAAAAAATTTTAAAAAATTCAGTAAAATTCAAATGAGAATCCTGTTCCATATTTGTAATGACAATATTTGTAAAATTAAGGCATGTATGTAATTATTTAAAAAAAAGTAATTTAAGTGAAATGGCACAGCAAATACAACTGACAAAATATTTTCTTTTTACTGACATAAAACACGTCTCATAATAACATTGTGAGAGTGAGTCAGAACGCCGAGCATAGCACTCCATCTGAGGAGTTATACCTTTCAAGAAATTGGATTTATTTTTTCTTAGGACAAAAGTACAGTACCCTCTAATTTTTTTTTATAAATATTGTAAGAATATTGTAAGAAACTAGGACACGACAAAGTTTAAAAAATACCTCAACAACGAAGACTTCACCAAATTTAAATTAAAAATATCAACAAATCAGTTTTTTTTTTAAAGAAAAAGGACTCCTACACCCTAAAATTTAAGAAAATGGTCACAAAGACCCCTAAGTTTTCAATAAGTGACACCAAGACCTTTTTTTTACCATAATACTCCTTGACTCTATAAATCTTAAAAAAAATAACTTCCAAAAATTTTATAATAAATGGAAATATGGCATTAAAATACATGTAGTAATATATATGTTTCAAAATAATTTTAATATTTAAAAATATTTTTATATTTTTCAATCTATTAGACCTATTTTAATTGTATTAAAATAATTTTTAATAATAGATAGAAACATAATATTAAAAATAAATAAATTGAAATTGAAATTATTTTGAATATTATGTAAAATTTAATTTTAATATTATTAATATGGAGATTTTTTTAATTGTAAAATCTATTTAACCCAAAATTTATTAGGATCTTTATAATATTGTAAAAAATATAATAATTTTAAATTTTAATATTATTTTAAATATAAAAATAATTTAATATTATTAGCCTACTAGATAGATTATATTATTTTTATTAAATTTGCGTTAATTAAAAACCTTTAAAGTCAATTTTCTAATTATTATAGTTAAAGGGTATTATAGGTAAAAAGAGGTCTTGGTGTTCCCCTTTTTTTGAAACTTAGGAATCCTTGTGACCATTTCCCCAAACATTGGGGGTGTAGGTGTCATTTTTCCTTTTTCTAATTCTCTTGTTTCACATTCTCAAATTAAGGTGGGGCTATTTGAACCCTCTAAACTGCTCATTAAACTCATTTACTTAATAAATACTCTTCTAAATTTTAAAATATACAATTTTACTTAATTGACGCATGTTAATACCTAAAATACCCTTACTAAGTTAGAATATCATAATTTCTCTTATTATTTTCTTTTTCCATCATTTTTCTATTTCTTCGTTCTTTTCTTCTTCATTTCTGAACTTTTACCCATCACTTTTTTTATCCCATTAATCTTTTTATTTTAATTTTTAGTAGCTATTTTTCCCCTCATATTTCATGCACTTGGAACAATATCTTTAAAATATTTAAATAAACAAACAATAAATTTAAATAAACAACTGATAATAAGATTGGATATAGATTTATAATAGATAAAAAATTTCAAGTAATTGCAACAAATCTTGCATGGGTTCTTTTCATTTTATTATATAAAAGAAAGCTTACTAACTAAGAAGAAATCAAGAGAATTCATTGTCCAATTCAAAGAATTTAGAAATTATGAAATCAGATGGTGGAAGTCAAGAGGAATTTTACCAACAATAAGCTTTTATCCAAATGTATTAAAAATTCATTAAAACTTCATTCCATTAACAAAAATATAAAGGAGGAAAAAACATGTTCAATTTGTGGCCCAAAAAAGAAAAAAATCATAGAAAGCGTGAATGGAGTACATTGAATAATGAAAAACATGAGAGAGTCGGTAATTTTTCATTTAATTTAATCATTTATCTTGTCTATTATAGTAACTGTCTATATGGACATTTTAGTAATAAAAAAATTATTGAATATTGAATTTAATGAGTATTTTGGTGGGTTCGAATAGCCCCACCCCTCAAATTATTCTTCCCACGTAGTATAATTTATCTATATTTTAAGTAATTATCTCAATACATACTTTAAAAAAATACATTCTTTTGAGAATTAGGAAAAAAAAAGAAAAGGAAGTCAAAGAAAATCAAAACTATAACATTAATAAACTTTTATTTACATAGAATTGATATCTGTTATTTTTGAATTTAATCTAATTGTGAAAATTGTTTGAAAAAGATGAGAAAAAGAAATAGGAGAATTAGGTGATGGATTTTAGAGTTACCGATATTATTAGAATTAGGTGGTGGATTTTAGAGTTGCCGATAAGATTATATTTTTAGTTGGTAATAAAAACGTATTTAACAAAAAAAGGATCAGCGATTTAAATACTTAAAACGCTAATCTTAGCTCTTGAAATACTAATTAAATGCTCTCTGTTTTAATCTTTTAAGAACATTGAAAAAAAAAACATTAGTTAAAAAAAATCAAATTAGGAGAGATCCGAATCAGTACAGAGACAGTGACTGATTATATAGAAAAATTGAGATAAAGAAAGATCCGAATCAGAACAGAGACAATGACTGATTATATAGCGTAAAATAGCAGTGACTAGGAATTAACCAAAACTTGTAATCACACAAACAAAAAAAAGGAAAAAAGAAAAAGAAAAAGGAGACGTGAACTAAATAGTAGTAGCGATTGCGTCAGTCGCTTCAGCTAGCACTGGTCTGAGAATAACATAAAATTGCTCAAATAAATAACACAGCTAGTAAACTACTAGAATAAACAACTCAGAAACCTATCTCCTGTGGGAGATTAGACGATGAATAGTCATTGCTACTCTTTTGGTTACACTTTGTCACTAGCTGTGAAAAAGCTTAACTACCAAGGCATAAAAACCTCTTGACCCGGCGCCCCAGCCAAGAGGGAGGGTTCCCTGGCACCGGATTTGATCCGCCGGGTTGACTTGACCCATTAGCGTTAGCACTAGCATGACCCGTTTGAATAGTGTTTTTCTGATGTTGTGATTGGGAGTATGTAAACTTTTCCTCCATCCTATCTGACTTTTGTTCAAAGGGCATATGTGCACAGGAGGGCATAAGACGGAATTTTGGGCATTCGCACAGTTCTTCATCAGACTGGTTTGGCTCATAAACAACTGCATCAGGACTTGTTATCCCGGGCTCTTCACTGGTCTGGCTAGTGTGGGTCCGTTTGCGCTTGCGCTTTGATTCTGATTGTTGTGGCCGGCGTAATTGGCATTGGCTTTGTTGGTTTTGTTCTGGAGATTCATCCTTTGATTTTGGTGTATGAGTAGCTTGGAATGGTGTGGTTTCTGTTTGGGTTTCATCAGGCTTCTGCTTAGGAGAAGGGTCTTTCTCAGGACTAGTACCACTCATGATTTGTTCTCAGCAAAATATTTGCTTACTGTAAATGACTAGTTAGCTTAATCTAATTAACGTTTGCTATGTAGACCTCATGGAGAAGCATTCATATTCATGATGGATGAAGGAGGGGTGAAACTTCTTCTCTATTTCTTCTCTATTTCCGTGAAACTTCCTCTTTCTTTCTTCTCCATTTCCGTGAAACTTCTTCTCTATTTCCCACCGAAATTGAGAGAGATGGTGAGGGCGTGGTGTGTCGGTGTGAGTGAGAGGATGGCGTTGGGGTGTTTGTGTCGGTGTGAGATGGAGTGAGAAAGATGGTGAGGGTGTGTGTGTGAGAGAGATGGAGAGGGTGAGTGTGTATGTGTTTTTTGTGTGCGTGCGCGTGTGTTGTGTGTGTGGCGGAGAGAGAGATGTGAGGGTCTGTGAGTGTGTGTTCTGTGCGTGGGTGCGTGTGTTGTGTGAGTGAGAGAGATGGTGAAGGTGAGTGTGTTGACTGGTGGCTGGTGAGAGAGAGATCGTGACTCGTGAGTGTGTTTTGTGTGTTGTGTGTGTTGTGTGGGTGTGAGATTTTAAGGTTTAGAATTATTTTATTTATTTTTATTTTTTATTTTTTATTTTTTAGTTTAAGTATGTTTATACAATAAAATTAATTTAATTAAAATAAATAAATTCCTTATCATATTAGTTTTTAATAATAATAATAATAATAATAAATTATAAATGAAACAGACAATTCTTTTTGTATAAATATTAAGAGAAAAAAATTATAAACTATGTGAAAAAAGACAAAATTTTGTTTCATGTTTTGAATGTTCTGTCTCATGTTTGAGTTTAAGAGTTTCATGTATTTCATTTTATGTCTTGTGTAATATATGTTAAATGCACTCAATTTTTTTTTCCTCCATTTCATTTGGCGTACATATTTTGTATCTAACGTGTATAATTAAAGTGTTAGCGTTCTATGTTTCATGTTTAATAGTACTCATATTTGATGTTCATCGTAGTATATTTTACATTAAGTATTACATATAGTATATTCTTTGTTTGATGTATAAATGTCATGTTTCATATTACAAAGTAAGTTGCATCTTTGAAATTCAACATTTCATGTTGTAAATGCCCCCCAACCTTTAACTTTTTTTTCTTAGTTTTATGTTTGATGTTTCTATTTCATATGTGACGTTCATTGTTACAGATATGGAGTTAACTGTTGCATATTCTAAATGCCCCTCAAAGATTTACTTTTTTCGAATATTTCATATTTAATATTCCTATTTCAAATATAAAATTCATTGTTGCATGTGAAGAGTCATTGTTTCGTGTTCTAAATACTTTCTTATAATGAATATATAAAATAACAAAAAATACAAAAAAAATATTTTATTATTAATTTTTTTACATCGAAACATATATTTCTTATTTTTAGGACTTTATTTTTATTTATATTTTCATTTATATGATTTATTTAATTTATAATAAATATGAATAAAAGTGTATTTGAAAATAAATGTAATAGTATAACATTCTGTTGGCAAAAGTTATTGGCTATTATAAAAATAATAAGAATGTAAATGATATATATTGATTGCAGTATGAGTGAAATTGACAAATTCCCTAATGAATGATCAAATTGTTGTTTCACTAGATTTTCTTCCCAACAAGTTCCTAATTTTCTAATCTGCTAATTGATTCTACCGCCACTTTTCTTTTGATGAAATTGAATGTTTACTCATGGGCTTTGGCCTCCCACATGAGAAAAAAAAATTCTAATTTTTTTTAAAAATAAATTTATAAATTTAAATTTAAAAAATAATAGGTAATGAATAGAAAGAAAGTTTAAATTCCCAATTCATATATCAATAATAAATCAAAAAACTTAAATTTATAATACTAAATTCTCTTTTAAGTGTTAATTAATTAAGAGGATGCTTGAATTAGAGAATCTAGTATTAAAAAAATTAAATCTCTAAACTTTTATTTTCTTCATTTTCTTTATTTGTTATTTTATTTTAAAATATTCATTTTCTTTAATTCATTATTGATTATAACAACTTAATTATTATTAATTCATTTCAAGTTTACAAACAATTTTAAAAAAATTATATAAAAAAAGTGAAATCTCGAGCCTAGCCCAGGCCAATACTGAGCCCGACCCAGGACTGGCCCTTGCACTTCCATGCTAATGGGCCTAGGCCTGAGATTATAACAATTTAAAAAAAATTAAAAAAAAAAGTGAAATATCAAGTCTGGTCCAGGCCAATACTGGGCCCGACCTAGGACTGGCCCTTGCACTTTCACTCTAATAGGCTTGGGCCTGAGTTTGAAAAAGCCCGGCCCAAGCCGCATTTGCCTACTAATGACAAGAAGAGCTCATTGTTGAGTCGATCGTAAAAAGCATGGACTCCAAAATTGTTTTGTATGGGTTGACTAGACTTGACTTCTTATTTTGTATATGAATGGCTTTGGGCCTAGGCCCAGAAGTTCAATCCAAGTTATATGAATTTTGGCAAATTTAAGTTGCATGAATGGTTAGATTCCACTACTTCTTGTTAGCTGTTACACCTGTCAATCTGTCAATCTTTCATCTCTCTGGCAGAACAAATGAAGCTCCGATCACTATTGTTTGAGCCATCCTTCTCATATGCTTCAATTCGGAAGGAAGCCAATAGTCGTGTACTAAAATGGTCCAAATGTTTGATTTCATTTATGGGAAAAACATCAACTTTGATAGATTTGAGAGCAAAAACGGTTTTGTGAAAAAGCATCTTTGATTTTCAAGATTAGCTTGCTTGCCATGCTTTTCATTTCTCTTCTGTTCATTGGCCCATCACTTCCGAAAAGCCGAATATTAGATGCTTTTCCTTCTATGAATGATATGACTCGAACATAGATAGTTCTCTCAAATTCAAAGTTAGTTATAACTTTATATATATATTCTTGAATTATTAACATTAAAACAAATATTCACCTGCCCAATTAAAATACACGAATTATCTATTGTGCATACAACAACAGCCCGTACACAGATAAAATTAAATTGACAAAAAAAGTATGTACAGAAGCGAATTCAAATTAAGAGTACCCTTGGTTGAATAAGGTTTACAAGATATATAGCACGGTTTTGTGCTCTTCAAAGACCATCAAGTGATCTTTATTGTGATAGTAAGGTCCGATTGGTACCATTTTTGACTCATGAGAATTTTCATTTATTTTACGTAGTTTATTACGCACTAGGAAAATGCTAAAGTATGAGGGTATAGGTGCACAGACAACTACGAATGTTTTCTCCGACACGATCAAGTACCAAGTTAACTGGTTCAACAGCCATCACTTGCTCTTAGAAAGTGTATAGGTTCCTCTGCTGATGCCAAGAAGTTACATATTTAGGATTGTGAACTTACCATTTTTCAAAAAGACAAACTTTAATTCATCCTCCACATAAAAAGACAATTTTTAATTTACTCCCTTAAAAGTGTGAAAACTTTAATTTACCCCTCATTATTATTTAGAAGGCGAAGACAAACAGGGCACGTTGATCACCTTTTTAATCTTATCTACTTAAAAATTAAATATAAGTAAATTGACACTTTCATATTTTAAGGGATAAAATTTAAGATATTCCCTAAATGGGAAATAAATTAATATTTTACCCTTTCTCAAATCTTATTTACAATTGAACGTGGCGGTAAAATTAGAGAGATAAATACATATCAAAATTGAGAAATAAATGAAAATTTATTAAAATTTGACTTTGAGAATCAGTCACAATTTTTAAGAAGGAAGCCAAATACTTGAGATTTAAGAAGTCACTGAAAAGTGGTGGATTTTCTATTGGCAATTTTTAAGCATCTTTAGCGAGCAGTGGAAAATATTTTATTTATTACAAAAGCATAAATAAAATGAAAAATTAAATAGGAAATTTAAGAAGTCATTGACAGGTGGTGGATTTTCTATGGGCAATTCAATTGCGGTTTATGAAGTTACATTCCTTTGGAGTGAGAATTTTTCCACAGACATTCTGCATAACACAGCCACTCACTACAACCATCTTGATACATGTCTCCAATACCACAATCACTGCACCTGCTTTTATACTCAATGACTTTGCGCTTGTTGATAATAAGAAATAACCGCAAACAGAGGATATGATTGCCCATCTAGTGCTGAAATAATAGTGCCTCAACCAGGCGGCCCTCAAGTTTTCATGACGCTGCCTCAACTCGGCCATCCACCGATTACGAGGCCTATTGCAATAGAACCGCTCATCGAGTACAACACAATCACAAAGCTTGTTAAATAAGGCTGCAGTCACTTCATCATCTCCTAACGAATTAGCGATTATTCCACGACAACAGAGTAATTCAGCATCCTTTGAAGAGTTGATGAGGCATTTCAGGAATTTGATATAATGTGTTACATGCTTCAGATTTATGTCATGGGAACACTGCTCGTATGCAATGAGATTCTAGAAAATAGTTTCCGTAGCATCATCAATTTCTGAGGTTGGGATCTTCATCACCTGATTTTCGAACTTACTATCGAACAAGGAATCATCCCTAATCTTCAAGAACTGCATTCCAGCCTTTTGAATCTCTGTGGCAGAACAAATGAAGCCATGGACACGATCAACCGTATGATTATGAAGCTCATCTGCTTCCACTCCTGCAGGTGATGGAAGCCAGATATCGTGTATCAAATGGAGTAGATATTTGATTTCCGTTATGGGATAATGATAAACAACATCTCTTCGACACCCTTTCTCCCGTAATATTCCATTGAAAAAAAGCAAAATTGTTTCAAGAAAGCTTTCGTTCCTACGAATATTAGGCATCTCAGACAGTTTGAACAACTGCGAAAGAACAAAAAATGGAAGTTGATTCTCAAGCAAAATCATATCTCTCGCTATGTGAGGTAACATCCAACCCTGTTTAAAAATGGGGTCATCATCTCCTCTCAAATGTGGCAATCCAAACTTACGAATAACCTCAACAATGAAACAACCATCAACAAGCATCATTTGGACAAACTCATTCTTGCCTAAACTTATGGATCCTCCGTAACAGTTTCGAGCTCTTTCTTCCAGTGCCCACATCACCTTGACATAGTCCGAGTAATGACTACCCGTTCGATTCAGAAGAGTATGAAGATAGCTAATTTTGTGCTTTTCAAAGGCCGACAAGTGATCTTGATAGTGATGGTAAGGACCAATTGCTAGCATTTTTGGTTCATAAGCTTTTTCATTGAACTTACGCAGGAAATCAGGCACTCTGGAAATGCTGCTGAATAACTGAGATGGTGCATTAAGCTTTTCTCCAACACGTTGTATTACTATGTCAACTGGTCGTAATACAACTGGTTCATTATCCATGACTTAATCTGCATTTAAAGGAACAAACGTTGATTATAAAATTTCACAAACGTTGAAATCTGTCACTAAATTAATTATTGACAAGGGTAAAAGCATATTTAATCCCTATATTTTAAGATTAGTATATGTTTAGTTATCATATTTTTAAAAATCTTGAATATTTTTTTTTTTATTTTATTTATTTTTTTTGTTTGGACATTAATAAAAATAAAATAATTAAATTACCAATTTAATGCTAAAAAATAAAAATAAAATTATATTAATTTTTTTGCAAGTACTATTTGCACACTTGATAGTTTGCATACAATTTTTGACAATTAAAAATTAATATAATTTTTTTAGGATTAAATTGGTAATTTAATTATTTTCTTTTTATTAATGTCCAAACAAAAAAATTATTATAAAAGCTAATATCAAAAAGTAAATAAAAAAATTCAATACTTTAACTAAGATTTCAAAAAATACTAAATAGTAAAATATAAGAACTAAATAGGCTTTTACCCTATTGTCAATCACAGAATTTACAAGTATTCGAATTTTACGTAGAAATTATCATGAATGACGATAGTTAATAAGTCTACATTTTATAAATTTCAAAGCGTGTACTAGGGGAAAAGTAGTGATTGATGAGTACCCCAACATCCAAGCATCTAAGAAAAATTGTCACTGTACTTGTACAATGTATACAACCCACTATTTGAATGACCATAGTAATAAGCAACTCAACAAATTTATCTATTCGTTATATTTTTTATATCCTCAGTAATAATCCATATAGGACAGAGCCACATCACAGATCGTGACTCTCACACGACTAAAGAAACTAAGAAAAATTCATAGGGTACAATATATAGCAAGAGAAATCACTTAAGTCGATTAATGCTTCCAAGTTATAAGATTACAAATTATATTAGACAATTTGTGATCATAAATTACTTGTTTGAAGGCTACCGTTCCAATTCCCTAACAATATTCTCTTCTTCCCTTCGCCTGCTTTCGATCACAGTACAAAACGAGACTATTTGGTTTGCAAGTGCGCGGGGGCTCCAAAATGTTTAATTAACGATGGCTAATGTTAAGTGTAGAGAAATATGTGAAAAAATTGAGAGAATTTTAATTTTTCTCTCTCTATCCACTCACACTCTTTCTATTATTATTATTTTTTATTTCTCTCATCTTTGTCTCGTGCTTCTCTCCATCAAACATTTTTTATTAACGAGACCTCATGCTCAAAAGTCGCCGGAATATAGCCTGGGCCCCATTAATTTTCGCTGTATGTTGGCAAGACTTTTATGGCTAATAAATCAGCTTGTGACGTGACTCTTTTACTAATTAAATATTGATGTATGTAGTTTGTCGCTTGCATGACTCACGTCGTAATTGAATTATTGAAGGGTTTTCAGCTGCAGCTGTGTGGGTCCCTTGGTTGTCGCGTGCGTGACTCACGTTGTAATTCCTCGAGAAATGATATCTGCCCTGCTTTAGTACACTAGTGGATGCACCGTTGGATATATTGGGACCTAAATCTAAGGGTGAGTTAAAAGCCAAGCAAGAGATGAGTAGGCCGGATTAAAGGTCATGATTAACAAAAGAAAGGATCACCAAACTCCTAATCAAAAGTGAACTAAAAAATTAGGGGTTACTCATTACAATTTCTAATTTGTTAACTTAACGGTTTGATAGAGTAATTTTCAAACAATGTTGTTTTGTTAATAATCTGAATTTGAGTCCTAAGAAAATGACGCTTAATTTTCATCATAATCAACTTTTTTCTTTTTTTTTTCTTTTTTATGATTAACAATTATCGCTCAAAGCCTCAATTAACAGTCATACTATAAACCTCAAATAATTCATTAAGTTTATTTTTTTTAACTTAATAAAAATTTTAAGCCATTAAATTATTAAGTAATTTTTTAAACTTTTTATTTAAGTTAAAAAACTTAAATGATATCATTAAAAGATATTTTTCAAAATATTTCTATCTAATTAATTAAGTTTTATCTTTACCTAAATAAAATTTAATATTAATATTATTACTTATCTCTATAACTTGTAATAATATAATAGTAGATTATTATTATTTTTATCAAACATCATAAACTACAATAAAATTGATTAACATACAATAATTTAGAATACTAAAAGGTTATATTCTAAGCAATGGAATCTCATATGACTTAGGTCATTTTTGAAGTATAAATTTAAACGAGAGCGTATGCTAAGTTCCTAGTTAGGGCCAATCAACTTGACATCAACTTCAAAATTGCTTTGTGATCCAGCGGAAGTTTAAAATTCAAATATTCCGTTGATTCTAGAGAATGCCGGAATAAAAGAACAACTAAATTCACGTTGATTCAAAAGAATCTTGTGAATTTAGGGGTTAAGACTTGTTGATTCCGTAAAATACCGAGAATTAACTGAACTCAAATACTCACAAAGAGATTTGAAAATTGAAAATATTATTTAAATCAAACATCTGCTCCAAAAGATACAAAAGACACTTATTTACACTAACTAAGAGACTTATCCTAATTTGATTAGAAAACCTATTTTAATAAGATTTATAACTAAATTAGGAATATCACTCAAATAAGCAATGCCTAAACAATAAGACTCTAAATAGGAAACCAAATTAAAATAGAATACAAATCAATTAAAATATTCCTAAATATTATAAATTTAAATCTAATTAAGATTTCTTCAATTTCTTGCTCTGCATCACTTTGTAATTAATTAATTTATGCTTCGTTGAACTTACTGTAAACAATAAATCAAGGGGTCTAGATTACATGAGTGAATACAGCAAAGGATAACAAAACTCACAGCATATTTTTGTGTTCATTTCCTTTGGTGATTCACATCCTTATCTTGCATTATTCTCGATTGTTCTTGCCCAAACCTTCTAGAGGCTCTCGTATCAATCTCATTTGCAGCAAATTTTTAATTATGGCTTCCCCGTCAAAACCACTTCATTGGGCTTTCTGTCGAACAACCACGGACATATATCAAACACCCTGCGTATGGCACAATAAGCATGGCAACCAGAAATCTCAAATTGAAATTTATAATTTTCTAGAATTATTGAAACACAGCCTGTTATCTATTTAAAAGTTTGTTTACAACTGCTTCTATGTTCAATCGCTTTGCGCTTGTTGATAATAAGAAAGAACTGCAAACAGAGCTTGCAGCAACGTTAGGAGAAGTAGGACAACAGCAGCAATAACGGAGATGATTGCCCATGGAGTGTTAAAATAATTGTGCCTCAACTTGGCCATCCACTTATTACGACGCCTACTGCAATGCAAATTCACTTCGTTAAAAACCTCACGGTAATAGAACCGCTCACCGAGTACAACACCGTCACAAAGCTTGTTAAATAAGGTTGCAATCACTTCATCATCTCCTAAAAAATTATCAATTATTCCCCGACGACGAAGTAATTCAGCATCCTTTGAAGAGTTGATGAGGCAGTTCAGGAATTCAACATAATCTATTACATGCTTCAGATTTATGTCTTAGGAACACTGCTCATATGCAATGAGATTCGGAAAAATAGTTTCTGCAGCATCACTAATTTCCAAGGATGGCATCTTCATTACCCCATTTTCGAACTTAATATTGAACAAAGAATCATCCTTAAAGACCTCTGTTGTGCGTGGAATGTGGAATCAAGCGCACCAAACAATCACAAAAAAATAAAGGACATAGAATTTTACGTAGCTCGGCAATTATGCCTACGTCCACGAGAGCAAGAGAAAATAATTGTATTACTAACAATTATTAGAGTACAACATTTGAGTAAAGAAATCTCACTTCCCAAAACCCAAATACACAAAGTACTCTCATACACACTTGAAAGAAAAAAAATCTCTACACATTCTCCAATTGCTCAATCTCTTAATAATTCTTCTCTTGAATTATTAAACTCAAATTTTGGGATGCAATTCAAGCTCTCATCACCTCTCTATTTATAGCCTAAATAATGGCTAAAATTCAACTCGGCAATTTTCTAATTTGTGCAAGCTTTGCCACATCTTTATCAAAAGTTGGCTTTTGAATAATTCTCCATCTCGGCGAAGATTTAGCCAAATCTGAGCCGACTACTAATGAATCATTATCCTCAAAGTGACTGCATCTCTGTGACTACCTACGTGTTGACATATATGTTTCCATAATGTTGATTTTGATGATAACAAACAAGATTAAGAATAATTAAGTTTTTAAAAGATCAAATTATTTTTTATACATTTTTAATAAATCATTATTTTGCACATTATAAAGGTTTTATATTTAATGGAAAAATGATTTTATGAAATTGGTTGTTTTTCAAGTTTATGGTCTAATTGAAAGAGTTTTGAAAACTTGAAAATCAACAAGTATTACTTGGAATTATGGAGAATGACTTATTTGAAAAGTTTCATAGCATTTTGGGTTATATCATTATTTTAGAAAATTTTAGGAATGACAAGCATTATTTAGAAATTTCGAAAATGGACATTTTTATAAAGTGTTATGACTTTTTGGGCCATGATGCAGTTGTAAAAAGTTTTGGATAAAACTATAATTTTGAAAAATTGTTCACTATAGCAGCCACTGTAGCAAGCGGCTAACCGAATTGAAAAAAGCGACAAATCGGTTATGGGCATAAACTCTCTGAAATAAAAGCGGCTAACCGGATTAAAAAAAGCGGCATACCGGATGTGCAAAAATTCAAAATTTTGAACATAAAGGTAACATAAAGTGGCTAACCTGATTCACAAAAGAGGAAAGCCGGTTATCACCAGAAAGTCAATAACGACTAGTTTTCTTCTTCAACTATAAAATATCTCAAATCAAATTCATTTTAAATGATGCAACAATTAATATTTTGAGCATTTCTCTGCAAATCTAAAAGCATAAACTTTGTGTATTCATTTCATTTATTCACACATATTGAGCTTTCATTTGTATTCAAACACTTTGTGTGAGAGAAATTTTTGTAAAATCAAATTGGGAGGTTGTAAGTGTTGAGATACATTTGGGTTAAGAGATTTGGGATAATCTCTTGTTGTAAAGATTCATTGACACTTTGGAAGTCAATTGTAAGCGTTTGATCCTGGCTGAGTTGGCCCGTCAGCATGAGCATTAGCTGCACCCATTTGCTAATTTTGTGATTGGGACTCTTGGTAGGGTTCCATCCTCTGTGAATGTTTTTCTTCAGTTTCATCAAATGGTAGTGCAGGAACACGATGCTCTTTCTGAGGAATAGTATAGAGAAGCATATTCTTCCCAGATTCTTCGTCAGGAATCTCTCTTTCCACCTATCTGCCAAACCATCCGCCATGTGATCACCATCGGCCTTAATTGCATTGGGCTCCAAGATTGTAATGTATGTGTTGACTAGACTTAATTCATGTTTTGTACCATGTACATGGCTAATAAATTAAACAAGGCCCTTTCATCAAGCTTATAAAGGGAGTAAGCCGAAACTAATACTTTGATGATGCGTCGTTGCAGTTGCTTGTTTGAATGCAATTTGCTTGCAAGTGATTTACTCTTGATTTTCTGATCTGCAGATTGATTCTATCGCTCCTCTTTCTTTTTGATGAAACATAATGTTAACTAATGATAGAAGAATTTCATCTTATTGAAATTGTTAGACTTGAAATTCGAGACAGATGTAACGCGTCCAAACTATCCGCGATGTGATCACCATTGCCATGAGTAATATTTACATATTATTTAACCTGCATCTTCTATTTAGTAATGCACACATTTGACATTGCACACTAACAAAATTTAACTCAGTACCTTGTTGTTTAGTGTCTAATAAGTCGTATTATATTTGACAAACCAAATAAGCAACAACTGTAAATAAAGTTTATACAAATTTAAGAAGAAGAATGGACAATCACTACATTTAACCATCTTGACTCATGTCTACAATACCACAGTAGCTACTGTATCTGCTTCTATATTCAATGGCTTTGCGCTTGTTGATAATAAGAAAGAACTGCAAACAGAGCTTGCTGCAACGTTAGGAGAAGTAGGAAAAGAGCAGCAAGAACGGAGATGATTGCCCATGGAGTGTTGAAATAATTGTGCCTCAACTTGGCCATCCACTTATTACGACGCCTACTGCAATGCAAAATCACTTTGTTGAAAACCTCACGGTAATAGAACTTCTCACCGAGTACAACGCCATCACAAAGCTTGTTCAATAAGGTTGCAATCACTTCATCATCTCCTAACAAATTCTCAATTATTCCACGACGGCGGAGTAATTCAGCATCCTTTGAAGAGTTGATGAGGCAGTTCAGGAATTCGACATAATCGATTACATGCTTCAGATTTAAGTCTTGAGAACACTGCTCGTATGCAATGAAATTCTGTAAAATAGTTTCTGTAGCATCACCAATTTCCAAGGACGGCATCTTCATTACCCCATTTTCGAACTTAATATCGAACAAGGAATCATCTTTAAGGACCTCAACCTTCCGGAAGTGGATTCCAGCCTCTTGAATCTCTGTGGCAGAACCAATGAAGCTCCAGTAACTATTACTTGTGCCATTATTCCTATATGCTTCAATTCCTGCGGGTGAAGGAAGCCAATTTTCGTGTATTAAATGGACCAAATGTTTTATTTCATTTATGGGATAAACATCAACTTGATAAACAATATCTCTTCGACAACCTTTCCCTGGTAATATGCCATTGAAAAAACGCAGGATCATGACAAGAAAGCTTTCATTCCTTGAATCACTAGGCATGTCAGTCATGATAAACAACTTCCAAATAACAAAAAATGGAAGTTGATTCTCAAGCAAAATCATATCTCGTGCTATGGAAGGTAACATCCAACCGAGTTTAAAATTTGGGTCATCATCTCCTCTCAAATGTTTCAACCTAAACTTGCGAATGACCTCAACAATAAAGCAACCATCGAGAAGCATCATTTGCACAAACTCATCTCTGTTTAAACTTGTGGACCTTTCATAACACTTTCGAGCTCTTTCTTCCAATGCCCTCATGGCCATGACATAGTCTGACAAAGGTATACGAGTACGCTCTAGAAGTTTTTTAAGATAGCGAGTTTTGTGCTCTTCAAAGGCCAATAATTTTTCTTTGCCATGATGATAAGGACCAACTGCTAGCATTTCTGGTTCATAAGCCTTTTCATTTAACTTTCGCAGTACATCAGGCACCTTGAAAATGTTGAACTGATCAGATGGCGTAGCAATTAGACGACGAAGCTTTTCCCCAACAAGATCAAGCACTATGTCAGCTGGTTCACTTGCCATGACTTGGTCTGCATTTAAGTCACACTATCAAGGACTATCAAATTTCAAGAATGTTGAAATCTGCATTTCCATAAATTATTGACATCCATAGAAAACACAAGTACTTAAATTTTTCATAAAAGTTACCATGAATATCAAGAATTATGTCTGAATTTCAAAATTTCCAATGTGTACTAGCTAACAACTGCTGATTGATAATAGTTTCAACATCTAAGAAGTATAGTTACAGCACTACTTGTACAACAAGAGGGAGCGAAACAAAATCAACAATAATAACCCACTAATCGAATGATCATAACCAACTCAAAAAGTTATATATTTTTTTCAATTTCAATTCTTTATATCCTTAGAAATAATTCCTACAGCAATGATCCAGATCACGGATCTCGCCTCTCACACGGCTAGAGAAACTTAGCAAAATTCATACAAAGTCGATTAATGCTTCGGAGTTATAAGATACATTATTCTAAGCAATTTTGTGATAACTTACTTGTTTGAAGGCTATCGTTCCTATTGCTTGACGAGATCGCAATCTTTCCAGTGCAACGATTCTTGCTTGAGGAGATCCCAATCTTTCCATTGTAAGGAACCCGATCCTTTGCTTTTTCTAATAATACAAAGGAGATTGCATGTGGAAAAAGGCTGTGATGAATGATGACCCACCAATGAAAATAAATTAAATTGTACGGCAAGTTTTTCTTTCTTTTATATTTTCAATTTCTTATCATTAATCAAATAATAATAATAATAAAAAAAAAAGAACGAAAAAGGCTTTATAACCCACCAAAAAAATAAAAGTTCCTTGGAAAATTTATGGAAATACTTTTCGCTTTTCAATTTCACCAAGCCATACTCTCTACGTTCTTGTAAAGTTAACCAATTACGAAGTTTTGGTCACATGTACCCTTGATGGACGCACGCCATCTGTCACCCGGGAAAATAGCATCGTTCAGGAGACAAACACCCGACATCCATCACCTGGAAGATGAGAGTCGCCGCCCACCCGCTGTCTGGATGCCCACCGTCGCCCATTGGCCACCTCCCACCCATATATTGTAATCGAACCACAAAGTCAACAATTTGCAGCCCACAACACACCAAGTACAACTTGCCGTTCACATTTTTTTTATTCAAATTGAGATTGAGTGAAAATGGCATCGAATAAAAAAAAAAAAGGAAAACAATTTCAAAGACATTTAAGTCACTTCGTGTGCCATGAACTTTAAACATCTATTTCTTCCAAAATTATCAATTTCGTTGAGGCCCAATTCAAACACTAACACCCTTCAATGGACAATAAATCCTCAACAATCAAGTAAAATGAATAATGTTAAAGTCGTGGGCAGTGGTGAGAGATGGGAGAGGTGTGTTTTATTTTGCTTTTGTATTTTGGTTGATTAAGGGTAAAT
Organism: Citrus cavaleriei; assembly: GCA_030448925.1. Taxonomy (NCBI): domain Eukaryota; kingdom Viridiplantae; phylum Streptophyta; class Magnoliopsida; order Sapindales; family Rutaceae; genus Citrus; species Citrus cavaleriei. The sequence goes on from JAUJEN010000343.1 coordinate 525,570, forward strand.
GTGTCAAAATGGCATGCAATTGGTTATATTTATAAGAAGTAAGGGAGAGACTTCTTTGATAAATTAAAAAGTGCAAAGTGGCCATTTCTATAAATTTCCCAAATTTCTTTATTTTTTTCTAATTAGGAAGTAGAGCAAGACTGCCATTTTTTTCGTCAACCAGACTACCACTTTTAAAATTCTTTCATATGTTTACAAACTTGGATTATTTCTAACTTAGAGCGAACTAACCACAACCCTTGGATCCCTATTTTACTATCAACCTTGAAGATTGTGCAGACAATTAATAGGTGGCGGGGTAAATAGGTTACAAATTTATCAAATAAAAAATAAAATTCCTTTCTATTCAAATGAATATATGCCAATGCACTTACCTCTTATTATTGAAAAAGTAATAACCTGTTTGGCACAATAACTTTTCAATATTACATTTAGGAAAAATAATACCCACACTCTTAGGTGGTGTTTGGTTTTAAGAAAGAGGAGGAGAGGGGAGGAGAAAAAAGGAGAGGAGTGGAAAGGTGATGAAAGGAGAGGACTCGAAAATTAATTGTTATTATTTGGTTTCACATTAAATTTGAAAGTAAAAGAAATTATATGTTTTTTATTCAGAAAAATATACCCATTATCTTTAATGTTAATATTGTTAAAAAATAAAAAATAATTAAACTATGAATTAATTTAATATAGAAAATAACTTAATAACAAAACATTTAATTTTATATTATATTTTTAATTAATTAATTATTATTTTATAATCAAAATAAGTAACATTGCATAGTTAGTTATATGTTTAATTTAGTTTCTAAATATTTATAATTATTGAAAATAATAATAGGTTTTGCCTATTGAAATTACCTAATTAAATAGAGAATTTTATTTTTAAAGATAAAAATTACGCCGCCGTTGACCGTTGTTGACCTCCGTTGGCCAGTGTTGACCACCACCATTGACCCATGTTGACCGCCATCTTTTATCACTTTAAATACATAATAATGATTAGAAATAGATGATTTACTCAGTGGAAGTGTTAATTTTGCAGAAAATACATTATATAGTTAGAAATATGAGAGTTAATATCTTCCCAAACATTTAAACAAGATTTGAGGTAAATAATAATGTATATTAGCATTTCTAACTCCATAGAATTGTAGATCGGCTCATGAGGATTTTATTAGTACCCGTTTTAATGGTGAAATGCATCTCCGGCGAAACTCGGGCGAGTCTTCGGTGACGACCTTAATGGTTTTTTTAAAATAAATTATCCTATTAATTTAAGAAAATAAATATAAATTTTTTTCACTTTAACTTATTTAAAATTAATTTTATTAGAGAATAATATTAGAATTTTTGTATTCCAATAGATGAGGAATTTGAAATCCTTACCCTTTGATAAAGATTACAAATTCTTCAATTTGATGGAAATTGAATTTTAATGGAAATTAAATTTTTTTCCTCTCCCCGCTCCTTTACCCTCAAGCAAACGTGGCCTTAAGGTTTGAGAAAATAATCATGTATAGCGGCGAAGCTCACTCCTACCCATCTAAAATTTTGAGAAACTTACAAAAATGCCATTATGCAAAATTTAAAAAATTGTCACTGTTTTATTTACAATTGTACCACTCTTTTAATTTACAACTCTGCCATTCACATAAATAAAAAAATAAAAAATGAGCATTTATTTCATTCGGAATTCCATATCGTGCTCTCTTTCTTGGCTTCTTTAGTTCTTTGTCTTCTTGTTGGTAAGAACAGATAGTAAATTTAATTTTATTCAATCATTTATAATACATTTATTAATTATAAGGTACTAAATAATTTCATAAATTAGTAGTATATCCTTTGATCATAACAATCCAAATAAATATATATATGGTAATACGATAAAAATAATAAATAAATATCATATGATACAAATAAAATATTGCAATAAGTATAATTAATAAAATAACATGTATAATGAATATTATTTTTAATATTAAGTTATTATTAATCTATCCTGATGGGTTTTATTAATAATAAAATCTGTTAATCCAAAAATTGACTTTAAAATTTATTCTAATATAGACATAATAAAAAAGATATTGTAAATAAAATAATATAGACTTTATAAATTACTATGAATGTTAGGTATAATTATTTTAATATTATTAATATGCCAAATATATTTTATTATTAATAAACGAATGTCACGGATTAATAATGTTAAAATAACTTTTCTAATATTCTAAATAATTTATAAATTTTATATTATTTTATATATTATATTATTTTTATTTTTATTTATTATAGAAGTTTATTTAAAGTCAATTATTGGGTTGTTGTAATTAAGGATATAATAGTAAAAAAGAGATTTGTGTGACCATTTATGAAATTGAGGGGGTTTGTGTGACTATTTAAGCAAATCTTGAGGGTATGAGTAGCCTTTCCCCTTTAAAATAAAGAATCCACTATTGAATGAACAATAAACAACTCGACAATTACATTTTCATTTTAATTCTATTTCTTTTTTATTTCTTATTCTTTAATAATAATTCATATAACATTGAGCCTGATCTCGGATCTTGACTCTCGCATGACTAAGTAAATAAGTAAAGTTCATTGGGTACAAATACAGTGCAAGAGAAATCAATTTAGTTTATTAACGCAATGCATTTTGTTTTTTAAAATCCTTGTTAGAGTGCAATTTATGCACTAGTTTTGCATTGTTTACTTCCCTTAATATCGATGTTTTGCACTTAATAATAGTGATTTACTTGTGTTTTACTTTTGTAGGTGCAATTCTATTGATTGGTGATAAAATTGAGCTACAAGATGAAGTTTAAGGATGATTGTTCTCTTGGAGAAATTATGAGCGTCAGAAGAACTTTGTTGATAAGGCGTGGGCGCGTGCTGTCAACTATGGACTTGCAGTTTTTAGTTTAATGTGTTTTGTAGTTTTGGTTATTTTTGTAATTATGAATTTAATATTTCAGATATTAGTATTTTATTTTAAATAGAACTCTAAATGAGAAGGGAGAAATAGTATTTGAGGGAGGAATCTATTGTGAAAAGGGGGGATTGGAGAAAAAGAAAGAAACCCTAGATCTAAACTTTTCTCTTCTCTCTATGAAGAACTAAACCTATTTTTCTGGTTGAAGGATAATGAAGCTTTGATTCATCACTACTGTAAGATCTTTCTTATGCTTTAATTGTTTTATTACTTTTTGGGTATTTATTTATTCTCTGAATTATTATCATGATTATGTTTGTTAATTAGATAATTGGCCACTATTTAATTAACAACTTAATCTATTGTCAATTAAAGGATTCATCGTATGAAGATTTTAATGTTTGTGACAAATAAATGTGTTTAGGTGGAGATTGATGCATAAATGTGTCTAGCCAAAGACATAAAACAAAGGCGCTTTTTGGGAGGCAACCCAAATGATTTATTTATTTTGGTTTTTGTTATATCTTCTTTTAATTTTGATTCAATTTTTTTTAAAAATAATGTGTTTGCTTATTTTGGTCAGAAGAAAATTTTTGATGAGGCGTGCCCACGTCTTAACTAATAAATACTTACTGTGATTTTTAAAGTAAAATGGTTTTAAGGCGTGCCCACGTGAGTATTAGAAAAATACTTCTGAAATTTTTAGTGTCTCAAAATGATTCATCACTAAAAAAAAAATGAAAAAAAATGATTTATTTATTTGAAAAAAAAAGGTTTCTTTTTTTTTTTTCCTATCTTTTCTTTCTTTTATATATATATATATTTTTATTTATTTGAAAAAAAACGAAAAAAAATTTACTGTTCACAAAATCCCTAATTCACAGAATTGGTTTTCTTCTCCAGCCTTCACCGAAAGCGACCAAAGAATCCACCATCTTGCACACATAAAGCAGATCCAACCTTCACCGAAAGCGACCACGTAGCACCAAAGATCCTGTCTCATGAAAGAAAGATCCAAATTTCTCCCAAGAGCACGCAGAATCAATCAGCCCCAGATCCGACACAAGACAAAGACAACCAACCCCAAAGACGCAGATCCGAGTCCCGTCCATCAAGCAAGCTCCAAAGAATCATCCGCAACCACGCATTCTGCCGCGTGAATCGAAATCCGTGAGTGCAATTATTGTAACAAAGCCGAAGAGGAAAGCATCAACTTCCAAGTCATCTAAAAAGACACCCGTCGCAAAGAAATCCAAGATTGCCGCTCCCATTATGGTTCCATGGAACACAGTTTCAGATTCACGCCAAGCCGTGAGACAAAGATCGAAATATAGAAAAGGCATGAGTGTTTTGCCACTTGTGGAATCCAATCTCGGAGGGTGCCTCGCATTCGCGACTCAACAAGAGAAAAAAAGGTACAAAGATATTTCCAAGCAAAAAATACTTCCAGCTAAGTATATTCATTACCCGACTCTTGAAAAATTGAATGTTAAAGATAATTTTGATTCTTTGATAGATAAGATTGGTTTGCGTAAGTTTGTTGATGTTGATTGTTTGGGTTATGTTGAGTTGATTAGGGAGTTCTATGCTACTTTTCAATTTAATATACCGAATGATTTTACTTTGCATACCCCGGATGTCATAAAGTTTAGGTTAATGGGACAAAAATTTTCACACTTTATCACGGATTTTAACCTAGCTTTAGGAATCATTGATGATGATTATTCTTCTAGTGATGCATATTTAGGAACAACTTGTGACTTTAGCAAAAATTTTGAGCCTTATGGTCTTTGGCGTAATTTATCTGTTGATCACAATGCCTATGACCCGAGTAAATCAAAGAGTTCTTTCTTACGTGATCCTGTTTTGAAATGTGTGCATCGATTCTTAGCATATAATTTTTTAGGAAAGAAAGATCACTTAGGAGTTTTCTCTAAAACTGAATTTTATTTTATCTGGTGCATGTTAAATGATTTGAGGCCTAATTTAGGTTTTTGTTAGCGGATCAATTTCAAAGTGTGCTTAAACGATATAGGACTTTATTTCTTGGTCCATACATTACTCTGTTAGCTATAAACCTATGTGTGCTTGATCCTGACAATAATGATTTGCATCCTGCTTGCAAAAAGGAATTTTTGGATATGTTTGTGTTTGAAAGAACAGGTGTGGTCGAATTCAAGGAGGGGAGATTTCAGTTTACTGAACCAGGACCAACTCAACCTCCAAAGAAGCTTTCTGCTAGGAGTGGTGCTACCTCTGATGACGAGCTTGACAACGACACTGCTGCCCCGCCAACTATTCCTTCTACATCTGCACCACCTTTGAGCATTCAGTTAGAGAAAATAGAGCACAACCTGAACAAGATAGAGCAGATTTTGGCCGCATACTTCGAGAGTGTGGGATTTATCCCACCATTTCCGCCAAGCCATAGACGTTATGTGGATCAAAGCTCACAATTTAGGGAATTTTTTGCCTTTAATCTTTTATACTTACGCTTTAATTTTTATGTGAGCTTTGATTATCTTACATTAGGGACAATGTAAGTTCTTGGTGTGAGGGAGGGATTTTTGCATTATGGAAGTATTATTTTCACTTTACTCATCCTTAAATGATTTTAGAGTTAGTATGCTTCATATATTATTATTTTTCTTTTCTTTTCTTTCTCACTACTCTTTTTCCATCTATCTCAAATTATTTACATATATTTTTATTCTATCATACTCTTTCATCACTCACATTTTATCTTTCACTTTTCATTTTTTTACTACATACATCTTTCTCGCTTATTATCTTTTTTATCTTTCCTTTTATATATCACTCATACCTTCTTCTCATTCTACACCACTATTGATGGTTGATTCATTTGAAGAGTGTACATGATTTGATGGCAAATTTACCAACTTTGTTAGGATTTGAGCCTATGAGCAACCACTTTGCTCTAATTATTTTTGTTATGTGAATATCAATCTTAGTTTTTTATTCTAGAACTTGCTTTGTTATGCATGTTGAAGCTGTATTACGGGATTTTATGCATTAAAATGATAAGGGCAAACCACTTTCCATTTTTCTATTCTCGCATTTTTCTCTACCCGAAGACCTTTATTTGCTATCTTTGTTTGAGCCTCAACCATTACTCATCTAATTCTCTCCATCTATTTACCCATTTTCCTTCTTTTTGGGCCTCAATTTAAGGAGATTTTTGGACTCATTGTTTGGATATATTTTGTATATATTTTGTTGCTCTTGTTACCTTGAATTAAAGTTTCTCAATTAGATCAACAAGCATTATGCTTGAATTAAATTGTGCAAGGTTCATTTCTTTTGTTTGATTCATAAAAAAAAAACAAAAAACAAAAAACAAAAAAAGTTGAAAAAAAGAAAAGAAAAACAAAAGAAGAAAAGAAAAAAATGTTTACATTCTTGGTGACTTGAGTAGAAATAAGCATTTCGATATCATAAAGTTCGTTCAATGAGTTCATTTTTCTCATTTTTTATCTTTTTTTCTTTCATAAACCTTTCTTTTTCATTTAGCCCATTTAAGCCCATTACAACCTTTTTAAGACCCTTAGATTTTTGCATTTAATTCATGTTTTGTGGATTGAGATGTGATATATGAGCAAGCTTATTGTAATAGCATTCTTTGATTTGATTTTAGTGCATAAATGACACCCTAAACACTTTGAGTGAATGGAGTGAAGTCAATGAGAGGGCTATTAAATCTTGTTGCACTTGAATTTTGAATGGATCTTCTTGGTGGTTGAATGTTCTTATTCTATCTTATGAGATTCTATGCTTTAAAATCCTTATCTCTCGAATGTTGATAGACTTAATTTCTTGAGGTATGCTTGCTTAAAATTGTTTTTGGATGAGTTGAGATGAGAATTGAGTGGAGATTTGAGATTAGTCTTGAGTTATATGCTTGAGGACAAGCATCATCTTAGTGTGGGAGAATTTGTTAGACTGCAATTTATGCACTAGTTTTGCATTATTTACTTCCTTTAATATCAATGTTTTGCACTTAATAATAGTGATTTACTTGTGTTTTACTTTTGTAGGTGCAATTCTATTGATTGGTGATAAAATTGAGCTACAAGATGATGTTTAAGGATGATTTTTCTCTTGGAGAAATTATAAGCGTCAGAAGAACTTTGTTGATAAGGCGTGGACGCGTGCTGTCAACTACGGACCTGCAGTTTTTAGTTTAACGTGTTTTGTAGTTTTGGTTATTTTTGTAATTACGAATTTAATATTTCAGATATTAGTATTTTATTTTAAATAGAACTCTAAATGAGAAGGGAGAAAGAGTATTTGAGGGAGGAATCTATTGTGAAAAAGGGGGATTGGAGAAAAAGAAAGAAACCCTAGATCTAAACTTTTCTCTTCTCTCTATGAAGAACTAAACCTATTTTTCTGGTTGAAGGATAATGAAGCTTTGATTCATCACTACTGTAAGATCTTTCTTATGCTTTAATTGTTTTATTACTTTTTGGGTATTTATTTATTCTCTGAATTATTATCATGATTATGTTTGTTAATTAGATAATTGGCCACTATTTAATTAACAACTTAATCTGTTGTCAATTAAAGGATTCATCGTATGAAGATTTTAATGTTTGTGACAAATAACATAGCAGTGAGTTGTGTAGTGAGAATAAACAATCTAATTTAAATGAACCATCGTATGTGTTTGTTGATTAGGATTTGGGTCTCTCTGGTTTTTCAGACTGTCAATTGATTAAATCCTATGATCGTATCTAAGGTTGTCTATTGATTAGGGAAATAACCAACGGTCGTACCTTGATTATCGACTAGTTAAGGAGAGATTGGCTATTAGAGGGTCTCAGTAGCTATAACCGGTCTATTCATAGGTAATAATAATTTATATTTGAATCAATGATCAGTAGTCGAATCAAGCTGAGTTAATTCCTTCAACCAGAGCTTTCTCCAATTTGAATTACAACTTTAATTTGCATTCTAGTTATTTTAATTTGATTTCTATTATTGTCAACAATTCCCCCATTTTATGTTTTACATTTTAAAAGGATTTAAATAAGTAAAATTCATTGGGTACAAATACAATGCAAGAGAAATCAATTTAGTTTATTAACGCAATGCATTTTGTTTTAAAAAATCCATTTTTACAGGATCCACTTACTATATAAATTAATTATTATCTAATTTCAAATTAAATATATATGACATATTCATGTGATTTTGGTTAAAAGAAAAAAAATGTGCTTAGTTCACTCGCTTCTTTTCGAAATTGGATATGACTTGAATCTTATCTCTAACGTTAACAATGCGAAATTCTAATTGTTATTGTCATTACATCAATAAATTATTCAATGTTAGTATTGCTTTGAGTGCTTCTTTATGCGAGATGAGACTTTTTGTAAATGTCATTTTTAACATAGAAAAATAAAATATCTACAATAGTCTTATTACTACTAATGTAGTGCAACTAACAACTAAAGAATATCTTCATAAATTAAAAATATTTTAATATATCAATTAATTTATATTCACTAAATTATTGGATTTTCTATGTTCCCATGGCTCTTAAATTATTGAAGTTCTAATGTATTACCTAAGCTTGGTCGAACTTTCTTTTGCTGATCATCCGAATTCGAATAAAAAAAAGAGGCCAGACTTAATTAATTAATTTCATGATTGAAATAAATTAAGATCAAAATAAAGGAAATCTTATTGTAAATTATTTAAAAAATAATTGTACCCAAGGTTTTTGTTGGATCAAGGGATTTGTTGCAACTTCCTAGCTAGCATGTCACTCTTCTCCACTTCTACATACTTAGCTATAAAAGTAAAGGCCGCTATATTGGTGCTCATAGAATAAATATTAAACCATTTAATTTCATCTTTTATTGTCCTAAGGATGTTTACTGGCCCCATGAAGCCAACAATTCTTAAGACGACTTTTGATGTTAATGAAATAGGATTTAAAAAACGTTGTAACTCTTTTGACGGAACTGTTTAATTTAGTCTACACGTCAAATAAGTTCAAAATTAATTCAACCATTTAGCATTTTTTATCCTCCAAATTACATGCACCATTTTCGTTAATGGTTGGTTCTTTTCTCTTCAATTTCAAAGCTCTCCATTCTTATTTATAACAAGTTTGTAATATCACAATCTTTATAACAATAGGATAGTAGATCGAATCAGAAGAAAAACACCTTATTAAATGAAAATCGAATAAATTGAACGCATATTTGTCAGAAGAGGTTGTAACTTGTAATAAATATTTTCATCCAAAAATAAAGCATTCTTATTCATTACAAGGTTGTAATAAATATTTTCATTGAAAAATAAAGATTTTAAAAAGGCATCATTCAAAGATCCATAAAATTAAAAAGTGAAATTACAAATATATTTACTTATTAAACTAATTTCAAGCTTTTCAAATAACACAATCTGGTAAAACTAGAATAACAAATCAAACTTTATGAATAAAAAGTACTTACAATTATACTGAAAAAGGGTAATTTTTTTTTAAAATTTTTTTTATTACTAATTCACGCACTCTTTGAAGTTCCAATTCAGACCCGTGCCCTAAAGAGGCTACTCCTTTCCACTGATGATGTACCCGGCTTCTAAAAAGATTAATTATCAAAGCAAAACACTCTCTTGCCTAGGCGCCCCCTGCAGACGGAATTAGGTTTGGCCCATTAGCGTGGCCGGAGCCGTTTGAATATTGTTTTGCTGGTTTTGTTGTGATTGACAGGATTTATACAATTTTTTCCATGCTCTCTGACTTTTGTTCAAAGGATCTACATGAAAGCTCAAAATCCACGTATTGGTTGTAATTGTAATTGACATTTGCTATATATGCTACAAAAACCCCCAAAGACTTAACAAAGAAGCAAACGTATTCACCATGAAACCTCTCAGGAATCACAATGAATATGGTGGTGGAACTTCTTCCCTATTTCCGTGAGACTTCGCTTACACCGAAATTGAAAGAATTCTGATTTACAATAATGAACTATCAGAATTCAAAAAATTCTTTTTGTAGAAGAGAAATAAGCCGATTACTACTTAGTTTGACCAAAAAAAAAAAAAAACTCACCGCCAATATTTTTGGTTCGTCTTGACTTAGCGTTTATAGAGAATGTATCTAAGTTATTTAGTAGACAGTCTTGCCACATTGTTAATAGTAGGATTGTTATCACCTCGCACAACGTGTACTTGACACCACATTTAGCAAATAATTATTTCCCTCTAGCACAATGGGCGTTTGATACTATATTTATTAGAGTTACGCTTATGAGTAGTGGAAATACCTCTTCATAAATCAATTAGAATTGAAAAGGAATATTAAGCTCATGGTGCAATGTTGACTGTGAATCCAAAGACTCAAGCACTTTATTTATATTGTTTCATCTTTAATTCATTCCTGCCGTTTTATTTTAAATCTTAAGATAAATAAATCACATCTAACCAACTCACATCTAAAGTTGGAAAATTAACCCTACATGCGATTAAATCTACCTCCTTATGCGATCGACACTCGTCATCATTGATCTATACTACAATAGATTCGTGTGCTTGCGAATAAAATAAATTTTGCAAAATAGTAAGTGTGACACCCTAAGCGAATCCCACATCAGAAAAACACGAGAGAGATGCTGGGTATATAAGGGGTGATCTACACTTTAATTGGCAAGACGCGTTTTGGGGTGTATGGGCGCCCCAGGAACAAAACCGTGTGGGCCATATTAAGGCCCAAAGCGGACAATATCTTGCCAGGTCTAGGTTGGGTCATGACATTATGGTATCAGAGCGACTCCGTGTGTCCTCTTGAGCGATGGTGGGAAAAACCTCAGCGAGAACGTTGAGTCCTTAAGGGGGGGTGTATGTGACACCCTAGGCGAATCCCACATCGGCAAAACACGAGAGAGATGCTGGGTATATAAGGGGTGATCTACACCTTAATTGGCAAAACGCGTTTTGGAGTGTATGGGCGCCCCATGAACAAAACCATGCGGGCCTTGTTAAGGCCCAAAGCAGACAATATCTTGCTAGGTTTAGGTTGGGTCATGACAGTAAGCCCAAGCAGGAATTAGTGAGTGCGATGCTTGCAATAAGAAAAATGGTCAGGGCTGTTGGAATTTTTTCCAGTATTGACCCTCTGATGCTCAAGTCAGTATCAAAGATTTTCACGGGATAACCAAATGTATAAGCTTCGTGTGAAACAAAAAATAAACTAAAAAAAGCAATGTAAGAAGGGTTTCTCCATTAAAATGGGAAAAAGAAAATGAAGATAAGAGATGATAGGGATGAAGAATGAAGAAGGATTTTCAAAATTCAACCTCCTGAGATCAAGTAAAAAATAAGATAGACTAGAGGTTTTCAAAAGATCCAAAAGTCCCCTCCCTTTAGCACCTCTGAGAGTTTTATAAGAATTAAATTCCTTCCCCCTAAATTACAACATTGTGGGGATTTTGGATAGAGTTTTATCTCCATTATCTTCTTAAATTAGGGGATTATGGGCTTTTAGACAGGTTTAAGCTTCCTTCTCTCTTTGAATCATGGAGTTGTGGGTTTAAGAGATAGGGTTAAATCCCTGGATTTTTTAATAGGATGGATTTCCCATTTTAACCACCTCCTTGCCTACTCCTGATTGTAAGATTTCCTTTGACTGTGTTAAATGGCTAGGCGAGAACCATAAGGCTTTGTGCGTAGCCTTGTTATGGTTGCCCTATTTTGTCATTTGAAGGCGAGGCGAGCATAATGAGGCTTAGAGTAAAGCCTTATTATGATTGTGAAACGACCCGCCCCGAATCCCTCGCGGGCAAGTCAATCTAGTCTCATTAAAACTGACTTGATAATAACTTCATTGGTAAGGATTCTGCCAAAAATTTGGCAGAGTCTCATTTATATATATAACACTCCCAATCTACAAATATGTAAGACAAACACTCCTAAAATAATTCAATGCACAACAAACTCCAACGTTCAACATCCTCAACCAAAATGCTGAGTTTTATATCTCCAGAGTCTCAAAGATAATATTATCACTAATATTAATATCTCAGTTTATTCTTAATCCCAAAATAATAGTATAACAAAATTATATAATCCCAACAGAACGAGATAACCAAGATGTCCTAACAAAAACATCTATATCTTTTAACACCATCACGTGGCCAAGACTCAAAATATATTTACAAATTTCTGGTGAGGGGGGAAAATATAATAAAAACGGGGTGAGTTTAAAACTCAGTGAGATAGTGAGTGGATAGTAGTTTTTTGAAAATTAATTCTTACTTTTAAAAGAAATAATCATATCATTTCCAAACACGATTTCATCAAACTATAAACGAGAAACCAGTAATAAATCATTTAACATTTAAACTAGATTACTAACCATGAAAAACATATATAACGATCATACATAATAATCATGGAAATCATATCACAATATCATATAGAATACACAAGAATGAAAATCATCCCTCAACAAGTACCCAGGAAAATAATCTCGTCATATCCGGACCTCAACGGACGGGCAATAACGTACTATCTGGGTACCGTCACACCCTGGAGCTACACGGATAGACAGGGAAATACCATCTCATATCTCATTATATCTGTGCATGCATAATCTAGTCCCCAAAGGACAAAAGCGCCCAAGGTCTGTATCTCATTTGTATCATCTGTGTCGTCTGTATCTCAATATCTGTCTGTATCTCATATCTGTATCTCTATAATCATCATACTGCATGCATATGCCCCCAAAAGGCAAAAACGCCCAAACACGCGGCCCAAAGCCTCTATGTGTGTTCAGACGGGCCCCAAAGACCTCTTATCTCATCTCATCTGTATCATTGTATCTGGAGGGGAGGGTACTGTCCAATGCTTTCAAAAACAATCTCTATACTCATATTCATGTATATTCTAATCATACTTTAAATCATACATTTCTTTTCATTATCACATCTAAATCCACTTTTCTCATCTTTAAAATACTATCATATTTCATTCAAAGTCGACACAGAAAACCACTAACCAAACATTTTAATATAATATTAATGCGTGAATAAAATCCATTTCGAGAAATCATTAAATCTGAACATTTTAAACACTTATTTCACAAACATGCATTACTGTCATAATTAACTATAAAAATAGGTTTTGTATATTCCACTCACAGTGACGGCATTCACGCTCGATTATCGTCCACGTCCGCGGACCGGTTCTCGCTCGCGGATCCTCCTAAATCAAGGAAACGACATAATTATTTTCTGTAAATCAGAATTAGGACTAAATTTATTCAATAAACTCGAAACGAACATCTATCCATAATTTACAACTCCCGTGTCGGTAAAATTACTAAAATGCCCTCGAGTCCGTAAATCATTAAAATACTTCGAAATCTTAAATCACCGAATTACCCTCGGAATCATAATTACATCCAACTCTCAATTTCAGGAATTACTAAAATATCCACAGGCTCAGAAATTACAAAATTGCCCTCATAATGTGAAATTACCGAAATGCCCTTGCCAGTCAACGGTCACCGGAATTTAGTCAACGCTGGCCGGAAAGCTCAAGTCTGAAAGTTCCAATCACATTGAGTTCAATGGTACTGGCGGTGAGCTCCAATGCGCGGCAACGACGCCGGAATCTAGCTCGACAGCCGTGAGTTTCCAACAATTGGCCAACGACAAAACAGTGACTCCCGATGCCTATGGATAGTCGGAAATGGAAGAGGGAGTCGTGAGGAACAAAATCCAACCGGTGGTGTCACCCGAAACTGGTGAAAATTCTGACAGAACAAAGCGAAATAGTCGCGGGTTTTCAAGCTTCGATCGCCAGTGTTCCGGTTGGTTTTTGGCGGCGAGGATGGTAGGGGAACGATGACCAGCTTTTAAGCTTCAGATTGGTACCAAGCTTGACTGGAACGGTGGTCGAAAATGGGAGATATGGCCGGGTCACGTTCACGGGTCGGGTCGGGTCGGGTTTTCGGGTCTGTAGTTAGGCCGGTTTGGCAGCTTCTCTCTCACTCTCACACACATGTATCTCTGTTTTTGCTCTGTTTTTCCAGCTTCTTCTTTTGCTTTTACTAACTTTTTAACTGCCTCTTTTTGTTTATTCATTTTTAATTTCTACATATGTTATAGATTGCCCTATTTTATCACTCAAACATTAATCCCCTAGTTTCTAGTATTAAGAGTGTAACAAAACAACACTGGAAACTATAATACAAGTGTAAAAAATCGCCCATTCTAACTAATATTACTCACTAGGCCTGCTCGCCATTCCCCAACTCTTTGTGTGTTATACCCATATCTCTTCCTTGCCAGAGTTCAAGTTGCCCTGCCGGAATGGTCTAAAAGAAGGATATTGAGGACATCGAAGGTCATACCCTTGTTGAACTGATGAATGCCTTTTGGCTTGCATGAGGCATTCTTCCTTTTTTTGAAAAATGATAAGTTCAAAATGCCTTTTTGGAAGTTCCCTTTTTTGAAGAATGCCTTCAAGGAGGAGGCATTCTTGTGGTGGTAATAATGATAGAAATGTCAATTTCAGAGCTATGGTTGCCATGTTTACTATGCCATATATAACTTTAGTTGCTTGTTGCTAGCTCAGAATAATTAGTAATCTTGTTTCACATGTGCATTGAATCGTATATACTAATAGCAATACTACGAAACTAATATAAAAACTCATTCCCTCGAAAATTAAAACAAGATAGCAAAATTATCAATACAATCTTTTATTAGCCACGTACAAAATATGAAGTCGTCTTGTCAACCCATGGACACTGTGTAATCTATTGGAGCCTAAAGCAGTGCCTCATCAAAGACTTGAAGATCATGAGATCTCCTCGCATCATTAACGAACATATGTTTCATCAAAAATAAAAAAGGGAGATGGAATCAATCTGCACACCAGAAAATCAAGAATTCACAAGCAAGCGAAGATTTCCTAAAACATATGTTCGTTAGTTCAATGAAGCATCGTCGATCATGAATCTAATTTTCATCTGATTTCTCTTTAATTAGCTAGCCCCTTGAAATTTTTTGCATGTAATTATTAATCAGATTAAAAATCTCACAAATTCATTTTGATTACTAGTGTTATTCAAACATAAATTAATCCATTCACTTATGTATCTTCTCATAAATTGCTTTTATGATCTAATTAATTCAGTACTTAAAATCAATTATGTCATTTCCAACCTAAAGAAAATTGAAATCTATAAATTATAAATATTAATTCTTGCAAACAAAAACAATAATATGTGTACAAAAAGAAGTACAAAATATAGCATGTCACCACTAGGGGAAAAAAAGTTTACTACAAGACAAGAATCTTTTTGTCTTTTGTGCATTTGGTACTAGGGGTGGGCAAAATACTCGATCCGACCTAACCCGATTCGAAAAATTTCGGGTTCAGATCGGATCGGGTTGTGAATAGAACCCG
Organism: Citrus cavaleriei; assembly: GCA_030448925.1. NCBI lineage: Eukaryota > Viridiplantae > Streptophyta > Magnoliopsida > Sapindales > Rutaceae > Citrus > Citrus cavaleriei. Next base: position 540,952 of record JAUJEN010000343.1, read on the forward strand.
ATCAGGTGCAATTGTGTCAACCCGATCGAGTCGTGTTCGGATGGGTTGAAACCCGATCCGATCCAAAAACCCGATCGGGTTGACACAAAATTAAAAAAAAAATACAAAATAAAAATTATAACCTAAAGGCCCAAACCTTATCCTAACCACTGTATATGGCACAACTGCACAAGCACTCAAGCAGCAGTGAGCAGCCCACTGCTGAATGATGCGTCATCCACCCACAGGCAACGGCCTCCCTCGCTCGTCACCTGCAACTTGGAACCCACCACCGACAACCACACAGCTCGTCACCTGCAACTTGGAACCCACCACCGACAGCCACATAGCCTGTTGCCTACAATATCCTCCCTCAAACAAACAAATCACACACACACACACACAAAGTTAATGCCTTAACGGAGAAAGTTGCAGCAGACCACCACACAACAACCACCGAGCCTTTGCGAGGATCGTGATCTGATTCTGATCGACCGATCTACTGCTACAAAGTACCAGATCTACTGAGCCACCTCCAAGCCTTCATTCCTCCACCATCACCCGTTCTGATTCAAGCTCCATTAACCCAGCAAGCAGCAACCCGATTTTTGACTGTTGAGTTGAGATTTGGAAGCTTTGAGTTTTGAGCTTTGAAACTTGACGGTGATGACGTTTGTGAAAGTGAAGTGTTAAATGTTAATAAGCATTTTCCTAATCTGACCTGTCTCGAACCCGAACCCGAACTGATCCGAACTCAATTCGATTTTTCAACCCGATCCGATTCACTATATTCGGATCGGATCGGGTTATAAATTCGGGTTAAATTCGGATGAATTTTTATTCAACCCGACCAACCCAAAACCCAATCGGGTTAATCCGAACCCGACCGTAACCCAATTTTACCCAGCCCTATTTGTTTCCAAATATTTTACTATTTCTGGTACATATATATCACTATTTGACTAAAAATATCTCCATTATGTGATGGCATATATAAAAGAACACTCTCAGGAGCCTTAATTTTAAGTTTTTCACTCGATTGAATAGTTGATGCAAGACATATTTAGAAGATTGGATTTTGTTTATTTTAGATCATTTGATACTTTCCATTTAATTCGTGTGTGTGTGTTTAATCTTTATCTATATTATTATTATAATTTAGTTTTTTATTTGTGCTTAGACTTTTATTGATATTATTATTATAATTTAATTTTTTATTTGAGTTAATATGGAGGATAGATCTACTCTATTTTAAATAAGGACGTCTAATAATTATTTTAATTTAAAAATTTTGATTAATAATTTTTTTATAATTCTCTTTGAAATTACCTATCATAATATCTCTTATATAGAGTCATTTAGATTATAAAATATCATATAAAATTAAATTTTATAACAAGATCTAATACGCTTTAATTAGAATGTAACCTAATAGCATTGCCTGTATCATCGACTGCCTCAGTTGCGTCAGCGAAGTTCTGTGCCAATTGCAAGGAGGGAAAAAAAAAAAAAAAATACAATCCAGCAATCATAGCCGCCAGAGGCTACCACTACCAAACTCCCCGGCCTCCAATGACCAAAAAACGAACAACCTCCGGCCCTGAACAGCCGGAAACACCGACGACACCACCAAGTCCGCGAGTTCCACTGTCTGCTCCACACCATATCCGCCGCCTCACCGTCAATAAGACCCACCTTCACATTCATCAGACACCGGCGACCACACATCAGCGTCGTCAACGTCAATCACCGCCCGGAACAACCACACGAACGCCACAAAACCGCCGCCACTTTGTTTCTGAGTTTCGCGTCAATCCGCTGTTATTCTGATCATCCAATTATTCTTGACTGATTATTGAATTATTCGATTCTCAAATTTACCTTTATCGGCATTATTTTATTATCAGAAAGATGGGAGGCAATTCCTTTGTTTATTCTGATTCTGATTTATAAGAGGTTTCATGAATAGGGTTTTGCTTCTATGTTAAGTTTTGAGTCTTTTTGTAGCTTATATAGCTAGCCTCATTTACACTAAGCTAGGTTGCTTTCTGAGGAGCAAATACTTAGTATACTCAAAAAGAGCACATCATGAGTAGTACTAGCCCCCAGAAAGACCCTTCTCCTAAGCAGAAGCCTGATGAATCAACACAAAAAAGCCTCAGCGGGTCAACGGAAGCGTGCTCGCGCGACTTTCAGAGAAAGTCAGACGAGACTGAAAAAATGTTTAGAAGATCCCAAGAGTCCCAAGAAAATGGATGTTTAATTTTATAAATCTTCGTATGAACGCCTCTTTATTTTATTATTGCAATTTCGATTGTTTGATGCTTATAAGTTATTCCACTTTCATTTAATAAAGTGTTTTTTGTTATAAAGATTGTTATTCAATATTAAAAACTTATGATATAAATAAGGATATAGAATTTTATACTTGTAATTATCAGTCTGGATGACAGGTTCCCTTTCACTCGTTGGTGGCCGCAAATCAAAATGTTTGTTTACCATTATTATTGTTCTTTTTCACATCCTTTGAAAAAGTTTTAACCGAAAGGGTGGTAATAATATTCTTTATCTAATCTTCCAACTTGTGTAGATAGTCAATACTAACCACACGATTGAGATTCGATTGGTTTATTCATTTTGTTTATTTAAATATAAAAATATTATATTGTGATATACATATAATATTATAGTTAAATTTTAACAGTTTGTAATAGAAAAAATGACACCTACACCTCCATGGTTCACTTAAATGTATATGTAAATATCTAAGGTTTCATAAATACTTACGCTGTCATGCATATCCCTTTTTGACCGTTATACTCTTGCAATTTAGTAATTAAGAAAATTGACTTTAAAGTCTTTTAATGAATGGAAATACACAATTAATAAAATCTTTCTAACATACCTATACTATTAAAAAAGTGTTTTAATATTTCAAATATTTTCAAAATGGAAATTATTATATTTTCTTTTATTATTAAACTTGGATCTATCATAAATAAAATTTATTAAAATCTGATTGGCATATTAGTAATATTTAGATATCTTTTATAATATTCAAAATAATAAAAAATAAAAAATTTATATTTTTTTGAATTTTATATTTTTATTTATTATAAAATTTAAAATAAATCTTGCTTTTACAAATATTAATAATAAAACTTGTTTCAGGTTATTAATATTAATTATTTTAAAATGTATATATCTACTATAGGTATTTTAATATTATACTTTTATATACTATAAAATTTAAAGTCAATTTTTTTAAGTTAATAGAGTAAAAAGGTAAAAGGACCTTTATATGACAATTTTTAAAAACGTAAGTTCTAAGTGTACATTTCATCAAATCAAGGGGATATAGGTGCAATTTTCCCATTATTAAAATAAAACGTTTACATGATCATGAACAGTAACTATTTCCTGAAGAAACAGTAGAAATAAGCGAATAAATGCAAAAAGAGTGTGGTTGGAATCGGATGCCCATGGCAATGGCAAAAGGGGAAGGTGATATGAATTGAGTTTATCACCACAAAAAGACATATTATTCTAAATTAAGCGGAGCCGACAACCTTTACTTGTTGTATCATTAGTCAACAATGTCATAAAAAAGAAAGAGGAGGTAGAATCAATCTGCATAAATTGGCTCTAGGAATTCGAATTTTTACAAAATTAAGAAGCATTTTTGTTCTTTATTTAGACTAATTAGTAACCAAAGTAAAAAATGACAGAAGGCCATCTTTGATCCGTTTGAGCCTTTCTAGCCAACCCTATTATAAAGTATCCATAGTTAACCCCTTTGAGCCTTAAAAAAAAAAAAAACTTTTTCTTTAATAACCTATCATCTTGTCCCACTCCAATGTGGAGTATCACCTTATATTTTATGTTTTCCACCACCCAATTATGTTTGAAAATAGGGATGATTATGTATTCCTAATAATGGTGCTATGAAGGGAGAGAGAGAGAGAGAGAGAGAGAGAGAGAGAGAGAGAGAGGATATGTATATATAAATAAAATAAATTAAAAAAGAAAAACAAAAAAAGCGAAAGAAAAAAATCCAAGAAAAAAAAGAGCACCTTGATATCTCCAAAAAGTCTCCTATTTTTCAAAACATATATTTTTGTTTTCCTATTATTCTTTTTTGTTAGCCATAACCCTAGCCTACGTTACGTCCTAATGAAAATCCTTCTCAATTTTAGGGAACTATAGTCTGAAGTAAAAGCTGGTGATATGGAATAAAAGATGTGATGATGAATAAAAAAAAAAATTAGTTTGGCTAATAATTCCCCTGAATTGAGATCATTTTATTTCTAAGTTGTGGGCGTTATTCTTTTATCTTGGTAAGAGCGTGTGATATTGTTTTATTATTCTCTCAAATTTACCATTTTTTTAGAGAGACAGATTAATTTGGAGTATATTTTCTTTTAAGAGAGTCACTCTTAATCGTGAGGTTTTGAGGTTTGATGTATCATTCTTAAAAGTAGTTTGATTAATGTAGCTATGATAATTGATCATTTTACATAATTTTACTTAATTATTTTGTGCGGGTGTGATTTTCTTTAGGCTGAAGATAATGCTTATACTTTTATTTGATTGTTGTCATTAATATGATAAAAGAAGTAAATGCAATTTTTCAAAAGTTAAAAAAAAATTTCAATTTGAGTTTGAATTTTACTAAATATTTATCACTTAAATTGCTAGGGCCTAGCAATAAGCTAGTTGGGGGGTGATTGACACTAAAAATGTACATATAATAAGAATAAAATTATTAGTTTTTCACTTATTGTGTCAATTAATGCGTTCATTATTTCTAAATCATCTTAATACTCCCCAAATATATTTTTATGTTAAATTAATTCGTAATATGTTAATTTTTATCTTGTAAATATTTTTCAGGAATAAAGATGGAATTGGAATTGAAAACGGGAATAAAGAAGGACTGCTGGAGCAATTTGGAATGCACAATTGAGGAGATATAAATAAATAAAAAATAATAAAAAATAATTAAAAAATAAAAAAAGAACAAAAGAACAAGATGTGAGCAATTTGGTTGCTCATGATGGTCAGGTGGCCATCTTGGTTACTAATTTTGTTGTACTTACTGGTTACTAATTTTGTTGTATTTTACTGTTTTACTTGCTATTTTTACCGTTATACTAGCTGGTTACTACATTTTTTTGCTATTTTATGATGTTTTACTTATTTTCTTTACTGTTATACTTGATGGTTAATACTTTTTTGTCGTTTTACTTGCTGTCTTTACTGTTATTACTGCTGGTTAGTACTATTTTTACTTTTTTTTGTTCTACTTGCTGTTTCACTTGGTATTTTCTTGTTTAAGCCATTGTTTCACTTGCCATTTGCTATTATATTTTTCTATTTTTGTTGTTTGGTGATGTTGTACTTGTTGTTTTACTGATTGGTTACTATTATGTGTACTGTTTTACTTGTTGTTCTTACTATTTTTACAATATTTTACTTAATTGAATGTAATTAAGCTTGCATAATTTTACAAGTCTATAATTAATCTACTGTTATACTTGTTGGCTACTACTGTTTTACTTACTAGTTACTGTTGCTATTACTATTACTATTTTACTCGTTATTTTTTACTTTTTACTCCTTGGTTGCTACTATTATACTTGCTAGTTCTGATGTTTATTATTATTGTTTTTCACTATTTTATCTACTGTTATAGAGTCATAAAGAGGCAATAAACTTCAAGAATAAAGCATTCCCATATTATGAGGACTTATGTATGATTTATGGTAGGGACCATGCAATTGGAAAAAATGCAAAAGCTCCTACAGATGTGGTGAAGGAACTTGAGATGATAGAAGCTAACAATGAAGCTCAATGAGAGAACTTAATTGTTGAGAATATGAGAGATGATGTTGATGACAGTGTCTCTTTCTTACTTGCTTCACGGAAGCATCCAAAAACTTCAAACAGCTCATCAATATGAAGGAGAAGAAATGAGGATTCGAAAGAGCTTGGAGAACTTAAAGAGCTAACAACTCTTATCGTCGCACAAATGAAAGACTCTTCTAATCTCATGAGTCACGCTATGGGACAAGAAATCAATGACAAACAAGTAGGATTGAGTGAAGAGTTGAAGAAGATTAATGGTTTTACAACGGTAAAACGACTTAAAGCCACCACTCAAATTGCTCGTGATTGTGCGGCGCTTAATGTTTTTTATAGTCCTTGTGATGAGGATAGAGAAACATGGGCTAAAATTTTCCTTAATAGGGAAATTTAACTCATGCTTGGATGTTATGGTTTATTAATGTTTAACTTAACTCATTTGACCACTTGATATTTGAGCACTTGAAATTTGACTAAGCATTTTTTGTTATTTTTTTTTCATATTCTGGAATGTCTTTGAAATTTTAAGATATTGTAGTCATATTTTGCAATTTGACCAAGTATTTTTTATTATTCCATTTGAGCATTTGAAATTTAATATTTTTATAGTAATATTATAGGCTATTTTTGAAATAATATTAATATTTCTTATTTAAAAAGAAATACACTTGATAACAGCACTTGGATAATAATTGGTAAAAGCACTTTTGACAATGATAAGTAAAAGCACTTTTAATAAAAGCACTATAAATGTAGTTAGGATATTGAGAATGAAATATTAACCTTGAGGCTAATTTTAAAATAGTTAAGCATATTTGTAGCTTTTTAATTAATTTAATAATAAATATTAAAAATCTAATACAAGGGTACATTTTTCTAGATAAAAACTTATAAAATTCATTTCCTCTACTAATTCTATCTTAAACCGAACAAAGAAAATTAAATTTCCCACCCTTTTCTTCTCCTTTCCTTTCTCCTCCTCTCTTTTCCTCTCCTCTCCTCTCCTCTCTCCTCTTTTCCTATAACAGAACATGGCCTTAGAGTCTGGGGCAAATATAAATCTTTTTTTTTCCATCTCTTCTAATTTTTGTTGGAAGGTCGTCATGCAATATGATTTTTTTGCATATGGCTTTCTTTCAAATGCACACATTTGCTCTTCTACCCATGTGAGGCCTTCTTTTGTTGATTCATCATTTAGTGTATCAGTGGCTTCTTTATGGATTTCATCAGGATTCTATTTGGGAGAATGGTTCATTCTGAGGACTAGCAGTATTCATGATGTGCTCTTCTTCAGTATACCAAGTATTTGTACCTGAGGAAGCTAGCTAGCTCAATGTAAATGAGGCTAGCTATATAAACTACAAAAAGAAACAGACTTAACAGAGTACAAATCCCTAGTCACGAAACCTCTCAGAAATCAAAATCAGAATAACTAAAGATGGTGTAAAACTTTTATGCAATTTTCTTCTATCTTCCTCATAATCAAAACTTGTATTTGTGAATCGAATAATTCAATAACCGTAAAGAATAAGAAATTGTGTTATTACCAACACTAGTGCACTAACCACTTGCTTTCTAAGTAAGAAGTTAAAATTAATTGTGCTATAATTTAACCTAATTCATTTATTATTATTTTTCTCCAAATCTTTCTTGGCTTGATTTTAAGCTTAAGTTCTATTAACCTTTGACAAAAGGATAAATTCTCGTTTAGTTTCTTCATTTTTGGATTAAGTACTCATTTAGTTTCTACAATTTTTAAAATGCCCCAAGACATCCCTGCTAATAATTATATTACATTCTTGACTTGATTTTTTTTTCTTTATTTTTATAATAATACCTTTGCAGCAATATTAGAAACATAATGAAAAAATAAAATGTTAATTTAATATTAATAGTAAAAAATTAGCATCAATTGTTATTTTACCTTTGGAATGAATTTGGTGATTTGGCATATATATATATATATATTTGTTAATGTCCCTAAGATTGTTGCAAGGGTACTATTGTGGAACGAAAGAAAAAGTAAAGGTAAGACTATAACATAATTATAGAGAATAAACAGGCAATTAACCAAAAATATAGGGAGTAAGCACATGTTTACCCTTAAGAAAATGAACTCTTCTTTTGATTCTTGGAAATTTTATTTTTCTCTTATCTTTGATAAATGTTGAACATGAGGAGTAGAAAGTTGTGTGAAACACACACGAAAGATATATTAAAATTATAGAAAATGATGGTTAAAAGTTAAATCCTCTGCTTTTGGTTAAAAAATTTTAGAAAATGATCTTGCGTAGTTTTTTTTCCTTCTTTATTTTAAACTTGTGAGAACATATTGGGAATGGGCAATTTTCAGAAACCTCCCCCGAGGTTTGATATAATTTCACTTAGGTGGCGAGTTTGATTATATTCTCACTTACCTCCCCTGCCGTTAGTATACATACGATTTGACTGTTAGTTGACGAGGGCAAATATATAAAAGACAAGGTGAAATTATAAAAAAATCAAATAACAATAAAAAAATGGTTTAAAATCTATTGGACATTGTATTAACTGATTAGACATAATATCCATTGTGTAAAAGAGTGTATTTCTCTTTCTCTTCTCTTTCCCCAGTACAAAAAAGTTATGGATGACATTCTCTCACAATTTTCACTGCACTCACCTACTCTCATTTGTTGGAACAAAAAGAAATACAAATCAAGAGCATACATAACCCATGAAGAAGAAAAACATAGGTGGTCGGAGAAGGCCATCGACCGATGACGATCAACGGCGGCCGGAAGATGCCACTGTTATTGGAGTTTGTAAGAGGTTAGTTACTTTATCAAAGTCTAAAATTTTTAAATACCTTTGATTTTTTTCTTTTTGGAGTTTTATAAGTGGTTGTTGGTTGTGTTTGATTTGTCTTGTTCATGGGTTGGTGGTGGAAAAATTGATTAAAAGGAGAATGAGTTTAGCCATATGTGGCCATGAGTTGAAAAAATTTAATTATTAGTTATTTTATGTTTGTGATTTACACCATACATAGCGTAATAAGGCTATAAAGCCAAAAATTTGTTATTGTTATGCAAATGGGTGTGTAAAATAGAAGTAGTCTTAGCTGTAATTTTTATTTTTCCCGCCAAAGTTTGCTTAAGTTGATATGTTTATAAATTTGCAGTGTTTGTGTGCGCCTGTCGCAGAAACACAGTTTATGCGTTTTTGGGTGACAAGTTTGTTTCCCATGCGACAAGACCTTATCGAACTAATACAGACTATGTTTTTGGGTGACAATGTTGTCGCACGTGTGATGAACTGATGTCGCCTGTATTGAGTTTCTATGTTTTTAGGTGACAAAATTGTCGCACGGGGGACAAGTCTTGTCGCACAAAAACACCGTTTTTGTCTGGTGTGCGACAATATGCTTTTGTCGCACATACATTCTGTGTTTTTGGGCGACAGCTTTATGTCTCCCGTGCGACAGTTTTTTGGTCGCACGAACGCAATTTCTGTTTTTTTAGGCGACAACTAGGATTTTTGGGCGACAAGTGAAACAATATTTTTGTGTTTTGTGCGGTGACATGCTCTTGTCTTACATACAAACATTCTGTATTTTTGGGCGACAAGTGTTGTCTCCCGTACGACATTTTTTGTCGCACGTACTCAGTTTTGTTTGTTATCTGACATGCATGTGACATGAAAAACATTAAAAATGTATTACTATTATTATTTTTTCCTTATTATTGTAACTGTTGTTGTTGTTGTTTAGCAATGTCATTATTATTATTATTATTCATAATTATTACTTTACTTTCACTTATTAACGTGTGCTTATTCACATATGATAGAGACGAAAGGCCAGTTGAAATAGACTGCTTTGACTTAGCGGATGAGATTGAGTTTGCTCTCCCTGATTTGAATGATGAGGCTCACATTGAGCAAGTGACGGCAATAGAAGATTTTGTGGAGATGATGGCAACAAATGACGATAGAGATGTCTTTGCATATGAATGTATAGAAGATTTTTGTATATTTTGTATAAATGTGATACTAACACAGTGACAATGCCATGTATAAAGTATAACGCAACTATCTATCATGGCACACTGTTAGTGTAGTTATTATTTTTTTTCTTTTTGTGTATATGGGCGACTGCTAGATGTATAGACTGATGAAATTTAGTCAAATTGTGATTGTGACCAACTGTAAGCTGCGGAAATGCACATGTGACTGTTATTTAAGTGATGGTGTCATTCTTGTTAGTGTTATTTTTGTTGAGTGTTAGAAAATGTATATTTATAAAGGAGAAAATCATCATTTTACATTTCAAGTTTTACTAACAACCCTTACTTTTATGTATTTAAGCTTCTTGCAATTTAATTATGTGTGTTTGATTTTAATTAAGTATTTTATGTATTTTAGGGGCATCATGGTCATTTCACAATAAACGAGAGATCAGACGGCAAAACGGACATCACTTTTGAACTCAGGACGGTCGAAAACCTTAGGAGGAGCATAAAAGGAAAAATGGCACTATTCACATGTACGGTACTGTCTACGTTACTGTTCATGACACTGTTCACATAGACGGATCGATGACGTGGCATTGACCGATGATGTGGCATTGACTGATGAGGTGTCACGATCCTGTTGGGCTAAAATTCTTATGTACTGTTGATGGTGACGTGGCAGCATATCAGTGGACGAAAAATCTCGCGTACGGTACATGCATCACACAGGATTATTTTCAACCAAACCGCGTCACTGTTCACCCGGGTCAAACCGTGTTACTGTTCATCCACGTGGTCAAACCGCGTACTGTTGACTGATGACGTGGCGCAATCCTGAGCGTCCAAACTGTTTTTAATCCGATGGCCATGATTTACTCCATGTATCTATAAAAAGGGGGCTTCCCCCCCCTAATTTGATATCTCTGAATCCATTTTTGGGATCCATTTTCTGTAATTCCTTCTCCATCTTGTATTTTCTACGTATTTTAATAAATTCCCATTTTGCCCCTAGTTCAATTATGAGTAGCTAATTTTCTTTCAAGCTTGGGTTGAAGGTGAAGTCTCAACATGTGTCATGGGCTTTATTTGGTAAATTTATTTTCTTTTCCCCTCTAATTTTTGTGGATGATTTGACTTTTCGTCGACAAATAATAATAATCTTGTCTAGATACCGCCTTGGTTACACCGGCTCTCTAGTACAAGGTTATTATTATTTGGCACGATAAGCCCTTAGCACCATATTGATTAGAGCGAGGTTCATGAGGTGTGGATTCCCCCATCATGATTTAATTGGTATTAATAAGGAATATTTAGCCCATGGTGCATGTTGATACGGATTCAGATACCCAAGTACGTCATTTCAATAAATTCCAGTTTTAGAATTTATTCTCGCCATTTCAATTCCAATTTTAGGATAATCCAAATAATTTTCACCACAAATCCAACCACCCATTTACAAAATTAATTCTACGCACAATTAAAATCCACCTCCTCATGGGATCGACACTCGTCACCATTAGTCTATTCTACAATAGATTCGTGCGCTTGCGAGTCAATAAAATTTACACAACAAGTTTTTGGCGCCGTTGCTGGGGAGGTAAGTAATTTTAATCCATAGAAATAATTTTTGTGAATAATTTCTTTTATTTGTTTTCTTGTATTTTTTTATTAAAAAAAAAAGAGAAAAAAAAAAGTGAATCCGCATTTAGAGGTTAGTATTTCTTTTCTTTTTCTCTTCTTTAAATTTCTGTAATTTAATTTTCAATTTATTTTTCTTTGTAATTTTTTTTAATCTTATTAATTTATTCTTAGTTAATTTATTTCACGTATTTTTTTTGTGTATTTTTATAGTAAGGTTGTAATAGCGCGATAAGGTTAGTATCGTAATTTCTCATTCCTCTTTATTTTTATTTGTTTTGTTCCCATTTATTTTTTGTTCCTTGCATGCATGGTCGTAGGTCATTATTTCCTAATCTTGAACCTATAGACCTTGAATTAGAAAAAACACTTCGCACACACAAGCACGTTAAAAATAAATTTGAAATGGATTTACAAGCACCACAGGAGAGGCCATTTAAGGACTATTTTAGTCCCTTAGCTAATTTGAGCACATCATGTATAAGATACCCAAATGTAGCTGCTAGGAGTTTTGAATTAAAACCTAGTGTGCTAAATTGTCTCCCCACATTTTATGGCCTAGAAAATGAGGACCCATATAATCATCTGAATGATTTTCATGCCATTTGTCAAACTTTTAAATATGAAAATTTTTCAGACGATGATGTTAAACTCAGATTATTCCCATTTTCTTTAAAGGATAGAGCTCGTTCATGGTTAAATACTTTACCTGCTAATAGCATTGCATCATGGGAACAAATGGTAACGAAATTTTTGAATAAATATTTCCCAGTGCATAAAACCAATGCTATTCGCAGGGAAATCTCGGAGTTTACCCAAAGAGAGGACGAGCAGTTTTTCGAAACATGGGAGCGATTCAATGGGCTACTCTTGAAGTGTCCACATCATGGGTACGAGAAATGGCACCAATGCCAATACTTTTTGGAGGGATTATTGCCGAATGTGCAAGAATGGCTAATGGCAACAAGTGGAGGAGAGCTAATGTCAAAAAGTGCATCAGAGATTTGGGAATTCTTCCAGCGACAAGCGGATAATTCCCAACAACGGAGTCGATCACTCAGGAATACTAGAAGAATTAAAGGAGTAAATGAGGTTCAAATTGGCGAGTCAACTTCGGGAATCAAAGAAGTCAAGGAGATGGTTGAAGGTCTTGCTCGACAAATAGCATCGTTGTCGACTGCTAAATCAACAGAACCACATGACCATGACTCATACTCAGATCAAGCCAATGCCATAGGTGTAATGAGAAAGTCATCTAATTACAACCTATACTCCAACACATATAACCCTGGATGGAGAGACCACCCCAATTTTTCATGGTCTCAAGGATTCCAACAGAATGGACCAGCAGCTCAAGCTCCACCAATGCAACCAATTCCTCAAATTCCTCAAGCCTCTCAGCCACCATTTAGACAATACAATCAAAACCAGAACTACTCTCAACCCAGACCATGGGAGGATACATTCCAGAATCTCAAGAATCTTACTCATTCCACGATTGAGCAACAGAACCGCACCATTAATGGACTACAAAATGAGTTGAGAGCAGGCTTCAACTCACAAGCTCAATCAGTTTCAAGCCTCGAGAAGATGGTGAGACAACTTGCTTCTTCAGTTCAGACCTTGGCGATGACCGTTGAGAAAGGTAAATTTCCAAGTCAACCAGTGCCTAATCCTAAAGGAGTGCATGAAGCAACCACTGGAGAGGTCAAAGCAGTCATGACCTTGCGAAAAGGAAAGGAAGTCGACAATAAAGTGGAGATGCTGGTGACAAAATAAAATCAAATTGTACCTGTGAGTGTTGAGGACTCATCACCGGAGGAGAAAGAAGAAACCAACCCACGAGAATACGTTCCCAAAGCTCCATTTCCTCAGAGGTTAGCGAAAGGAAAGAAGGGAAAATCTACAGGTGAGATTCTCGAAATCTTCAAACAGGTAAGTGTTAACATCCCTTTACTTGATGCTATAAAGCAAGTTCCATCTTATGCCAAGTTTCTTAAAGACCTTTGTACTAAAAAGAGAAACATTCATGTTCAAAAGAAGGCATTTTTAACAGAAAACGTTAGTTCTATACTCCAACATAAAATTCCTCTAAAATGCAAAGACCCAGGCTCCCCCACTATCTCATGTAGCATAGGGAACCACACAATTGAGAATGCTTTGTTGGATTTAGGAGCTAGTGTAAATTTGTTGCCTTACTCTGTATTTATGAAACTTGGACTTGGAGAATTACACCCAACTCCAGTGGTGTTACAGCTTGCAGATCGGTCCACGAAAATACCTCGTGGTATTGTGGAGGACGTGCTTATCCAGGTAGACAAGTTTTATTTTCCTGTTGATTTCATTGTAATTGACACTCAACCAATACAGGATTCAAGGAAGCACATCCCTATTATTCTAGGCCGACCTTTCTTGGCAACTGCAGATGCTCATATTCAATGCAGGACCGGAAATATGCAGTTGTCCTTCGGCAACATGACTATGGAGCTAAATATTTTCAACATTGCCAAACAACCTCACAGTGCAGATGATGGAATTGTTGATGTGGATTTAATAGAAACAATAGTTGATAATACTTTTCTTTCAAACCTTAGTGATGATCCTTTACAAACATGTTTAACTCACTTTGGTTTGGATTTTGATATTGACAGATCGGTCGATGAGGTCAACGCTTTACTTGACTCAGCACCATCCATGGACACTAATAAATAGAAGTCAAGAGCTGAACAATTAGCACCATCAGAGAAGAAACTCATCCCATCATCAGAATCACCACTGAAACTCGAGCTCAAACCATTGCCCAACACTTTGGAATATGCGTTTTTGGGAGAAGAAAGCACTCTACCGGTAATCATCTCATCATCCCTTAACGATGAACCAAAAGGTAAGTTGTTGGATATTTTAAAAGAGCATAAAGGAGCATTAGGATGGACCATAGCGGACATAAAATGTATAAACCCAGTAGACTGTATACATTACATTCACCTCGATGAAAATGCTAAATCTACTAGGGAAATGCAACGTCGGTTAAATCCTAATATGAAAAAAGTTGTTAGAACTGAAGTCCTTAAGCTATTAGACGCAGGTATCATTTACCCAATTTCTGATAGTTCATGGGTCAGTCCTGTACAAGTTGTCCCCAAAAAGTCAGGAGTCACAGTAGTTACGAATGCCGATAATGAATTGATACCCACTAGAGTGACTACAGGATGGCGTGTATGCATTGATTATAGAAAGTTGAATTCTGTCACACGTAAAGACCATTTTCCTTTACCATTTATCGATCAAATGCTTGATAGATTGGCAGGCCATGAATTTTATTGCTTTCTAGATGGCTACTCAGGATATAATCAGATTCCCATAGCACCAAAAGATCAAGAGAAAACTACTTTCACTTGCCCTTTTGGCACATTTGCATATAGGAGAATGCCATTTGGATTATGTAATGCACCTGCTACATTTCAACGATGCATGTTAAGCATTTTTTCTGATATGGTTGAACGATTCCTTGAAGTCTTTATGGATGACTTTTCTGTTTTTGGTAACTCGTTTGATCAATGTTTACATCATCTAACACTAGTTCTGCAGAGATGTATCGAGAAGAACTTAGTCTTAAATTGGGAGAAGTGTCATTTTATGGTAAAACAAGGTATTGTTCTCGGTCACATCATTTCGAGCAAAGGTATTGAGGTTACAAAGCCAATGTGGATCTCATTTCTAATCTTCCTCCACCTAAAACAGTCAGAGATCTTTCCTTAGGCATGCTGGTTTCTATAGACGTTTCATTAAAGATTTTAGCAAAGTTTCTAGACCCTTATGCAATCTACTTGCTAAGGATGTACCTTTTATCTTTAATGATTCATGTCTTGTGGCTTTTGAAAAATTGAAGCAGTTGTTGACATCATCACCCATTATTCAGCCCCCAAACTGGAGCTTACCATTTGAGCTCATGTGTGATGCATTTGATTATCGAAGAGAGCAAAGATAGACAAAGAGTTGATCGAATTCCCCATGTTATTTACTATGCTAGTATGACATTGAATGATGCACAGTTGAACTATTCAACTACTGAAAAAGAAATGCTAGCAGTAGTGTTTGCATTAGAGAAATTTCGATCTTATCTCATTGGTTGTAAAATAATTATATTCACATATCATACTGCTCTTAAATATCTTCTCACAAAAAAAGATGCAAAAGCTAGACTAATTCGTTGGGTGTTACTTTTGCAGGAATTTGACTTGGAATTCAAGGATAAGAAAGGCACAGAAAATGTTATGGCGGACCATCTCTCTCGTCTCCATTTTGACACAATCACAGAGCCATTAATATTGAATGAGTCATTCCCAGATGAACAATTGATGAGTGTGGAAGTATTACCATGGTATGCTGATATCGTTAATTATCTTGTTACTGGTCAACTTCCAGAGCATTGGACCAAGCAAAACAAGGCTAAATTCTTTACAGAAATAAAGAATTTCTTTTAGGATGACCCGTATTTGTTCAAGTATTGTGCATATCAAATTGTTAGGCGATGTGTCCCAGAAAGTGAAATTTAGAATATCCTTTCATTCTGTCATGAACAAGCTTGTGGAGGCCATTTCAGTGCTAAGAAAACAGCTACTAAAGTTTTACAATGTGGTTTCTATTGGCCAATTATATTTCGAGACGCTTACACTTTCTGTTCTTCATGTGATAGGTGTCAACGAATGGGGAGCATTACACGAAGGAACATGATGCCACTAAATCCAATTTTAGTGGTTGAGATTTTTGACGTATGGGGTATCGACTTCATGAGACCCTTTCCCCCTTCTTTTGGCCATCAATACATATTGGTTGCTGTTGACTACGTATCGAAATGGGTAGAAGCAATTCTATGTAGAATCAATGATCACAAGGTGGTGATAGGATTTTTGAAAAGCAACATTGTTTCACGCTTTGGATTCCCTCAAGCAATAATCAGTGATGGTGGTGCCCACTTTTGTAACAAAGCATTCAAAGCTCTTTTGTCAAAGTATTCAATCACTCACAAAGTGGCGACCCCATATCATCCGCAAACCAGTGGCCAAGTTGAGATCTCCAATCGAGAAATAAAGCACATATTAGAAAAGACGGTGAGGCCAGACAGAAAAGATTGGTCATTAAGACTTGATGATGCATTATGGGTATATAGAACGGCTTTCAAGACTCCGATTAGGATGTCACCCTACAGGCTAGTCTATGGAAAAGCTTGCCACCTACCTATGGAACTCGAGCATCGTGCATATTGGGCCATCAAGAAATTCAAATTTCACATGCAGCAAGCCAGCTCAGAAAGAAGATTACAACTGGCAGAACTTGAAGAAATTCACAATGATGCATACGAAAATGCCAAAATTTACAAGCAACGAATGAAAGTCTTTCATGACAAGCACATTATGAGAAAATCTTTCACTCCAGGTCAGAAAGTGCTTTTATTCAATTCTCGCCTATTCCTGTAAGTTACGCTCTCGATGGTCTGGTCCCTTTATTGTTCATACTGTTTTTCCACATGGGGCAATTGAAATTAAAGACCCAAAGAACGGTGTCACGTTTAAAGTTAATGGTCAAAGATTAAAGCCATATCTAGAATACCAACCACATGGAGAAGACACCGAAATAAATTTGAGTGACCCACCAGATTTGAATTGATTTTTTTTTTCTTTTCGTTGATTTGATTTTTCTTTCTTTCTTTTTATTATTCTTTTGCTAATTGAAATTATTTTTGCATAAGTGTGTTTGTTTAACTATTAAGTTTTCTCTTATCATTTTTAATCATGAGTACCATACTTAGACCGTTCCTCCTGAACATTCTTAAACCACTTCAACGTGTCAAAACTCATCTCAAAAGGCAGATTCAATTTTGTAAAACACAACGCATTTGGGCTCTACAACCACCAGAGTTAGTAGCCTATGTTGAGAATCTAGAAAGCCAACTCCGAGATATTGAGAGAAGTGTTTACGACATCCAGTTGGAGCTTGAGGTAAATTCAATAAGAGGACGATTTTAATTTTCTTTGTGTGTTTTAATTTATTTTTCTGTTTGTGTGCTTTAGTTTGTTACCCCGGTGAAGTGGCGGATAACGGTACTCCGTGACAATCAAGTTTACTTTTCCATAATAACCGACATTCGAAAAGTATGGATGAAACGAGATTCTAAAGCTTCATATTCCCTTCACTTTCTCAGAATGCCCTCCTTACGATCTATAAAGCTCGGTCCGAACGCATGCGATTACTCATGAGAAATAACATACCTGCTGACATCCGTTGGTTAATCAAGGCTAAAGTATGATTGACAGGTGAGTTACCTCCAAAATTTATTGCATACATGCCTGGTTGTGGTAAAGGAAATTATGCAAGAAAACGACGAGCTCTAAGAATTTCTGTTGCTTGTCATAAGTGTGCCAGAATGAGTTGCGATAAAAACCCATGTTCTTTAGGAATGGTGTCTGATAACAAGGAAGATAAGATTCAATTCATTAGGGATGGCTTGAATAAGGAGTCATTGGATGATATCCTTCTGTCTCTTGAAACGCATCCCAGTGGATATGTACAAGGAGCGATTCTCCAGTTATGGCCATTATTCCAGAAAGAGCATGCATGATATAGTCTTGGGAATCTGACTATAAACGACCATGTTTGCCAGTTTATAAGAAAACTAGATGGGAAGCCCATCCTCGACCCATAGAGGGCGTTCAAGCCGTTTCTGGACGTAAAACCAAAGGAAGATGTGAGCCACAGTCGCAACTACTTGTACATATCTTTTTTACTTTACTGTTATTTTATTTTCACTGTTGTTTTATTGTTTGCATTATTGTCTTTAATAATTTTATTACTGTTTGCTTTTTCCTTTTTACTGTTTCCTTTTTTACTCGCGAGCCATATGCTTTACGCGTTATTTGACACTGACATGCTACCTCATACACAGCTGTGACCCACTGTCACCAAGACTCTTAAATGTGATTTCTTTTGTCAAACACTCACAAATTGTTTTTGAGAAGTATCCTAATGGCAGCTACTCCTAATAGACAATTCAAGAACATTTGTGTGCTTTCTGGATTTAACTATGGCAAACATAAAGAGTTCGTTGAGGCAGCCATAGATCTTGGTCGAAGCATAGTAGCGAGAAAATTACACTTGGTGTATGGAGGAGGTAATCGGGGGTTATCAAAAATGGTCTCAGAAGCAGCTTTTATCAAAGGAAGTCAAGTGTTATGCATCATCCCAAGAGTCTTAAAACCATTGGGCAGTTCGTCTGACTCATCAATTGGAGAAGAGTTAGTCGTCTCAGGTATGCAAGAAAGAATAACCGAAATGCTTAATCATGCTGATGCTTTTATTTTCCTTCCAAGAGATCTTGCAACACTAGAGGCACTTATCACACTAGCATCTTGGGCCCATCTGCACATCCACCAGAAACCCATTGGTTTGTTAAATGTCAATAACTTTTATGATGGCTTTATCGCATTTCTTAACCATGCAATAAAAAACTATTTCATTCCTTCTAATGTGAAAAAACTCTTTATTTGTGCTCACACTGCTAATGAGCTACTTGATATGTTATGCTTATAAACCGGACCTTTGTGTTGAGTGACCAAATAATGATGGTAACAAAGTACAAATTAGATTTAACTCTCTGAATATTTTCTTCACCACCCAGGTGATGTCTTCTAAACTCTACTTCTTTCCTTTAAAACATTGAGGACAATGTTTCAATCTGGTTGGGGGGAGGGAATAGTCGACAATTGTGGAATCTTGGTTAAGTTTTTACTGATTTTTTGTTATAGAAACTAACTGTTGCTAACGTTTTGTGTTGAAGATGGCTGAATATGGAGTGTAGTTACTCTAGAAACGCATCTTCATCGTTTAAAAAAAAAACAAGAAAAAATCATTTTCTTCCTCTTTCTCCTTTATAAATATATATTTTCAAATTTTTGAGTCGAAGATGGCTGAATATGGAGTGTAGTACCTCTAGAAACGCATCTTCTTAGTTAAAAAAAAATTATAAATAAAAAAAATAAAAAAATAAAAAAATAAAAAGTAAAAAAACAAAAAAAATAGGAAAAAAAAATTTCTTTTTCTAATTAATTTTTCTACATCATTTTCACATTTCTGCATGCATATTTTCCTTTCATGTTTAGAATAGGTTGGGGGGTAGAATGTTGTTTAAAAAAAAAATTGTGTTATTTGTTTTAACATTGGATGACATGATTAATTTCAAATTTTAGTATTTGTATTATCTTTGTTTCTGTAATTTCGAACCAAGCATGTTGTAATTTGGGGAGACAAGATGTTGTCTCCCGTGCGACAATGCTTATCTCCCCAAATTACAGAATGCTTGTTTCTGTAATTTCGAGCCAAGCATGCTGTAATTTGGGGAGACAACAACATGTCGCACGGGCGATAAATGTTGTCTCCCCAAATTACAGCATACTTCTCTTGAAAAGTTGGAGCGACGACTGCTCGTCTCCCGGGAGATAAATGTTGTCTCCTTAAATTACAGGATGTTTGCTTGGAGGTGAAATAAAAAACTACAAAAACATAATTTACTTCTCTCAGCAACAGACTATTCCAGTCTCCACCAGCAAGGGATTCAATTTTGCTACAAAAACCAAACCACCAATATTTGACACAAGCTACTATCAACCTATAACACAACACAGATTCTCACCGACCAACATCTCAATGAAATTACAAAAAAAAAGGCAACTCATGATTCTCACCAAGCAACAATCAACTCATTAACACAAGGTATCAAAACAGACATAATAACAATCTTAAATATATGAATGGAAGTTTGGTCGACACAAGATTCAATAATTAATATAAAAGATTAATATATCATTTATAGCATAATATCACCGTTAAATATGTCAATGGCAATCTTCCTCCTAAAATATTGTCCATGCCAATTGTCAAAATTAAATTGTAGCTTGAACATTAAGTACATTGTAAATATTAACATAAACACCCTACAATCGCCGCTTCCGGGTTGTTGTTGAGTCACATCATTAACCCTCACCAGTTTCCAGGGTTCCGCACTATATAAGTTTGGCCGGATGTCGTAAAACCCAACATCTTCCAGCCATTAGGGAAAGATAACTTGAAGTGGCTTCAATAGCTGACCATACGTTTTATCCTCGCGAAACTGCTTCATTGAGTCATAGATAGAGATCTGCTTGCGCCGGAAGTCTACCCGGGCTAAAACCCAATGGTTGTCTTCCAAGTTAATTGGAATTAAAACCTGTAGATGGCAATAAGAATTCCTATCCAATGTTAAGATATCATAAAATCTTGAAATTATTATTATCAGAACTATATTGAACCATGTAGGAACACACACCATATCAACGTCCGCAAACAATTTTGATTTCGTGTCTTCCCAGCCATCAATGTAGGTGTTCAGCCTGGTATAATGCGTTGTGCACAATTGCGCCACTGAAGACATATGCATCCATTTTTGCGAACTGGCCAAAAATGTCTTTCTTGAATAATCTTAATTGTTGTCTCGTCAACTTCCTCTTGATGGCTTCCATGATATTTCTAAATTTAGAGGTATTTGTAATACGCCCAGGGAAATGTTTCGATGCCGGAATCTTCATCCTGCCTGGTTCCTTTCTTGGACCGGGTGGATTACGCTTAGACCGCGGCTTCTTGGCCATTATATCTATAAATCCAATTTTTTATTCATTAATCAAAATCATAGCTCAAAATATTACAAATAAACACATAAACATCTTCGAGGGCAATTTTGTATGACAAGCTTGTCGCACGGGAGACAAGAACTTGTCGCACAACATTACAGACCAATTTCATGCGACAAATAAAAATACTACCAATAAAACCCATCACCGCATGTTCTTTTAGAAGAAACTTAAATAAAAAATTTAAAATAAATGGCCGCATGTCACGCGCGCAATGGCCACATAAGATGGGGCACGCAAAGCGCCAATGACCGCTTCATCGCGCGCATCGAGCTCGTCTAATTACATGCGCGCGACGACTGCTTCTCCTGTGCGCGATGGGCGCTGAAACGCGAACGAGATGAGCCCTCATCGCGCGTGCGTTTCAACGCCCGTCACAGCGTCGCGGTCGCGCGATGGGCCACGAAAGAATGGCTTTTTAAGCCCTTTCTCGCAGATTTTTCGTGCTACATGATGAGCTTACAAAATTTGTCTTCCCATCAATGTGCTATTCTACTTAATCTACTTAAAATGAGACAAACAAACCGTAATAGGCATTTTGTCGAACACCTCATGTGCCATTTTTTACTTACCAATTTAATTAAATCGTTTTTGATATTTACACAACAATCAATCCTAATACTCATCTATAATCAATCTTACACTCATCTAGCTATCAACATCATTTCATTTCATTTCGGTATAAATAAATATGGTTAAAAAAGAAAAAGCAAAATGATTTATATAAAAGGAAGAAGGAGATGGGTTGAATCCAACTTTTTAATCTAAATACTGAGTACTTACAATAGTAATTAATTAAGAGAGCAGATGGGCTTCAGAAAATGTTTGTTTCTTTCCTGTAAAATTAAAAAAAAATTAAAAACATATAAATTAATTGATTAATGGAGAATGGGGGGAAGCAAGTATTGTGTAATATGTGTAGAATATATAGATGGAGGAGAGTCATAGTACCAAGAGCTGCAACTTATTCGGGAAAATCCGGCCAAAATGGGGAGAGCAAACCGTTTCTGTTTTTTGTGTCATAATATTCATTTATTTATATATGAAATACGAAAATAATATTTTATTACTTTATATTATAAATTAAAAACAACAATATATGTGTGTATTTTACTTAACTGCTCTTGTCTCTACATGTTTTTAAAAAAATAATGGAATGAGGAAAAAACCTTTCCAGAGAGAGCAAGGTGATGGGGAAACAAGAGAGAGATTCATTCGTACTAGAGATAGACATTCTCACCAAAAAAAAAAAAAACACATGAACATGAAAATGAATGTGGTGATTTTTTTATTTTTTATTTTGTTAAAATGAGAAACAAAAGGAGTTTGCAATATAAGCATAGCCAAGATTACTGGTAACTTAGCAGAAATATTGCGGCCAAAATTAGCGGAGGTAGAGCCACGCGCTGCCGGAGATCAATTTGCTGTCAAAAGCCCGTCCACCCACCGTCAATTGTTGCCGGAAAAGTCAAGACCTAGGTTGAATTTGGAGAGAAGAGGAGGTAAATGCATGGTACCCTATTTTTGCCCATAAACACACTCATTGGTAAAAGCACCTATATGAAGTTGTTGGCGCCAAATCTTAGGCTTTGTTTAAGTGGTTTGGATATTTTAGTAATTTTACAAGTCAACTAACGGTCAAACCGTATGTATACTAACGACAGGGGAGGTAAGTGAGAATATGATCAAACTTGCCATCTAAGTGAAATTATATCAAACCTCAGGGGAGGTTTCTGAAAATTGCCCTATTGGAAATTGTTTTGATGGCTGTCTTCAGTAGATTAATTTATCTTTTAATTTGCTCTTCAATTTAGTATTTTTAAGAAATAATTTTCTAATAAGGGATTCCTTAAGTTATTAAAATAAAAAATAAGCCAAACGAAAATAAAAATATGCACTCTAATATATTAAAGGACAAATACACTGCATTGTAGTGTAGATTATATTTATTTTTTTAACTTTATCATTTATTAAAATAATTTAAGGGATCTCCTATTAAATAATAACTCTACTTTTCAGTCTTTGCAGTTAATTGATGTTTGCTATGTAATTAGCATGCAGCAAAAATATTTTGAATTGTGTTTAAAAAAGAGCGGAAGATTGAGCCGTAGTCCAAGATTTGTTTGATTATCACATTCTCTATTTCTATATTTTCTTCTCATTTCTTGGATATATGTTTATATTTTCCTTATTTACGCCGATCATATTTCTCAAGTTGGAAAAAGAAGCATCAACCCAAGGAAACTTCCCACCGGGTGGGACAAACTAAGCTTTAAAGAAACTCATTTGGTTAATCTCATCCTAATAATGCATCAAGAAGAAGATGGGCTGAACGCCAAGATAATTAAGTACTCGAGTTTGATTAACAAGGGGAAATTTGAGAACTGGAAAGGGGAAGATTCCAACAAATTAAACATTCAATTTTCTTTAGGTTCAAATGACGTAATTGATTTTATTTATGGAATGAATTGCATGGGTGGATGCTATTTTAATAAGACAACTATTGAATAGAGCAATTACTGAAAGTTCAACAAGAATGGAGGATAAAACTGTAATTTCGGCTAAAATATTATAAAATGGGGTGTTAATATACCAAACGTGGGGTGGAATTATCATCACCCACTTATCGTGTCGTTCTTGGTCCAGCTTGTCGTTAAGTTTAGGTGAAAAGGTGACTCTCAGTTCAAAGGACTTTGCTTTGTAACGACCAACTAGTGATTTTTGAGCTCTTGGACTATATTATTACATGCATTCAAAATACATTACCCACGCAAGAATTATGCGATTGTGAGTTAGACTTATATTTTGTGTATTACACAATACTAATTGTTTTCTTTTGCTTCTAAGAAAGCTGGCTAGCTCTGTGTAAGTGAAGTTAGCTACGTAAGCTACAAAAAGACTGAAAAACTTAACAGAGAAGCAAAACCCTATTCATGAAACCTCTCATAAATCAGAATCAGAATAAATAAAGGGTGGTGTAAAACTTTGCTTACTTGTGACATAGTAAATTTTCTGATCTGCAGATTGATTCTACCTCGCTTCTTTTTGTTTTTGAGGAAATATAATGTTCACCAATGATGTAAGGAGACCTCATGATCTTAGACTACACAGTATGTATAGACAAGACAAAACCTCATATTTCGTACATGGCTAGTAAAAGATTGTATTGATCTTGGACACTTTGCTAACTCGTTTTAATTTTCGACGGAACGAGTTGTTATATTAGTTTCATAAGTATTGCTATTAGTACGTACGAGTCAACCTCCATGTGAAACTGGAGTATTACTTAGCCTGAGCTAGCAGCAAGCAACTCAAGTTGTGTATGACACAGTAAACATGGCAACCACAGCTCTCAAATTGACATTTCTATCATTATTACCACTACAAGAATGCCTCCTCATTGAAGCAGAACTTATCATTTTATAAAAAAAGGAAGAACTGTGAACAAAGTTTGAACAAAAGATAGTAGAAGCAGGAAAAGGGCAGCCAAAAAGGAAATAAATGCCCACGGATTGTTGAAATATGTGTGTCTCAAGTTGGCCATCCATCTGTTCCAACGCCTGCTGCAACGCTTATTCACATCGTAGAACAGTTGCGAGTAATAACTCTCAGGCGAAAGCACCAGAAAGAAACCAATGGTATTGAAAATGTTGGCAATCACTTGATCATCGCCTATGCAGTTTTTGATGATTCCGTGCTGACAAAGTAATTCCACGTCCTTTGGAGAGGCAATGAGGCATTCCAGGAGATTCATATAATGAGTCACATAATTTAGAGTGTCGTCCTTGGAAGAGAACTGCTCATAGACTATGAGATTTCTCCAAAAAGGATCAGATTCATCATCAATATTCAATCTTGGGAATTTCATTACTCCATTTTCAAACTTCACATCAAACAAGCTTTCTTCCTCCGCCTGCATGAACTTAATTCCAGCTTCTTCAAGCTCTGTGGCGCAACGAATCACCTCTCTATATTTTCTGTCTGCTGTCACCTTTGAGTTTTTGTTCCTCATTCTTGAAGGTGAAGGCTGCCAGTTAAGGTGCATAAATTCCACTAGATGTTTGATTTCGATGGGATAATGTTGAGAGTTATGTGCATAGCCGGCACCGGGAAGTGCAGATTCAAAGAACGCATAAATCATCCCATGAAAATCTTCTCTGTCATTTGGCATCATGGTCATGGCGAAGAACTCGTGAAGGACAAAGAAGGGAAGTTGATTTTCAATCAATAGCAAGTCACGGCGCAACCCCTTGACTATCCAACGCAGATTGAAAACGGGGTCATCATCTCCTCGCAAATTTGACATAGAATACTTCCGGAATAGCTCGGTGATAAAGCAAGCATCGAGCAGCATCATTTCCACGAACTGGTCTTGTTTGAGACTGACAGATTCTGCATAACATTTGCGAGCTCTTTCTCCAAGTGCTCTCATTGCTGTGACATACCTTGTGACATTACATTCCCCTCTTCGCCAGAGAAGCACTTTGAGGTAGCACATTTTGTGCTCTTCCATTGCATTTAAGCGACTTTTTCCACGGTGGTATGGACCAATTGCAAGTATATTTGGTTCATAAGCATCTTGATACACATTACGCAGATATGCAGGTACTTCAAAAATACTACGATCAGACCATATTGGAAATCGATCACGAAGCTTTTCGCCAATTTGAATTGATAATTGATCAGCAACTTCATTAGCCATCTGCTTATCATTGCAATTACAATATTATCACACTCGTATGCCATGGTCTTTACTAATAAAATGAGAGTATGAAAAATTCCTACGGCCAATTAAAGAGAAATCAAATGAAAAGTCAGATTATGATTGATGCTTCATTGAACTTACTTGTCTGAAGGCAACAATTGCTCAAAAATGAAAAGTCAGTTTTTGATGGCTTTCTTCAGTGGATTCATCATTTAATTTGCTCTTCAGTTTCAGTACTTTTTAAATCTTAAGTCGCAGCTAATTGATGTTCGCTATATAACTAGCAACAAATTAAATTGAAACTGCTTAACAGAGAAGCATATATTCTTCAAATCCTCAGAAATCAGAATAAGCAAAGGTGGTGTAAAACTTCTACGCAATTGTCAATAATGCTGATAAAGGGGAGTTTGTGAATCGAATAATCCAATAATCATGACTAAAGAATAATCATAATATGCACTAACAAGAAATTGTGCTATTAACAACAGTAGTTAAAAATTGTTATTTACAAACTCGCACAAGATGCGAGTTGTTGATAGTTACAATCTGAAATTGTTGAAAATGTTAAAATTGAAATTGTTGACATTTCTTTTTTCTTTTTTTCTGAAATTGTTACAATTTAAGTGATATATACAAGCGACTCTACTTACTATATTGCCTAATTAAGCTAGGTCCAATGATTTTCAAACAGCTCTCTTTTACTAATCATCCGGATTCAAATTTAAAAAGAAGTAAGGCTTCATTTCATGATTTTAATAAACTAAGATCAAAATAAAGAAAATCTTGTGGTAATTTATTTAAGAAAAATAATTGTACCCGAGGTTTTTGTTGGATCGAGGCATTTGCAACTCATGTTACTCTTCTCCGGCATCAGCATGCTGTCATATTCCCCACCTATCAAACATGCGATCCCAGCAGGTCACCCATTTTACCCATTATTCAATTTCTCCAGCTTCAGCAGCATGCTCAAGTAAGGAATTTTCAAGAAACTGCTGCCGCATTTCTCTGAAAATCAATTGGTACTCAGAGAATAGACATTAAATCATTTAACTTCATTCTCCGTTGTCCTATTGCTAGACCCCATAAGGCCAATAATTCTTAAGATGAATTTTGATGCTAATAAAATATGATTTGAAAAAAATTGGAACTTTTAACATAACTACTTAGTTTAGTCTACACGTCAAATAAGTGCAAAATATCAACCATTTAATATTTTTTAACCTTCAAATTACATGCACCATTTTCGTTAATGGTTGGTTCCTTTCTCACGAATGTTCGAAGTTCTCCATAATTATTTATAACAAGGTTGTCATATCACAATCTTTATAACAACGGAATAGTAGATTGAAGCAGAACAAAAACACCTTATTAAATGAAAGTCGAGTAAATTGAAAGCACATTTTTCAGACAAGGTTGTCATAAATATTTTCATTGAAAAAAAATAAATTTAGAGGCATTCATTCAAAGATTCATAAAATTAAAAAGTAAAATTACAAATCTATTTACTTTTTAAACTAATTTCAAGCTGCTCAAATAACACAATTCTATTAAAACTAGGATAACAAGTACAACTCAGAAACTTGTCTCACGGATCATTACGGCTCCGTTAGTTAAACTTTTTCAATAGATGTGAAAAAGCTTAATTTTTTTAAAAATATTTTTCTTATTAACATGCAATTGAGAACCCGAGCCTCCTTACCACTGGACCTGGACCTGGCTTGTGGAAAAGCTTAATTACCAATGCAAGAAACTCTCTTGACTCGGCGACCCAGCGGGAAGTGAGGGTTCCCTTGCAGTACTGGATTTGATCCGGGCTGACTTGGATTTAGCCCATTAGCGGTAGCAGGAGCCGTTTGAATACTGTTTTGCTGATTTTGTTGAGATTGAGAGGAGGGCTCTTGGTGGGATTTATACATTTTTTCCGTCCTCTCTGACTTTTGTTCAAAGGACCTACATGAAAAGTCAAGAAGAATATTATCCCAATCCCCGTGATTGGTTGTGATTTCTTTCTTCGCTTCAGGACTTGTCATCTTGGGCTCTTTACTGGACTGGCTAGTATGGTTCGCTTTGTGCGTGCGCTTTGATTCTGATTGTTGTCGCCGGCGTATGATTTGATCAGGCTTCTGTTTAGTAGAATGGCCTTTCTGATGACTAGTACTACTCATGATTTGTTCTTAGCAAAAAATTTGCTCAATGTAAATGACTAGCTAGCTAATTGACGTTTGCTATAGCTGCTACAGAAACCCTCAAAGACGTAATTGAGAAGAAAACATATTTATGATGAAACCTCTCAGGAATCACAGTGAAGCTGGTGGTGCAACTTCTCTATTTGAGACTTTTTTTTAATATTATTGCAGAAGAGGACCGGAATTAGTGATTTCTACTTTGTTTGACAAAAAAAACAAAAGAAATTTTGATTCTTAATTTTGTAAAACTCCAATTGCTGGGGCCAATTATTAAAGAGAAATCAAATGAAAAGTCAGTTTATGCAGATTGATCCTACCTCTTCTTTATTTTTGATGAAATTCAATGTTGACTAATGATACAAGAAGAGCTCATAGTAAAATGTTTGAATGCTATCGTTCTCCAGTTGCTTTCATTCCCTCCTCTTTCTTTTCTGATGAAAGTAAGATGTTAAGTAATGGTACAAGAAAACCGGCCCCATCATATTCAAAAGATTCTGAGTTGATGATATTCTGTACATGGCTAAAAAAAAGGATAATAAAAAGAAAATGTGGGTTGACCAATAGATTTCACGATAGGTATGGGTTGACCAGACTTGATCATATTCTGTACATGGCTAATAAAAAAAGATTGCAGCTGACCATATGATCAAATCTAATATGATCAAGTTTAATTTCACGGTAGGTATGGGTTGACCAGACTTGATCATAACTAATATGATCAATAAGAATTCTGAAGAGAAAAAATTTACCTTTTTTTACTTTTAATAGGATAGAGTTTAAGTTGGGCCTTTATAAAATAAATTACCAGGCCTTTAATAAATACAATTAATATTAAAATTAATTTATATATGTTAGATAAGTAATTGAATTTAGGAAGAAATTTTAGTCCATCAAGATAAAATTAATTTATATATGCTCGATAAGTAATTGAATTTAGGAAGAAATTTTAGTCCATCAAGACTAGCCCCCGAGATCACTCGTTGGATTCGTCGATGTTCTTATTACTTAAACTTGATCATATTAGGTATGGGTTGACTAGACTCGGTTCGAGGTTTGGGAATGCAGCTGCGTAGAATACTTATTGGGAGAGTTTTGCATCCTAATGGTCTTATCCAACTCCAATCTGGATTACTCGGGGTTTAATGTGGTCTTCGGATACCAAATTTTTTAATATAACAAAAAAAAGTTAAAAAAAATTATTTTTTTTAATAATTGAAAGTGTTGGCGGCTTGAAATTTAATCAAGTTAATTTTTTTATCTTCAGAATTCTAAAAAATAATTTGACTCATTTAACTTCTTTTCCAATTAACTCAACATTCTACATCTAGAATCCTTAAAGCCTAAAAGAAACCAACAATATTTCATGTTTAGAAATCTTCAACACTGAAGGTTAGAAAATACAAATCTTCTTTTAATTAAGTTCCGACACGTTTTCTTAATTCTTAATCTTTTATTCATAATTGAGGATCAGCTACAATTTTTAAAGAACCCAAATACTTAAAATTATACAGCACAGATCTAAGATATGGAATCTCATATGGTTTGGTTCTTTCCGAAGTATAAATTTAAACAAGAGCCTACGTAAAATTCCTAGCTAGGGCCCGGCCAATCTAAGAGACATCAAATTCAAAGTTGAATTATAATTAATTAATTAATTAATTAATTAATGCTTCGTTGGACTTACTTCAAACATAAATCAAAGGGTCTAAATTACATCAGTGTATACAATAAAAGATAACAAAACTCATAGTATATTTTTGTGTTCATTTCCTTTGGTGATTCACACTCTTATCTTGCATTATTCTCGATTTTTCTTGGCCCAAACCTTCTAGAGGCTCTCGTGTCAACCTTATTTGCCGCAAATTTTCAATTATGGTTTCCCCTCAAAATCCACTTCGTTGGGGCATTCTGTCGAGCACCTATTAACATATATCAAACACCTTGTTTTAACTGTTACAAAGTTGTGAATGATACAATAAGCATGCCAGCCACAAATCTCAAATTGACATTTATTTAAAAGTTTGTTTACAGCTACTTCTATATTCCATGGCCTTGCGCTTGTTGATAATAAGAAAGAACTGCAAACAGAGCTTGTAGCAACGTTAGGAGACGTAGGACAACAGCAGCAAGAAAGGAGATGATTGCACATGGAGTGTTGAAATAATTGTGCCTCAATTTGGCCATCCACTTATTATGGCGCCAACTGCAATGCGAATTCACTTCGTTAAAAACCTCACGGTAATAGAACCGCTCACCGAGTACAACACCATCACAAAGCTTGTTAAATAAGGTTGCAATCGCTTCATCATCTCCTAACAAAATATCAATTATTCCCTGACGACGGAGTAATTCAGCATCCTTTGAAGAGTTGATGAGGCAGTTCAGGAATTCGACATAATCTATTACATGCTTCAGATTTATGTCTTGGGAACACTGCTTATATGCAATGAGATTCTGAAAAATAGTTTCTGTAGCATCACTAATTTCCAAGGATGGCATCTTCATTACCCCATTTTCGAACTTAATATCGAACAAGGAATCATCCTTAAGGACATCCACCTTCCGGAATTGGATTCCAGCCTCTTGAATCTCTGTGGCAGAACAAATGAAGCTCCAGTAACTATTATTTGTGCCATTATTCCCATACGCTTCAATTCCTCCACGTGATGGAAGACAGTTATCGTGTATTAAATCGACCCAATGTTTGATTTCATTTATGGGATAAACATCAACTTTATCAACAATATCTCTTCGACAACCTTTCCCTGGTAATATGCCATTGAAAAAACGCAGGATCATGACAAGAAAGCTTTCGTTCCTTGGATCGTTAGGCATCTAAGAAATGATGAACAACTTCCAAAGAACAAAAATGGAAGTTGATAAGCAAAATCATATCTCGTGCTATGGAAGGCAACATCCAACCCAGTTTAAAATTTGGGTCATCATCTCCTCTCAAATGCTTCAACCTAAACTTGCGAATAACCTCAACAATAAAGCAACCATCGAGAAGCATCATTTTCACAAACTCATCTCTGTTTAAACTTATCGATCCTCCATAACACATTCGAGCTCTGTCTTCCAATGCCCTCATGGCCATGACATAGTCTGACAGAGGTATACTAGTACGCTCTAGAAGTTTTTTAAGATAGCAAGTTTTGTGCTCTTCAAAGGCCAATAATTGATCTTTACCGTGATGATAAGGACCAATTGCTAGTATTTCTGGTTCATAAGCCTTTTCATTTAACTTCCGCAGTACATCAGGCACCTTGAAAATGTTGAACTGATCAGATGGTGTAGCAGTTAGACGACGAAGCTTTTCCCCAACAAGATGAAGCACCATGTCAGCTGGTTCACTAGCCATGCCTTGATATGTATTTAAGTCACAACATGAAGTACTATAAAATTTCAATAATGTTGAAATCTGCATTTGCATAAATTATTGACATCCACAGAAGACACAAGTACCTAAATTTTTTATAGAAGTTACTATGAATGTCAAGAATTATGTCTGAATTTTAAAAATTCCGATGTGTAATAACTAACAACTAGTGACTAATAATAGTTTCAACATCTAAGAATTATAGTTACAGCACTACTTGTACAACAGCAGGGAGTGAAACAAAATCATCAATATTCAATAATAAACCATTAATTGAATGACCAAAAACAACTCAAAAAATTATATATTTGTTTCAATTTCAATTCTTTATATCCTTAGGAATAATTCCTACCACACAAAGCCAAATCATGGATCTCGATTGTCACACGACTAAAGAAACTAAGCAAAATTCATATGAAATCGATTAATGCTTCAGAGTTATAAGATACATTATTCTAAACAATTTTGTGATAACTTATTTGTTTGAAGGCTACCGTTCTTATTGCTTGACGAGATCGCAACCTTACTGGTGCAATGAATCTTGCTTGACGAGATCCCAATCTTGCTATTGCAAGGAATTTGATCCTGTGTTTTCTTTTGATGAAATAAAGTAAAATGTTTACTAATAATACAAAGGAGGAGACTGCATGCAGAAAAAGGCTATAACCCACCAAAGAAAATAAATTTGTACTGTAAGTTTTTCTTTCTTTTATATTTTCAGCTTCTTATCATTAAGCAAATAATAATAATAATAATAATAATAATAATAAAAGAAGGAAAAAGGCTATATTATCCACCAAAAACAATAGAAGTTTCTTAGAAAATTTATGGAAATACTTTTCGCTTTTCAGTTTCACCATAAGTCACTCTCAACTCTCTCAACTTTCTTATAAAGTTAACCAATTACGTAAGTTTTAGACGCTCCGGAGACAGCACCCAACATCCATCACCCGCTGTCAGGATGCTCACTGTCGCCCATTTTTCCGGCCATCTCCCACCCGCCTTCAAATCCAACGACAAAGTCAACAATTTGCAGCCCACAACACACCACTTACAACTTGCCAGCCACACGTGTTTTTATTTTTTCAATCAAATCAGGTGAAATGGCATCAAATAAAACAAAACATAAAAGGAAAAATCAATCAAAGACATTTAAATCACTTGGTGTGCCATGAACTTTAAACCTCTATTTCTTCCAAAATTATCAATTTTTTTTGCTGCCCAATTCAAACACTAACACTCTTTAATCGACAATAAATCATCAAGAATCAAGTCAAATGAATAATGTTAAGTCGTGGGCAGTGGTGAGAGATGGGAGGGGGTATGTTTTGTTTTGCTTTCGTATTTTGGTTGATTAAAGGTAAATGTGTCAAAATGGCATGAAGTTGGTTATATTTGTAAGAATTAAGGGAGAGACTTCTTTGGTAAATTAAAAAATGTTCATTTCTATAAATTTCCCAGATTTCTTTATCTTTTTTAATTAGGAAGTATAACGAGACTGCCTTTTTTTTTTTTTCCTGATGAACGAGACTATCGCTTTGAAAATTCATTTATATGTTTACAAAGTTGGATTATCTCTAGCTTAGAGCCAACTAACCACAATACTTGGATCCCTATTTTTCTATCAATGTTGAAGATTATGCAGACAATTAATGGGTGACCGGTAAATAGGTTACAAACTTAGCAAATAAAAAACAGGTTTCCTTTCTTTTCAAATGAATATATACCAGTAACACTTATTTTTGAAAGAATAATAACCTGTTTGGCACAATAACTCTGCAATATTACATTTAGTAAAAAGGATACCTACACTTTTAATATTTGAGAAAATAGTCATGTACAGTGACGAGGCTGTGCCGCTCTAGCCCGTCTAAAATTTGGAAAAATTTACAAAAATGCCATTATGCAAAAATTTAAAAAATTGTCATTGTTTTATTTACAATTGTATCACTCTATTAATTTACAACTTTGTCATTCATATAAATAAATTAAAAAATAGCACTTACTTCATTCAAGATTCATTATTGTGCTCTCTTTCTTGGCTTCGTCAGTTTTTCGTCTTCTTTTTGGTAACAATAGATAATAAATTTATTTTTATTCAATCATTTTCAATATATTTATTAACTGTAAGGTAGTAAAAACTAAAGATCATATTCTTTAGTTTTTGTTCCAATTTCGTTGCGTAAGACTAAATTATTGTTAGGCTAAATGAAGACAATTTACTCATTGAATTCTAACATTCAAAATTTTAAATTGATTATTGATAGATTAGAGATAGATCATAGATTCAATATAGTATATTATAAATAATGTTAATTTTTCAATCAATAAAATGTATCTCATGTGTTATTAATATTAAAATTATTTAATATAATATTGAAAATAATTCAAATTTTTATATATTTATTTTAATACTATGTTTCAATAAAATTTAGTTTAATGTCAAACAGGATTGTACAGTATTAAATTTTTTTTAAACATTGAGATTATTTTAAAATGTATTTATTGTTACATTTATTTTAATATTATATTTATATTGATTATAAAACATTGGAGTCAATTATTTTAAGCTAATAGAATCAAAGGGTATTATAATCAAAAGGGAAATTTGATATTCTTTATTAAAAACTTGGGGGTCTATATGATCATTTTTCCAAGCCTTAGAGGTATAGATGTTCTTTTTCCTTAATTTATTTTCAAATGCATTTTTATCATTTTTAATAAATCGAATAAATCATATAAATCAATTATTCAGGCCTTTCAAAAAAGAATAATAAATAGTAAAAGTTTTTCGAAAATATAAAAGTAAAAGTTGATCTCTTGATCAAAAAAGGGTAAAGGTTGTTTGTCGGCTCTGCTTAATTTAGAATAATAATATAATATGTCTTTTTGTGCTGATGAACGCAATTCAAATCACCTTTACCTTCTGTCATTGCCTTGGGCATCCGATTCAATCCACAGTCTTTGCATTCAGGATATAGTTACGACGAAAAGGTTTTATTTTAACAGAGGGAAAATGACACCTACATTCCCTTAGTTTGAAGAGATGTACACTTTAGTTTGAAGAGACGTACACTTACAACTAAAATTTTAGAAAATGGTCATACAAATTTTTTTGATCATTTTTTTTACTCTATTTACTTTAAAAAAATTGACTCTAAATTTTATAATATATAACAATATCTAAATATTATTAATATGCCAATCAGTTTTTGTTAATAGTAAAATTTAGTTAACCCAAAGATTTTTTTTATAAATATACTTGTAATAGAAACAAGTGTAACAGTAAAAGTAAATAATAATTTTCATTTTGAAAATATTTGAAATATTAAAATAGTTATTTTAATATTATAGGTATATTTAAAAGTTTTTATTATTAATGTATATTTAAATTTATTAAAAGACTTTAACGTTAATTTTTTTAATTACTATATTGAGAGGGTATAATGGTAAAAAAGCATAAGCGCGACAACATGGGCCTTTATGAAACCTTAGGGATCTCTGTGTTCATTTAAGCAGACCATGGTGGCGTATGTGTCTTTTTTCCTTTAATAAACTGTCAAAATCTATCTATAATATTATGTGCATATCAACGTATAATATGAATATATTTATGTGCATGTCCTTGTTTCTCAGGTGACAAAGTCAAAGATAAAATGAAATTATGCAGAGAATTCACTTGGTTCAAAATATTTATATTAAGATTTTAAAGTCTTATGATTTTATTTCTTATTATTTGTATCGTTATTGGATTTGTAACTTGAAGTTTTGAGGTTTCAAACTTCGAATATTGTTAAGGATCATGAATTTGTGATATTTTATTTTGTTTGATTTTTTATGTTTATCAATCATTTATATAAAATATTATAATGGTAGATGAAAAAATTTAAATGAATCCAAATTTGAATTGAATCGTTTATTAATTTTATTAATAAATTAAAATAAATATTTATTTAATAAACAAATCAAATCTAATCTTGTATTTACTATTGACTATCCTACACAACATGGGAGATTAGATAAAGAATATTATTACCACTCTTTTGGTGGTGTCATACTTCTACACAATTTCCATCCATCTTTTCCTATTCAATAATCACAATCGACAGTGCAGAGATTGAAAAGAAGCAAATTGCTCCAAGAATCTAGTACAAAAACTTGGGACAAAACATAACAATTACAAGTGTAAGAATTCTACATCCATAATAAGTTTATAATCTTGAATAACAATCTTTATAACAAAAAACACTATATTAAATGGCAGTGGAATAACTTAACAAGCGGGGTTGTTGAATTCTACCATTCAACAAGCGGGTTTTCGCCAATCTAAGGCAGACTATTCATTATTTGTGAAAACTAATGCCACTTTTTCAACTTTTGTGTTAGTTTATGTTGATGATATTATTGTAGCAAGGAATGATGCTGTCGAGGTTATCAAAATTAAAGATTTCCTTGCACAAAAATTTTACATTAAGGCATTAGGGAAGTTGAAGTATTTCTTGGGAATTGAAGTGGCACGGTCATCACGTGGGATTTTTTTGAGTCAGCGAAAATATGCCTTGGATATTTTAAAAGATGCTGGTTTACTTGCTGGACGAGTTTCTCATTTTCCAATGGAACAACAACTTTGTCTTTCACCTACGGATGGCGACACTTTATCAAATCCTTCAAGTTATCGACGTCTCGTGGGTCAGTTGATCTAACTCACAGTTACCAGGCCTGATATTGTCTTTGCAGTACATGTTTTAAGTCAGTTTATGCATGAACCACGCACTACTCATATGGATGCTGCCATTCGAGTGCTTCAGTATTTAAAGGGCTCACCAGGCAAGGGTATCTTATTATCTTCAACTAGTGACTTGCATATCCGCGGTTATTGTGATGCAGATTGGGGTAGTTGTCCTACTACACGTCGGTCTGTTACTGGTTATTGCACTTTCCTTGGTACCAACCCTATATCTTAGAAGACAAAGAAGCAAAATGTGGTCTCTCGATCTACAGCAGAAGCTGAGTATCACTCCTTGGCTGATCTTTCATGTGAATTACAGTGGCTTAAAGCACTTTTTGCTAATTTGGGGCACCTTCAACATGCTCCTATGACTGTTTATTGTGATAATCAATCAGCTTTGTACATCGCCGAGAATCCTGTCTATCATGAGCGAGCTAAACACATTGAGTTGGATTGTCATTTTCTGCGAGAGCGTGTGCAATCTAATTTTTTATTACCGCTACATATTCCTACTTCTATGCAAGTAGCTGATGTGTTTACTAAGCCTCTCGGACATGCTCTCTTTCATCATCATATATGCAAGTTGGGCGTTGTTGATCTCCACGCTCCACCTTGAGGGGGAGTATTAACGTATAGAAGTCGGTTTTGTATTTAAGGAAAATAAATTTGTAAATTATTGTGAATCTATAATTTTAGACAACTTAGGATTCTATCCTTATTAAGGCTTTAGGATTGTACATCTATGTATATGCAGTAACGTTAATGTAAAAGTAGTAAAGAAGTTCTATTCCTCAACTCGGTTCTTTATTTTACAAGCTCATTTGTCAAACGATCGAGATTGCGATAATAAAATGAAGATTAAAGAGGCATTCGTACAAAGATTCATAAAATTAAACATCTCTTTTCCTGGGACGCTTGGGATCTTTAAAACAATTTTTCCATTTGGCACGCCAAATCATTTGTCAAACGATCGAGATTGCAATAATAAAATGAAGATTAAAGAGGCATTCGTACGCAGATTCATAAAATTAAACATCTCTTTTCCTGGGACGCTTGGGATCTTTAAAACAAGTTTTCCATTTGGCACGCCAAATCATTTGTCAAACGATCGAGATTGCAATAATAAAATGAAGATTAAAGAGGCATTCTTACGCAGATTCATAAAATTAAACATCTCTTTTCCTGGGACGCTTGGGATCTTTAAAATTAAACATCCCATGACTTCTGTTTGAAGTGGGCTGTTCCTACGCTTCTAGTTCCATCTCTTCCTTAATCGTGTCCTCCTTCGGGAACCTACGTACGGGCAAATTTTCTGTTGATTCATTATTTAGTGTAAAAGTGGCTTCTTTCTGGATTTCATCAGACTTCGGCTTAGGAGAAGGGTCTTTCTGAAGAATAGTAGTACTCATGATGTGCTATTCTTCAGTGTACTACTATATAAGCTAGCTAAGGTCAGTGTAAATGAGGTTAGCTATATAAGCTAAAAAAGACACAAAGACTTAACAGAGAAGCAAAACCCTATACATGAAACCTCTCACAAAGCTGAATCAGAATAAATAAAGGGTGGTGTAAAACTTCTACGCAGTTTCCTCCCATCTTTCTCATAATCAAATAATGCTGATAAAGGTGTACTAACCACTTGCTGTCTCTATAAGAAGTTAAAAATAAATTGTGTTCTTCGGATTTAACCTAATTTATCAGTATTTTTCTCCAAATCTTTTGGCTTGATTTTAGGATGAACCTTTGACAAAAGGATAAATTTTTGTTTAGTCTCTTTATTTTGGGTTAAGTATTCATTAGTCCCTATATTTTTTAAAATGCCCCAAGACATCTTTCTAATAATTATGTTGCATTCTTGTCTTGATTTTTCTCTACTTTTACAATAATACCTTTGCAACAACATTAGAGACATAATGAAGAAAATGTTAATTTAACATTAATAACAAAATATTTACATCAATTGTTATTTTACTTTTAGGATTAATTTGGTAAAGTGATTTTTTTTAGTTAATGTCCCTAAGATTTTTGAAAGGTAATTATTTTAAAAGTAAAGAAGAAGTAAGGGTAAGGCTATAACATAATTATAGGGATTAAATAAGTACTTAACAAGAAATATAGAGACAAAACGAACATTTACGCTTGACAAAATTAGCTTTTTCTTTGGTTATAGGAAATTTTATTTCTCTCTTATCTTTGATGAACATGAGGAATAGAAAGTGTATGCAACACATATGAAAGAATATGAAAATTTTAGAAAAATGATGGTTTGAAGTTAAATCTCTGTTTTTGGTTTAAAAATTTTCAAAAAATGTTCTTGCATAGTTTTTCTTCTTTTTTATTTTAATACTTGGGCCGACATAATGGCAATCGTTTGATGGCTTTCTTCAGTACATTAATTCATCTTTTAATTTGCTCTTCAATTGCAGTATTTTAAGGAATAATTTCTAAATGAGGAATTCCTTGAGTTATTAAATTGAGGAATAAGTCAAAATATTAGAAAAACACTCACTCTAATTTATTGTAAGATATATTTTACTTGTGTTTTAATTTATCTCTTACTTTAATAACTTAAAAGATATCTATTAAATAATGACCCTACTTTGAAGTCTTTGCATAATTGATGTTCGCTATATAATTAGCACGCAACAAATTTTTTTGAATTGTGCTTAAGAAAGAGCGAAAGATTGGGCAGTCGTCGAAGATTTATTTTATTATCACATTCTCTGTTTCTATATTCTTCTCATTTCTTGGATATATGTTTATATTTTCCTTATTTACACCGTCATGTTTTTCAAGTTGGAAAAAGAAGCATCAACCCAAGGAAACTTCCCACCGGCCGGAACAAACTAAGCTTTGAAAAAACTTGATTAGTTTGGTAATCTAATCCTAATAATGCATGAAGTAAGATGCAGTTGGACGCCAAGATAATAAAGTACTCGAGTTTGTAACGAAGGGGGATTTGAGAACCGGAAAGAGGAAGATTTCAACAAAACATTCAATTTTCTTTAGGTTTCAAATGACATAATTGACTTTATGCATGGAATAAATGGCATTGGTGGATGCTATTTTGATTTTAAAAAAAAATTGAATAGAGCAGCTACTGAAAGTTCAAACAAGAATGGAGGATAAAACTGTAATTTCAGCTAAAAAATTATAAAATATTCTGTTATTATACCAAACGTGGAGTGGAATTATCATCACCCACCCATCGTACTGTTCTTGGTCCAGCTTGTTGGAACTTTAGGTTAAAAGGTAACTCTTAGTTCAAAGGACTTTGCTTTATAACGAACAACTAGTGATTTTTGAGCTCTTGGACTATATTATTACATGGCCTTCATAATACATTACCCACGCATGAATTATGTGATTGTCAGTTAGACTTATCTTTTGTGTTTTACACAATACTAATTATTATCTTTTGCTTCTAAGAAAGCTGGCTAGCTCTGTGTAAATGAAGTTAGCTATATAAGTACAAAAAGACTCAAAAACTTGACAGAGAAGCAAAGTGGCCGCGGTTTTGTGGCTTTTGTGGGGTGGTTATGGTCGGTGATTGACGTCGACGATGCTGCTATGTGATCGCCGGTGCGTGATGAATGTGATGGTGGGTTTTTATTGATGGTAAGGCGGCGGATATGGTGGGACTCGCGGGGTTTGGTGGTTTCGCGCTGTTGTTTGTGGTTGTTCAGGGGCGGAGGCTGGTCAGATTTTGGTCAGTGAAAGCCGGAGAGTCTGGTATTGGTATCCTTTGGTGGTGATGATTGCTAGATTTTTTTTTTCGTGCGATTGGCACATAAATTCTCTATGATTATATCTCGTTCCAATCGAAATGGCTTAGTAACGTTTTACAACGACATTAGATGATGTTTTCTAATTTAAATGACTCTGTACAAGAGAGATTATAATAGACATTCTTAAAGAGAATTACAAAGTAATCAAAAACTTCAACTAAAATAATGACAAGATGTCCCTATTTAAATAGATTAAATTTACTTCCGTAAATTAACTCAAATAAAAAAATAAATCACAATAATAATATAAATAAAAGACTAAACACAGACATGAACTAAAATGAAAAGTATTAAAAAATCTAAAATAAACAAACTCCGAAATCTCCTAAACATGTCCTACATCAATTGTTCAATCAAGTTAAAAATTTAAAATTAAGGCCCTTAAGAGTAGGGGTGTTTGCGAATTGGACATCAATCCGTATCCGATCCATGATTTTACGGATTATAAATTTTTAATCCAATCTAATCCACGGATTAGTGAAATTTAATCAAAATTCAATCCACACGTCTGCAGATCGGATGCGGATTTGACCCAATCCATCATTTTGTGGATTGGTTTGCAAGCAAAAAGTTTTTAATTATGTCCTTTTCCATGAACTAACTAAATAAAAAAATTAATATAAAAATAATTTTACTACCGATCAAATTTAAAATTAAATAAGATTTAAATAAATTAATTGTTTAAACAAAGTTAGAAAATACATTCAAAGGTTGAAAATATAATACATCAAAAAGAAAAAAAATCTCATTTGTTTAGATCAGTACATAAAAACTAACTGATTAGAAAGCTATATTTTTTGAGTTATTTATTTTTATTTTATGTTATTATCGGATAAGATATAATATGGTGTTAATGTAACTATATTTTAATTTATTTATTATTAATAAGTATAATGCCATATTTGCAAGTGTAATTTTTATTAAATAATTTTTTTCAGATTCGCGGATTTTTACAGATTTACAAAAGTAAATCCATATCTTATCCACTGACTATGCATTTTCAAATTTTCAATTCAATCCAATCAACCAATCTACATATTAAATTTTTATGGATTGGATTTCTACAGATCACACGAATTGAGTGAATCAGATTGGATTCTGAACACCCCTACCTAAGAGTGTTTTCTTATATGGGCCATTACATATTGGGAGGTATTGTTAACCCAATAATGATATATGAACCAAAAATAGCACAAAATTAGTACCAAATACACAAAAGACAAAAAAAAAAAAAAATCTTTGTGTTATAGTGAACTGTTTTAATTTTTTTCTAGTGATGACGTGCTAGATTTTGTACTACTTTCTGCACACGTACAATTGTTGTTGTTTGCAAGAATAATTATTCTTTATAGATTTCAGTTTTCTTTGGATTTCAAACGACATAATTGATTTTATGTACTGAATTAATCAGATCATAACAGCAATTAATGAGAAGATACATAAATGAATGGATTAATTTATGTTTGAATAACACTTTATCAAAATGAATTTCAATATTCATCGATATTCAATCTTGGGAATTTCATTACTCCGTTTTCGAACTCTACATCAAACAAGCTTTCTCCATCCGCCTGCATGACCTTAATTCCACCGTCTTCAAGCTCTGGCGCAACGTATAACCTCTCTATATTTTCTCTCCGTCACATTTGAGTTGTTGTTCTTCAGTCTTGAAGGTGAAGGCTTCCAGTTAAGGCGCATAAATTCCACTAGATGTTTGATTTCGATCGGATAATATTGAGAGTTATGTGCATAGCTTGGACCGGGAAGTGCAGATTCAAAGAATGCATAGATCATCCCATGAAAATCTTCTCTGTCATTTGGCGTCACGATCATGGCGAAGAACTCGTGAAGGAC
Organism: Citrus cavaleriei; assembly: GCA_030448925.1. Lineage (NCBI taxonomy): Eukaryota > Viridiplantae > Streptophyta > Magnoliopsida > Sapindales > Rutaceae > Citrus > Citrus cavaleriei. The sequence goes on from JAUJEN010000343.1 coordinate 582,783, forward strand.
AAAAAAGGGAATCAACAGCAAGTCACGGCGCAACCCCTTGATGATCCAACGCAGATTGAAAATGGATCATCATCTCCTCACAAATTTAACATGGTATACTTGCGAAGTAGCTCAGTGATAAAGCAAGCATCGACCAGCATCATTTCCTTGAACTGGTCTGGTTCGAGCTCTTTCTCCAAGTGCTCGCATAGTCGCATTGCCGTGACATACCTTGTGGCATTACTTTCCCATCTTCGATTGCGTTTAAGCGACTTTTGCCACGGTGGTAAGGACCAATTGCAAGCATATTTGGTTCATAAGCATCTTGATACACAATACGCAGAAATTAAATTTTAGAAGGCTAAATGAAGAAGATGAAAATTTAATTCATTTTCTCTGATTCATATTACAATGATTGCTTAGCTTAGTATTTATAGAAGCTGCTAGGTTCACTCGGCACATCAATAAGCGTTTTTTACAGCCATATCAGTGCAACATAACAAACTAATTTGAATACAATGAATGTGGAGTGATTGCTAATAGCTAACAACCTCATCACTCAACTGCAAAGGAATCTCTGCATAACTGTTTTACCAACTAGAACATTCCAATTTATCACGTGCAGTTCTCAATACAAGTCCTAAGTGAGCAGCTGAATTTGTTGTTAAATGACTTCCAGCTGGCACTCCAATGTGGGTTGAATCAAGTTCAGCTTCATCAGTGATTTCAACAGCAGATATGCAGGTACTTTAATAATACTACGATCAGACCATATTGGAAATTGATCACGAGGCCTTTTCGTCAATTTGAATTGATAATTGATCAGCAATTTCATTAGCCATCTTCTTATCATTGCAATTACAATATTTCAGTCGTCTGTTCTAGGAATAATTATACATCACACAACATGCCGATGTATGAAATCAAATGAAAAGTCAGATCATGACTGATGCTTCATTGAACTTACTTGTTTGAAGGCAACCTTTGCTCAAAAAATGTCAGTGGAACCATTTGCTCTTCAGCTTCAGTACTTTTTAAGTCTTAATTTGATGCATAACAGAGAAGCATATATTCTTCAAATCTTCCTCAGAAATCAGAATAAGTAAAAAAGTTGTAAAATTTATAGGCAATTATAAATAATGCTGATAAAGGTAAATTTGTAAATCGAATAATCCAATAATCAGTAAAGAATTATGAAAATATGCACTACAAGAAATTGTTGTATTAACAATTTTAGTTAAAAATTGTTATCTACAAACCCGCACAAGATGCGAGTAGTTGATAGTTACAAACTCAAAGATGGAAGTAGTTGATAGTTACAAACTCAAATTGTTACAATCGAAATTGTTGATTTTTTCTTTTTAAATTGTTACAATCTGAAATTCAATAGGACTCTATGTATAGACACTTGTAGTATACAACCCGAATATTTGTGAGTAGTAATTTAGAAAATAAGCTCCTGCAAGGAGAAATCTATTATTATTTAAAGAGAACGAACAATATGGAACTTGAACTCATACTCTGAACATATATTGTTATATTAACAATATGAGACTCGAACTCATACCCTCAACATATATATTTAGGGTGTGAGAACCATTGAAATACCGTCCCAATTCCCAACTAACAACTTAAGAATATATTTCTTCATAATTGCAAACAAGATGGAAAATGTATAAAATTCGCATATTCCATGAGATTCGGACTATCAGTCACATAATTTTAATTTTCGTCCTTCGAAGAGAACTACTCATAGACTGTGGGATTCCTCATTTAAAGTTCAGTGTCATCACCTATGTTCAATCTTGGGATTTTCATTACTCTGTTTTCAAATTTTATATCAAACAAGCTTTCTCCCTCAGCCTTCATGAACTTGATATCTTGTTGTGACAGACCTTTTGACATTGCTTTCCACAATACACATGCTCATCGTAAAATCTTTCAGAGTAATATATAGTTGTAGGAGAGATCACAACAAAATCACCAATTAAGCCTATTGCACATATTGGCAACCACTTTATCGTCTCTAAATTCTGTCGTCCTAAACTCTCGCCAAGTGAAAAAGTAACTGTCAAGGATCAATATTTTCGACAACCTCATATTTTTCCAAGAATTTCAGGCTCTGCAAAACATTTTTGAGCTCTTTCTTCCGGTACTCTCATGGCAGTTACATGCTATCTTGTCCTCTTCTTCGGAGAAGAAGTTTCAAATAGCGCATTTTGTGCTCTTCCATCGCCATGAAGTGACGTTTACTATGATGATAAGGACCAATTGCAAGTATGACAGGTTCATAGGCCTCTTCATCATCAGGCACTCTGAAAATACTGTATTGAGATGGTGTAGTAGTTAGACGACCAAGCTCTTTCCCAACACAATGAATTGCTACTCGTTAACCATGACTTGATCTACTTTAAGTGGACATAATTAAAGACACAAATGTTGAATGATCACTAAATTACGGACCACCAACAAAGAAAGTCACAAGTTCTTAAATTTTACTTAAAAGTTATTATGAATGTCAAGAATTAAGTCCACATTTTATAAATCCTGGGATAAACTAGTAATTGACAATAGTTTCAACATCTAAAGAATATAGTTGCAGTACTCGTACAACTAGGGGAGTGAAATAATTATCCTGCAATTTGAATTTTAAAATAAGGAACCCACTTATTTTTTTCTAATACTGATATTATAATCCGAAGAGTACTTATATTTACAATCAGACAATTATTAGGCTAGTCTACGTTAACTTTATGAAACTTCTACCTAATTACTAGGACTAGACTATAGTAACTCTATGAAGCATAACCCAAATCTGCTCTACTCACATTTCGTGAGAGAGAATATTGCCTTCACTCTGTTACTTTTAATTGAGAGAGAAAATGTGAGTCCCCATTTTTAAATGGAAACTTGAACTACTACTCTCACAAATACCCACCATTTGGCCAACCCACTAATTGAATGAACAATAAACAACTCGTCAATTACATTTTCATTTCTTTTTCATTTTTTATCCTTTAAAAATAATCAATAGAGAGATTATCAGCCATCCATCTTAAATTGTCTTGTTATAAAAAACATTTCAACACTTTCAAGTTGTATCATTCATTCACCCACCAAATCGTTAACTTCAATTAAAAAATGGTGATGTCACAAGGGTAATTTAGGCATTTAACATTCTAAATAAAAATTAAAATAGAATTTATCAGTCATCCATGTCGAGTTTACCATGTTATCAAAAACACTATAAAAGTATGAATTTATTCAATTTTCCATCCTAAGTTTGTAATTTGCATCAACCGTCCACAAAAACGTTAAGTGCTGTCTATATATAATTAATGACATTATAGGGGTAATTAAGATATTTAACATGTTAAATAAAAAATAATATTTTAAAGTATAAAAATAAAAATAAAAACTATTTTTTAAAACCAATATTCAATTAAATACACTTAAAAATCTATATTTTTCTTAATTAAAAAGATCTAATTTGTTTTCTCAATTTATCATTACAAAAAAAAAATCCATCTATTACCCTAAACCCTAATTCATAAAAACCCAAGCAATCCAATCCTTAAATTCGATTTAATAATTAAAAAGCTAGAATTTATTTTATTATTTCTGGTGTAAATAAAAAAATGAATTTGAATTCAAGGGTAAAATAGTCATTTTACTTAAATTCTATTAAATATTCTAATGATGTTAACATTTTGGTGGACAGTTGATACAAATTCAAACTTAATGTAGAAAATCAATCAAATTCAAAAGTTTATAGTATTTTTGATAACAGGATAAACTTATAGTAAATATCTGATAATTTACGTACATCTTAAGGAAATGTTAAATTGAGTTTCAAGGGTGAATAGTTAATTTGCTACAATTATGTTAATTTTCTAATGGAAGCTAATGATTTGGTAGAGGAATAATACATATTGATAAAATTAGAGTGGATGAATGACACAACCTGAAAGTATTATAGTATTTTTTAGGAAAATCATCATTTGTGTACCCTTAGTTTACTCTGTTATCAAAAATATTACAACACTTTGAGGGTGTATCAATCGTCCACCCTAAGTTGACAAAATGTATCTGTCGTTCACCAAATCGTTACTTGTCGTTTAAATAGGATGACGTCAAATGGGTAATTTGGTCTTTTCATATGATACAAGTGATAATTTAAGGGTATACAAGTGATAATTTTCCTTTACTTTAATTTAAGTTTCAAGGGTAAACTCATCAATTGCTATAATTACGTTAACTTTCAAACGGCAGCTAACGGTTTGGTGGTCGACAGATAGCTTTTGTCAATTTAGGGTGAGCGATTGATACACCCTCAAAGTGTTGTAGTATTTTTTATAAAAGAGCAAATATAGGGTATACGAATGATAATTTCCCTATTTTTTATGACAGGACAATTTAAGCGTGGATGGCCAACAATTTCCCTAATTCATATAACATTGAGCCTGATCTTGGATCTCGACTCTCACATGACTAAGTAAATAAGCAAAATTCATTGGGTACAATACAATGCAAGATAAATCAATTTAGTTGATTAATGCAATGAATTTTTTTTTAAAATCAATTATTTACTATATATATTAATAATTATAGTTTAAAATTAAATACATATGATATATTTATGTGATTTTGGTTTTAAAAAAAAGAGAGGCGTGCTTAGTACACTTGCTTTCAAGTTGAATATTATCTCTAACTTTTTATGATGCGAAATTCTGGTTCCTATTGTCATTTTACATTAATAAATTATTCAACGTTAGTATTGCTTTGAGTGCTTCTTTATGCGAGATGTAGCTCTTTATATATGTGTGCGTGTGTCATTTTTAGCATAGAAAAATAAAAACTCTATAATAATCTTATTACTACTAATGTAATGCAACTAACTAGTATTCCAATAAAACATAAAAAAGTACCAAATCAAAGTAAGGAATATCTTTATAAGCTAAAAATACATTAATTTATCAATTAATTAATATTCACTAAATCATTAGATTTTCCATGGTCCTATGACTATTAATTTATTGAAGTTTTATTGTATTGCCTAAGGCTTGGTCCACTGATTTTCAAACAACTTTCTTTTGTTGATCATCAGAATTCAAATCCGAAAAGAAGTAAGGTTTAATTTCATGATTGTAATAAATTAAGATCAAAATAAAGGAAATCTTGTCACAAGTTAATTTAAAAAAAAAAAATTGAACCCAATATCAAATCCAAGGTCTTTGTTGGATCGAGGCATTTATTGCACTCACCGTAAGAAATCATCCTAAGAATTGTTGGCCTTCTAGGAGCTGGCGAACGTCCTTAAGAAAATGGAGGATGAAGTTAAATAGTTTAATGGCCATTCTATGAGCCCCAACTAGTTTTAGAGAAATGTTGCAACATTTACTTTAAAACTCCGCAATCAAGCATGCTAAAGTGCTGATGATGGGTGACCTACTGTTTTAGAGAAAGGTTGCAACATTTCTCTAAAACTAGTTGGTGCGCAGAGAATGGATATTAAATTATTTAACTTCATCCTCCATTGTCTTAAGGACGTTCGCCAGCTCCCATAAGGCCAACAATTCTTAAGATGATTTTTGATGCTAATGAAATAGGATTTACAAAAAGTTGTAACTCTTTTAACATAACTATTTAATTTAGTCTAACGTTAAATAAGTTTAAAATTAATTCAACCAATGTTTTTAAACAACTTTCTTTCGCTGATCATCAAAATTCAAATCCAAATAGAAGTAAGAACATCTCCAAAAGCATTTATAAATTTTACTCTTTAAATATTTATTTACTTACCTATGTGGCAAATAGAAGTGTGAAAAAATATAATATTCTCCAAAAGAATCTTTAAATAGACATAAGTTAATATTATTTTAATCAAATAATTATTTTTAAAAAAGAAAAGTCAATAGCAATTAAAGCACTTTTATCTCTTTCTCCAATGAAAAGTAATAAAATATAAATTGAAGAGATAGAAATCAACTCTCTAACTTTGAAGAGAGAAAATCATTTCTTATTTGAAGAATCTAAATTGGAGTGTCTTTTGAAGCCTTAAATATTGATGTGCCTCTTCAAATAAGTAATAAAATCTTATTTGAAGAGATTTTTGATGATGCTCTAAGGCTTAATTTCATGATTGTAATAAATTAAGATCAAAATAGAGGAAATCTAGCCACTCGGCCTTTGGCTGAGTGGTTAGGGTGGCTGCCCTCCAAGTTGGAAGGTAGCAATTCAAACCCCTACAAGCGCAATGTGGGAGTATTTTCTTCTTTAATTATATTGTATAATTGAGTAAATGTGGTTTTCTCCCTTACCCAAGAGTGAGTGGAGTAGACATCCCTCGAACATTAGTGAGGGTCAAAATCTGGTTAAAGCTCCATTAGTATTGATGTAAGTTGGTCCCACTAATAGTTTGATTTATACATATCAGTTATAGTCTCATGTAATATAAGTTATAGTTTGAACAATAGTGTTATGTAATAAAAAAATAAAAGAAATCTTGTCATAATTTAATTATAAAAAAAATTGAATTCAAGGTCTTTGTTGGATCGAGGCATTTATTGCAACTCAGGTTGCTCTTCTCCAGCATCAGTACGCTACCATATTCCCCACCTACCAAAGCGATCCCAGTAGGTCCACCCATTATTGAATTACTCTTCTCCAAGGAAAATGCTAGGGAGCGAGAGGAACGAGAGAATGACGAGAGAAACGGCAGCAGTTGCTTTTAATTGGTACTATGAACTGAAAAACTTGTAATTTGGTTATAAATTGTTCTAATTTGGTGATATATTCATAATGTAACAAAATTGTTCTTTGCTTTATATCCTGAGTTGAATGTTGTGGCTCCATGGATGTTATTGACTATGCTAAGAAGCACAACGTGCCCTAAACCCTAAACCATTCATAATGTAACAAACTTGTAATTTTGTAACAAACATAATGTAACAAATTTGGCTCCATTCATAATGTAACAAACTTGTAATTTTGTTCTTTGCTTTATATTCACAACGTGCAGGTTTGGGCAATATGATTCAGTAGAGTCTTGCTTGGAACTATGGATAGTCGTCGAGGTTATCATGTGTATCATCAAATTCATGACGCTGTTAAATAAAACAAGCAAAGAAAATTGAAAGGAAATTTACGGACAAGCTAAACTTTTTGGGTCACCTATAAGGAATTGGCTGTAGTGAAAGGAAATTCATTCTGAAGTGAAAATACTTGTAAACATTAACACAAATGTAAGTGAAATGATAGTGAAAATAATCGAAACAAGTTAAAGTCAAACATAAATTTGTCGTCTCAAGTCAAATCTAACTGAAATGATAATGAAAATAATCGAAACAAATACAAGTCAAACATCAATTGCGGCGATTGTTGTCTTCATTACATTGTTGATGTAACAATTGTTGAAAATTTCCACTTGCAGATCCTTCATACGTCATCAAAGGAGAAGAATAATGCGACTGCAAAGCATACGGTGGGACCGGTTGCTATAATACACAAGAAATTAAAATATCATTATACATTGTAAAAATTTGACAACGTAAAATATAAGTATGCATTAAGAAATTTATAAATATAAGTATACTTACCGTGTGCCAGCTATAAGGAATTGGCTGGTAAATATTATTTCCACCAATTTGAAATGGGTATACAGGTACCTAAAAAAAAAATTGTAAAATTCATATTAAAATTGTAAAATTAAAATTTACTTGTGAATTTGTTTCTTACATTATAATAGCCTAAACTCCCGTGCTGATTGAGATTTGCATTTACAGTGTTTCCTTCGTGAAACGTCTACATATACTCAACAACATACTTAGTTACATATGTTTAAAATAGTTGAACTAACATTAATAATAAAAACAAAAAAAAAATACCATTGCCATGTTGCTCTGCTGTATGTTGCTCTACTGTGTGGAGATTTCATTAGCCATTTCAAAAGATGCTGAAGCATTTTCTTGCAAATCTTGTAAAATTATAATATACAATATAATTAAGATAAAATTAAGATAAAAGATAAAATGAAATTATAAAACATATATATGCATTCAAACAAACCTTATTTTTTTCGGCTGTCTTGTTCTTTTGGGCAAGTTTTTTTCAGAGTGAAAATTGTTTCCTCAAACAAGGAGGATGCCCTTTACGACGTGCCGCTACTGGATCATTAATTACATGTTCGATGTTGTTGTTGCTACAACTTACTTCACCAATAGCAGTTGTTTCCACACTTGCACACCGAATTTGCTTGGGTAGATCCTTCATTGTTTTATTAATCCAATCCAACACAAATTTATAACTACTCTCATCATCAGCAGCTATGTTTGCAACCTCAATGAAATCAGTACACATTTTGTCATATCTCTCTTGCTGAATGGATAAATTCTACATACCATAACTAACTTTCACTTTCCTATAACATCTCCTCACATCTTTCCTCCACCTTGATAAAATGTACATCTCTGGAAGTATTTCAATATCGTGCCGTATCAGAACTGAAAGGGCATGTCTACAAAGAATTTCCCTAAACCGAAACTTTGAGCAGTTACAGCTAACTTCACATTCAGTTTCATAAAAAACAACCTCAAAGTTTTTTTTCTTTCCTTGTCCAAGTGATTCACTGATTTCATATATTGACCCAACAGAATCCACTATATCACAATACATCAGTGCAGTTAATTCTTGCTAGAATTCTCTGAACTTAACAATTATGTACAGCTTCTCAACTTGTTTCTCCATCTTATATTTTGTTACACATGGAGTGTTTTTACTGAAACATTTGGCATCTGCTTGCCATTCCAATTCAGCTTTCCTTCGCAATGCATTTTCATATTGCTTCACAAACTTCTTTAAATTTGTTTTTAAGTTAACAAACCCATCAAAAAATGCATTCATACTTTCACTTCGCTGAGTTGTCATCATATAAACCATTTAACCAAGCATTATCCCATAAATCATATATTGTAATCATGTCATTCCAATCTTCCTCAAATGTAGCAGTGCTCAACGAATCATAAACAGCAGAAAGTAATGAAGAAATAATACCTTCACGTTCTTTAAAAGCCCCTAACTTCTCAGGCACCTTCTTCATTATATGCCACAAACACCATTGATGCATAATAGTAGGAAAAACATTCTCAATTGCCTTTTGCATTGCTTTATCTTGGTCAGTAATAATACTAATGGGAGGAGAATCGAACATGCATGATAGCCATGCCTCAAATAGCCATGTAAATGTCTCCGTATCCTCGTGAGAAATCAATCTGCATCCTAACAAAATAGACTGCCCAGGATGATTAATGATGTGTTCATAATTTATCTATTATTTTAATACTTCTTTAACTTAATTTTAGGTTAAATTATATCTTATTTTATTAATTTTATCTTAATTTTTATATTTTGTTATTTTAGGTACAATATGGGATTAAAAAGGAATAAAATCGGAACATTAAGGAGGAAATCACCTTGAAGGAATTAAAAAGGGAAAGAAATAAAGAGAATTAATTGGAACAAGTCACAAAGGATTTAATTTAATTAATCATTAAGCATGCATGCACGTGGGGCAACATTTGAAGAATTAGTTTTCAAAGAAAATATGGCTTGCACGTGAACTTGGGCCTTTTGATTTTGAAATATAATGGCCTAAGATTGTAAAGGTGGGGGCGGCAATTTTAATCCTTTTCCTTTAAGGATTTGGAAGAAACCACAACATTATAAAAGGGAAGAAAGGCAGCCGCACAAGAAGAATCGAAGCCAAGAGAAAGGAGATAGAGCAGCAGCCACAAGTTTTGAGCAAAACCGAGAGCAGCAGGAATAATCTGGAGCAGGAGGAAGACGCATTAATTCTTGAGTTTTTCTTTTCCTCTTCTCTATTATCTTGCTTGAATGTTTCCAATTAAATTAATGGATTCTCTTTATGTTCCCATGAACTAATTTATTTACTAGGGCTACGATGTAGCCTAACTATGAAGATTTAATTCCATAAATCTATGTTATTTTTAATTTATTATTCCATGGTTAAGTGTTCATTATTGTGCTTAATGCTTTTAAATATCTGGCCAATATTTGAATGATTTGAGGATACATAATGAGACCGAGAGGAGATTTATGTATTTTTGCTCTGTGTAATGAATGCCATGAATTGAACGAAAGACAGAGATGTGCCAACGTGATTCGTGCAGTTTTTCTAAGAATTTTCATGGAACTTAATGAATCTTTGCATATTTAAATTCAAATAGAGATATAGTGGGTTGATATGTGGAGATATTTTTAATATTACTCGAGAGAGGATATTGAATGGATTAGGGAAATTCACTGTCAACATGGGTAGTAAATTTTAATAGCATAGATGGAGGATTAAATTGGATTGGTTATGGTGAAATCGGATGTCCTAGTGTCTTAATCTCTTGGTGATTTCTATTACTGCCTGCGTCTTTATTTAATTTTTAATTATTTTATTTTATTTTATTTTAATATAAATTCGCTTATTCGATTGTTCAAATAAATTAGAGTTAGAATAATTTCGGTAACTAATAGGATATACAATCTCTGTGGGACGATACTCTACTCTTCATTATATTACTTGTGCTGACTAGTACACTTGCTAATTTACGCAACAATTAACTCCAATAAAAGGGGCAAACGGCATATCATACTTGTTCGTAAGATACGTGGTGTCAAATGTGACAACGTCCCCAAAATATTTATAAGATGCCCTACTCCTCCGATCTGCCCAAAATACATTCTTCAATCGATCCTGCTCATCCAAATCAATGCTAAGAAAAAACCCATCGCATTCTGCTTGTTTTGTCTCGAAGTACTTTAAAATTGCCATAGCATCTCCTTCTCCAAACTGTAATCATCTTGCTTTATCAACAAAATTTCTACAATCTTTTTCTAAAAATGACACATTTTCATGTCCACCAACTTCGACAACAATAGAATTAAAATTTTGGGCAATGTTAATTCCTGCAGAATCATTCATTTCAATTCGTTTTTTTACACTTGCACTAATTCTACGGTTACAAGAGAAATATCTTGCTTTGTCCGGACTCAATCCATGATTATGTTAAAGGTTTAAAGTTCGAAGAATCCATTTTCCCTCTTCATTTACACAACCTCCGATTTTAGCTTCACAACCAGTTTTCACAACATGATTCAACTTCAGCATATTACTAGATCTACTATCTACTTTGCCACTACGGCCACATGCAAAGGTCACATATTTTACAGTCCCGTCGCTCCATTTCTTACTTGTTAGCTTCTTCACGGGAAACCTTCTTGTCTACCGTACGCTTTGTAAAACTCAAACATTTCCTCATAACCATCGAATAACATACCAAGAGTTGGCTCAAATTTTTCCAGTGGCACATCTTCAATTACACGCTCATTTTCAAAATTTTCCATTCCTACAAAATAATTAACATTTATATTCAGTTTCAAAAAAATTAAATTTACAAAATTTCTAAAACAAATAGTATTGAAATAAAACAAAATTCATAACATAAACCGCAATAAAATTCACAACATAAACACCAAAGTTGAACAAGCTCAGCAACTTAGCTTATTACATTGCTTAAATTCCAGAAGCTTAAATTCCAACGAGACCCACCAAAATAACAAGCTTAAATTCCAGTAACTTAGCTTATTACATTGCTTAAATTCCCGAAGATTAAATTCCAACGAGACCCACCAAAATAACAAGCTTAAATTCCAGCAACTTAGCTTATTACATTGCTTAAATTCCAGAAGATTAAATTCCAACGAGACCCACCAAAATAACAAGCTTAAATTCCAACAACACCCACCAAAAAAACAAGCTTAAATTCCACAATACGTGCCAGATCTTTCACATAACAGAAAATTAAAAGAAAAAGAACAAGCTGAAAAAAGCCACCGCTCACTTAATGTTTGTCGAGAGAGCCGAGAGAGGGGGAGGCCGTGAGCGATTCTTCTTTGGTGGAGAGGAGGAGGCCGTGATTTGTGAAAGGTGGCTCATAATGAAAATTTAAAAGAAAAAGAACAAGCTGAAAAAAGCCACCGCTCACTTAATGTTTGCCGAGAGAGCCGAGAGAGGGGGCCGTGGCAGTTCTTTGGAGAGGAAGAGGCCGTTCGTGAAAGGGGGAGGAGGAGGCCGTGAGCACTGGAGGAGGCCGTGAGCAATTCTTCAAAGGCTGCCTGGAGAGGATGTGAGCAGTTGCTGGTTGCTGGTTGGAGAGGGAGGCCATGAACAGTTGAGAAGATAGTGATTTGCGTGAGAGAGAGAGGAAAGTGAAAGCTAAGGAAAGTGAAAGCCTGCTAGATTTCACGCGCCATTTCTTTATTCATTTTTTTTTTATTTTTTTAATGTTTTAACGACCGAGAGGAACGAGAGGCGAAACGGCAGCAGTTCTCGTCATTCTCTCGTCCCTCTCGATACCTAGCAGCACTCCTTCTCCAATATCAACGCACTGCCATATTCCGCACCTATCAAACACATAATCCCAACAAGTCATCCGTCATTGAATTTCTCCAGTAAGTCACCCATCATTGAATTACTCTCCTCTGCTTTAACATGTTTGACTGCAGAGTTTTTAAGTAAAGGTTGCAACATTTCTCTAAAACTAGGTGGTACTCAGAGAAATGAACATTATATTAAATTATTTGACTTCATCCTCCATTATCTTATTGGCGTTTGCCAACTCCCATAAGGGCAACAATTTTTAGGATGATTTTTTATGCTAATGAAATAAGATTTACGAAAAGTTGTAACTCTTTTAACATAACTATTTAATTTAGTCTAACGTTAAATACGTTCAAAATTAATTCAACCATTTAATATTTTTTAACCTTCAAATTACATGCACCATTTATTTCATTAATGGTTGGTTCCCTTCTATCCAATTTTCAAAGTTCTCCGTTCTTATTTATAGCAAGGTTGTACTATCACAATCTTTATAATAATGGATTAGTAGATTGAAGCAGAGCAAAAACACCTTATTAATTAAAAGTAGAATAAAATGAAAGCACATTGTCAGACGAGGTTGTAATAAATAAAAAATAAAGATTTTAAAGCGGCATTCATCCAAATATTCATAAAATTAAAAAGTGAAATTACAAAAACGCCTCATTAATCTTTTTGACTACTATATCCTTTGATTATAACAACCCAAATAAATATAAATAGAGTAATAAGATAAAAATAATAAATAAATATCATCTGATACAAATCAAATATTAAAATAAGTATCATTACTAAAATAACATATATAATGATTTTTTTTCATTATTAAGCTATTATTAGTCTATCCCGACAGATTTTATTAGTACTAAAATTTATTAATCCAAAAATTGACTTTAAGATTTATACTAATATAGACATAATTAAAAAATTATTATAAATAAAATAATATAAATTTTGTAAATTATTTTTAATGTTAGTTATAATTATTTTAATATTACTAATTTGTCAAATAGATTTTATTATTATTAAAGAAATTTAATATATGTTATATTATTTTAATTTTAATTTTAATTTATATTTATTATAAAAATTTATTTAAGGTCAATTATTTAGTTATTATATCAAATGGTATAATAGTTAAAAAAAAAAATTTGGGTGACCATTTATAAAATTAAAGGAGTTTGTGTCATCGTTTAAGTAAATCTTGTAAGTGTTCGGTATCTTTTCCCCAAGTTACAAAAGTAAAAACCTCTCCTGACTCTGGCGCCGCCACGTGTTGGGACGGTTCCCTTGCAGTACTGAATTTGATCCGGGCTTATTTGGAATTGGCTCATTAGCTTTAGCAGGAGCGGTTTGAATATGGTTTTGCTGATTTTGTTGTGATTGAGAGGGGTACTCTTTGTAGGATTTATACATTTTTTGCGTCCTCTCTGACTTTCGTGCCATTGACATAGATGATCCAGAAGGACGAGGAACCAGTCGAATCTTGTTTTGCAGTTTGTGATTGGGAGTCCTCTTTGGAGGATTTAAACTTTTTCTCCATCCTCTCTGACTTTTTTGGATTGGTTGTGATTACATGCTTTGCTTCTTGTGGATATACTTGACGCTGGATTTGATCAGACTGGTTTGGCTTGTAAATAGAAGCGACATTAACAACTGCCTCAGGACTTGTTATCCTGGGCTCTTCACTGGATTGGCTAGTGTGGCTCCGTTTTGACTCTGATTGTTGTGGCCGGCGTAATCGCCATTGGCTTTGTTGGTTTTGGTCTGGAGATTCATTTTTTGATTTTGGTGTATGAGTAGCTTGGATCCTGGTGTTTTCTGTTTGGGTTTCATCAAGCTTCTGCTTAGGAGAAGGGTCTTTCTCAGGACTAGTACCACTCATGATTTGTTCTCAGCAAAATATTTGTTCAGTGTAAATGACTAGCTAACCAAGCTAATTGACGTTTGCTATATATGATACAAAAACCCTCAAAAACTTGATAGAGAAGCATACATATTCACGATGAAATCTCTCACGAATCACAATGAAGGTGGGGTGGAACTTCTTCTCTATTTCCGTGAGACTTTTTTACAAATAAGGAATGATTAGAATTCACAAATTACTTTTGCAGAAGAGGAATTATTGATTACTACTTAATTTGACCCAAAAAATTTTTTTTGCTTCTTAATTTTGTAAAATTCCAATTCCTAGGGCTAACTAATGAAGAGAAATCAAACGAAAGTCAGTTTATGCAGATTGATTCTACCTACTCTTTCTTTTGGATGAAACTGAATGTTGACTAATGATACAAGAAGAGCTCATTGTCAAGCCTTTGGCATAAAAAAGCATGGGGTCCAAGATTGGAATTATGAGTTTATATCTTGTCCATGGCTAATAATAAAATTCGAATCTTTCTTTCTTTGAAATTTCTTCGAAATGTTTCTAGTTTCTACCGCCGCAAACAGAGGAATGACTTTTATATTAGTTTACTATTATACCCCAGAGTCAACCTTTTATGCCCATACACGAAACTTCATGTGAATTAAGAATTATTCTGAGCAAGATAGCAACTCAAGTTGACAAGCTGTGTACGATACAACAATATACATGGCAACCAAAACTCTCAAATAGATATTTCCATATCATTATTACTACCACCAGCTGCCTCCACATTTAGTGATGGCAAAAAATTCCGGACCATCCCATTTCATTTCTATTTTGATTCGAGTTTGGCATGAGGACCTGGATAAGAATTTAGAAAAAAAAGTCTGAGTTAGACCCAAGCTCTCTATTTAAAAAATAATAATTTTATAAATTAAAATAATAAATTTAAATTTAAAAAATAATAAAAATAAAAAAGTAAACTTAAATTTCTAATTTATATATTAATCATGAATAAAAAAATTAAAATTATAGTATAAATTTTTTTTTTAAGTGTTAATTAGTTAAGAGAGTACTTGAATTAAAGAATTCGATACTAAAAAATTAAATTTATAAATTTTTATTTACTTTATTCTTTTTATTTATTATTTTATTTTAAAATATTTATATTTTTTAATTCATTATTAATTATTAAGTCATTTTAAATTTATAATAATTAAAAAAAATAAAAAATAAGTAAAAAATCCAAGTTCAGTCTAGACCTGCAATGGCCTCGACCCAAGCCCAATTATTCTACTTCTTATCTAATGGGCTTGGGCTAGACTTTTTTCCACCCCTATCCACATTCAAACAGAACTTATCATTTATTTATTTAAAGAGTTTTCCCAAGTTACGTACTTTGTAGCAAGTTTTTCAATAAAAAAATGAGTAACAATACAGCGGGGTCAGGTCAGCCAATGGATGAATTTTACCTGACAATAAGTGATATTAGATGCAACTGAGGGAGACCCTTATTTAAAATAAGCAAGAAATAAGAAAAAAGTTTGTATGAAAGAGAGTAGAAGCAGAAGAAAAGCTGCCAGAAAGGAAATAAATGCCCATAGATTGTTAAAATGTCTGTGTCTCAGGTTGGCCATCCATCTTTTCCAATGCCTGCTGCAATGCTTATTCACCTCGTAGAATAAGTGTGAGTAATAGATCTCTGGCGAAAGCACCAGAAAGAAACCAATAGTATCGAAAATATTGGCAATCACTTGATCATCACCTATGCAATTATTGATGATTCCGTGCTGACAGAGTAATTCCACATAATAAGGAATTCCATGAGATTCATATAATCATTCATATAATTTGGAGCGTCATCCTTTGAAGAGAACTGCTAATAGACTGAGATTTCTCTAAAAAGGGTCAGTGTCATCATCAATATTCAATCTTGGGAATTTCAGTACTCCATTTTCGAACTCTATGTCGAACAAGCTTTCTCCCTCAGCCTTCATGAACTTGATTCCAGCTTCTTTAAGCTCCATGGCGCAAAATGTATGACCTCTCTGTATTTTCTGTTTGCGGTCACCTTTGACTTGTTGTTCCTTATTCTTGAAGGCGAAGGCTGCCAGTTATGGTGCATAAATTCCACTAGGTAGTGTTTGATTTTGGTGGGGTATTGAGTGTTTGGCGCATAGCCTGGGCCAGGAAATGCATTTTTAAAGAATGCATAAATCATCCCATGAAAATCTTCTCTGTGACTCCGCGTCACAGTCGTGGAGGAGAACGCATGAAGGACAAAGAAGGGAAGTTGATTTTCAATCAATAGCAAGCCACCAAGCAACCCCTTGATTATCCAACGCAGATCGAAAATGGGATCATCATATCCACGTAAATTTGACTTAGTATACTTGCGAAATAGCTCAGTGATAATTGATCTGCAATTTCATCAGCCATTGCCGCTCTGATTTTAGTCACATTTGACTGGAACTTACATATTAAACTCAAGTTTTGTTATACATACGCAGCTCCTTCTTGTGAATGTCATCTCCTGCGAGCAGAGCAAATATTTTATTTCTACATAAATGATAAAGCCAACTACTGGCTTACTGTTTATCATTGCAATTACAATATTTCAGTCTGCTGATCTAGGAACAATTATACAGCATGGTCTTTACTGAAGTAATAAATTAAAAGAGGGATTATGCTAAATTCCTATGGCCTATTAAAGAGAAATCAAATGAAAAGTCAATGTCTGAATGATGCTTCATTAAACTTACTTGTTTCAAGGAAACCTTTGCTCGCTGGCGAGTTCTTGCATGTTCTCTGCAAATTGATTCTGCCTCCTCTTTGTTTTGATGAAAACAAAATGTTGATAATTGAAGAAAACCGTGAATTGGTTCCTCTCTTTCTTGCTTTCCAGAACAGAATGTACAGGGAATATATACAACAAAATAGGAGAGAAAATAGGAGACTACATCTATCCTTTCCTAAATAATAGGAAACAAAATCTGGAAAGAATCCTAATGAATCTTTCCATTATAAAGGAGGATTGATCGCTTTTGAGTAGATAGAGTCCAGAACATAGCTCAGCACTGCCAATCGTCTTCCCCGAATCCAAGTCCTGAAAAACACACATATTTGGATAGAATTTAGTTACACAATTCTGATCACGAGTGAATTTACTGATTGAAAGTAAATTGCAAGCCAAATTAGGCACATAAAGTACAGAATTAAGGTGTAACTCCTTAGTGAGTCTGATGGAACTGTCCTGCCCTTTATTTTTGTGTGAGAGCCATCTATCCTGGGAAGTCTTGTTGATGCTAGCTTTATAATCTGCAACATTGAGGCCTCTCAGGTCATGTGATCGGAAGCACCGGTGTCAATTATCCAAGGTTTGCTTGCTCCGTTAGTGGCTGAATGAGTCTCTTTCGAGCCACTAGACTTGTCCTCATTGGAGTTCAAAGTGGCTTGATCGAAAAGCTTTTGAAGAATCTCCATTTGCTCCTTCTTTGAATGGATTTGGCTCGGGTAGGGCCCGATTGTCCGTGTGGATCTTTGCATGAGCACGAGATTCACGGTCACCTTTGAAACGAGGTTTCAATCGAGGTTTGCCATAAATTTTCCAGCAACTCTCCTTATAGTGGCATACGTGATCGCACCATGGTCTTTCTTTCTTTGCGATATTCACTAACCCCTGAGTTGGATGCAGGCGAAAGTGCAGAGGCGTCGATGTTGGTTCGATGACCCCATCATCACCTTTTTCCTACTTTCTTCACGCCTAACCCAAAAAGGCTTCACGAGGGCGTGGTAGAGGCTTTGTCAGTACCACGGCTCCTGATCAAGATCTTTATTGAGTCCGAGGAGAAATTTAAGCGTTCTCTTTCCCTGATCTTCTTGTACAAGGTTGTCGGTGCACTTCAAGGGTATGTTTCAAATAGATCAAAGTGTTGCCAATGCCTAGTCGAGTATTAAAAGTCTTGGTAATGATTGTTCTCCTTGGCGGAAGTCATGGAGGATGGTTTCAATAACTTTGATGTGTTCTCGAGCTAGAATAGGTTTCCTGCGCATCCCATATGTCCTTTGCGGTCCCAAACAAGAAAATTCTCACCAATATCATTGTTCATGGAATTGATAAGCCATGACATGATCATGTTGTTCTCGACTTCCACCTTTTGAAACTAGGATCGACACCTACGGCATGGCCGCCTCGCGTGAGATAATCATCCTTACCGCACAAATGAACATCATGACATGATTGTGACCCTTTGGAGATAATTGTGGCGTTCAATTTATGGTAGTAATTAAGATCGGTGAAGAATCAATTCCACCATGAGTTACGATCTCCACGTTTCCTTTAATGATATTATGCGGATGTTGATGAAGAAGCCATCCTGTATTTTGTCACAGAGAATACAACTGATGGGAGAGGAAGGAAGGTGGACACTGTTGAAAAGAGGTGGTAGAGGAGAAGAAGGAAATGGCGGCTGATAGGAGAACTAGGGTTTAGAGCCAGTCTCTGATACCATGAAGAAAACCGTGAATTGGTTCCTCTCTTTCTTGCTTTCCAGAACAGAATGTACAGGGAATATATACAACAAAATAGGAGAGAAAATAGGAGACTACATCTATCCTTTCCTAAATAATAGGAAACAAAATCTGGAAAGAATCCTAATGAATCTTTCCATTATAATTTAACTTATTCCTAAAATAGCCTAGATTACAAATAAATCCTAACTTTGAATCTTTATTTTCAACAATAATTATGCAAGGATACCTCATTGTAAAGTCATTGGCATACAGCATGTGGGTCCAGGAGAACTTAGATTCTTATGAGTCAAGGCCAAACTATTAGGCTGTACGGGTTGACTAGGGCCACTAGTTTTGATATTTTGTGCGTGGCTAACCCTTTAATCCTTGAGAAATAGTCAAAGCCACCCAATGATAGCATAAATCTATGTCTAAAGGATGAAATTTTATCCCGTTTGTTTTATACAGCTGTGTGTTCTAGGTCGTATTAGAGATTATGGCCAGTTCTTTTCATGTAGTAACTGTTGGTTTGCTCTGCCAAATGTGAGTTTGAAAGTTAGGAACCCATGTGGGAACAGAAGATGCCATATAAATTTTGGAAGACTAGACAAAAGGAAATGACTCTTTAGGTGTCTGCTAAGCAATTAGTTGCCATATGTGCTTGCTTGCTTTCTAAAGCAAGAAAGAAACTTCCTTTTAATTTAAAAGTACTCTTGTGCATAACACGGCCACTAACTACAGGTCTACAACCACCTTGATACTTATTAGAATGACCAAAATCAGCATACATGCTTCATTAGTCAATAACTGCATGTTTGTTGAAAAAAGAAAGAGCTACAAACAGAGCTTGTAGCAAAGTAAGCAGAAGCAGTATAACAGCAAGAAAGGAGATGATTACCCATGGAGTGTTGAAATAATAGTGTTGAAATAACAGTATAACTGCTCGTATGCAATGAGATTCTGAAAAATAGCTTTTGTACTATCACAAATTCCCCAGTTTGGGATCTTCATTATACCATTTTTAAACTTAATATTAGATAAGAAACCATCCTCAACCTTCTGAAACTTTATATTCTAGGTTCTTGTATGTCTGTGGCACAACAAATGAACCTCCGTTCACTTGTTCAGTTGTTCTTGTAGTATTGATCTTGTACGAGTCCATTCCTGAAGGTCAACAAAGCCAATTATATATAGTGTATGAATCCCACTAGATGATTGATTTCTTCTATGGGATATACATAAATTCTTGGATAGGCTTTCCCAGGTAATATCCCATAGGAAAAATACAAATCATGTAATAGAAATTGTGATCCGCTTGATTATTAGGCATCAAAGTCATGCTAAATAGCTGCCAAAGAACAAAATGTAGAAGCTGATTCTCAATCAGAAACAAATTTTACGCTAGCTAAGAGAGGTAGTATCCAACCTTGTTTAAAGATACGATCATTATCTTCTCCCAAATCATGAATCAAATACTTGCGAATAATCTCAACAATGAAGCAACCATATAGATGCATCATTTCAACAAACTCATCTTTCTCCAAACTTATGGATCTCCCTTTCGGGCATTTTCTTCCAGTGCCCTCATAGCTGTTACATAATCTGACAAACTTATGTCCATTCTTCGTTACAGAAAGTTTTGAAGATAGTGCGATTTGTGCTCTTCAACAGCCATCAAGTGGTCTTTACCATGATGGTAAGGACCAATTGCAAGAATTTCCAGTGCATAAGCCTTTTCATTTATCTTACGTAGTCGATTGGGTACTCTGATAATGCTTAACTGAGATGGTGCTGGTGATAAAGTACGAGCTTTTCCCCAACACAATCAAGTAGTTTGTCAGCTTCAGCACCATCACGTACTCTGCTGATGCTAAGAAGTTAAAAGTAAGATGGCGAAGTTACCATTTCTAAAAGCTTATTTGGCATTGTACATGGTCGTAAATATGAGAACTATATGCACAATATATTAAAATTTGAGGAACAGAGGATCAGCTACAATTCTCTAAGGAACCTAAATATTTAACACACAAAATTATGCTACTGCTGATCTATGATCTTGACTCTCATATGGTTTGGTCATTAATTAAATACAAAATTAGACAACAAACTATGCTAAATCCTTTGACCAATGAAAGAGAAATCAAACTGAAAAGTCGATAACTTACTTGTTCGAAGGCAACCTCTCGCTCTCCGATGAGTTCTGATTTTCTCTGCTGATTGATTATGCCTCGTATTTGTTTTGCTGATCTTATTTTCCAAGTCATTGTCATGCAACATGTGGCTCTAAGAGATATTTTAGATATTTATTGAGTCAAGATCATATTAATAAGCTGTATGTACTGGTGGACTAGGGCCACTGAGCTTCTTAATTTATACATGGCTATACTCTAAAGCCACCCAATGATATGACAACAGGGATTTGTTCCCCACATATCTCAAAACTGCTCAATTTATCTCTGTATGTCATTATAGTTTATTTATACACGCCTAATTTTACATGCAATTACTAAAATACCCTCATACATTTGCATACTCTTAGTAGACACACCAATAAACAATAGGGAAAATTTATTCAAATCTAAAAGTTTATATGGTTAACTCTCCAATAATATAATTAAAAATAATTAAAATTTTCAAATTGATTAGAAATTATTTCCTTAGTTTAACTTGTATGTAAAAGATGTTGAAAATTAAGGAGGACTAAACGACTTAAAACTGAAACTATTTGGGTAATAGGATAATTTTGCTAAATTAAAGGACTTCCCTGAATTTTACAAGAGAAACACTATAACACTCACGGCTCACTCTTTTTTCTCTCTTCTAATTCTTTACTCCTCACGTGATGCCTACAACAAAGGGTTTAGGGATATTTATAGTAACGTAGAACTAATACAAACCACACAAATATTAAATTACAAAAATTTCACAACCATATTTTACAAATATCTCTAAGCATTCAAGAGATTTCGAAAATTAGATATTTTTAGACTAGGGACTTCTCCTATTCTCTATACAAATCTTGAATCTTTCATGAATTGAGCCTACTTGGGCTTGGACAAATGTAATTGGATTGGAACAAGAAATACTCTTGTATCCCGATCTCCAGCGTAGTCAGTGTCACAATAGCCAGTCAACTTGCAACTTTCACCTTTCTTGTACAACCTTAGTCAATTGTACTTTTCACATATCTTAGTATTCATTGAACCACTTTTAAGTGAGGCTTCTTCGGGTTTTGCATGTACCGACTCATTACACCTACTGCACATGAAATGTCTGGCCATGTTAGTATTAAGTAGATTATTAAAGTACCTACCAATTGTTGATACATCATTCTATCTTGTCAATATTTGTTTTCGTGTTGTGCATAATTTTGCATTAACTTCCATTGGAGTTGAGATTGGCTTGCATTCCAACATTTCAAACTTCTTTAGCAAGTCTTTGGCATATTTCTACTGGCGAACAAATATGCCTTCTTTTGTTCGATCAACCTCTAGACTAAGGAAGCACTTAAGCTGACCAAACTCTTTCATTTAGAAGCAAATTGATAAATTCTCTCTTGTTAGCCAAATCTCTTCTTCATCATCACCAATAAGAATTAAATCATCCATGTACGTCAATACAATTATTAACTTTCCTTCACTAGCTTTGACGAACAAGCTAGAATTTGCATGTGCCACTAAATAACCACTCTGAGTTAGAACTTCAGCAATCTTGTCATACCATGTCCTTGATGCTTGTTTTAAAATGTAAAATGCCTTTCTTAGCTTATATACATACTTTAAATGTGTTTTTATTCTCAAGTCCTCTTGATTGGTTCATGTAGATCTCTTGATCTAGGTAAAATGTCTTTCTTAGCTTATATACATACTTCAAATGTGCTTAATTCTCAAGTCCTCTTGATTGGTTCATGTAGATCTCTTAATTTAGTTCTTGATGTAGAAAGGCATTTTTTTTCATCCATCTGCCATAATTTCTAATCTTTGTTGGCTACAAGTTCAAGTATAACTCTCACTATTGGGAGCTTTGCCACCAGACTAAACATTTCATCATAGTTTAGCCTATATTGTTGTGAGAATCCTCAAGCTACAAACCGAGCCTTATACCTTTCAACTGAATCATCTGGATGCTTCTTGTTGAGTGTTAGAAAATGCATATTTATAAAGGAGAAAACCGTCATTTTACATTTCAAGTCTTACTAACAACCCTTACTTTTATGTATTTAACATTCTTGTGATTTAATTACGTGTGTTTTATTTTAATTAAGTAATTTATGTATTTTAGGGGCATTATAGTCATTTCACAATAAAGGAGAGATCAGGCAAAGCGGACATCACTTTTGAACTCGGGAATGATCGAAAACCTTGGGAGGGCGTAAAAAGGAAAAATGACACTATTCACGTATGCAGGTCTTATTCCGTATATGATCGTATCACGTTCTGTTAGCGTTCATAGCGAATCGATGACGTGGCATTGACCGATGATGTGGCGTTGTGATGAGGTGTCACGATCACTTGTGGGCTAAAATTCTTATGTCTTGTTGATGGTGACGTGGCGATTATCGATGGAAAAAATCTCAAGTATGCATGCAGATTATTTTCAACCAGCGTTCTTGTTCATCGGGTCAAACAGCGTTCTTGTTCAAGGGTCAAACAGTGTTCTGTTCATCCGTGGTCAAACCGTGGGATGATGGCGATGGCATGATCTGGCGTCAATTTTTTAATCAGGTATGATTTACTCATGTATATAAAAGGGGCCTCCCCCCAATTTGATATCTCTGAATCCATTTTGGGATCCATTTTGTAATTCTCTCTCCATCTTGTATTTTCTTTGTATTTTAATAAATTCCCATTTGCCCTAGTTCGATTATGAGTGGTAATTTCCTTTTCGAAGCTTGGGTTGAAGGTGAAGTCTCAACGTGTCATGGGCTTAATTTGGTAAATTTATTTTCTCTTCCTCTAGTTTTTGTGGATGTTTGACTTCTCGTGACAAAATATCTTGATCTTTGTCTGAATCTGGCCTTGAATTCTGTACAGTATAAGGTTATTATTATTTGTACGATAAACCATATTGATTAGGCGTGGTTCATGAGGTGTGGATTCCCCCTCGTGATTTAATTAACGATATCTGGATTATTGGCCATGATGCATGTTGATACGGATCCAGGATACCCAAATGCGTTATTTGATAGATTCCTCTTGATTTATTATAATATTTCAATTCCAATTTAGGATAATTTAAATCATTTCCACCATAAATCCAACCACCCATTTACAAAATTAATTACTACATATAATTAAAATCCAGGATGACGACACTCGTTGTACATACTTCTGATAGATTAGATGCTTGCGAGAACATTAAAACTTCTTAATCTTGTACACCCGTTTACAAGATATTGGTTTTGCATCCTTTGGTTTTGAAACTAAATCCCAAGTCTGATTTTGCTTCAATGCGATTTCTTCCTCAATGATCTTCATCCAATAAGAATTCTCTGCTATTTCTTCAAATGTCTTAGGTTCTTTCATTTTTTTCTTCTTTTACAACCATCGTATTAGCATATGTTGAGTGTTAGAAAATGTATATTTATAAAGGAGAAAATCGTCATTTTACATTTCAAGTCTTACTAACAACCCTTACTTTTATGTATTTAAGGTTCTTGTAATTTAATTATGTGTGTTTTATTTTAATTAAGTATTTTGTGTATTTTAGGGGCATCATAGTCATTAAACAAGTTTTTAGCGCCGTTGCCGGGGAGGTAAGTAATTTTAATTCATAGAATTAATTTTTGTGAATATTTTCATTTAATTGTTTTCTTGTATTTTTTTTTTTTTTTTAAAAAAAAGTGAATCTACATTTAAAGGTTAGTATTTCTTTTCTTTTTCTCTTCTTTAAAATTCTGTAATTTAATTTTCAATTTATTTTTTCGTTGTAAATTTTTTTTTATCGTATTAATTTATTTTTAGTTAATTTATTTCACGTATTTGTTTTTGTGTATTCTTATAGAAAAGTTTTAATAGCGCAATAAGGTTAGTATCGTAATTTCTCCCTCTTCTTTATTTTTATTTGTTTTGTTCCATCTTCATTTTCATTTTATTTATTTTGCGTAAGCATTTTATTACTGTCTTGAGCACTATAGGCGAATTAGAAAAACACTTATAAAAGCGTTAATAAATTTGGAATGGATTTAAAAGCGGGAGAAGGCCATTTAAGGATTATTTGGTCCTTTTAATTTCGTGCATAAGATACCCAAATGTAGGCTAGGGTTTTGAATTAAAAGCTAAATTGTCTCCACGTTCTATGGCTAGAAAATGAGGTATAATCATCGAATGATTTTAAATGCCAATTTGTCAAACTTTTAAATATGAAAATTTTTGACGATGATGTTAAAGCTGATTATTCATTTTAAAAAGATAGAGCTAGTTCAATACATTGCATTAATAGCATTTCATCATGGGAACAAATGGTAACGAAATTTTGAATAAATATTTCCGATTAAAAAACTATTCGAGGAAAATCTCCGGAGTTTACAGGAGATGACGGCAGTTTTGAAGCGTGGGAGAGATTGATGGGCTACTCTTGAAGTGTCCACATCGTAGGGTGCGAAAAAATGGCACCAATGCCAATACTTTTTGGAGGATTATTGCGAATGTGCAAGAATGGCTAATGGCAACAAGTGGAGGAGAGCTAATGTCAGCGCATGATTTGGGAATTCTTTTCGGCGACAAGCGGACAATTCCCAACGAGTCGATCAAGAATACTTAGAAGAATTAAGGGAGTAAATGAGGTTGAAATTGGCGAGTCAACTTGAAATTAAAGAAGTCAAGAGAGATGGTTGAGGTCTTGCTCGACAAATAGCATCGTTATCAAATCAGCGAAACCATGACTCGTACTCGGATCAAGCCAATGCCGTATTGTAATGAGAAAGCCATCAATTACAACCCATACTCAACACATATAATCTGGATGGAGAGACCACCCAATTTTCATGGTCTCAAGTTCCAGAATGGACCGGCTGACTCAGCAACAAATTCCTCAAAATCCTCGAAGCCTACTCGGCCAATTCGGACCAATCGAACTACTCTGGACCATGGGAGGATGCATTCCAAAATTTCAAGAATGTTACTCACTCTACGATTGAGCATGAACCGCACCGTTGATGGACTCGAAATGAGTTGAGGCGGGCTTGACTCAAGCTCAATCGGTTTCAAGCCTCGAGAAGATGGTGGGACAACTTGCTTCTTCGATTCGAGACCAGCAATGGCGTTGAGAAAGGTAAATTTCCAAATCAACGAATCGTAAATACATGAAGTACCAGTTCACCACATGGAGAGATCAAAGCGATAATGACCTTGCGAAAAGGAAAAGAAGTCGACAACAAAGTGGAGATCTTGGGTGACAAAAGAAAATCAAATTGTACTGTGAGTGTTGAGGACTCATCCGGAGGAGAAAGAAGAAACCAACCCACGAGAATATGTTCCCAAAGCTCCGTTTCCTCGGAGGTTAAGCGAAAGGAAGAAGGAAAATCCACGGGTGAGATTCTCAAATCTTGAATAAGTGTCAACATCCACTGCTTGATGCTATTAAACAAGTTCCATCTTATGCCAAGTTTCTTAAAGATTTGTGTCTAAAAGAGAAATATGCATGTTGAAAAGGCATTTTTAACGAAAATGTTAGTTCATACTCAACGTAAAATTCCTCTAAAATGTAAAGACCAGGCTCCCCGTATCTCGTAGCATGGAACCACGATTGAGAATGCTTTGTTGGATTTGGGAGCTAGTGTAAATTTGTTGCCTTACTACGTGTTTGTGAAACTTGGGTAGGAGAATTACACTGACTCGGTGGTGTTACGGTCCGAAAATACCTCGTGGTATTGTGGAGACGTGCTTATCGAGTAGACAAGTTTTATTTTCTGTTGATTTCATTGTAATTGACACTCGAATCTGAGGATTCGAGCATCCCCATTATTCTAGGCCTTTCTTGGCGGATGCTCGTTCAATGCGGGGAAATATGCAGTTGTCCTTTGGCAACATGACTATGGAGCTGAACATCTTCAACATTACCAAACAACCTCACAGTGTAGATGATGGAATTGTTGATGTGGATTTAATTGAAGCATTAGTTGATGATATTTGTGTTTCAGCCTTAGTGATGATCCTTTCATGTTTAACTCACTTTGGTTTGGATTTTGATATTGATAAGATCGGTCGAAGAAGTCAGCCTACTTGACTCGACCATCCATGGACCTAATAAATGGAAGTCAAAGTTGAACTAGCACCGTCGGAAAAACTCATTCCGTCATCAGAATCACCACGAGCTCAAACCATTTACCCAACACATTGGAATATGCATTTTGGGAAAGAAAGTACTTTGCGGTAATCATCTCATCATCCGAAACAAAAAGGTAAGTTGTTGGATGTTTTAAAAGAGTACAAAGGAGCATTAGGATGGACCATAGCAGACATTAAAGGTATAAATCCAGTAGATTGCATGCATTACATTCACCTTGATGAAAATGCTAAACCTACTAGGGAAATGCAACGTCGGTTAAATCCTAACATGAAAGAAGTTGTTAGAACTGAAGTCCTTAAGCTATTAGGCGGTATCATTTACCCAATTTCGATAGTTCATGGGTCGATCTGTCTGAAGTTGTCCCAAAAAAGTCGAATCTAGATAATGAATTGATACCAACTAGGTAACTACGGGATGGCGTGTATGCATTGATTATAGAAAGTTGAATTACATCACTGCGTAAAGACCATTTTCCTTTACCGTTTATTGATCAAATGCTTGATAGATTAGCGGGCCATGAATTTTATTGCTTTCTAGATGGCTACTCGGGATATAATCGATTCCCATAAAGAAAACTACTTTCACTTGCCCTTTTGGCACATTTTACATATAGGAGAATGCCATTTGGATTATGTAATGCACTGCTACATTTCAACGATGCATGTTGAGCATTTTTTCTGATATGGTTGAGCGATTCCTTGAAGTCTTTATGGATGACTTTTCTGTCTTTGGTGACTCGTTTGATCAATGTTTACATCATCTAACACTAGTTCTGCAGAGATGTATCGAGAAGAATTTAGTCATAAATTGGGAGAAGTGCCATTTATGGTCAAACAAGGTATTGTCCTCGGTCGCGTCATTTCGAGCAAAGGTATTGAGGTTGACAAAGCCAAGGTGGATCTCATTTCTAATCTTCCTCCACCAAAGCAGTCGGAGAAGTAAGATCTTTCCTTGGGCATCTTTGGTTTCTATAGGCGTTTCATTAAAAGATTTTAGCAAAGTTTCTAGACCCTTATGCGATTTACTTGGATGTACCTTTATCTTTAATGATTCATGTCTCATGGCGTTTGAAAAATTAAAGCGACATCATCACCATCATTCAAGCCCCGGAGCTTACCATTTGAGCTTATGTGTGATGCATATGATTATCAGTAGGGCGATATTAGGACAAAGAGTTGATCAATTCCCGTGTTATTTATTATGCTAGTATGACATTGAATGATGCAGTTGAACTATTCAACTCTTGAAAAAGAAATGCTAGCGATAGTGTTTGCATTGGAAAAATTTCGATCTTATCTCGTTGGTTGTAAAATAATTATATTCATGAGATCATGTTGCTCTTAAATATCTTACATGAAGAAAGATCTGGCTAGACTAATTAGTTGGGTATTACTTTTGCGAATTTGACTTGGAATTCAAAGATAAGAAAGGGGCGAGAAAATGTCGTGGCGGACCATCTCTCTCGTCTTCATTTTGACCAATTCTGAGCCATTACCATTAAATGAGTCGTTCAGGATGAACAATTGATGAATGTGGAAGTATTACCTTGGTATCTTGATATAGTTAATTATCTTGTTACGGTAAAATTCGAGCATTGGACCCGAAGCAAGATAAGGCTAAATTCTTTGCGAAATAAAGAATTTCTTTTGGGATGACGTATTTGTTCAAATATTATGCAGACAAATTGTTGACGATGTGTCCCAGAAAATGAAATTGAATATCCTTTCATTCTGCCGTGAACAAGCTTGTGGAGGCCATTTCGATCTTGAAAAGCAACTAAAGTTTTACAATGTGGTTTCTATTGGCCATATTTCGAGAATTACACTTTTTTCTTATGTGATAGGTGTCAACGAATGGGGAGCATTATCGAAGGAACATGATGCCACTTAAATCAATTTTAGTGGTTGAGATTTTTAATTATCGACTTCATGGGACCCTTTCCCCTTATTTTGGCCATCATACATATTGGTTGGTGTTGACTACGTGTCGAAATGGGTGAAGCAATTCCATGTAGAACCAATGATCACAAAGTGGTGATAGGATTTTGAAAAGCAACGTTGTCTCACGCTTTGGATTCCTCGAGCAATAATCGGTGATGGTGGTGCCCACTTTTGTAACAAAGCATTCAAGGCTCTTTGACAAAATATTCAATCACACAGTGGCGACCCGTATCATCCATGAAACCCGAAAGTTGAGATCTCGATCGAAATAAAGCACATATTAGAAAAGGCGGTGAGGCAGAAAAAGATTGGTCATTAAGACTTGATGATGCATTATGGGCATATAGAGCGGCTTTCAAGACCCGATTGGGATGTCACCCTAGTGTATGGAAAAGCTTGCCACCTACATGGAACTCGAGCATCGTGCATATTGGGCCATTAAGAAATTCAACTTTGACATGCGAGAAAAGAAGATTACATGGCGAACTTGAAGAAATTAATGATGCATATGAAAATGCCAAAATTTATAAACAGCGAATGAAAGTCTTTCATGACAAGCACGTTATGAGAAAATTGTTCACTCCGGTCGAGAAAGTTCTTTTATTCAATTCTCGTTTTATTCGGTAAGTTCGCTCTCGATGGTCGGTCCTTTATTGTTCATCTTGTTTTTTCCACGATTGAAATTAAGGGGACCCGAAAGAGCGGTGTCACGTTTAAAGTTAATGGTCAAAAGATTAAAGCCATATCTAGAATACCCATGGAAGACGAAATAAATTTGAGTGACCATGATTTGAATTGATTTGTTTTTTCTTTTCGTTGATTTGATTCTTCTTTCTTTCTTTTATTATTCTTTTGCTAATTGAAATTATTTTTTGCATAAGTGTGTTTGTTTAACTATTAAGTTTTCTCTTTATCATTTTTAATCGTACTTGACCGTTCCTCCGAACATTCTTAAACCAACTTGTGTCAAAACTCATCTCAAAAGGCGATTAATTTTGTAAAACACATCGCATTTGGGCTCTACAACCACGAGTTAGTAGCCTATGTTGAGGTTTAGAAAGCCAACTTCGAGAGACATTGAGAGAAGTGTTTACGACATCCGGTTGGAGCTTGAGGTAAATTCGATAAGAGGCGATTTTAATTTTCTTTGTGTGTTTAATTTATTTTCTGTTTGTGTGCTTTAGTTTGTTACCCTGGTGAAGTGGCGGATAACGGTCCTCCGTGACAATCAAGTCGGTTACTTGATTTCCATAATAACGATATTACGAAAGTATGGATGAAAGCGAGATTCTAAAAGGCTTCATGGCGATTCCTTCCTCGAGAATGCCCTCGCTTACGATCTATAAAGCTCGGTCCGAGCGCATGCGATTACTCATGAAGAATAACATACCTGCGACATCCGTTGGTTAATCGAGGCTAAAACGATCGGCGGTGAGTTACTCTAAAATTTATTGCATTCATGCAGTTGTGGTAAAGGAAATTACGCGAAAAGCAGAGCTTCGAAGAATTTACATTTGCTTGTCATAAGTGTGCGAATGAGTTGCGATAAACCCATGTTCTTTAGGAATGATGTCGATACGAGGAAGATAAGATTGATTCATTAGGGATGGCTTGAATAAGAGTCATTGGATGATATCCTTTTGTCTCTTGAAACGCATCCAGGTGGATATGTCTGAGGCGATTCTCCGGTTATGGCCATTATTCGAGCAGCACGATATAGTCTAATCGACTATAAACCTGTTTGCGGTTTATAAGAAAAGCTGGATAGGAAGCTATCCTCGACCCGTAGAGGCGTTCGAGCCGTTCGGAAAACGGAGGAAGATGTGAGCCACTGTAAATATCCTTTCACTTTACTGTTATTTTCTTTCACTATTGTTTTATTGTGTGCATTATTGTCTTTAAAATTTTTATTACTGTTTGCTTTTTCCTTATTACTGTTTTCTTTTTCCCTTTTACTGTTTCTTTTTTGACTAACGAGCTTTTCTGGCGTTATTTGTGACATATTACCAATTGTGATCCATCAAAGATTCTTAAATGTGATTTCCATTTTGTCAAGCACTAACAAATTGTTTTGAAGTATCACAATGGCATTCTCAATAGACAATTCAAGAACATTTGTGCTTTTGGATTTACCTATGGCAAACATAAAGAGTTAGTTGAAATTTATAGATCTTGGTGACGTAGAAAATTACACTTGGTGTATGGAGGAGTAGGGGTTATCAAAATGGTCTCGAGCGGCTTTTATCGAGAGGAAGTCAAGTGTTGAGCATCATCGAAGTCCTAAAACCATTGGGCGATTCGACTCGTCAGGAGAAGAGTTAGTCGTCTGGTATGCAAAAAGAATAAGCGGAAATGCTAATCATCTTGATGCTTTTATTTTCCTTCGAGATCTTGCAACACTAGAGGCACTTATGACACTAGCATCTTGGGCCCATCTACACATTCACGAAACCCATCGGTTTGTTAAATGTCAATAACTTTTATGATGGCTTTATCGCATTTCTTAACCATGCAATAAAAACTATTTCATTCCTTCTAATGTGAAAAACTCTTTATTTGTGCTCCTAATGAGCTACTTGATATGTTACAAGCTTATAAGCGGAGCGGACCCACGGACCTTTGTGTTGGAAGCGACCAAATAATGATAATGATGGCATGAAAGTACAAATTAGATTTAACTTCTCACTGTAAATATTTTCTTCTGTGTTGCACCACCCAGGTGATGTCTTCTAAACTCTACTGCTTTCATTTCACACATTGAGGACAATGTTTCGTTCTGGTTGGGGGGAGGGAATAGTCGACAATTGTGGAATTTTGGTTAAGTTTTTACTAATTTTTTGTTGTAGAAACTAACTGTTGCTAACTTTTTGTGTTGAAGATGGCTGAATATGGAGTGTAGTGACTCTAGAAACGCATCTTCATCGTTTAAAAAAAAAATAAAAAATAAAAACTAAAAACAAAAAGAGAAAAAAAAAATTCAGACATTTTCTTTTTTCTTTATTATGTGTTTATATTTATTTTTCTTCTTTTTAATTTCTCCTCTATAAATATACATTTTCCAACTTTTGAGTCGAAGATGGCTGAATATGGAGTGTAGTTCCTCTAGAAACGCATCTTCTTTAAAAAAAAAAAAAATCATTTTCGTTTTCTATCATTTACGTGTAACTTTTCTAATTAGATTTTATGCATCATTTTCACATTTCTGCATGCATATTTTCCTTTCATGCTTAGAATAGGTTGGGGGGTAGAATGTTGTTGAAAATAAAAAAAATAAAAAATTGTGTGATTTGTTTTAACATTGGATGACATGATTAATTTCAAATTTTAGTATTTGTATTATCTTTGGTCTTAAGTGATGTTACGCTATGTTTGCTACTTTACATGTTGATGTCGGAGACAAATATGAGTTGCTTGAAGGAATGAACATGTCATAACTAAGGGCCAAGTGAGTTGTTGAGCTATCATTTTCTTGGAGAGTAACCATTTTGCCCAGTCTACTATTAGCGGTTTATTATTTTATCTCTCTAGATTTCTTTTAAGTTAACTTTAAAAAATTGGTAAAATTAAAAAAAAAAAAAAAAAAAGAAAAAAATGTGTTCTTACGTTGGGAGGCATAACTAGTAGATATGGATAATTATTTAGAAGCGCAAAAAGGCGATGGAAAGGCCATCTTTGATCCGTTTGAGCCTTTTATTAAATATCCATAGTTACCTTTTGAAAAAAAAAAAAAAAAAAGAACAAAAAACCTTTTCTTTGTCAACTTATCATCTTGACGCTCCAGATTTGGAGTGTTACCAATGTCTTTTAAGTTCCATCACCTATTTATGTTTGAGAAAATGTAAATAATTATGTTGTTCGATTGAAGTTATGCCAAATAAAAGCAAAAAAAAAAAGTTGTTGTTTCAAAAGAATAAAAATAACTTGATAATAGGTGAAATCCACAACTTCAAAAAAAAAAAAAAAATTCTGCATTTTTCTGAAACATACTTTGTTTTCCTTATTTCCTTTCTTTGTTAGCCCGTCCCAGCCTACGTTCGTCTAATAAAAGTCTTGATTTTAGAACTATAGTTTGAAGTAGAAAATTTATTATAAAAAAGATGTAGTGATGTATAAAAAAAAAAAGATAAATAAAGTGGGTTGACTAACATTTTATTTGACTTGAGATCGATTATTATTTAGTGAGGGCATATTTATTTCAAATCTTGGTGAGAGCATGTGATATCATTTCTTTATTATTTTCTCTCAATTACCATTCGTTGGAGTATTTATGTTTATTGGGTTTTTAATTTGTGAGGTGTCACTTGGATTGAGATTTTGGGGTTTGACATGTCATTCTTGAAAGTAGATATAACAAAGTCTACTTGGTGATTCATGTGGATGGTTAATATGGGTGTGATATTTCTTTAGGAGATAATCTTATCTTTTTATTTGATTGCTATCATTAATCTGATTGAATAAATATGAGTGTTTCAAAAAAAAAGAAAAGAAAAATCATTTTGAATTTGAATTTTGTTTTCGCTTTATTTGCTAGGGACTAGCAATAAGCTGGTTGGAGGGTGTGTTGAGTGTTAGAAAATGCATATTTATAAAGGAGAAAATCGTTTTTACATTTCAAGTCTTCTTAACCTTACTTTTTATGTATTTAACATTCTTGTGATTTAATTACGTGTGTTTTATTTTAATTAAGTAATTTATGTATTTTAGGGGCATTATAGTCATTTCACAATAAAGGAGAGATCGACGGCAAAAGCGGACATCACTTTTGAACTTCGGACGATTGAAAACCTTGGAGGAAGCATAAAAGGAAAATGACACTATTCATATATTATTATTATATGATGCGTATCACGTTCTTTATTCGTGACGGATCGATGGCGATGGCATTGACCGATGATGTGGCATTGACTGATGAGGTGTCACGCGATCGCATTGGGCTAAAATTCTTATGTCTTTGTTGATGGTGGCGTGGCGTTATATCGATGAATGAAAAAATCTATACGGTGCATGCGGGATTATTTTCAACCAAACCGCGTTCTTGTTCATCCGGTCAAACGCGTTCTGTTCAAAGTTATTGTTCATCCGTGGTCAAACCGCATGGTATTGATGGCGATGGTGATCACGGCGTCCTGTTTTTTAATCAGATGGCCATGATTTACTCCATGTATATATAAAAAGGGGGCCTCCCCCCCCTAATTTGATATCTCTGAATCCATTTTTGGTATCAATTTTCTGTAATTCTCTCTCCATCTTGTATTTCTTTTGTATTTTAATAAATTCCCATTTTGCCTAGTTCGATTATGAGTAGCTAATTTCTTTCAAGCTTGGGTTGAAGGTGAAGTCTCGACATGTCGTGGGCTTAATTTGGTAAATTTATTTTCTCTTCCCCTCTAGTTTTTGTGGATGTTTTGACTTACAAATAAATAATCTTGATCTTGTCTGAATCTGCTTGGTTACTGGCTCTACAGTATAAGGTTATTATTATTTGTACGATAATATTGATTAGGCGTGGTTCGTGTGGATTCCCCCTCATGATTTAATTGATAATCTGGATTATTTAATGCATGTTGATACGGATCCGGAATGCGTTATTTCAATAGATTCCTCTTCAATTTATTATCGCCATTTCAATTCCAATTTTAGGATAATTTAAATCATTTCCACCATAAATCCAACCACCCATTTACAAAATTAATTCTACATATAATTAAAATCCACCTCCTCGTGGGATCGACACTCGTCACCATTAGTCTATACTACAATAGATTCGTGCGCTTGCGAGAACATTAAAACTTCTTAATCTTGTACACCCGTTTACAAGATATTGGTTTTGCATCCTTTGGTTTTGAAACTAAATCCCAAGTCTGATTTTGCTTCAATGCGATTTCTTCCTCAATGATCTTCATCCAATAAGAATTCTCTGCTATTTCTTCAAATGTCTTAGGTTCTTTCATTTTTTTCTTCTTTTACAACCATCGTATTAGCATATGTTGAGTGTTAGAAAATGTATATTTATAAAGGAGAAAATCGTCATTTTACATTTCAAGTCTTACTAACAACCCTTACTTTTATGTATTTAAGGTTCTTGTAATTTAATTATGTGTGTTTTATTTTAATTAAGTATTTTGTGTATTTTAGGGGCATCATAGTCATTTCGATAAGCGAGATCAAACAGACATAACTTTTGAACTCGGGAGGAAAAAAGGAAAAATAATTAAAATTCGTATGCGTATGTTCACATATGTATTTCCGCGTAGGCGGATCGATGGCGTGGCATTGACGATGATGTGGCGTTATGATGATCTGTTGGTCTAAAATTTTTATGATGATGTGGCGTGGCGATATTAGTGGACAAAACTTGCAGCGTCACATGCATTTTATTTTCAACCAAAGCTGAATGTTCACGGCGTCAAACCATTGTTGATTGATGACATGGCGAATCTGATTTTTTTAATCAGATGATGATGTTTATAAAAAGGGGCCTCCCTAATTTGATATCGGCTGAATCCATTTTAGGATCCATTTTACGTAATTTAATAAATTTTCATTTTGCCAGTTCATTATAAGTGGCTAGTTTTTTTCAAGCTTGGGTTGAATGTGAAGTCTCAACGTGTGGCTTTATTTGATAAATTTACTTTCTCTTCCTCTAATTTTTTGTGGATGTTTTGACTTATAAATAATACTAATCTTGTCTAGTACTTGGTTTCTCTAGTTATTATTATTTGCGATAATAGATGTGGTTAAGGTGTGGATTCGCATTAATAAGGAATATTTAATGTTGATACGGATCCGGATACCCAGTGCTTCATAATAGATCTTCTTCAATTTATTCGCCATTTTAATTTAAGTTTTAGAATATTCCGTCAATTTCTGAAATTCATTACAAAATTAATTCTACACAATTAAAATCCACCTCCTCGTGGGATTTGTTTTGTTTATTTTTATTTATTTTGTTCCCGTTTATTTTTGTGTTTTTGCATGTGGTAGGTCATTATTACCAATGTCTTGAGCACCTATAGACCTTGAACTAGAAAAACACTTCATGCGTTAAAATAAATTTGGAATGGATTTACAAGCAGGAGAGGCCATTTAAGGATTTTTAGTCCTTAGCTAATTTGAAGCACATCGTGTATAAGAATACCCAAATGTGGCTTAGGAGTTTTTGAACTAAAAGCGGTGCTAAATTGTCTCCGCGTTCTATGGCTTAGAAAATGAGGACTAAATCATCGTGAATGATTTTCATTTTGTCAAACATTTAAATATGAAATTTTTTAGACGATGATGTTAAACTCGATTATTCCCATTTCTTTAAGCGATAGAGCTAGTTCATGGTTAAATACTTTGCTAATAGCATTACATCATGAACAAATGCTAACTAAATTTTTGAATAAATATTTCCAGGTGCATAAAACCAATGCTATTTGCGAGGAAATTTCGAGTTCTGTGAGAGAAGGCAGCGATTTTTGAAACATGGGAGCGATTCAATGGGCTAC
The DNA here is from genome assembly GCA_030448925.1 of Citrus cavaleriei. NCBI lineage: Eukaryota > Viridiplantae > Streptophyta > Magnoliopsida > Sapindales > Rutaceae > Citrus > Citrus cavaleriei. The sequence goes on from JAUJEN010000343.1 coordinate 619,305, forward strand.
TCTTGAAGTGTCCACATCATGGAGTGAGAAATGGCACCAATGCCAATACTTTTTGGAGGGATTATTGCCGAATGTGCAAGAATGGCTAATGGCAACAAGTGGAGGAGAGCTAATGTCAAAAAGTGCATCAGAAATTTGGGAATTCTTCCAGCGACAAGCAGATAATTCCCAACAACGGAGTCGGTCACTCAGGAATACTAAAAGAATTAAAGGAGTGAATGAGGTTCACATTGGCGAGTCAACTTCAGAAATCAAAGAAGTCAAGGAGATGGTTGAAGGTCTCGCTCGACAAATAACATCGTTAACGACTGCTAAATCAACAGAGCCACATGACCATGACTCATATTCAAATCAAGCCAATGCCATAGGTGTAATGAGAAAACCATCGAATTACAACCCATACTCCAACACATATAATTCTGAATGGAGAGACCATCCTAATTTTTCATGGTCTCAAGAATTCCAACAAAATGAACCAGCGGCTCGGCTCAACCAATTCCTCAAAATCCTCAGCCTCTCATTTTTAGACCATACAATCGAACTACTCTCACCGGCAGGACCATGGGAGGATTCATTCGAAATCTCAAGAATCTTTTCACTCACAATTGAAACAGCACCGTTGATGGATTACGAAATGAGTTGAGGCGAGGCTTCAACTCATAATCGGTTTCAAGCCTCGAGAAGATGGTGGGAACTTCTTGATTCGGACCTTGCAATGACTTGAGAAAGGCAAGTTTCCAAGTCAACGATGCTAATCATAAAGGAGTACATGAAGCAAGTACCAGTTCACCACAGCAGCATGGAAAGGTCAAAGCAGTCATGACCTTGTGAAAAGGAAAAGAAGTCGACAACAAAGTGGAGATGCCAGTGACAAAAGAAAATCAAATTGTACATGTGAATGTTGAGGAATCATCACCGTAGGAGAAAGAAGAAACCAACCCACGAGAATATGTTCCAAAAGCTCTATTTCCTCAGAGGTTAGCTAAAGGAAAAAAAGGGAAAATCCACAGGTGAGATTAGAAATCTTGAAGCGGTAAGTGTTAACATCCACTTTCTTTATTAAACAAGTTCCATCTTATAAGTTTCTTAAAGACCTTTGTCTAAAAAGAAAACATTCATGTTGAAAAGGCATTTTTAACGAGAAAATGTTATTACATCCTCAACATAAATTCCTCAAAATGCAAAGACCGGCTCTCATGTAGCATAGGGAACCACACAATTGAGAATGCTTTGTTGGATTTAGGAGCTAGTATAAATCGTCTGTTGCCTTACTCGGTATTTTGAAACTTGGACTTGGAGAATTACACTGACTCCGGTGGTGTTACGACTTGGTCGGTCCGAAAATACCTCGTGGTATTGTGGAGGGCGTGCTTATCGGTCAACAAGTTTTATTTTCTGTTGATTTCATTGTAATTGACCTTTCAACCAATCTGAGGATTCGAAGCGTCCCATTATTCTAGGCCTTTCTTGGCGCCGATGCTGCGCTTTGGCAACATGACTATGGAGCTGAACATTTTCAACATTGCCAAACAACCTCACGGATGATGGAATCGTTGATGTGGATTTAATAGAAGCATTAATTGATAATACTTTTGTTTGAACCTTAGTGATGATCCTTCTGAACATGTTTAACTTCACTTTGGTTTGGATTTTGATATTGACAAATCGATGAAATTGACAGCCTTGACTCGGCACCGTCCATGGATACTAATAAATGGAAGTCAAGAGTTGAACAACTAGCATCGTCGGAAAAAAACTCATCCGTCATCGGAATCACCATCGAGCTCAAACCATTGCCCAACACTCTGGAATATGCATTTTTGGGAGAAGAGAGTACTCTGCCGGTAATCATCTCATCATCCCTAAATGACGAACAAAAAGGTAAATTGTTGGATGTTTTAAAAGAGCACAAAGGAGCATTAGGATGGACCATAGCAGACATTAAATGTATAAACCCAGTAGACTGCATGCATTACATTCACCTTGATGAAAATGCTAAATCTACTAGGGAAATGCAACGTCGGTTAAATCCTAATATGAAAGAAGTTGTTAGAACAGAAGTCCTTAAGCTATTAGACGCAGGTATCATTTACCCAATTTCTAATAGTTCATGGGCCAGTCCTGTACAAGTTGTCCCCAAAAAGTCAGGAATCACAGTAGTTACCAATGCCGATAATGAATTAATACCAACTAGAGTAACTACAGGATGGCGTGTATGCATTGATTATAGAAAGTTGAATTCTGTCACACGTAAAGACCATTTTCCTTTACCATTTATCGATCAAATGCTTGATAGATTGGCAGGCCATGAATTTTATTGCTTTCTAGATGGCTACTCATGATATAATCAGATTCCCATAGCACCAAAAGATCAAGAGAAGACCACTTTCACTTGCCCTTTTGGCACTTTTGCATATAGAAGAATGTCATTTTGATTATGTAATGCACCTGCTATATTTCAACGATACATGTTAAGCATTTTTTCTGATATGGTTGAATGATTCCTTGAAGTCTTTATAGATGATTTTTCTGTCTTTGGTGACTCGTTTGATAAATGTTTACATCATCTAACACTAGTTCTGTAGAGATGTATCGAAAAGAACTTGGTCTTAAATTGGGAGAAGTGCCATTTTATGGTAAAACAAGGTATTGTTCTCGGTCATATCATTTCGAGCAAAGGTATTGAGGTTGACAAAGCCAAGGTGAATCTCATTTCTAATCTTCCTCCACCCAAAGCAGTCAGAGAAGTAAGATCTTTCCTTGGGCATCTTTGGTTTACTATAGGCGTTTATTAAAGATTTTAGCAAAGTTTCTAGACCACTTGTCATGCAATTTACTTGCTAGGATGTACCTTTATCTTTAATGATTCATGTCTTATATTTTGAAAAAATTCATGATTGTTGACATCATCACCCATCATTCAGCCCCCAAACTAGAGCTTACCATTTAAGCTAATGTGTGATGCATCTGATTATGTAGTAGGAGTAGTTTTAGGACAAAGAGTTGATCGAATTCCCCATGTTATTTACTATGCTAGTATGACATTAAATGATGTACAGTTGAACTATTCAACTACTGAAAAAGAAATGCTAGCAGTAGTGTTTGCATTGGAAAAATTTCAATCTTATCTCATTGGTTGTAAAATAATTATATTCACAGATCATGCTGGTCTTAAATATCTTATCACAAAAAAAGATGCAAAAGCTAGACTAATTCGTTGGGTGTTACTTTTGCAGGAATTTGACTTGGAATTCAAAGATAAGAAAGGGACAGAAAATGTCGTGGCGGACCATCTCTCTCGTCTTCATTTTGACCTGATTCTGGTAATTAACGTTGAATGAGTCGTTTCGGATGAGCAATTAATGAGTGTGGAAGTATTACCTTGGTATCTTGATATAGTTAATTATCTTGTTAAATGTCAACTTCGAGCATTGGACCAAGCAAAACCAAATTCTTTGCGAAATAAAAATTTCTTTTGGGATGACCCGTGTTGTTCGAATATTATGCGAGATCAAATTGTTAGGCGATGTGTCCCAAAGTGAAATTCAGAATATTCTTTTCATTACGCCATGAACAAGCTTGTGGAGGCCATTTCGGTCTAAGAAAGCGGTAAAGTTTTACAATGTGGTTTATTAATTTATATTTCAAACAACTATGTTCTTCATGTGATGAGGTGTCAGCAGATAGGGGAGCATTCTGTGAAGGAACATGATGCCACTAAATCAATTTTAGTGGTTGAGATTTTTTATGTATCGACTTCATGGGACTCTTTCCCAGTCTTTTAGCCATCAATACATATTGGTTCTTTGACTACGTGTCGAAATGGGTGAAGCAATTCCATGTAGAACCCGATGATCGTAAAAGGTGGTGATAGGATTTTTGAAAAGCAATATTGTTTCACGCTTTGGATTCCCTCGAACAATAATCAGTGATGGTGGTGCCCACTTTTGTAATAAAGCATTCAAGACTCTTTTGACGAAGTATTCAATCACTCACAAAGTGGCAACCCCATATCATCCATGAAAGTTGAGATCTCGATCGAAATAAAGCACATATTAGAAAAAACGGTGAGGGCAGAAAGAAAAGATTGGTCATTAAGACTTGATGATGCATTATGGGCATATAGAACAGCTTTCAAAACCCCGATTGGGATGTCACCCTACAGGCTAGTGTATGGAAAAGCTTGTCACCGACCTGTGGAACTCGAGCATCGTGCATATTGGGCCATCAAGAAATTCAACTTTGACATCGTGACCAACTCGGAAGAAGATTACAAGCTGGTAGAACTTGAAGAAATTAATGATGCATACGAAAATGCCAAGATTTACAAACAGAATGAAAGTCTTCCATGACAAGCAAATTATGAGAAAATCGTTCACTCAAGGGTCAAAAAGTGCTTTTATTCAATTCTCTTTTTTAAGATTCGCTCCGATAGTGCGGTCCCGTTGTTCATCTTGTTTTTTCCACATTGGGCAATTGAAATTAAGGACCCAAAGAACGGTGTCACGTTTAAAGTTAATGGTCAAAGATTAAAGGCATATCTAGAGTACCAACCACATGGAGAGGACATCGAAATAAATTTGAGTGACCCACCAGATTTGAATTGATTTTTTTTTCTTTTCGGTGGTTTGATTTTTCTTTCTTTCTTTATATTATTCTTTTGGTAATTGAAATTATTTTTGCATAAGTGTGTTTGTTTTACCATTAAGGTTTCTCTTATCATTGTTAATCATGAGTACCATACTTAGACCGTTCCTCCTGAACATTCTTAAACCACTTCAACGTGTCAAAACTCATCTTAAAAGGCAGATTCAATTTGTAAGACACATCGTATTTGGGCTCTGCAACCACCAGAGTTAGTATCCTATGTTGAGGGTTTAGAAAGCCAACTCAGAGACATTGAGAGAAGTGTTTATGACATCCAGTTGGAGCTTGAGGTAAATTCAATAAGAGGACGATTTTGATTTTCTTTGTGTGTTTTAATTTGTTTTTCTGTTGGTGTGTTTTAGTTTGTTACCCCGGTGAAGTGGCGGATAACGGTACTCCGTGACAATCAAGTCGGTTACTTCAGTTTTCGCATAAGAACTGATATTCTGAGGCGAAAGTATGGACAAAAACGAGATTCTAGCGAAGCTTCCGATTCCCTCGAATGCCCTCCTTACAATCTATAAAGCCCGGTCCGAACGCATGCGATTGCTCATGAGGAATAACATACCTGCAGACATCCGTTGGTTAATTGAGGCTAAAGTACGATTGGCAGGTGAGTTACCTCCAAAATTTATTGCATACATGCCTGGTTGTGGTAAAGGAAATTATGCAAGAAAACGACGAGCTCGAAGAATTTCTGTTGCTTGTCATAAGTGTGCCAGAATGAGTTGCGATAAAAACTAATGTTCTTTAGGAATGGTGTCTGATAACAGGGAAGATAAGATTCAATTCATTAGGGATTGCTTGAATAAGAAGTCATTGGATGATATCCTTCTGTCTCTTGAAATGCATCCCAGTGGATATGTGCAAGGAGCGATTCTCTAGTTATGGCCATTATTCCAGAAAGAGCTTGCATGATATAGTCTCAGGAATCTGATTATAAACGACCATGTTTGCCAGTTTATAAGAAAACTGGATGGGAAGCCCATCCTTGACCCATAGAGGGCGTTCAAGCCGTTTCTGGACGTAAAACCAGAGGAAGATGTGAGCCACAGTCGCAACTACCTGTAAATATCCTTTTATTTCAATGTCATTTTATTTCACTGTTATTTTATCTTTTGTATTATTGGCTTTAATAATTTTATTTTATCATTATTTCTTTTTCTTTTCTTTTTTTTTTGATGAGCCATGTGCTTTCTGCGTTATTTGACACATGCCACCTACAGGTTGTGACCAGCTTTGTCAAGATTTTTAAATATGATTTTTTGTTAAGCACTCAAATTATTTTGAGAAATATTCAAATGGCATTACTCGATAGACAATTCGAGAACATTTGTGTGCTTTACGGATTTATATGGCAAACGTAAAGAGTTAGTTGATGCGACCATAGATCTTGGTGACATAGCGAGAGAAAATTACACTTAGGTGTATGGAGGAGGTAGAGGTTATCAAAATTGGTCTCGAAGCTGCTTTTATCGAGAGGAAGCCAAGTGTTAGGCATCGTCGAAACTTTAAAACCTTTAGGCGGTTTATCGACTCATTTGGAGAAGAGTTAGTCGTCTCGGTATCTGAAAGAATAAGAAATCTTAATCATGTTGATGCTTTTATTTTCTTCAAGAGATCTTGCAACACTAGAGGCACTTATCACACTAGCATCTTGGACATTCACGAAACCCGTCGGTTTGTTAAATGTCAATAACTTTTATGATGGCTTCATTTTCTTAACCATGTAATAAACAACTACTTCATTCCTTCTTGAAACAACTTTTTATTTGTGCTCTGCTGCTAATGAGCTACTTGATCATTACAAGCTTATCGTAGGGCGGACCCTTGGACCTTTGTGTTGGAGCGTCCAAATAATGATGGTAACAGTAGCTGCAGTAAGAAGTACAAATTAGATTTAACTCTCCGCCTGTAAATATTTTCTTCTGTGTTGCACCACTCAGGTGATGTCTTCTAAACTCTACTTCTTTTTTTTAAAACATTGAGGACAATGTTTCGTTCTGGTTGGGGGGAGGGAATAGTCGACAATTGTGGAATCTTGGTTAAGTTTTTACTAATTTTTTGTTGTAGAAACTAACTGTTGCTAACTTTTTGTGTTGAAGATGGCTGAATATGGAGTGTAGTGACTCTAGAAACGCATCTTCATCGTTTGAAAAAAAAAAAAACAAAAAACAAATTCAAAAAAATTCTGACATTTTCTTTTTCTTTATTAAGTTTTGATGTTCATTTTTCTTTTTTTTTAATTTCTCCTTTATAAATATATATTTTTAAATATTTGAGTCGAAGATGGCTGAATATGGAGTGTAGTGCCTCTAGAAACGCATCTTCTTAGTAAAAAAAGAAAACATTTCTTTTTCTATCATTTTAAATGTAACTTTTCTAATTAATTTTTTTGCATCATTTTCACATTTCTGCATGCATATTTTCCTTTTATGTTTAGAATAGGTTGAGGGGTGGAATGTTGTTTAAAAAATAAATTTGGTGATTTGTTTTAACATTGGATGACATGATTAATTTCAAAATTTAGTATTTGTATTATCTTTGGTCTTAAGTGATCTTCTTATGTTTCTTCTTTACATGTTGATGTCGAGGAGACAAATATGAGTTCTTGAAGGAATGAACATGTCATAAATAAGTGCCAAAGTGAGTTTTGAGCTATCGTTTTTCTTGGAGAATGTAACCTTTTGCCCATTCTTTCGAACAGTTTATTATTGTATACACGATCTATAGATTTCTTTTGAGTTAACCCTTAAAAAAAATTACAAAATTAAAAAAAAAAGAGGAAAAAGTGTGTTGCTACATTTGGAGGCCCATCTAACTAGTAGATACGGAAGATTATTTAGAGCCCTAAAAAATGATGGAAAGGCCATCTTTGATCCGTTTGAACCTTTCTAGCTATCCCTTTTATGAAATACCCATAGTTAACCCTTTTGAGCCTTTAAAAAAAAAAACTTTTTTTTGTCAAACTTATCATCTTGATCCACTCCGATTTGGAGTATTACCCAACATCTTACAAGTTCCATCACCTATTTATGTTTGAGAAAAATGTAAATAAACATTTTGTACAGTGAAGTTATACCCTAAAAAAAAGAAAAAAAAAAGAGAGATATTGTTGTTTCAAAAAAAAAGAAAAAAAAATTGTTGTTTCAAAAATAAAAATAACAATAATAGGTGAAATCCACCTTGTAACTTCCCAAAAAAAAAAAAATTCCTCTGCATTTTTCTCAAACATACACTTTGTTTTCCTTATTTTTCTTCTTTGTTAACCATGTCCCTAGCCTACGTTACGTCCTAATAAAAGTCCTTCTTGATTTTAGGGAACTATAGTCTGAAGTAGAAGCTAGTTGTATGGGCTAAAAAGATGTAGTGGTGCATTAAAAAAATAATAAATAAAAATAAATAAATTGGGTTGACTAGCATTTTTATTTGACTTGAGATAAATATTATTTAGTGAGGCATATTTCTTTCATCTTGGTGAGAGCATGTGCTATCACTTCTTTATTATTTTCTCTCAATTCCCATTCATTAGAGTGACTATTTTTATTGGGTTTAATTTCTTTGTGAGAGTGTCACTACTTCCAGTGAGATTTTGGGGTTTGACATGTCATTCTTGAAGGTAGCTATGACAAAGTCTACTAAATTTGATTCATGTGGATGGTTGATGTGGTGTGATGTTTCTTTAGGCGGAGATAATGCTTATATTTTTATTTGATTGCTATCGTTAGTCGATTGAATAAACAAGATTGTTTAAAAAAAAAATTGTGTTTGAATTTTTTTTTCGCTTTATTTGCTAGGGACTAGCAATAAGCTGATTGGAGGGTGTGTTGAGTGTTAGAAAATGTATATTTATAAAGGAAAAAATCGTCATTTTACATTTCAAGTCTTACTAATACCCTTACTTTTATGTATTGAAGGTTCTTGTAATTTAATTATGTGTGTTTATTTTAATTAAGTATTTTGTGTAATTTAGGGGCATCATAGTCATTTCACGATGCTTGAGAGATCAAGCGGCAAGCGGACATCACTTTTGAACTTCGGGGCGAAAACCTTAGTAGGGCATAAAAGGAAAAATGACATTGTTCACGTATGCGGTATTATTCTTGTTCGACATTACATAGGCGGATCGATGGCGTGGCATTGGCCGATGATGTGGCATTGATGAGGTGTCATGATCTGTTGGTCTAAAATTCTTATGGCTGTTGATGGTGGCGTGGCGATATTAGTGACAAAACTTGCGGCGTACATGCATTACAGATTATTTTCAACTAAAGCGTTCTTGTTCAAAAGCGGGTCAAGTATTACTATTCACCGCGTGGTCAAACAGCGTATTGTTGGCGACATAAGCGATCTGGCGTCAATGTTTTTAATCCGATGGCCATGATTTACTCAATGTATTTATAAAAAGGGGGCCTCCCCCCCTAATTTGATATCGCTGAATCCATTTTTAGGATCCATTTTCTGTAATTCCTTCTCCATCTTGTATTTTCTACGTATTTTAATAAATTTTCATTTTGCCCCTAGTTCAATTATAAGTGGCTAGTTTTCTTTCAAGCTTGGGTTGAATGTGAAGTCTCAACATGTGTCATGGGCTTTATTTGATAAATTTACTTTCTCTTCCCCTCTAATTTTTGTGGATGTTTTGACTTACCAAATGGAATAATCTAATCTTGTCTAAATCTGCCTTGGTTTCACCGGCCCTAGTACAAGGTTATTATTATTTACGATAAACACCATATTGATTAGGCGTGGTTAAGGTGTGGATTCCCCCCTCATGATTTAATTGGCATTAATAAGGAATATTTAGCCCATGGTGCATGTTGATACGGATCCGGATACCAAGTGCTTCATTTCAATAGATCTATTTTCAATTTGTTCTCGCCATTTTTATTTAAGTTTTAGAATATTCCAAATCAATTTCACCAAAAATTCAACCACCCATTTACAAAATTAATTCTACACACAATTAAAATCCACCTCCTTGTGGGATCGACACTGGTCACCATTGATCTATACTACTGATAGATTAGTGTCTTGCGAGTTCAATAAAATTTCTGTGACATTCTCGAGATTTGGCTTTCTAACTCTTTTGGATCTTCTAACTTAAGATTTAAGAGTTCTTGATTCTAGTTTACTTAGTTCTTCATCTTCAATAGGGCTCTAGTAAACACCCATCTTCTAAGGACTTTACACCTCATTATGCTTGATATCATCATTCCTTGGATCATCAGAATCTTTAGATTTTGTATGATTCAGGTGAATTTCGGCAATTAATTCCTTCATTTGATCTTCAATTTCTTTTAAATCTGGTAGCTCTTCTTTTTTAAAGATCACTATGAAGATATTTTGTCAAACACCATATTTTGTATTGTGTAACACCGTCTACTGGTAAGATCACAATATCTTCATCCTTTCTTTTAGTTATTATACCCGATAAAGATATAACAAATTGCTTACTTGTTAAATTTGC